>JAZKJV010002677.1:0-643953 GCA_037367405.1 Ottelia alismoides
CGTGCCCCAACACGATCCCGTGAGTAACCATAAAATGGCTCTTTTCCCATGACAGAACGAGATCTACCTCACAACACTTTTTCAAAACCTGGTCTAAGTGCGCTAAACAATCGTCAAATGACTCACCATAGACCGAAAAGTCATCCATAAAAACCTCTAGAAAATCACCGACCATGTCCGCAAAAATAGCAAGCATGCACCTCTGGAAAGTTGCGGGAGCATTGCACAATCCAAAGGGCATCCGTCTAAAGGCATACGTGCCAAACGGACAAGTGAAGGTGGTTTTCTCCTGGTCTTCCGGAGCAATTGATACTTGGTTGTATCCGGAGTAACCGTCAAGGAAACAGAAGTACCCCTTCCCTGCCAACCGTTCGATGACCTGGTCTATGAAAGGCAAAGGGAAGTGGTCCTTCTTTGTCGTGGTGTTAAGTTTCCTGTAATCAACACATACTCGCCACGACGTGGTTACTCTCTTTGGAATCTCCTCTCCACTCTCGTTTTTCACCATCTGAATTCCCGACTTCTTCGGGACAACATGCAATGGGCTAACCCATTCAGAGTTGGAGATAGGATAAATGAACCCTGCGTCACACCATTTCGTAATCTCTTTCTTGACAACTTCTCGTAAAACCGGATTCAGCCTACGCTGAAACTCTCTGGAGGGCTTGCTGTCATGATCGAGATAGATATGATGTGAACACAAAGCAGGATTAATCCCGCGGAGATCGGATACAGTCCACCCAATAGCCTTGCGGTTTCTTTCTAGAATCTCCATCAGACGAGATTCTTGATCATCGGTCAAAGTTGAGCTGATAATGACCGAAAACTGTTGATGTGGACCCGCAAGGAAGGCATATTTCATGTTTGGTGGCAAAGTCTTGAGTTCTGGCAAGGTAGTATCTGGATCTGCTGCAACATCATCTATATCTGTATGGGGATCTGTGTTGGTAGGTGATGTGTCTGTATTCTGATTGTTCACCATCTCAATGTGCTCTAAAGTCGGACTATAGAAGATGTTCGAGACATCATCCGACTTCTCAGAATGATCAGAAGAGAATAAGTCAGCTAAATAGAATTCTGATTCATTTGAGATGGAGGAATTGTGTATACTCTCTGAATCTGAAAGATCTGCATTAATATCCTCAAAAGTCTGATCCCTTTGCTCATCATCATCCAGACTAAAATATAAAGTTCCATCGGAAGAGCTACCTCCTAAAGTCTCAGACCCGTCCTCTGTCAAACATTCTTGGGTCTCTACCTGGTATCTTTCGAGGTCGTCAAGGCGAACCTCATCCATGTAATCGCAGGAGGCTAAAGAACTCAGAAAATCTGAAGATGCATCACTGGAAGTGTTTGATTCTCTCGCCATCTCTATATGTACCTTTTCGCCCTCGGCGCGAAAAGATACCTTCCCTGTATCATAATCGAAGAGAGCCTTTGCGGTCTCTAGAAAAGGCCTCCCGAGAATGATCGGGTTAAGGTGTAACTGTGCAGGGCAATTCATCTCTAGGACCGTAAAGTCAACGGGAAATTGCAGACCCTGCACGGTTACGATAACGTTCCTAAGTATACCCTTAGGTCTCTTTACGGATCTATCAGCAAACTGAAGGATCGCACGGGATTTGTAAAGAGGACCTAACTCGAGCTTCTCGAGTAAGGAAGCGGGTATCAGATTGATCGAGGAACCGTTATCTAATAGAGTGTGATCGAATTCGGCTTTTGCGATCTCACATCTGACATAATGTGCACCTGAGTCTTTCTTCTTCTTTGGAAGCTTATTCTGTATCGCACAGGATGTAGCCTTAGTCAATACATGCTTTTCTGTTCGGGATCTCTTTTTCCTACGTGTGGTGCATCTGTTTTTCAATTGATTCTTAAGCGTAGGAAATTGATCTAAGGCATCATGGAGCGGGATCTTCAGAAAGATATGATCTTTGAGCAACTTTTCAAATTGTGGAGATTCGGGATTATTTTTGGTCTTTTTCTTTCCTTTTCCAAACAAAGCATCGGGAAAAGGAATAAAGTCAGGATTCAGAAAATCAGAACTTTTATTCAAATCGTTGGAATCAGCTTGTACATCGAGAGTCTCAGAATTATTTACAAAACTCTCTAAAACAGGGGAAGAAATGTTTTTGTCTGGGGATTCTGCCTGATCTGGCGTGATATCATCATCTGAGTCGCCAGTATCCATATCTGAACTGTTGGCATTGCTCCCGTCTATTGATTCTACGTCGTCATCCTCTTGCGGTTTCTCCTCCTCGGCATTTGGATCATGCTCGTGCTCCTCTGGTTCACTCTCCTCTCCAGTAGGTGTTTGCGGTGATCTACCGCTCCTGAGACAAATGAAGTTAGACAAAAATTCAGGAAACGAGATCTTACATGTAGTATCTACCTGATCTGGATGCCTCCTCTTGTTGTTCAGATTCATCTGAGGCTGGGCTGGAAGAGTGGTCTTCGGCACGGTTAACTCGTCCAGACGACGGTTAACCTGCTCCATCTCTGTCTTGTGTGCGATCTGGAGCGTACTGAGCATGTCCATAATCTGGTTGAGCGCCTGGGCCTGTGAAGACATCTCTGGTTCGGTATGGGGGCTCTGGCTTGCTCCTCTCTCCTGCTTTGGCGTGAAGTGCTGAGAGGTGGACGGCTGGAAGTAGCGCTGTGGTGTAGAGGAAGATTGTTGCGGCCGCTGAAAAGAATAGTTCGGTGAAAACTGAGCAGGGTGTTGATAAGTAGGCTGCGGTCTCTGATGGTAGACGTTCGGATGAGACTGCGGCGGCGTGAAATTCTGGCGGTACTGGAATTGCGGACGTCCATGCTGCGGATGACCGTACGGCTGCTGCTGCTGATGATTCGGTATACTCGGCTGCTGAACTAGAGTATACCAAATCCCATTTATCTCGAAAGTAGCTTGCGGCTCCACCTCCATCTCTGTAGCGCTGATGACCTGGCCGGCATTGACATGAGACTGATCCTCATGCCAATCAATCTGCGGAATCTCGAACTCGCTCTGAACATATTGTATCTGACGGGTGGGTGGAGCGGGTGCGATCCTCCGTGCTGGCTGTGAAGAAGTCTGACTCTGCTGGTACTGAAGTTGAAGATCAGAGACCTTCTTCGAAAGATCACTCAGCTGCTGAGGTAGAGATGAGAGTTTCTCCAACTCTCGCAGCGGCTGTAGGTCTTGGACCTGCTTGTGAATCACGTCCACCAACGTTAATTTCTCACTAATGAAGCCCATGTTGGTGTTGGATTCAGAGTCTGATATATTCGCCACCTTGTGATGCTCTCGGTGATGTGGTGGCTGCGAGGCTTTCTGATATGCCCGAGTAGAGTCTACAACTCTCGAGTTCTCGGCCATCCCTTCGAAGATGGCCCAGACTGACTCGGCATCCTTGTTCAAGTAACTGCCGCCACATGCGGCACTAACTAGCCTCTGAATTTCCGGCTGGAGTCCTCCGAAAAAAATTCTGTACTAGCACCTTCATTGGTATCTCATGATGCGGGCATCTCTCCGTCAGGTCCTTGAATCGATCCCATGCCTCATGGAATGATTCGTTCGGCAATTGCGTAAAATTGGAGATCTGACTCCTCATCATGTTCGTCCTTCCTAGAGGAAAATACTTGCACAGGAAGGTGGACTTCAGGTCGTCCCAAGTGGAGATTTCTCTCCCTAGATGGCTTAGCCAATAAAGGGCCTTATCGGCTAAGGCAAAAGGAAAAGCCTTTAGGCGCACGGCTTCCTGTGTCACTCCTGGATAGCAGGTCGTTCCGCAGATCATCTCAAACTGCTGTAAAAACGTGAACGGCTCCTCTGCGGCATTCCCATAGTACTTGGGAAGCAAAGAGATGAAGGACGGTCGGAGTTCGTATGGCCCTTGATTCGGCGGTAGCCGAATCCAATGATGGAGCGTTCGAGCGCCCGGGTCATACTCGTCCCGTAAAGTAGCGGGAACCGCAGGCGGTAACTGGTTCCCGGCCCCTGCTCTGAGTGCGGCTAATTCAGCCTGCAGCTCGGTCTGAACTCTAAACTGTTCTCAAATCTGTAGATTCATCTGCTGAAGTGTGTCGAGAATACCTGTTGTGACATCTCCGTTCGGATCTGCTCTTCCCTCCGGATGATCCTCAGCTGTTAGCCTCTCATCTGCTGTCGGTGCTTTCCCACGAGCCATCTGATCGTCTGTAAAATGGAGACTCTCGTAAGAACTCATCGAGAAATACTCAGGAGATTTGGATTCTGTATTGAGGCGAAGGTCTGCCTCAATGATCTGGCCAGGAGGCGAGGGAGTCTGGGTCTGACTTGCCTCGAGATCGGATGGGACCAGCTTGGGAAGAGGGTCATCCCGAGCCTGTGAAGACATACGCTCGACGGTGGACGGTCGAAAGCTCACAGAGTCTGAGCCGAAAAGCCGTCGAGACGTCATCTTCGATGTCAAGAGAAGATTGGGAGAGCACGTGTACGATTCAACTGAAGAAGGAATGCGAAAGACGCGGAAAACTCACGCCCCGCAAACAAACACAAGGCAAACCCCGTTTTCACCAACTCAACCCTGATGAAGACCGTAAGAGTTCGGTCTTTTTATCTTTTCGGTTTTAGGGTTGTGATTATCAATCGTTACGGTTACGCGGGCTGAGCGAGCCAGTAGGAGCCCGATAGTTTCTTCAAGATACTGGCTCGAATCCTTACGCGAGACCACTCGCACTCAGCCAGTATGGGAGTAAGTACGGACCGTTTCCGTCTACCCGTGTTACTTGAGGACGGAGCCTTGCGCAGTGTCCTCTAAACCTCCCACTCTGCTAAGTAAACCCGGACCGTTTTCGGCTACCCGAGCTTACCCACTGAGGAACAGCGATCAGGTGTATGGACTCAGTAGTATCCCGCAAGAAATACGGGGTTTTGTCTCTATCCTTAAGTGTCGGCTCTCAACTCGCGCACTCTGAGAAATGTGCGGGGGTTACTCTCCCCAAATCAATTGAATCGATTTTACGGTTTTTGATCAGATATTTTTAGCAGTCCCAATTTTTAATTTTGCAATTTTTATGGATTTTCAAACAACGTCTATTTTTGTCTTTTTGTTAAAACCCTAGAGCAAGCACCTAGGTTGCAAGTCCTAAAACTAGCTACGAGGCACAAGTAGATAGAGCGAAAAACCTAAGCAAGCATCTAGAAAACCGCGGAAAACCGATAAGCGATGAAAAAGCCGCGGTGGGTGCCCTGATTCACCAGATACACGGTATCCGATGAATCAAGCCCCTAAAAAAATGAAAGTTTTATTAAGCTAAGTACAACTCTCTCCCTTTCTCTCTCAAACAAAAGGATACTAAATCTCTGCTCCTCTGCAGTCGACTCGTGAAGAAGAAGCCGACCTCTGCCCTTTCAACTAACTCGGCTTCCGAAGAAATCGGTTGATCCTGCAGGCCCTGCAAAGATGATTAGCACAAAAGAATATCGAGAAAGCCGAGAAAGCCGTAAAGAAACTAAAAAGAAAACTCAGAAAACAACGCACGAAAAAGCCGTACGAAAAACCGTACGAAAACAAAACAAAGAGAAGAAAAAGAATAAGATCACGAAAAACGAAAAATCAAGGGAATCTAACGCCTCCCCGTCAATGGCGCCATTTTGATGAACGCTAAAGATCGAGTTTCGCGGCTTTCACTTTTTAAAAGAAGAGAGTGAAGTGTCGGTTGTAGCGGAAAGCCGCGAAACGGAAAGTGTTTCGATCTTTAGACCTATCAAACAAATTTACGATTTTCTGTCGGAAAACCGTTCACTATTTATTTAACCAGGCAAGTGTTCCTGGGTCGAACTCAAGGAGGCAGAATATATTCCCTAATTTTTCTTCTCGTGATTTTATTTTAATTCTTCTCTAAGTCGGAATGTTTTTTTGGTGATTTTTAATTTTTGTTATTTTTATTTAATTTTATTCTTTTCAGATTTTTATTTAATTTTCAAAAAGGGATATTTTTCAAAAAGATTTACTTATTATATAGTAGGTGGATAGAATATAAGTGATACTATATAAGATAGGTGAACGAGGTTCGAGCTGCGTACTCGAACTACACAAGAAAACGAAACAAAACGAGGCGGTTTTCGAGAAAATCAAAACACGTTAAAAACTCGTCGAAAAGCCGTGAAAACTTTATACTAGATATCTAGGGTAGCTGTGTAACTACCCTCCAAGAATCGTCGAAATCCGAGGTCAAACGAACAAGATACAGCCCCTACAGCCCAGGAGCATAAGCGTAAAAAAACTAATTAAAAAATGTTCTCAAATTGGTCCTTAGGGACTGTTCTGCAAGAAAACTAACAAACGATTACATTTAGGTCCCTGCGGAGGGACCTAATTGCAATTAATGAAAACTTGGGATGCGGGTTGCAAATCTGGAAACCTGGCTGGGTTTAAGATGTAAAATTCACACCGGTTCGCATTCAACGGCCGAGATTAAGACGTCCAGGCTCGAATCCGACGTTCCTTGCGGTGCCACATGGCGCAAGCCTGTGCGCCCTCTGTTCTTGAGGTTGTTGGAGCTCTTCGCGGTCGGCTTTCTTCTCCGATTTCTTCCGGCCGCTCCCCGACGATTCAGACGCTCCGGCGGGGCCAGAGGGGTGGCTCCTCCACCCCTCGAGCTCGCCCGCGGGTGTAGGTGGTCGTACACGGCCCCGATCGACGGTGGTTGCTCGAAGAAGATGGAGGTCTCGGCGGTGGTGGCTGGATTCAGTTCTGGAGCCCGATCTTCAAGATTGATTCTGATGAAGTTGAGATTCTTCCAGATCCAAAGGAATGGCGCGCGATGAAGGAAATCCTGCAAACGAGAAGGTGGTCCGCTCGATTCGTGATGAATCGGCTCAAAGATTACAAATCGCAAGCTCCAAGTCTAAGAAAAATTCATATATCTCCAGCCAAACAACCAGAATGCGATGAAGAAGATGGTTTGTGAATCGATTTGAATACGATTTGGAAACTAATCGAAAGAGTTTGTGATACTGCGTGAAAGATAGATGATTAAGCTAATGAAAGACGTGTTTATCCATGCTAATCATGGCTCAGCTATCGAGAAACAAAATTGCAAAATGGAGGAAGTAGGTCTGTGAGTTCCAGGTGTATTACCTGGAAAAAAATGCTCGACGGACGACCTTGGCCGGAGCTTCACGCTGCGATGGCGGCGATGCAAGGCTGAAGAACGCCTTGGAACTCTTCTCCGATGTACCTTCCTCCTCGCGAACGCCTTCGAGCGGAGCTGTCACCTCCTGAGCAAGCTAGGCGAAGCGAAGAAGATGGGGGTTCGGGCTATTGAAGCTGGAAAGCTTGGAGGCTGGAAAAGTTGTTTAAAAATGGCGACCTTGGGGGCTTTAAATAGGAGGGTTAACTTGGGCTCCAAGGTTAGATCGACGGTGGGCGAGTTAGAGGGTTGTTAGGTGGGGACGGAAGGGGTCCGAGATTGGCTGAAGGGGTTAAAGAGCGATCCGGCATAAATGGAGGAAGATGACTGGTCGAGCAAGAGTTAGGTGCAACAGGTTCTTGAAGAAGCTCCAGGTGCTGACACGTGTCAGCACCTGGTTCGCCCAGACCCTTTAAATACTTATAAATTAATTATAAAATAGATAATTACATTATTTCAAGTAGGTATAAATACAAGAAAGTTAAATAATTTTATTTTCTAAATTATGGTATAATTACTTTTAATAAATAATAAATATTATTTAAAATATAAATATTTTATTAATAAATATGTATTTATAAATAGGTTTTGAATTTTTAATTTAATAAATAATTAAGTAAAAATTGATTTTATATTTTATTAATTATTAGTGTATTAAATAAGGCTTGTACGAATTTTTATGAATTTTTATGAATTAATTTACATATTTTAATAAATAAAGTAAGTGTCTATATAGGTCAATTATACCTATATTTTGGGTTGTTTGATTTTATAAAAATAATAAATAGTCTCCAAAAATTATGAAATAATTTATGGTGAATCTACAAGATCATGAAATAATTTAAAAATTATAAAATTAAGAAAATAATAAATAAGGTGTGTTACATAAAATAAATAGCCCAGAAACCCCTTTGTCTTTTGGTCCCAAAACCGACTTTTTGCAAACAGACTCCGAATTCAGTGAAATCACCTTTATTAATTAGATAATATTATTTTATGAACTTTAAAGGTGAGTAGAGTGAAATTGGAGTTCGTATGAGGAAGTTATGATGTTCGGAAGTTGATATTTTGACAATTTGTAAGCTGAGTTTCTTGGCATATTTACAAGGTAATATTTTTAACTTATTTTTATATTTTTATTTACATTTTTATGAATAATTAGGAGAAAGATTTGATGAAGAATAAGTTAAGATGAAATAATTAAAATTCTTTGAAGTTTTTGGATTTATTTTATAAATAGTGAAGAGTGTGTATTCATGTGATAAATTATTTTTATTGGGTTTTCTTTCCTTATCTCCCCTACTTATTGGTGTGTCGACCAATCCATGCTGACTTGGTCTCGGGGGTTAGGCTATAAATATATCTTACAGTTATATTTATAGTTTAAGTCATATTACATATATATACATATATTCCATATGCCTTTATCTTTCTTTTCTGGTTCTTTATTTATTTACATGAATTTAGTGGTTAAAAGTGAATATGTATACATGAATGGGGTTTTGTTAAAGTATGAGAATTAGTGAGTTTTTACATGTATTTGTTAAGGGTTTTAAGACAAAATGCGACAGAAAAGTTAATGAATCATGGATTCATCAGTGTATTACAGACGACAAATACCCTTCGACGATAGATGGTTGAGATTAGATCTCTGAGTGCATTTAACGGTCGTTGCGGTTCATGATTGGATGGCCATCATTAAAACTGGAGCGAAGAGACAATCGGATGGTGGCTCCTCTTGAAGAACAGGGAAGAGCAACCCTGCAGTCGAGCTTCGATCATCGAGACCCTCCAACTCCATGCGTCTCCGATGACTTTAGGTGCTTAAATCGTTCGTCTCGTCGGTCTTCATCTGCAGGAAGCCTCAAAAAGCTTCAGTGGCTGTCGGAGGAGTCCTAGGAGGTCGGATAAGCACAAGTGACTTGGGACCTTCCTGTGACTCCAAAATTGCCTCATGCTGGCTTTCAGCTCCAAACATTTGTACAGGAAAAAAGCTGGGTCGAGAGAAAACTGCCTCGACCCGTTATCTGGTGGATTGGATGTGAAATGAGGTGGGTGGAAGGTGCTCATGTGAGCGGCAAAGTGAAGCACCGTTGACTTGATTTAGGAAAGACCAAGGTGAATTGAGGCGCATGGTGAAGACACGAAAATCCGAGCGATTAAGGTAATCAGGTATATCTAAGATGGTCGTCGCGACCTCAATCACTCAGACGTGTCAATCAAGAAAAAGAAGAGACCACCAATTAAAAATAAGAATCAACTCGAAAACACGATAGCGGTCTAGCTATTAATTTAATCTGGTATAGCGACCAGGGTCGAACACAAGGAGCACGGGTTGGCCTTGCGGCCTACGAAGTAGTCAAAAAGAAATAAAGAAACTAAAAGAAGTATTTTTGGTGGTTTTTAAATATTTTATATTTTTTTGGATTTTTAAGCTATTAAGAAAATGAGAAAAGCAACTAATCAACACACTTCAACAATTTATTAAATGCAATAAAAATCAACCAAAAATTCTAACAAAAATATTTTTATGTGTTTTATAATTTTTACTTTTTTGGTGAATTTTTTGGGATTTTTCTGATGTTTATTTAATTTTCTAAAAACAAAACAAGGACTGAAACTAGAGGTACTGTCCAACCGAGCTAAAAGGACCTAGATAAAATATCTAGAAGCCCCAAATTAGCCTGGAGGTATTTTTCCTGTATAGAGAATAAACAAGGAAAAATTGGGCACCTAGATTATTGTTTTTGGGTTTTTAGTATATTTATTAGAGTTTTTGTAAGTTTTTAAGTGTTTTTCAATTTTTAGGTGTTTGAAGCAATGAAAAATAGCCAAAATTGGCTAGAAAATCAAGCAAGCATAAACAAACAGTAAGTAATTTCTTTGTGAATTTTAGATGAATTTTAATATTTTTTATTTTTAAACTTAGACAGTAACAAAAATTGAGGTTTTTGAATTTTTAAAAAATATCAAAATAAAACAAAAATGTCTCCAAAAATCCTCGAAACTTTTACACTATGGCAGGAGCCATGTATCCAATTTTCGTTGGATTTGGAGTATATTTGCTATTTTATTCAAAAATAGAAAGAGGGTACTGTGCACAGGGACCTAAGTGCAAATACCCGAAGTCCCGAGGGGTCTGGTGCGAAAATCCGAGGTAAACACGTGTGTCGCGCATGCCTGAGGCACTCAGGGACCCAAATGTAATATAAATTACTTCCGAGGACTATTTGGTAACAGGTACCAAAAGTCCAAGGGGTAATCTGCAAATAACCCAAAAATATCCGCACATGCTCAAATGTTTCACGCACAGGGGTATAAATGCAAATACTCAAAAACTTTCATTCATTCAGTAACATTCGGAACTACAGGGTATAAGATGCAAATACACCAGAAAACCACGTGACGAAGCACGTGTCACATCGCACACAGGGGCATAAATGCAAACTAAATAAAGAGCAGGGCCCTCTATGCAATTTTACCAAAAACTAAACAACTACACTAAATAATTACAGGACTAAATGCGAAATAAAATAAACAAGAGGGCCTAAGGGTAAATTACCCTTTATTAATGCGGCCGATGGATGCACGCCACGTGGTGCATCTGACGGTGTGGATCAGGTGGCGCTCCAACGCTGAGGTCCTCGCAGCGATCGGACGGTCGAGGGTACGCCACATGGGGGATCGAACGGGTGAGGCTCTCCGTGGCTAAACCTCGTGCAACGGACGGTCCAGATCGCCTCTCCAAGATCTGACGGTGGCTGGGTCTCCTCAAGTGGACGGTCAGGATGAGAACTGGAGGTCGAGGACGATCGGACGGTCGGGGAAGATGCTGGAAGAACAGTTGGCCGGCGAGTTTCGCCGGCCTCGTGCGTGCGCTGGGATCCTCCCCTGCTGCCTCTAGAGATCGGAGAAGCTCCGACGTGACGCTCCGCAGCTGATGGTGTCCTCCGATGACCCAGCCGAGCTCTGGGGAGCTCCGGCGAGGTCGGCGGAGGTGAAGCTCCTGGCCCGAATGACCCAAGCCCTCAGATGGGCTGGGAAGTACCTGCAAAGTAAACCAGGAGACTCGCGAGTCGAGGGCAAACTACCTCGACCCGGTTAGGCGGGTGAAGGTGGTCGGTGGAGCGATATGGGCGAGCTCCGGCGAGGGGGGTATACGAAGGAGCTCGAACCCCAGCTCCTGTGCGAGCTGGGTTGGATGGAGATATGGAGAAGGTGCGCGGGAGGGAGGCGGAGGTGACGATGGATTCCGATGATCGAATGGAGCTATGGGGTGGTCGGAATCGGCGAAACACGTCGGCGAAACGAAATGGGGGAAATCGAAAATTAGCGAAAAAGAAAAGCTAGAGGGGCTACCTGGGTGGACGATGAGACTGGGGATGAGCAGGCGATGCTCTGGGTCGTTGCCTCGAGGAGCGTCTCCCTCCGAGGCTCGAGCTCCAGCTCAGGGCGGAGCACGGCGGTGCTTGATCGCCGGATCGATGGAAACCGCTCCCTCTCCTCGCTGCGACACCACAGGGGACGAGCTGTCACTCTCGCCGAAGTGATGGAGCTCACTGGGGGGTGGAACAAATGACCAAAGATGAGAATGGAGGAGGCGGAGCTCGGGTTATAAATGGTGGAGGGTCCGGGAAGACAGGCGCAGGTAGGGCGTTGGAGCGCGCGGATCCCGAGGTAGAGGCTCCGGCGAGGGTCTCGGATGCATCGTGAAGGAGTCGGACCCGGGGTTTGGGTGGTAAGGGATCGGGTTTGGACGGGAAAAATCCGAGAAACGGGTTACCCGCTAAGGACCCGTGGGAAGTGGTCCTGGGGGGGGGGGGTAGTTGACCGGGCGGTCAACAATCCCCAGGACCAATGAGAGGCTGCCATTTGGAAAATATCTGAAAATTCAATTAAAAATAGAAAATGGCTTATTTAATAAAAACTCAAAACATGAAATATTTTTGTTTTATTTTTTCTATTTTTTTGTGATTTTTAATTAATTTTTCAAAGTAAAAATAAGGTATGTACATAGTAGGTTCATATATAGGTATATATACAATATATAGGTTTTTTATTTTGATTTTTAATTTGTTATTTTTATACAATTTTATTCCCATTTTATATTTTATTTCTTTATATTATAAAATGAGGAATAAAAAGACATTTTTATTTTATTTTTATTATTTATATACATAGGTAAAATAAATACATATGTGCCTTTATA
Source organism: Ottelia alismoides (assembly GCA_037367405.1). Taxonomy (NCBI): domain Eukaryota; kingdom Viridiplantae; phylum Streptophyta; class Magnoliopsida; order Alismatales; family Hydrocharitaceae; genus Ottelia; species Ottelia alismoides. The sequence goes on from JAZKJV010002677.1 coordinate 12,368, forward strand.
TACATGGTATATTTACAATATGTTTTTATGTTTTTAATTTTGTTATTTTTATTTTGTTTTGTTTTAATTGTTTTTATTTTATTTATTTACACTATATAATATAGAATATTTACAAAAATTTTGGGAATTAATTTTATTTATTTATAAGGCTAAATAAGTAAAAGATGGATGGTTTATATACATGGTGAGTGATGTTTTTATCTTCTTTTTGATTTTTATATTTTTATCTTGTTTTTATATTTAAAAATATATACAAGTATTTACAAGCTACTTTGAGTCTATTTTTGTGAGGAAAATACTTTCATTTTATTTACATAAATATTTACACACGTGAGCCCCTATCTCCCTCTACTTTGGCTTTTATGCGGTCAGGCCCATGCTGAGCCCTCCCTTGGGTTAGGTTGCTCAATATTTATTCTAAATATTTCCCTCTTTTTCCTTTTAATCTTTATTCTTTTATTTTTGCACAAAAACATGCTAATTATAGGTTTTTACACAATGCATGCTTTTGGTAATTATTTCTATTTACAACTATATACATGCATTTGCGAAGGTTTTTGTAGCTAAAATATAAGAATAAAGAGTGATGAATGAGTATTCATCACCCCCCTATACTTAACTTTGCTAGTCCCTTAGCAAACACTTATTTGAAAAAGAAGTGAAAAAGAAATAAAGAAAAAGAAAAAGAGAATGTACATGGATCAAGGCTGATTATTAAACTTGCCTTCATTAAATTAAGGTATGGAGCTCGATCAGATCTTTGGATTATTAATGTGTCGGAACCTTATTTGGACTTAAGTCTAAAACTCAACAGCCTCTACGTTCCACTATTCTATAACCAAGACTCCTCAATGCTCCAGGTCAGAACAAGTCATCAATCACAAACCCTGAAGACCATGAATCTTTTCTTGTCCTGTGAATGTGAGGTCTAAGCTCTCCACCTCAGAAATGGCAACTTGACAACCCTCCCCAACAAGGTAACTCTATGACATCAATCTGGCCACTCTTTCCTCGAGGAGCGGGGTATTCCCTTCTAAATTCAAGTTCAACCGGCTCAAGAAGAGGAGGAAGAAAAGAATGGGTCAAGGCCAGTGTAGCCAAGTACCCTTGGGAGCTTGACCAGTGTAGCCAAGTCTCCCTGCTGCAAGCTACATCAGGTGGATCATGAAACCAAGCTTTGCTTATTGCACTCTATATACATACTCCGGTGGGATTATCATTTTCTATCAGACCCACCACTTTTTTGGAGTTATTTTCTTTTTGCATTTTTTTTCAAGTGCATCTATACATCATATACATGTGCAGCATATATACAAGGAGTTTTTCTTCTTGAGCCAGTAGACTATCCTTCTTTTGAAGCTTTATTGCAACCCACAACTCCCGTCCTTAGACCTCATGGCAACCAGACCAAGTTGAGACGCACTTCCTTCACTAAAAGAAGAAGAGAGGTTCCGCCTAGAAGTACTACCCTCATATGCTACCCCAAGTCAAGGAAGACTGCCTCCTTACCATCTCATCCGTAGAGAGCTCGGTGCATAGTGCTGGTGTCCAAGTAAAGCCATAATCTATATGAGTCATGTGTTGTTGTTAAGTGCTCTACTTAGGCTCATTGAGATGACATGTGATCATAGCCTAGTGGACTCAAAGAATTAAGTCACCATGGACCTGAAAAGCTTAAACCTAAGCCCTATAAGGTTCCTCTTAGAAGTTAGGTGGATTAAGATCTTAATCAAGCTCCATTTCTCAATTTGATTCCAGGCTAGTTTAAATGTCAACTATCATCCAGAAAAACTATATACATATGTACAAAAGATGCTATTTATACAAATTTTACAATCATGCAAAATTTTTGAAAAATGTTTTGAAATCATGAATGGATGATGCATGAAGTGCAAGTTTTGCAAAAAGATATTTACACACATTTACACAAGATTTTTTTGCAAACTTTTGATTTTCAAAACATTTTGGAAAACTTTTGTACTATATACATAATTTTGATAAGAAAATATTTACACAAGCTTTACACAAAAGATTTTTGAAATCATTTTTACAAAAATAATTTGTACACTAGCTATTTGTGTGCAAATAAAAGAAGTTTATGTACATGAAAAAAATTTTAATTTTTGTGATTTTTTTCAGGTTTTTAGCCATTTTATTTATTAACACACTCACACAAAGTACGAGTTATGGCTAAAGTATATATGAAATATATACACACCCCCCTATACTTAGCTCGAACGATGTCCTCAGAGTCAAGAGCGATGAAGAAGACATAACTCGTGCTAGGTATACGGAAGTGAAAAGAAAGGCTATATACAAAGATGAATGAATGAAATAGAAAGTCAAGAGGGTCTCGGGTCTTCCCCCTATACTTAGGATCAAGTGATCCTAAGTATAGCAGGCTGTATACTAAGGGAAGACCGAGTGGAGAATGTACAGGGTCTACCCCCCCTATACTTAGGGTAAAATATCCCTAAGTATAGGTAGCAAAACAGGGGTAGACAAAAGCAAAAGAAATACCCGAAGGTTCTACATCCCCCCTATACTTAGGGTAAAGTGCACCCTAAGTATAGCATAATCAAGAGATGAAGAAAGGGATGTGAGACTAAAGAATGTGGTGATATAGACATCTGGATCTATACAAGGCGGAAGATCAGTGAAACTCAGGCGTGAGATGCATTAGATGTGAGTCAAAGACCACATCTCACGCAAAATGAATAGGGGCAAGATCAACGACCTGCGGCTCATGATCTAGAAATGGCTTGAGCCGCTGGCCGTTCACTCGAAAGGTACTCTCAGAAGACAACTCAGATATATCAATGCTACCGTTGTCGTGTACCTTTCTCACCAAGTAGGGTCCCTTCCACTTGCTCTGTAGCTTCCCTGGAAATAAATGAAGCCTCGCATCAAACAGCCATACTCTCTGTCCAATCTCAAAATGCTTGTGGCTGATGTGAGAATCATGCCACTCCTTCACTCTCTCCTTATACTATAGGCTGTTTGAGAAAGCGGTATCTCTCAACTCCTCCAGGGCTGCTAACTCTGCCCTCCTCTGGTCTCCTACACCATCTGGATCCATCATAATATCAGTAACTGATCATAGTGACATGTGCCTCAACTCAACAGGTAAATGGCACGGCTTGCCATATACGAGGCGAAAGGGAGATGTGCCCAATGGTATCTTGAAAGACGTCCTATATGACCACAAGACCGAGTCCAAAAGCTACGACCAATCCTTTCGGTCAGGGCGGACGACTTTCTGCAGTATAGTCTTGATCTCCCTATTCGACATCTCGGCTAGACCATTCGTCTGTGGATGGTAAGGTGTAGCAACACGATGGTCTATACCGAACTCGCTAGCAAGGGCCTTCGCCTGGTCGTTGATGAAATGAGACCCCCCATAAGAAATCAAAACTCGTGGAACCCCGAACCGCGTGATGATGTGCTTCCTCAAAAAACTGCAAACTGTCCTCGCATCAGCGGCTCGGGCGGGGATAGCCTCAACCCAACGACTAACATAATCCACGACCAACAGAATGTACTCAAATCCCTGACTCTTAGGGAATGGACCATGAAATCGATGCCCCATGCGTCAAAAACCTCACAGAAGTGAATGGGCTGCATCGGCATCATATCACGTTGTCCACAAGTGCCCATCCTCTGACAGTCAGTACACCTCTTCACGAACTCATCAGAGTCCTTGAAGAGGGTAGGCCACCACAAGCCGGATTGGAGCACTTTCTGTGCCGTTCTCCTCCCAGAATGATGTCCTCCTGCCTCAAGCTTGTGGCAGTAAGTGAGGACGCTATGGTGTTCCTCCTGAGGAATACACCGACGCCAGACGTTATCCCCTCCTTCGTGGTAAAGGATGGGATCCTCCCAGTGGTAGGACTTGGCCTTCGCAAGGAAGGTCTCAAGCCTCTGCCTGGGCCAATCTTGTGGGACTTTCCCAGCAACGAGAAAGTTCACAATATCGGCATACCACGGGAGTGAGGCGATAGCAAGGATCGCCTCATCTGGGAAGGTCTCACAAATGGGATCTATCTGCTCAGACTCCTCAGGCTGCTCTATACGGGAGAGGTGATCCGCCACCACATTCTTGACTCCAGGTTTATCCTTGATCTCAATGTCGAACTCCTGGAGTAGAAGGATCCATCTAGTAAGTCTGGCCTTGGCATCCTTCTTTGCCATGAGGTATCGGATGGTGGTGTGATCAGTGTACAAGGTCACTCTAGATCCAATGATATAAGATCGAAACTTATCTAGGGCGAACACTACGGCTAGCATCTCCTTCTCTGTGACTGTATAATTCCGCTGGGCGGAATCCAATGTGCGGCTAGCGTAGTGGATAGCAAACGGGACTCCATCCCTCCTCTGTCCCAGCACGGCCCCTACGGCAAAATCGGAGGCATCCGTCATGATCTCGAATGGGAGAGACCAATCAGGCGGCTGAAGAACAGGAGCCTCAATCACACACTGCTGGAGAGTCGCAAAGGATGAGAGACACTTGTCATCGACAAGGAACTCGGTGTCTTTCGTCAAGAGGTCAGTCAACGGTCGGGCAATCCTGCTGAAATCATGAATAAATCTCCGATAAAAACCAACGTGCCCCAGGAATGACCGTAGCTGCCTCAAATTAGACGGCGGTGCGAGTTTTCTAATGACATCAACCTTGGCCGGATCAACCTCCGTGCCCCTGTTGGAGATGATATGGCCAAGCACCGTCCCTTGAGTCACCATGAAGTGACTCTTCTCCCAAGATAGAACCAAATGGTACTCAATACATCGCTGGAGTACTTGGTCTAGGCAGTCAAGACAGGAGTCGAATCCGTCGTCGTAGACCGAGAAATCGTCCATGAAGACCTCCAAACACTCCCCTACCATGTCCGAAAAGATCGACAGCATGCACCTCTGAAAAGTCGCAGGGGCATTGCATAGCCCAAATGGCATGCGTCGAAAGGCATATGTACCGAAGGGACAGGTAATGGTGGTCTTCTCCTGATCCTCAGGAGCGATGGCCACCTGGTTGTAGCCCGAGTACCCATCCAGGAAGCAATAATGGCTCTTCCCTGCCAGTCTCTCAATGATCTGGTCAATAAAAGGCAGGGGGAAATGGTCCTTCTTGGTGGCCTGGTTGAGTCTCCTATAGTCAACACAGACCCTCCAAGAGGTGGGTACTCGTGTAGAAATCTCCTCTCCCGACTCACTAATCACAGTCGTGATGCTCGTCTTCTTGGGCACCACATGCAAGGGGCTGACCCACAAGGAGTCGGAAATGGGATAAATAAAATCTGCACTCCCCCATTTTGATATTTCCTTCATCACGACCTCTCTCAGGTTGGGGTTCAGCCACCGCTGGAACTCACGCGACGGCTTCGCCCCCTCCTCGAGATAAATATGGTGGGAGCACACTGATGGACTAATCCCATGGAGATCTGCTACGCTCCATCCGATTGCCTTGTGGTTCTTTTCAATAACCCCCATCAAACGGGATTCTTGCTCTCCAGTCAGATCGGTGGAGATGATGACTGGGTACATCTCAGGTTCCCCCGCAAGGAACCGATACTTCAGCGAAGTAGGGAGCGGCTTCAGCTCTGGACAGCTGGGTGCTGGCAAATCTGGCTTCGGAAGAAGATGTGTGAATGCTGCTAAATCTGCCAAATCTGCCTGGGAGAAAGAAGACGAGCTCTCGTAAACTGGATCTGGAGAAGGCTGCTCAACTGTATTGTCTCTAATCTGCTCTACATCTACCTCCTCCTCATCTGTAGGCTCTGGTGGACTCAGGTCTGGCATCTGATCATCACAATCTGCCCAATCAGACTCTGAATCCGAGGATCTACATCAAACAAGGTGGCATCAGTACCACCGTCACACAAGGTGGCCTCAGTACCACCATCACTAGACTCTGTGTCACGATCGGGAACCGGCTCTGCTACCACTGTAATATCCTGGACCAGGGCTGTGCTCTCCAAGCTCTCCTCTGCTATCATCTCGGCATCAGCGGTGTCTAGAAATGAGAGGATGGCCTGTGCTGAAGGGTCTGCCCATGCTGCCTCATCATCTGTGATCACAAAATCACAGTCCTGGTGGATGTCTGGCCCGGCATCTGTCAGCTGCTCTGAATCTGTGCTGGTCTCTGAGCATGCTCTCTCTCTGGCTCTATAGTCCTCGACCGTCTCTATTTGTACACTTTCGCCTTCAACGCGAAAGTATACCATCCCACTATCATGATCAGTCACCGCCTTGGCTGTGGCCAAGAACGGACGACCAAGGATGATGGGGGTATCGGCCACTGAATCAGGGATCTCCATGTCCAACACTACGAAGTCCACGGGGAATTGCAGGCCCTGAATAGTGATGATAACGTCTCGCAACAACCCCTTCGGCCTCTTGACAGATCGATCAGCAAACTGAAGGATTGTCCTGCTCTGTCTAAGAGTGCCCAACTCGAAGCGGCCGAGAAGGGCTGTCGGAAGGAGGTTAATAGACGATCCGCTATCTAATAGAGTCTGGTCGAACCTCTGCTCACTAATCTGGCATCTGACATACGGGGCTCCTGAATCTGGCCTCTTGGCCGGAAGACGGTTCTGGATCGCGAAGCACGTAGCTTTCGTCAGCACATGTATCTCTGACTGATGGTTCCTCCTCCTCCTCCAGACTGTGGTCCTGTCTCTCAACGATCGCTGAAGAAGGGGGATGTGCTGCAAAGCGTCCTGAAGGGTCAGCTGGATATGGAAACGATCGATCATGCTCTGGCTGAACTCCTCCTGCTCTCTCTTTTTTGGGTCTTTTTCTTTTTTCTTCCCCTTCCCCATCAGAAGGGATCTAGGGAAGGGGATCATAGGGTCCTTCTCAGATGAAGGACTAGGAATAGGTCTAGACGGCTCGACGGCCGGATATGCACATACATCAATCACCACAGTGGGACCAGAAGAAACTAAACCTTTTCCTTTATTCACAACAGTGTTCTGAGATACATCAGCATAAGGAAAAACAACAACTCTCTCTGAATGAACACAGGTGGCCTCAGTACCACCACGGGCTGGCTCTGCTGGACGTCTCGCGGCCTCAGTATCGCGTGCTGGCTCGGCAACTCGGGTGGCGTCAGTACCACCTCCTCGAACTGGTGAAGCAGCGGCCTCAGTACCGCCGGTGGAATCAGCATCCTTGGTGGCATCAGTACCACCGTCATCATCATCATGAGCGGCCTCAGCACCTCTCTCCTCCTCCTCATCTGGCGCCCCGGATGTATCCTCGTGGTGTAGCTCAGACGAGGCGCCGCCGCCTGCTGGTGTCCTACCGCTCCTAAGTGTAACAAAATCAGCATCAAAAAGATCCGAAGATCTATCAACAAATGGATCACTAGGAGTGGTATGCTCAGTGTAAGCTACCTGCTCAGACTTCCGCTTCAGGCTGTTGGGATTCGGCTCTATCTGGGCAGGTATGGCGGCCTTCCCTCTCACAATGTCCCGCATCTCCTGGCGGAACTCGTCCATCTCCCGTCTGAAGGTAGCCTGCTGGTCTGTGAGGAGGCGGGCTATGTCATCCAAAGCGGGGCTCTTGTATGGTGAACCATGAGAGCCCGACGGGTAGCCTCTCTGGTGATGAGGCTGCTGGAACTGGTGCTGCTGCTGCTGAGAGGGGTGAGAGGAAGGATGCTGCTGCTGGTGTGGCTGGTGAGCCTGCTGCTCACGTCTCCAAGACTGTCCCTGCTGCTGATAGGGACGAGGAACGAAGGACGACTGCTGGTGTGGCTGGTAGACTGGGGGCTGCTGCTGCTGGTGATCTCTCTGCTAGCTATATTGCCCTCCCTGGCCGGATGACTGCTGCTGGGGCTGGGTACCTCCACTCCCCCACCTGAATCCGGAATGGTCTCGCCGGATCCCAGGCTGGGGACGGTCATACCAAATCCCGTTGACATCCATCAACGGCTCTGCGTCGTACTGGGCTGGCGGGAGTACTGCCAGAGGCTGATCCGGCTGGTATACCACCATCTGCATGTCTGGAGATGGTGGGGACTGGTAAGAGGGCTGCTGCTACTGGTACGGCTCCGCCTGTACAAGGTGAACCTGTCTAGGCTGCTGAAAGGAGCTAGAGCGCTGGGACGAGCTGCTGCTGCCGTCGGAATCGCCTCGTGACTGAAGACGGGATTGTGAAGCCGTCTGTGCCTCCTAGAGACACATGAGCTGGGTCTTCATGTCTCTCAGAGTCTGTGCCATCTGCTCCATCTGAGTGATGCCCTGGCACTGCTTCTTCTCGATCAGCTCCATGCGGTCCAACTTCTCACTGATGATACCCATATCCGCAGCGGATGACTCTGCCTGTGCTGCTGCTACTGCGGATGAACTGGATGGACCGGCATCAACCCGTGCTATCCTCTGGTACTGCATGGGTCCTGGCTGCTGCTGGGGTCTGTCCTGAGTGTATAACCGGGTCTGGGACATCACCATATAGTTCTCGGCCATCTCCTTGTAGATGGCCCAAACCTGGTCGTGATCCTTGGCGAAGTAAGACCCGCCACAAGAAGCATTCACCAAGCCCTGGAGCTTTGGTGTCAGCCCGCTGAAGAAGCTCTGCACAAGGTTCGGCTTCGAAATATCATGGTGCGGGCATCGGTCAGTCAGCTCACGAAACCTCTCCCATGCCTCATGAAATTGCTCATTGGGGAGCATGGAGAAGTTGCTGATGAGGGCTCTCGCTGCATTGGTCCGCCCGAGTGGATAGTACTTGTTCAAGTACTCGGTGCGGAGCTGCTCCCAGGTGTAAACAAACCTCCCCAAATGCTTCAGCCAGGTGGCTGCTCTGTCTGCTAGGGAAAAGGGGAAGGCGATCATCCTGATCGTGTCCTGGTACACCTGACGGTCGTGGACAGTGTTGCAAATCATCAGAAACTCCTGAAGGTGAAGATGGGGCTCCTCAGTAGCGATCCCGTGGAAGCGGGGGAGTAGCTGCAAGGTGTTCGGGGGGAACTTGAAGTCCCCCACGATGGCTGGAAGTACGACCCAGTGGTGCGTCAGCGTCGATCCGGGGTTGTGCAACTCCCGCATCGGTCTCGGTGGTCCTCCTACCGCAGCTGCGGCTGATGCGGCTGCTTCTGCGGCTGCTGCATCTGCATCCTCTGGAATCCTCGGTCCCTCTCTACGCTCATAGCGCTCTGCTCGCATCTGCTCCATCTCTCTCCTCATATCAAGCATGAATGCTCCCTGATCCCTCAGCTGCTGCTGAACTGTCTCTAAGGAGGCGATCAGGGTGGAGTTGATCGCGCCCTGGTCCAGCACAAAGTGCTCAGGCTGTGGACCACGGGAACGATCCTCGGAACTGCCAGCCATGGCTTCTGCAAAATCAAATGAGCCAAACTCAGGTGCTGTCAAATCTGCTATTCTCCCCTCTAGCTCGTATCTCTCAGAACCGAAAGAAAGGGGGTCGAGGGGGAACAGGGCGGAATCATACTCGGGCTCGGAGAACTGGTCTCGGCTCTCGCGGGCCAACCTAGATGAATGGGTAGACGTGACCGAAAGCGGTGCAGCCAGAGGCTGCCTAAGAGAGCGTCTACCCATCATCGTGATCTGACGAGTAGGGCGGATGAGATCTGGAAAAACTATGATGAGCAACCAAACCCTCTGTTCACCAACACAACACGAGCTGAAGACCGTAAAGGCTCGGTCAAATTATCTTGTCCAATTTTATTAGGTGAACAATCAATCTATCAGAGCGCTTACGTGACCTGTTGGGATACCCGATGCTACTCCAACCGACTGGCCCGCACGGAAGAGTCGGTAGTCAGCTGGAAATAGCACCGGAGGGCTCTACCTAGGGTGCGGGTCACTCTCTCGCTCAATCAAACCAACCAATGAGGGGGTTGCTCTCCCCAAGACAAGTTTTTAAGTGAGGTGTCTTTTAGGGTCAATAGTCTTAGCAGTCCCAATTTTATGGTTTTTCTTTTTAATTTTTTTCAATAAAAACAAAGGCCTAATGAATTTTTCGGTTCTCCTGGTTATTTAATCAAAAACAAGGGGGGAGAAGATGAAAAAGCCGATGCGCGATGAAATCAATGATGCATGCTGAGATAGAAATGCGTACCTTGCCTCCAGCACTCTACATGCAAGTGATTTGCGCAGAAATTTAAAGACAGAAAATAAACTACTCTATATGATGCAGCGGTGAAAACCGAGTCCTAAATGAGCAAGTCTACTCGCAGAACCGTCTAACTGGTCACCGACCTCCAAGCCAAAGGTCCGGTCTTGGCCTAACCCTCCTCTGCCCGACAAATCGGGGGTAGGAGAAAGCGCTTTATGGGGCAGGCTGCGGCACGTAGGCTACGAAGGAGATGAATCAGTTATTTTTATTAATCAATTATTAGTAGGTCCAATTAAGCGCACTATAGGAACAGGCAGATAATTAGGTGTGGGGACCCTACTAATTACGGTACAAGCAAGCAGAAAATCCTAAGTCTAGGGGCTCGATGAAAAACCGCGTAAACACCGGAAAAGGCAGCTAAAAATCAAAACCGCGAAAAAGCCGCGAAAATCCTAAGGGTCCCCCGAGCACACCGGTGCTCGGCGAAACAGACCCTGCTAGTCAACCAAGTCCAAGAGTCTCTGAGTTCCTGTATTATTACAATAATAATCAACTAAAAATAAAAAGTCTAAACTAAACCTCTCCCACTCAGCTCTCCTCATGCTCTCCTGCGGCTCCGTACAGGGGAGCCGCCTCCAAGTCCCGCAGTTGCGTCGGCTTCTCGAAATCGGCCGCCTCGGTCCTCGGGCCCTCGCAAGAAAAAACGAGTGGTCAGACCAATAAAAATAATCAAATAATAATAATAATAATAAATGAAAAGAAAAAGAGGGTATATATGCAAAAATGCAAAATAAAATAAACACTCGAAATCAAACAAAAACAAAAATAAAAGAAAAGAAAATAAAACAAAATAAAACAAAAATAAAATATAAACAAAAGCCGCGAAAAGCCGCGAGCTCTGAAAGAGCCGCGAAAAGCCGCGAAAATGAAAACGAAAATAAAATGAAAACTACTAAGCCATGCTCCCCGGCAACGGCGCCATTCTGAAGACACGAAAATCTGAGCGACTAAGGTAATCAGGTATATCTAAGATGGTCGTCGCGATCTCAATCACTCAGACGTGTCAATCAAGAAAAAGAAGAGACCACCAATTAAAAATAAGAATCAACTCGAAAACACGATAGCGGTCTTGCTATTAATTTAACCTGGTATAGCAACCAAGGTCGAACACAAGGAGCACGGGTTGGCCTTGCGGCCTACGAAGTAGTCAAAAAGAAATAAAAGAAACTAAAAGAAGTATTTTTGGTGGTTTTTAAATATTTTATATTTTTTTGGATTTTTAAGCTATTAAGAAAATGAGAAAAGCAACTAATCAACACACTTCAACAATTTATTAAATGCAATAAAAATCAACCAAAAATTCTAACAAAAATATTTTTATGTGTTTTATAATTTTTACTGTTTTTGGTGAATTTTTGGGATTTTTCTGATGTTTATTTAATTTTCTAAAAACAAAACAAGGACTGAAACTAGAGGTACTGTCCAGCCGAGCTAAAAGGACCTAGATAAAATATCTAGAGGCCCCAAATTAGCCTGGAGGTATTTTTCCTGTATAGAGAATAAAACAAGGAAAAATTGGGCACCTAGATTATTGTTTTTGGGTTTTTATTCTATTTATTAGAGTTTTTGTAAGTTTTTAAGTGTTTTTCAATTTTTAGGTGTTTGAAGTAATGAAAAATAGCCAAAATTGGCTAGAAAATCAAGCAAGCATAATCAAACAGTAAGTAATTTCTTTGTGAATTTTACATGAATTTTAATATTTTTTTGTGATTTTTAAACTTAGACAGTAACAAAAATTGAGGTTTTTGAATTTTAAAAATATCAAAATAAAACAAAAATGTCTCCAAAAATCCTCGAAAATTTTACACTATGGCAGGAGCCATGTGTCCAATTTTCGTTGGATTTGGAGTATAGTTGCTATTTTATTCAAAAATAGAAAGAGGGTACTGTGCACAGGGACCTAAGTGCAAATACCCGAAGTCCCGAGGGGTCTGGTGCAAAAATCCCAAGTAAACACGTGCGTCGCGCGTGCCTGAGGCACTCAGGGACCCAAATGTAATAAAAATTACTTCCGAGGACTATTTGGTAACAGGTACCAAAAGTCCGAGGGGTAATCTGCAAATAACCCAAAAATATCCGCACATGCTCAAATATATCACGCACAGGGGTATAAATGCAAATACTCAAAAACTTTCATTCATTCAGTTTCATTCGGAACTACAGGGTATAAGATGCAAATACACCAGAAAACCACGCGACGAAGCACGTGTCACATCGCACACAGGGGCATAAATGCAAACTAAATAAAGAGCAGGGTCCTCTATGCAATTTTACCAAAAACTAAACAACTACACTAAATAATTACAGGACTAAATGCGAAATAAAATAAACAGGAGGGCCTAAGGGTAAATTACCCTTTATTAATGCGGCCGATGGATGCGCGCCACGTGGTGCATCTGACGGTGTGGATCAGGTGGTGCTCCAACGCTGAGGTCCTCGTAGCGATCGGACGGTCGAGGGTACGCCACGTGGGGGATCGAACAGGTGAGGCTCTCGGTGGCTAAACCTCGTGCAACGGACGGTCCAGATCGCCTCTCCAAGATCTGACGATGGCTGGGTCTCCTCAAGTGGACGGTCAGGATGAGAACTGGAGGTCGAGGACGATCGGACGGTCGGGGAAGATGCTGGAAGAACAGTTGGCCGGCGAGTTTCACCGGCCTCGTGCGTGCGCTGGGATCCTCCCCTACTGCCTCTGGAGATCGGAGAAGCTCTGGCGTGATGCTCCACAGCTGATGGTGTCCTCCGATGACCCAGCCGAGCTCTGGGGAGCTCCGGCGAGGTCGGCGGAGGTGAAGCTCCTGGCCCGAATGACCCAAGCCCTCAGATGGGCTGGGAAGTACCTGCAAATTAAACCAGGAAACTCGCGGGTCGAGGGCAAACTGCCTCGACCCGGTTAGGCGGGTGAAGGTGGTCGGTGGAGCGATATGGGCGAGCTCCGGCGAGGGGGGTAGACGAAGGAGCTCGAACCCCAGCTCCTGTGCGAGTTGGGTTGGATGGAGATATGGAGAAGGTGCGCGGGAGGGAGGCGGAGGTGACGATGGATTCCGATGATCGAATGGAGTTATGGGGTGGTCGGAATCGGCGAAACACGTCGGCGGAACGAAATGGGTGAAATCGAAAATTAGCGAAAAAGAAAAGCTAAAGGGGCTACCTGGGTGGCGATGAGACTGGGGATGAGTAGGCGATGCTCTGGGTCGTTGCCTCGAGGAGCGTCTCCCTCCGAGGCTCGAGCTCCAGCTCAGGGCGGAGCACTGCGGTGCTTGATCGCCGGATCGATGGAAACCGCTCCCTCTCCTCGCTGCGACACCACGGGGGACGAGCTGTCACTCTCGCCGAAGTGATGGAGCTCACTGGGGGGTGGAACAAATGACCAAAGATGAGAATGGAGGAGGCGGAGCTCGGGTTATAAATGGTGGAGGGTCCGGGAAGACAGGCGCGGGTAGGGCATTGGAGCGCGCGGATCCCGAGGTAGAGGCTCCGGCGAGGGTCTCGGATGCATCGTGAAGGAGTCGGACCCGGGGTTTGGGTGGTAAGGGATCGGGTTTGGACGGGAAAAATCCGAGAAACGGGTTACCCGCTAAGGACCCGTGGGAAGTGGTCCTGGGGGGGTAGTTGACCGGGCGGTCAACAATCCCCAGGACCAATGAGAGGCTGCCATTTGGAAAATATTTGAAAATTCAATTAAAAATAGAAAATAGCTTATTTAATAAAAACTCAAAACATGAAATATTTTTTTATTTTATTTTTTTCTATTTTTTGTGATTTTTAATTAATTTTTCAAAGTAAAAATAAGGTATGTACATAGTAGGTTCATATATAGATATATATACAATATATAGGTTTTTAATTTTGATTTTTAATTTGTTATTTTTATACAATTTTATTCCCATTTTATATTTTTTTATTTATATTATAAAATATGGAATAAAAAGACATTTTTATTTTATTTTTATTATTTATATACATAGGTAAAATAAATACATATGTGCCTTTATATACATGGTATATTTACAATATGTTTTTATGTTTTTAATTTTGTTATTTTTATTTTTATTTTGTTTTAATTGTTTTTATTTTATTTATTTACACTATATAATATAGAATATTTACAAAAATTTTGGGAATTAATTTTATTTATTTATAAGGCTAAATAAATAAAAGATGGATGGTTTATATACATGGTGAGTGATGTTTTTATCTTCTTTTTTATTTTTATATTTTTATCTTGTTTTTATATTTAAAAATATATACAAGTATTTACAAGCTACTTTGAGTCTATTTTTGTGAGGAAAATACTTTCATTTTATTTACATAAATATTTACACACGTGAGCCCCTATCTCCCTCTACTTTGGCTTTTATGTGGTCAGGCCCACGCTGAGCCCTCCCTTGGGTTAGGTTGCTCAATATTTATTCTAAATATTTCCCTCTTTTTCTTTTTAATCTTTATTCTTTTATTTTTGCACAAAAACATGCTAATTATAGGTTTTTACACAATGCATGCTTTTGGTAATTATTTCTATTTACAACTATATACATGCATTTGCGAAGGTTTTTTTAGCTAAAATATAAGAATAAAGAGTGATGAATGAGTATTCATCACATGGCGCGTTGAGAATCGACAGGGGAAGAAGATTGTGGTGAAAATGGGTTGGAGAATGGTTGGTTGATGGTGGAACACTAGCCGAACCTGAGCTCCAATGAACTACGGGTCATCTAAGCTAATGCAAGCAATAAAACATGAAATAAATTGCAGGAAATAAAAGTTGAATGGAAACTCAATCTACATTACCCGGCTCAACCTGCCGGAGCAAGGAGCCGGTGAACCACCAGGCAGAGATCCACCGGCGATGGTGGATCAACCACTTCTCGTGCCTACATCACGTTGCAAACCAACCAACAAGGGAGCTATCACCTCCCTCGACTCGACGTGCCAGGGATCTGAGGGGTTCAACACAAAAATGGGGATAAAAATCAAATAGGTCTCCAGCGAAAGGTTATATACATGCATGATTTGTAAGGGGGGTGTGCTTGATTCAATGAACATCGAATCGAAATATAATGCGTGTGTGATAGATCAATGATCGAAGAACAAAAGCTTTGAAGGAGTTGAGCTAAATGGGTGAAATAATGAAGTGGTGAAATTCGAGGAAATAGGGGTCTAGCGTTCTGACATAGCAGACCTATAAGGGACGGGGAGTTGATTAAGGTCAACTCCGACCGACTCCTCATTGGACCACGTCAGCCAGGAAGAAAACAAAATAGGGATATAATCCCTTATTAAATCAAACTAAAATAATAAATTATTTTGTTGATTTTAGGTTAAAACATAAAAAAATGTTTGTTATTTAATGTAGTATTTTATTATGAGTTTTATTTATTTTTACAAAGTTAATTTATTATGTGTTTGTTTTACAAGTATAAATATAGGTATATTTACCTATATAATATGTATTTTATTTATGTTTTGTATTTTAGATTTTTATTATTTTATGCATTTATTTTATATATGTATAGCTTTTTTAGATACATATAATTTTTTTATTTTATTTTTCTAAAGTAATTTGTATACTTAATACATATGTATATTTGGTATACATGTATATGGATATACAATTCATCTATATCTTTAAGTATACTGATTTATTTAATGGTATTTTCAGCTGTTTTATGTTATTTTTATTAAGTATATAGATTTCATATATTGTTTACAAAATGATAAAAATATAAAATCATGAAAAATATAAAGAATAAATAAAATGAATGTTTTATTCAGGTATAGTGTATAATAGGGTCCAAAATCTAACTTTTGCATCTTAACTCCAAACTAAATGAAACTGCGTTTATTAAATAGCTAATTAAAAGTTATATACAATTAAAGTGATTTTGATCATTTTTGAATTCATATGGAGAAGATACAGGTCTGTGAATTTAGGATTTTGGATTTTTATTTTGAATGTAGAATGCACATGGTATATTATTGTGCATTTTTATCTACAACTTTCATGCACGGAGTTTATGATTTGAGGTATAAATAATAAATAATAAAATAGGTCTCAAAAATGACTTATTGATGAACTAAAAATTAGATTTTTATTGTATTTTGTCCCTCATCTCCCCCTACTTTATTCCTAGTCAACCCAGTCATCATGATGCCCAGGTCTCGGGGTTTAGGATCATTCAATACCTATGGTATTTTATTTATTTTTATTTTCTTTTCTTTATTATTTTATTTTGGCGTTAAATATAGTATTTTATACAATATTTACACAATATATACTATATGTTATTTTATGCAAAATAATGTTATTTACATGCATTTAGGTAGGATTTAAAGCCCAAAATGAAATAATAAAGGTGATGAAATGGAGATTCATCATCCCCTATACTTGCATTTACTAGTCCTTAGAAAAAACTTATGCTTATAAGTATAAAAAAGAAAATAAAGGAAAGAAAAAGAAATTACTTGGATTGATTTTAACTTTCAAACTTGTTTTCGTAAAACCAAAGTTTGGAGCTCAGTCAGACCTTTAGAAGATTATGTTTGGTCAGAACCTTATTGGGAAGCGGATTTGAAATACAACAGCCTCTAAGAACCGAAAACTCTGCCCAAGTCTCCTCAAAAGCCAAGTCAGAACAAGTCGATGTCATACGTAGTCCCTTATGACTATGAGTCTATCTTGTACAATATCAGTGATATGTAGTTCCTCTCGGTTGAAGTGGTAAAAGTAAGAATTCTCCAATATGGTGATCTTAGTTCCTTAATCAAGCAATTCTTTCCTTGAGAAGCGGGGTATTCCCTTCTAAGTTCAAGTTCAACCGGATCAAGAAGAGGAGATGGAGAAGAGAATGATTGACAGCCAGTGTAGCTGCCTATCCTAGGATGCTTGACCAGTGTAGCCAAGTCATCCAGCTACATGCTCACAAATATCTAACTATGAAACTCAGCATGCTTATTGAATATATGTACATACATACTCCGACAGGAATTGATTTTCTTTGATTTTTGCCCATCTATTTTTTGGAGTTATTGCTTTTGCATTTTTTAATACTGTATACAACAACATTTACATAAAGACTTTCCTCTTGAGCCAGTTGATGAATCTTCACTTCGTCACCTTTATTCTTTCATTTTGGCCTTTGATGAATCAATGATTCTCATTCTTTATTTTTATTTTAGCTTTATCTTTTAGCAAAAACATCTAATGGTGTAAATACAATAACTTATCACTATACACGACCTTGTTAATATTGCATAATTAACACATATTTTCCAAAAAAATAAAAGAATAAAGAGAAAAGAAAAAAGGATGTATTTAGAATAAATACAGAGTGAGCCAAAACTCGAGAGAAAATTAAACCTTGGCCTGATCGACAAGAAATATAAGTAGGGGAGATAGGGTACATTGTAGATAATGCCTATACAAATAAATATTTATATCTATTTTACATTTGGTGAAAATCATGTTATTTTTGAACACGTGTAAATATCCCTAATAATAAAATAAAAATAAAATAAAAATCTGAAAACCTAAATAAAATAAAAATAAAATACAAAGACTATTGTACAATAGATACACATGTATATATTGTATAGAACACATATTTAGTATCTATATATTCTATAAAAATCAAATAAAAATTTTTTTACGTTCCTCAAATTATTTTTCAAATAAATAAAATATAAAATAAAATATATTTTTGTAAAAATAATAAAATATATTTTTGTAAAAATAATAAAATAAAAATATATGTACATAATATACATGTATATTATACATATACATGATACATTATATTGTATATACCATATATATTTTTCATAAAAATAATAAAAAATCTCCTCTGCCTCCTGATATATTATAATATTTGTATGCCCTAGGATCTACATTATAATGTTCTTGAGCTATTGCGCTTCTCCTCGAATCTTCTAGACCCTAGGGCATCTCTATAAAACCTCTCCTCTGCCTCCTGAGCTCAATAGCTCATCCCACGTGCCACCATTCCTCCTCTAATACCTCCATGACAGTGACAGGGTCCTCAAGGTCATGTTGTAAGCTTGGATAGACGCATGGTAGCACGAAGCTCACTTCACGACCGGAGCTCCGCCGCGAGAAGCCTCCTTCGCCTTATGCATCGAAGTTGAGGCCACAACCTTGCATTACTCTCTACCTGACTTCGTTGAGTTCATCAGGAACTTCAGGTAACCATACTCCGCCTGCATTTCCATTATTCAGCTTGACTTAGATCATCAGTCACCCATCCTCGTTTAGCTCCGACCAACGTGGTTGGAGCTATGTTTCACTCATCTATCTGCATTGATCGTATCCCCACTTCACGGACCATCTTCCCACGCATTCCGATCACCTTGAATCTTGCTCCTCATAGCAAGATCAAGCCAAGACATCCTCCTCCAGCCTCACCGGGTGTCAATCCCATTCCCCCACGCTTCCTTGATTTTTAGCCATAAATAACCCTGACCGAAGCTTTGTCTTCGAGTCGCAAGTCTTTAGCAGGTCCATGCATGATTAGTGGGCTCGGTCCATGATGAAACCTTGTTTCATGCTTCCAATTCACTGAAATTAACCCCTATCTTAGACTAAGTGTCAATAAAAACTAGACAAATCCCTGTAAATATCAGAGTCTTGGATAAATTAAAAATACAAAAAAATGGCAAAATTAAAATTCGTGGTGTTTTTATCCTTAGAAACGCTCTTAAAAATATTTTATGCCTTTGTCTGATCTCATCTCCATTTTTGGTCAACATGAAACTTGTAGATTTCATCGAGATCTACAACTTTCATATTTTGAGTTTTTCCAAATTCGATCTTCTTTATCCTCATAATTCAATTTATTCATCTGAATAATGTGATTGGGCCACGTGGCGTTTGCTGGTTGCACCATGTGGCCCGCTCCTTCACACGCCACGCACCCGCACTGCCTGCCGTCCGATCATTTCCTTCTCACCAAATCTCATCTGTCTATCCTCTCTCTTCCATAACCCTCCGATCAATTCCTCTATTGCATCTCAACCACCTGTCTCCACCTCAATCTTAGATCGCCACGTGGTTCTCATGCGCCGCACGATCATCCATGAGAGATTCCATCACAGTCGCCGCTCTCCACTTCAAACCACAGCCATTCGATACACTCTCATCTCACATCTCATCCGTTAGTTTTTGCCTGCACCTCATGTAGCCACGTGTTCACCTCCACCGCGACCCGATCATTCTTAAGAGCTTTAAATCCCAGTCGTTCACCCCCGCTCATTTCTCCACCCTTCAATCAAAAAGGAGGATGCCATCTCCTCCGTCCATCCACACCTTTCTCTTGCCTCACCACATGGCACGTCCAGGGGCCTTCGATCGGATCACCCTAAATTTAATCCAAACCGCCCAAACGCACCTCCACCAGGGCCATTGGATCTCGTGATCCAACGGTCCAGGCCTCGTCTTCCACCTTCCGCAACCTCCGCTCGAGCCCCGCGCCTCGCTGACCACCTTCCCCCTTCAAATTTTAGCCGCTCCATCTCACTCCATCTCCACGATCTAAACCGGGCCCACGTAGCCCTCACGTCCCCTACCCGCGCGCAACACCTAGCCACATCTGCCCTCCTCTCCTCCGGTTAGCATCAACCCACGAAACCCACGACTCCATCACATGTACCTTGACCTCTCCACCTTCAAATACCCCTCCTCCAGCCACTGTCACAGTCATCCATCGCTACAGGGGGCACTGCCTAGTTAGTCTCCGCCCTCCTGTGACAGACGAGGAGCGGATCGACGAGCCACGATAGTAGTCGGCTTCGGTGTTGACCCATGGCCTTCGTCGGCCATGTCTAGGCTCCTCCGTGCGCCCCAAGCTCGCTGGAGTAGCTGCCCAGCATGTGCGATGACCCGAGCATCTCCTGGTGCTCAACCCAAGCTCCGCTCCGCCCTCTAGCTCCTTCTTCAATTTCAGGTAACTTAGCTTATTAGTTTTTCTATTGTTTTCTCTGATTTTTCTAGGTTAGATCCGACACCTTCACCGTCACCTGATCACCCCACGAGGTCTGCCCACCATCAGACATCTTCGCCATCCCCTCCGCTCACCCTCTTCATCCGTCCGTACCCTCCACCGTCCTAGGCTTTTTCCTCCGCCGGAGGCAGAGGAGAACCCACCAAGGGCTCTGCTTCTTCGCCCCTCAGCCCTCCATTTGCCTTAGTTCGCACGCATGTACGCCTCGGCTATCACCTAACCACTCCTGCAGGTCTGAAGACTTCATTGGTCGGACCTCGGGCGGAGCCAAGTTCTAGAGCTCCACCTCCGGTGAGCACTGATGAATACCCATTCATCACTCTTTATTCTTTTATTTTAGCTACAAAACCTTTGCCAAACACATGTATATATTTGTAAATATCAATAATTATCAAAAAGCATGCATTGTGTAAAAATAAATAATTAGCATGTTTTTGTGCATAAATAAAATAATAAAGAAACAAAAGAAAAAGAGGGAGATATTTAGAATAAATATTGAGCGACCTAATCCCAAGGGAGGGCTCAGCATGGGCCTGACTGCATAAAAACCCAAGTAGAGAGAGATAAGGAAGCTCACATGTGTACATATCTGTAAATAAATAAAGAAAAATATTTTCCTCTAAATAAAAATAAAAATGGGTTTGTGTTTATTTGTACATATTTGTAAATATTAAATTAAAATAAAAATGGGAAAATTAAAAAGAAAATAAAAATGCCTTCACCCTTGTATATTCACCATGTACATGAAACCACTTCCCTATTTATTTATCCCTATAAATAAATAAATTAAAATCCAATAAAATACATATTCTATACTTCATAATATAAATAAATAAAATAAAAATCACAAAACCAAAACTAAAATAAAAAGAACAAAAATAAAATCAATTTCCTATATTGTATATATACCATGTATATAAATGTACATAAGTATTTATTTAACCCTTATAAATAATTAATAAAAATAAAATAAAAATACCAAAATATTCCAAATTTTATCCTATAAATAAATAAAATATAAAAGTGGAATAAAAATGTATAAAAATAAATAATTAAAAATCAAAATCAAAAATATAATATTGTATATACCTATGTATATAATACTATATTGTAAATACCTAAATTGTATTTCAAAAAAATAAATAAAAATCACAAAAAATAATTTATAAATAAATAAACATTTTTCATATTTTAACTTTTTCCTAATTCGGCCATTTGCTATTTTAAATTTAATTTCCAAATCTTTTATGACGTGGCCGCTCCTTATTGGTCCACGGGGGATGTTGACCCCCCGGTCAACTCCCCCCAGACCACAACCCACGAATCGTGTGTGTCCGACCCGATTTCTCCATTTATTCGCCACTCGATCCGATCACCAAAATCTTTAACCTTGGATCCTAATCCATCCTTGATCTACCCTGATCCACGCCCGGGGTGGGTTCTCGCAGTCCGTGCTCCGATAAGCTCGCCCGAACCTCTCTTAGACAGACCCCTAGCCATATTTAATCCGAGCTCCGCCGCACGATTCCAGCATCTTTGGCTCCGCATTCCCCTACCCAGGACCTCCACCACCTTCGCCTGAGTGACAGCTTGCGTCCGGTGGTGTCGTAGTGAGGAAGGAGTGCCCAGACCACTGATCCGACGACTTAGCGCCGCCGTGCGCCGCCCAGGATGGTGCTCGAGCCTCGGGCATCGACGGCCCTCGAGGCAAGGACCTAGAGCTTCAGCAGCTCAACCACAGTCGACCTCGACCATCCGGAGAGCTTGAATCTTCCTATCTTTAGCTAGTTTCCGTTAATTTCATCCATTGCTGACGACTGTCGATTCCGACCACATCCGTCCCCCTTTCGATCATCGAACGACACCCACATCTCCACCTCACTCCTCCGCACATTCTTCGCCCCTTCATCCAACCCAGTTCGCACAGGAACTGGGAGTCGAGCTCCTTCGCCGTCGCATCGTCGGAGCTCATCCGCCCCGTTGCATCGTTCACCCACCTCGCTTCTAACCGGGTCGAGGCATTTTGCCCTCGACCCAGGAGTGTTTCTGTGCAGCTTTGCAGGTCAGAGGAGGACCATCTGAGGTTCTCCACGTTCAGCACAGGAGCCTGAGCTCCGCCTTCATCGCCCGGGCTCCTCGGAGCTCCTTGGCGCCATCGGAGGGGTTCTTCAGATGCGGGAGGCTCCGGCGATTCTTTTCC
The DNA here is from genome assembly GCA_037367405.1 of Ottelia alismoides. NCBI lineage: Eukaryota > Viridiplantae > Streptophyta > Magnoliopsida > Alismatales > Hydrocharitaceae > Ottelia > Ottelia alismoides. The sequence continues at coordinate 34,721 of JAZKJV010002677.1, forward strand.
GATCTTCAGCAGCCCCCGAGGAGGTCCACCGCACGCGTATCGGGTCGGCGAAGTTCATCGACCACCTGTTCTTCCTGGACCCTCCAGAGTCATCCACTCGCCCCTGCTTGCCAGATTCTTTGTGGACCGTCCGATCAGGGCGAAGAAGAGGCCTAGCAGCCACCGTCAGATCGACACGTGGCCTCTTCTCCGCCCTCCATCCAGCGAAGGGTAGCCAGCACCTCTCGACCGTTGATCTTCCATGTGGCAAGCCCCTCGCCGTCCGTTCATCTCCGAGGCTTCTTCGTTGAGGCGCCACTACTCTCGACCGTTCGATCAGCCACGTGGTGCCATCGCAGCCCTCGGATCATAATAAGGGGTAATTTCACTTAGGCCCCTCCTGCTTGGTTATTTACATTCTAGTCCTGTAAATAGTTTTTGTAGTTCATTTTATTTTGGTAAAATTGCATAGAGGACTGTTAGGTTATTTTAATTGCATTTCTACCCCTGCCTATTGTGGACACATGCATCGACACGTGATTTTGTGGTAAAATTGCATGTATGGGCCTGTAGTTTCTTGTTGTTCATGGAATGAAATATATTTTTAGATATTTGCATTTATACCCCTGTGAGTGTTTTTAATTCTGCATGTGCTGAATATCGTGGGCATTTTACACTTAATCCCCTGGACTTTTAGCACATGTTGCTAATAGGTCCAGCAACTTAAATTATTTGCATTTGGGTCCCTGAGTGCCCAGTTCACGTGCCTTGCACGTGAGAACGTGGAATTTTTGCACCGGGACCCCCTGGGTTTCTCTTTTTGTTACTTTTAGGCCCCTGGAACATACTTTTATGACAATCAGGTCCTTGTAAACTGTGGGCTTTTGATTGTTGTGAATAAAATATCAAATTGCATCCAAATTAAGTGAAAATTTGACATGACTCCTGCCACTGTGTATAATTTTCACTAATTTTTGGGAAATTTTTGGAGCCCTTTTATTATTTTTAAAAATTCAAAAACACCCATTTTTCTTACTGTTTAGAGTTAAAATTAATAAAAAATATTAAAAACTTTTCAAAAATTATAAAAAATTTAGATTTTGTTTGTTTTGAGGTGTTTGATTTTCTGACCAATTTTGGTCATTTTGGACTTATAAAAATTATAAAAATTGAAAACCTTGAAAACCTTTGAAAAATTCGAATAAATCATAGAAAATCCCAAAAATAATAAACTTTTTTCCTGATTTTGCTCCTTTACTTCTACTTTACAGGAAAAATACTTCAGGTTTTATTAGGGCCATTTTACATTTTATTTTGGCCGTTGAAGCCTGATTGGACAGTTTTTAGTTATTTTTGCTTTGTTTCAATTTTAGAAAATTCTATAAAAATCAGAAAATTATCAAAAATTCACCAAAAACAGTAAAAAATATAAAAATTCTAAAAATATTTTTGTTTGATTTTTTGGACCTTTTTAGAGTAATTAAATAATTGTTGAAAGTTGCTTGTTTTATTGTTTTCTTATTTTTCTTTATAATTAAAAATTCCAAAAAATATAAAAATATTAAAAATCCACCAAAAATCATTTGTTTTTATTTTTCTTTATTTTTGACTACTTCTAGATCGTAAGGCCATCACGTGCTCCCTGAGTCCGACCCTGGTCGCTATACCAGGCCAATCCAATAGCGAGACCGCTAGTTTGAGTTTTCATCGATTTTTATCCTTCTTTGGTGGTCTGAATTTTTCTTGATCGAGCTCTGAGTCCCGAGGGACTGAGGTCACAATAACCTTAGTGATTCATACTTTACCTTGGTTGTTCGGGCGGCTCATCAAGCACTCATCGACAGCGGACTCCAAGCGCTCTCGCATCTTCCCTGAGCTTGGGTCTTCATCGCCAGGCATCTAGCATCCTTCCCCGACCTTCACCGAGCACGGAGAGGTGCGGAGGAGCTCCAGGCCTCACGTCGGAGCTCCAATCGCGCCTCCCACCTGCGAGGAAGGAGGAGGTACATGTGCCGTTGGATCTCGCCCCCACGACGGAGATCTAACGGCCCAGGAGCAGCCACGTCGTCCGCCCGGAGCGCGGAGGCTCTGTAGGATCGAGCTTCGCCCGAAGCCTCCTCGAGCCACTACGTGGCCCGAGCCACCTGCAACGGCCATCCGACCCTGCGCTGAGCCTCGCCCCTACCCGAGCCTGGACCCAAGTGCCTCAGGCACGTGGGGCTAGGTATTTGCATCAACACCCCTCACAACTTTTCTTAATTGCATCCAAGTCCTTCCAGCTCACGTGCAGACCATGTGCACATGGGGTATTTTGCATTTATACCCTCGCAGGTTTTAATAATTGCAAAAATACCCCGCACGTGTGGATTATTTATAGGAAGGTCTCGTACTTTATTTTATTTGTATTATAGTCCCTCCTAGGGACCTGTTTGCTATTGATCTTTCATGTTTTCTTGCATTTATGCCCCTGGCTTCACTCGTGCATATCTTGAGCATCCTAGCTCTGATTGAGTTGATTTCAGTGGCGTTTTGAATCTTGTTGTGTTGTCTTCTTGATACCTTGCTTGTATTTCAGATTTAACACTATGATTTGTGATGTATTATTTTATTGATTAAGTGTCTTTTGTGCAATGTTTTGCATGACTGATTTCGACTTAAAAGAAGATAGCTTCATTGATTGACCCTGATTTGACATATATTTAAATGATTAAAGTTGTCAATGGTTAGGGCACATATTGTTTTATTTGCATTGTATTTCATCGCATCTATTTTCTTGATGAAAAATTAAATAAAAAAATGCATGTTTCATATTTACTTAATGCATATTGTTGCCTGGCCTTCATATGCAGTCTTTGACCTATGATTCATTTTTCCAACACTTAGTTAAATTGATTAAAGAACAAATGATACGAGAGAGGCTCGTGTCCTTGAGTTCGACCTTGGGCTTGCCCAAGTAAAATATATAAATGGACATTTTTATTTGATTGATTATCTTTATTAAAAGGTTCTTTGACGAACCCGATCCGGCCAGCTACAACGCACTAAAATGACCTACTAAGAGGTCGGATTTTTCGGTTCGTCAAATGGCACCGTTGTGGGGGACACGGCTCATCTTTTGTGTTATTTGGATTTTTATTTATTTTATTAAGTGTTTTGTTTATGTAGGTCAATTTGTTCATTTGTCTTGCATCGTAAAAAAATTTCTTTTCGATTGATATCTAACCTTTGCTTTTGTGGCAGGGCCCTTGATGTTCAAGGAGGCGAGGAGCACGTACTTCCCCACTGCGAGGAGGCGCGGAGCAATTTTGGAGATAATTCGATATGAAGAAAAAAATGTGTGTCTCACGTTTTATTTCATTTCATATGCATGTAATAATCATCTTTACAGCGGTCTTCGATCGAAGACTCGCGCTTGTAATAATGAATTATATGTGGTTGTGTGGGGATCGTCCCCCACTTGAGTGTTGACCTAGGACCAGGCACACTGCTCTTCGAGCTTCTTTCATTGTTTCATTTTTTACGTGCTTGCTCGTAGGTAGGACACACTTTAAACCAAGACGCACATAGCATCGCTTCACTTAGCCAAATTTACAAGATGTTCTTCCCTGCTAATAGAAGTATGTTAGGTGTGGTTTTCAATCGACTTGCATACATATTATTTTGGTTTTCAAAACAGTCCAAGTTTTCACGTATTTTTGCTAAGGCAATGCATGTTTTCTCGCTTATCCTAGATCATGGTTTTTTATCGATTGCATGATTTTTCTCGATCTCCCCTCCTAGCTTGATCACCTAGGTTAATGGAAAATGGGAATGAGCGGTAGACGATGAATTGCTTGGTTTATGTGCTCATCTTAATTAAGTGATAACCTTAAACAAAATAAATTGGGTCTGTTAATTGCAAGTCTACCTAAAAATGGAGTAAAATCTTATTTTCGGAGAGCAACACCTGTGTTTACGCAGTTGGTTCTATTTGACATTTTTCCGTGTAAATTAGAATGTTTTAAATCACCAATAAAACTGACAAGATAATTAACCAACATTTGTTGGTTTCACGTATGAGTTGGTGAAATAAAAAGTGTGTTGCATGCTTGTTTGAGCCATGGATGTTCCGAAACCCTCCCTTAGACCCTAGGTACTCCATTTATCTCCGAAGATTCATCAGCTCATTTGTATATCCATCCGACTTCTTCGTTCACCTCGGGTCTCTCCCAGCATCAACTCTCAATCTTTATACTTAGGCTACTCTCAGCCTAATTATAGGGGGGACCCGAGTCCTCGTGATTTTCTATACTCATCTTTCTTTGCCTCAATACTTAGGTTATTTCTAACCTAAGTATAGGGGGAGCCCTCCTTAGTTCCCGTATATTTTTCTATATTTAAATGGACCTATGGACTTGTCTCATCTAGTGCTATGAGGACATTGCAAAGTTTAAGTATAGGGGTATACCGTATATACAGTATATGTACTTTAGCTATATTCTGAAAAATTTAAAACTTTTTGTCTAAAGTAAAATCCTTTGAACTAAGTGGACAAAATTATATTCAAGGCTTTCTTTATTATGTTACACTATTTTTATAGAAAAATATTTTTGAAAAGGATTTTTAAAACGAGTTTTTCTTGTTTTGGAAAATCTTTTGAAAATGTTTGGAAAATCTTTATTTGTGTGACATAGTTTTGAAAACTCTTTTTATTTTTAAGGAAAGTTGAGTTTAACCTGTGTTATAACCTTTAATAAAAATTCCAATCCTTTAAAAGTCAATAGTGACTACTAAGCCCAAATAAGTAGCCGTGTTCAGTGAGGGTTCACCCTTAGCAGAGTAGGTGGTTTAGAGGACATCATGTAAGGCTCTGTCCTCAAACAACGGGCTCCATCCTGTACTTACACCTATACTGGCTGAACGCAGATGCATGTAATCATTTGAGTTTAGGCAGTCATAATGTCGTTTAAAGATGAAAAAAATTATTAAAAATTGTTGAAGGAGTTGGATTAAATCCCCTACCTTTTCACTCCCACCCAGGAATCAGAAATGTTCAAGAAAACTTGATTTTATGAGGTCTTGAGATTTTAGGTTAACCAGCCTTAACCATCAGGGTCTTAGACTTAGTCATCCATATTTCCCTAGATTTCTAGATTTACGTGCTATATTGCATGCTTAGTCTCCGACCATAAGAATATGATCAGCACATCACATGCACGACTGTGGTTTCAATGAGATGAGTTGATGCTTCACTTGTAGGACCGGGATGAGGGATTTGAGTCTGGATTTGGTCTAATGATGCTCGAGGATGGGATAAATCATTGAAGGCTTCATGAAACCTAAGTGTCAGCATTTTCAGCCAGTATGAGAACTTGGTTCTTATATTAATCTCTTGATATTGACCTAAGTGCCAGGGTGTGAAATAAACAAAAATGTTGATCAGTATGCGCCAACTCTTTGTAAAAGCAGTGGAGCTAGCCAAAATACTACAAAGCAATGAAATGTCAAAGAAAAGCTCATTCTATACAAAGTTAAATTTCAACAAGAGCTTCCACCAAAGGTGAGCGCTCCCAACCATTTCAAAGTGTCCCCTTGGACCACCGCTATTAGGACCAGGAGTCGGGTTTGCACCAAAAAAAAGGCTCTGCATCGTAAATGCTACAAGTCTGGGTGTAGAAGGTACGATAGGTGCTCAAAAAAGACACACCCCGGTGTATTCCCAGGAAAACAAGTGCAGACGACTCCAACTTCTCTTGACGGACACGCTGATCAACACCAAAAATATGTGTTGCGTGATAAGGCACTTGAGAGAATCCTTGTTCCAATGAGATGGAGAGAAGAAATGACACAATCCTATACCCTCCATCACTGGCATTCCATCTACACTTTCAAGTTTGCCAACTAAAGAGACGGTGGACTGGACGCAAGATTTGATTTATTCCCTAGTGTTGGGGATTGGGTCCTTAGGAGAATTTCTTGGACAAAGACCTTGGGAGACGTTTTGACTCTACTCTCGTGAACGCAGTCAACACTAAATTTCATATCCTTAGTTTATATGTACATCAGAGAGAGTCTGGATAATTAGAGGAATCGGATGCCTCTTGATTAAGACTGGGTTGAACTCTAAAAATTTGGATCTTTAAATTTGAGAAGACTGGAACAGATCGGATCCTGCATGCACATGCACAAGGGGGTTAATCCAGTTCATTCATTTTATTTGATGCTCGGGGACGAGCATAGTTTAAGTATAGGGGGTTGATGAAACCTTGTTTCATGCTTCTAATTCACTGAAATTAACCCTCTTTCTTAGACTAAGTGTCAATAAAAATTAGACAAATCCATGTAAATATCAGTCTTGAATAAATTAAAAATACAAAAAATGGCAAAATTAAAAGTCGTGGTGTTTTTATCCTTAGAAACACTCTTAAAAATATTTTCTGCCTTTGTTTGATTTCATCTCTATTTTTGGTCAACAAAAAACTTGTAGATCTCATCGAGATCTACAACTTTCATGTTTTGAGTTTTTCCAAACTCGGTCTTCTTTACCCTCATAATTCAATTTATTCCGCTGAATAATGTGATTGGGCCACGTGGCGCTTGTTGGTTGCACCACGTGGCCCGCTCCTTCACATGCCATGCACCCGCAATGCCTGCCATCCCATCATTTCCTTCTCACTAAATCTCATATGTCTATCCTTGCTCTTCTCCATAACCCTCCGATCAATTCCTCTATTACATCTCAGCCACCCATCTCCGCCTCAGTCTTAGATCGCCACGTTGTTCCTCGTGCACCGCACGATCATCCCCGAGAGATTCCATCACAGCCACCGCTCTCCACTTCAAACCACGGTCATTCGATACACTCTCATCTCACATCCCATCCGTTAGTTTCCGCCCGCACCTCATATAGCAACGTGTTCACCTCCACCGCCACCCGATCATTCTTAAGAGCCTTAATTCCAGTTGTTCACCCCCACTCATTTCTCCATCCTTCGATCAAAGAGGAGGATGCCATAACCTCTGTCCATCCACGCCTTTCTCTCGCCTCACCACGTGGCGCGTCCAGGGGCCTTCGATCGGATCACCCTAAATTTAATCCAAACCGCCAAAACACGCCTCCACCAAGGCCGTTGGATCTCGTGATCCAACGGCCAAGGCCTCGTCTTCCACCTCCCACAACCTTCGCCCGAGCCCCACGCCTCACTGACCACCTTCCCCCTTCTAATTTTAGCTGCTCCATCTCACTCCACCTCCACGACCTAACATCGGGCCCACGTAGCCCTCACGTCCCCTACCCTCGCGCAACACCTAGTCATGTCTGTCATCCTCTCCTCCGGTCAGCATCAACCCACGAAACCCACGACTCCATCACATGTACCCTGACCTCTCCACCTTCAAATACCCCTTTTCCGGCCACTGTCGCAGTCGTCCACCGCTACAGGGGCCACTGCCTAGTTAGTCTCCGCCCTCCTATGATAGACGAGAAGCGGATCGACGAGCCACGACAGCAATCGGCTCCAGTGTTGACCCATGGCCTTCGCCGGCCATGTCCAGGCTCCTCCGTGCGCCCCAAGCTCGCTGGAGTAGCTGCCCAGCATGTGCGATGACCCGAGCATCTCCAGGTGCTCGACCCAAGCTCCGCTCCGCCCTCTATCACCTTCTTCAGTCTCATGTAACTTAGCTTATTAGTTTTTTCTTTTGTTTTCTCTGATTTTTCTAGGTTAGATCCGACACCTTCACCGTCACCTGATCACCCCACGAGGTCCGCCCACCATCAGACATCTTCACCAGCCCTCCGCTCACCCTCCTCATCCGTCAGTACCCTCCACCGTCCCAGGCTTTTTCTTCCGCCGGAGGCAGAGGAGAACCCACCAAGGGCTCCTCTTCTTCGCCCCTCAGCCCTCTGTTCACCTCAGCTCACACGCACGTACGCCTCGGCTATCACCTAGCACTCCTGTAGGTCTAAAGACTTCATTGGCCAGACCTCGAGCGGAGTCAAGTTCTAGAGCTCAGCCTCTAGTGAGCACTTGTCGACAGCGGACTCCAGGCGCTCTCGCATCTTCCCTGAGCTTGGGTCTTCATCGCCAGGCATCCAACATCCTTCCCTGACCTTCACCGAGCATGGAGAGGTGCAGAGGAGCTTCAGGCCTCACGTCGGAGCTCCAATCGTGTCGCCCACCTGCGAGGAAGGAGGAGGTACATGCGTCGTTGGATCTCGCCCCCACGACGGAGATCTAATGGCCTAGGAGCAGCCACATCGTCCGCCCGGAGCGCGGAGGCTCAGTGGGACCGAGCCTCGCCCGAAGCCTCCTCGAGCCACCACGTGGCCCGAGCAACCTGCAACGGCCATCTGACCCTGCGCCGAGCCTTGCCCCTACCTGAGCCTGGACCCACGTGCCTCAGGCACGTGTGGCTGCATATTTGCATAGGTGCCCCTCACAATTTTTCCTAATTGCATCCAGGTCCTTCCAACTCACATGCAGACCACGTGCGTCTAGGGTATTTTGTTGTTATACCCTCATGGGTTATAATAATTGCAAAATACTCCCGCTTGTGGGTTATTTACAAGGAAGATCTTGTACTTTATTTTATTTGCATTTTAGTCCCTCCCAGGGAACTGTTTGTTATTTATCTTTCATGTTTTCTTGTATTTATGCCCCTGGCTTCACTCGTGCATATCTTGAGCATCCTTGCTTCAATTGAGTTGATTTCAGTGGCGTTTTGAAGCTTGTTTCGTTGTCTTCTTGATAGCATGCTTGTATTTCAGATTTGACACTATGAGTTTTGATGTATTATTTTATTGATTAAGTGTCTTTTGTGTAGTGTTTCACATGACTGATTTTGACTTAAATGAAGATAGCTTCATTGATTGACCCTGATTTGACCTATGTTTAAATGACTCAAGTTGTCGATGGTTAGGGCATATATTGTTTTATTTGCATTGTATTTCAGCGCATCTATTTTCTTGATGAAAAATCAAATAAAAAATGCATGTTTCATGTTTACTTAATGCATATTGTTGCATGGTCTTCATATGTAGTCTTTGACCTATGATTCATTTTTCCAACACTTAGTTAAATTGATTAAAGACCAAATGATACGAGAGAGGCTCGTGTCCCTGAGTTCGACCTTGGGCTTGCCCAAGTAAAATATATAAATGGATCTTTTTATTTGATTGTTTATCTTGATTAAAAGGTTCTTTGATGAACTCGATTCGGCCAGCTACAACGCACTAAAAGGACCTACTAAGAGGCCGGATTTTTCGGTTCGTCAGTCCACGCTTCAGCTCAGGTGGGGGAATTCCTACACGTGTTGAGACCTCACCATGCACATCCGACCATCCACCGCTCCATCTAAGATTCATAGTCGATGCGGAGGAACCTCTGTTACATGTTTGGCCCCTCAGCTACTCGATCAGTGTAGTGGAGCAGCCTATATGCGAGATCGAAGCTCGCTTGAGGTCTCCTTCTTCGGATTCTTCCAGCATCTCCAGCTGCCTTTCGATCGAGACACCTTCTACCAGAATCAATTTGCACCATCCATCCATTCCCCTTTTCAGAGACGTCAGATCTGATTCCCAGTAGGATCTAACATGCACGCTCGCCAGCCAACTGAGCCGTCAGATCTGCCTCCAACGATCATCAGTTTCGTATGTCAGAGAGCCGCCCTACGTCTGTCACGTATCTGCGAGGTATATATTTCACTTCTTGACATGTATTTTATGTTATTTCTATTTAGTCCAATAAATATAATGTGTAGTTAAGAACATTTTTAGTTGGACCCCTATGTCTATTTATTTGCACTTTAGTCCAGTTGAGTTGTAGTCATGAGCGTCCGAACGTATTTCGTGGTGTTTTTACAAGTTTACTCCAGAAGCTTTCATCTGTTACTGAATGAATGATATGTTTTGAAAAATTGCATTTATGCCCTTGTTTGTATGATTCACTTGTGGATAAATTACACAAGTGCCCCCACAGTTTTTGCCTTTGTTATTCTAGGGGCCTATAAACCTAAAATAATTATTTAAAGGTCCCTCTACACTATTTTAATTACATGTCTTTTATTTAGTGAAATAAATAGATAATTAACTCCAATAATTACCCCAAAATTATATGTGACTTCTGTTTGCATGCTCTGTTTGTGGTAATTTTTGCTAGTTAATTTCTTCATATTTTCTATTATTAAAAATTCAAAAACCCAAATAAAGCATCCTGATTGTCTTAGAAAATTCATAAAAATCTGAAAAATCACCCAAAAATTCCATTAAATTTAGGGTAGTTGAATTTTAGTGTCTTTTAGCTCCAGTATTAATTTTGCTTCAAATACTTTATAAAACCGTAAACATTTCAAAACAATCGAAAACTTATAAAAAATTTATATAAAATTGTAGAAAAATCCAAAAAAACTAATTTCAATCTCTTTTTGTAGATATTTATCTATATTTTGTCATAAAAATCACCTCCATGAGTTTTGGACATTTTAATTATTTTTAACTTGCAAACTACTCGTGATTGTGCACTGTTTGTTGTTTTTATCATTGTTTCATTTTTGAAAAATCACAGAAACATTTAAAAATTATATAAAAATTACCAAAACATTATAAAACGAAAAAACCAAAAGTATTTTTATTGCAATTTTCTGAGTATTTTTTTACCATTTAGAAAAATACAAAAAGAGTGTGTGTGAGTATTTTTATCCCTTATGCTTATTTCTTCTATATTGAAAAATAAAAAATTTGAAAAACTAAAAACCACTAAAAATATTTTTGTTCCCGAAATCTCACTACTTAGCTCTTAATTGTGCTCCTTGTGTTCAACCCTCATCGATATACTAGGTAAATAAAAGTAGCGAAACCACTTACATTCCATGTTGATTTTGATAGTGGTTTGAATTTTCTCGTTGATTCGCTCAATTGATTTGGGTCACAACGACACACTAATTTCATACTTAACCTGGGTCGATGGATCGCATCATCATAATGGCACCGAGGTCGGGAAGTGCAAGATACAGCAGGAGATTGTTATTGAAGATTGAATTTATTTTAGAAAAACTTTTGTAATAGTTTAGACTCTTAGACATTTGGACACTCTTGAGCATTTGAACATTATTCGGGGTATGTTTCTTCGAGTGCCGATGCACTCGGGGGACCTGATGAATCTCTGTTTCACCATCTTTATTCTGTCATTTTGGCCTTAAAAACCCTAGTAAATGCGTGCAAATAACCTAAATTCTTGTATTTTATCATTCATGCATTATTGTGTAAATAATGTATAAAATATTGTTTCTAATGCCAAAATTATAGAATAAAGAAAAGAAAAGGAATAAGATATTGCAAATATTTTATGACCCAAAACCCCAAGACCTAGGCATCTTGATGACTAGGTCGACAAGGAATAAAGTAGGGGGAAATAAGGGCCAAAAACCAATAAAAAATACCTTTTATTTTATTCATTTTCCTTCATTTTTGGGACCTATTTTTAGTTCCACTTTTTATACTTCAAATAAATAAACTTTGAACATGAAAGTTGTAGATAATTAAATATAGAAAAAAAAAACAAAATTGATTTCATAAAAAAATAATGTACAGATAAAAAGATATGATCTGAATAAGAATCCAAAATCCAACTTCCTAGACCCATATCTCTCAAATAAAAACTCAAAATATAACAAAATCACATTTTAATTGTTTATAATTTTTAATAACCTATTTAATGAAGGTGGTTTCATATTTTTGGAGTTACGATTTGAAAGTTAGGTTTTGGACCCCTATTGTATACTTGTACCAATTAAAAAATTCATTTTATTCATTATTCATTATTTTGTAATTTATATTTTTATCATTTTGTAAATATTATTTATAATATATGTGTATATTAAAACATGAAAAAAAATATAAAGAAAATGCAAAAATGAAATATATATATATATATATAGAAAACACATAGATGAATTGCCTATAATTATACATATACAAATAACACCTCTTTTTATTTAATTGTATACAATACATCAGAAAAATAAAATAAAAATACATTTAAGTTTATAAAAATAAGTTATAAATATATAAAATAATAAAATAAATTAATAAAATTAAATATACAAAATAAAAATAAAACATTAAAATATATAGATGATTATACCTATATATAGTCCCTAAAAGGTAACTTGTAATTTTAAAGTCCTAAAAAATAAATAAAAATCAGAAGAAAATACTTTAAAAATAATAAACATTTTCATTTTATAACATAAAATTAATAAAATCATTTATTATTTTTAATTGATTTTACAATTCTTTTTGCCAAGCATTTTTCTAGCTAGTCCACATGGACCAACCAGAGTCGTCCCTTGGATGACCTCGGTCAACTCTCTGATCGAGTTCTGGCCCTTGTTAGAACCGTGTTTTGTCTTGTTTTCTCGATTTTTTCGAGGGCGTTTCTTGTACTATATCTTGTTGACTCCTTCTGGACTTTTGTTCTCCATGTATCGAGGATACACGCCCAAGGATTATCTTGGGGTGTGGATCATCGATGCGCATGATGTCCCTTGTTCTTCTCGCCACCCCAGTCTTGTACATAATCAGCCCCTGATTTTTTCTTCACTTTTTGAACCCTTTTTGGTCCCTTGTTTGTCTCCATCTTCCAGCTCAAGATCGATGCCCATGACAGGGGCGTCTCCAGCTTGGCTAGGCGAGCTTAGGCGAGGGTCGAGGAGATCTCCACCACCTTCGCTGGCCACCAGTGTTGAGGTACCATCTCAGGCATCACCAGCCTTTGAGGTCCCGTTTTATATAATTTTCTCGCATTTTTCAGTTCACCTTAGTCTTAGGATTCGATCCCCACCTGCCTTTTCGAATTTCACCCATCCAAACACTTTCGCTAACTCCGGCGAGCTCCCATTTCGTCGTTCCTAGCCCATTCCGCCCCACAGCGGGATTGAGGCATTTTTCCCTCGACCCCTTCACTCTGGTTTGTAGGTTCACACGTGATGAGTGATCCGAGCGATCGAGGCAGAGTAATCTCAAAGGTTGTTGCGACCTCAATCACCCGAATCGAGCTCAATCAAGAAAACAGAGATCACCAAAGAAATCAATCAAGCATGAAAAACAAGAAAAGCGGCCTTCTAGTTATTTAACCTGGTATAGCCACCAGGGTCGAACACAAGGAGCATGGGCTAAGCCTACGAAGTAGTCGAGAATTCAAAAAAAGTATTTTTGGTGGTTTTAACTTGCAACTTTTATAATAAGAAAAAGGATAAGACAAAGAGAAAATCATACTCAAACAATTATTTTTAAGGTCTAAAAAGCTTAAAAATTCAAAATAAAATATTTTTATATTTTAAAATATTCAAATGTTTTGGGTATTTTGTAGGCTTTTTCATATTTTTATATAATTTTCTAAAAATAAAAGAAAGACAAAATCAGCAAATAGTGTACAGCCTGGATAGAAAGGCAATTTTAAAATGTTTAAAATGCCATAAATTCTTGGTAGTAATTTAAAATATAACTACAGAACTTGAAAACACAATTTTTTGATGTTTATGGAATTTTTAATGATTTTTATAAGTTTTTAGATCTTTTGAGATTTTTAGGTGTTTTGTAAAAGATAATGAAACACAAAAGCTAAAGAAAACACAACAAAACAAGCACTCGGGAATTTTTGTGGAATTTTTAAGGGTATTTTTGTATTTTTTATTGGTTTTCTAAATAGACAGAAGCAATTTTCAGGGTTTTTTATTTTTAAAAAATAGCAAACAAAATTAGATAAAGTCACGAAAATTACTATAAATACTACACCATAGCAAGAGTTATGTGTAATTTTTGTAGAATTTTCGGAGTTAATTTAATAATTATTTAATTAAAAACCAAATAACAGAGGTTGAAAAAGCCTAAATGCAATTATTTTAAGTTTCTGTACTAAACAATAACAAGCACAAATAGTCCAGGGTTGATTCTGTAAAATTTCCAATTAAATCCAACACATGCATAATTCAACGCTCACATAGGCATAATTGTAATTTCAGAAAAACTTTCATTCAAACATGACATCACAAGATTCAGGACTAAATATGCAAAAGCACTATTATTCATGTGACGAAGCACGTGTTTCCAGACAGGGAGGACTCAATAGCAAATACCAGAAACTATAGGGACTAGAGTGCAAATAAGTTCAACTACAACTTTTATTTTACATACTAAAACGTAAACATAAGCAAATGCAGGGTAAAAAATGAAATATACCCTTTCAGCATGTGAGGCGCGTGTGGAGGGGACGCGTGAAGGCCGCTGGTGTGGTGCGATCGTGTGGCTCTGATGGACGTCAGGTGTCAGATCTGGCCGTCCAGAATGGTCGAGGATGTGGGGCACAGGTGGACGTCAGATCTGACATCCAACGGCCTGACTCATCTGCTGTGTCGGCGGTTCGGATGCAATCTGGAGGGTCCCGGCTGATCCGACGGTATGGAGCACGTCTGGAAGAACAGCACTGGGGCGATCTTCACTGGAGCCAGGGAAAGGATCCTCAGCTCCGATGGCTGATCAGAAGGTGCTGACGTGATCGTGGGACGATTCCCCGTCGATCGGGCGGGTCTGATGGAGGCTTCATCGGTCGAATGGGCGTGACGACGACGGGGACCTGAAACTACTCTGACGAGTCTCGGATGGGTGCGATAGGGGGTCTTCATCGCATGCTCGCACCAGCAAAGGGTAGCTGGGACTCAGGGTGACGCTCTGGTCTGGGTTATTGGAGATAGAAAGCAAAGAAGCAACGGGGGGCGGTAATCGATCTCCGACGAAGGCAATAGAGGAGATTCAAATCCTAATCTCGACCTAATGGACGAGGGTCATGGTGATCAGGGTACGGAGCGATATGGGTGGTGAGCGTGCAATATGATCGAAGCGGCTGGAAGTGGGTGATGGAGCTCCGACCGGTTGGTTGGAGCAAGCGAAGGGACGGCGGCGACAAATGAAAGATTCGATTGAATGGGAAACTAGGAAGGATAAAAGGTATACCTGAAGGTCTGGATAGGCTTCTGAGCTCAAGGTGTGGGTGGTCATCGGGGTGATCGCCTCGACCTTGATGCGGCTGTTGGGGGAGTGATAATCGGGATTTGGCGAGGGTCTAAAGTAGTCCACACAAGGCGGGACCACAGTGTCGTTGAGCGACCGCTCACGAAACCTCAATCAATCAACAATTAACCCACAACAATCAAATAAGACAATCAAAGTGAATGTGCGGGGTTAAAATTTATTATAACTCTACAACAAGATGTGTATAGGTGCAAGTATGTGTAGAGGTCGAACACAGGGAGCAGACAGGTAGAACGGGGCAAGTGAATGCACAAGTGTATGAATGTGAGAATTTGTCTATTTATGCTATTTTTTGTGGGTTTTTGATTTTATAGTTTTTTTTATTTTATTTTAAATTTTTATATTTTATATTTTGATTTTTAATTTTCTGATTTTATATTTTCTTTTTATAAATTATATTTTTTTGTATATTTTCTTTTTCAATAATAGAATATCTACAAAGTATACGAAAAGAGAGGATAAGGTATTTATAAAAATAGGAAAAAGTAGAAAAAAATAGGAAATGAAATATTTTTAGGCTTTTTATATTTTTCTAATATTTTTGTGATTTTTTTAGATTTTCCTAATTTTTTTGGTATTTTTAAATTCAAAAATACTGAAAACAGTGGATAAATTAAAAAGTTGAAACTAAAATGGAGAAATAAAATAGATAACAGTAACAAAATTTTCCCAAATTAATTTTAAAATAAAGATAACAAAATAAAGAAAATTCATGAAAAGAAAACACTATTTTTAAATTTTTTCTGAATTTTATATATTTTTTTGAAGATTTTTAGAATTTTATAATTTTTAGGGGTTTTCTTTTATATTTTTTATGATTTTTGATCTGGAGTTAAAACACACTAAAATAAGCAAAATATATTTTTGGGGATTTTTTTAAGTGTTTTATAATTGTTATGTATTTTATAATGCAAACAGTGCTGAAAATGGATGTATTTTATTTTTAATAAATATTAAAATGCAATAAAAATGGAAAAGAAATATGCCGTGAATGTGCAATGCAACAAGAGCTTAATGTGATTTTTGGGGATTTTTTGGGAGTTTATAGATGCACGGATTAAATACTAGAAGCATAAAGAAAAATCATTCTGCCAGGGGTATTTTTGTAATATGCAAGAAGTTCAAGGGCAACAATGTAATTTCCACGCAAAATATAATACTGAATATGAAATTTCTGGTTCAAAACTAAATAACACAAACCGTAAGGGTAGTTCCACAAAATCGCCACGCTCACGTGGATGTACACGTGAGCCTGGCAGTGGAGGACCTATATGAAATTATGGCAAAGTTTTGGGCTTAATTACTAATATTACAAAACATATGCACTTCAGATGAAAGATTACGCACTCAGTAATAAATACAAAAAAGGAGCGGGCGCAGGAGCAAAATACCCACTCAAGGGCGATATTCGACGGCGGCGGTGATGACTGGGTCTGACGAGGGTCTAGAGTAATCCACACAAGGCGGGATCACAATGTCGCTGAGGCGACCGTTCACCAAATCTCGATCAATCAACAATTAACCTACAATGAAATATATGCAATTAAAATAAACAATGTGGAGTTAAAATTTATTATAACTCTACATGCAAAGGTGTATAGGTGTAAGCATGAGTAGAGGTCAAACACTAGGAGGCGAATGGTGGTGTGGTGTAATTGAGTGCACAGTTATTCAATTCTATGATCATGTCCAATTCTTTATTGTTTTGGTGGGTTTTTTATTTTATATTTTTTTAAAATTTTTTTATAATTTTTATTTATATTTTTTATATTTTATATATTTTTTATTATATTTTTTAATATTTTTAATTATATAATATAGATATATAAAGAGATATAGATATAAGAGAAGAGGGAGAAGTAATATATGGATACATATATATATACTCAAAATATATTAAATATAATATTTTTAGGCTTTTTTATATTTTTCTAATTTTTTGTAATTTTTCTGGGATTTTTTTAATTTTTATGTATTTTTAATTCCAAAAATGTCCCTAATATGGGACTAATTAAATAGGCCGAAACTAATTTGGGTTTTAAAAATATAAAATAAGTTCAAAAACTACCCAAACTAATTTTAATATATAAATAATAATATATAGATAATTATAAAAGAGAAAAAAATATATTTTTGGTAATTGTCTAGGTTTTTTCTATTTTTTGTTGGATTTTGGAGCTTTCTGATTTTTATTTTTCTTTTTCTTATTTTTAGGGTTTTTCTTTTTCTCGACTCAATATATATATACCATATATAATTTTTTGTAATTTTTCAAAAATATTTTCTATTTTTTTGGTATTTTAAAAATTAGACAGTGCAAAAATGGCTCCTTCTTCATTTTTAATAAATAGGTTAAATGCAAAAAATGCAAAATGGACATGTGGTGTGTGATTACACTACATAAAGCATCTAACCTAATTTTTGTGGATTTTTAGGAGCTACATAGGTATTTTTAATAAATACATAAAAGACATAAAATTAAAACAGCCTGGCAGGGGCATTTTTGCAAATAAAATAAAGGATAGGAGATCTGTGCAAAAATACCAACAGGAATAAATGTTTATTTAATTTTTAAGCACTATATTACAATTACAAAAAGTCGTCAGGGTTTAACTGCAAAATTCACGCACCTCACGTGGGACTGCACGTGAGGCGTGGAAGGACCTTTTTATAATTCCATAAACTGCAGGGGTCCTTTTACAAAAATTACATTTTATTTACAATGCAATATTTATTTTACAATATTAAAAATTAATTACAAAAAAGGCGGGGTGCTCGAGTGTAAATTTCCCCCAAAAGGCGAGCGATCGGATGGTGCAGATTCATTCACTTGACACGTGTCGTCCTCCTGAGGCGCGATGACGGTTCGTGGATCCACATGCGAGATTAGATCATCTGGCGTGATCGAACGGCTGAAGTTCGGGAGGATCCGACGGTTGGGGCTCGACCTGGGGAGACCTTCATCATCCGACGGCGGAGAGGCAAGGCGAAAGAACAGGGAAGAAGGCCGGGATGGCCGAACTTCCTCGCCTTCGATCTCGCTTCTCTGGCATCCTTCGAGGCTTCTAAGGCTCCCACGAGCTTCCTGGCATGTAGCTGAACTTGCTGGAGATGTCGGAACAGGGAGCGCCACCACGACATCGGAGAAGTCGAGGAGCTCCAGGTGCCTCCGGTGAACTCTAAATGCGCCTCCTGGAGCTTCTCTTCACTCCTAACCTGCAGGAAAAGACTCACACGGCTCGAGGGGAAGTCCCTCGACCGGACTTGAAGCTGCATCAGCAAGAAAGCGGATGGAGATGTTCGCCGCAGCGTAGCTCCGGCGAACTACGGGTGCTCAAATCTACGCTACATCTAATAGCTAAACACTAATCTAAAGACGGAAATGAAATGCTAAAACTAAAACCTATCTAAAATGAGTAAAATGCGCAGCTCGTACCTGGTGAAGCACCAAGGAGCAGAGGCCTCGCCGAAGCGGCGGCCTTGGGTGCAACCTCCGCCTCTCCGACCGATTCAAAGCGCCAACGGGCTCTTTCTGTCACAAGGAACACCGCCAGGACCGAATGCGAGGAAGGGATTGGATAGAGGCTGACCAAAATTGCGAAGAAGGCGGAGGTTGGTTATTTATGAACAGGATGACGCACCCTTATTGATTGGGTCGTAGCAAAGAATCGGGGCTATGTATAAGGGGACAAATGCAAGGGTGTGGATGTACAATGATCGGGGAACAATTTGTCAGAAGACGATGATGGCAGAAGATGGACGAGTCGAGCAGGAATAAAGGGAAAAGACGGGCCGAAATGACAGGCGCGTCACTTCAGCCGCCTGGGGGAGCAATTGACCAGGCGGTCAACACGCGAAAAATCCTGATTGGTCCACGTCAGTGCGAAGTTGACCAATTATTTAAACATAATAAATGACCTTATTTAATTTTGCTTATAAAATAAAAAAATGTTTATTAATTAATGTATTATTTTTATGTGATTTTTATTTATTTTTTTTGATGAATTTTATTATGAATATATTTTAATGATGTATTTATAAGTGTATTTATATGTATTTACTTTATTTTGTATATTTTTATTTTACTATTTTATTTTCTTATTTTATATATTTATAAATTATTTTTGTGAGTATAAATATATTTTTATTTAATTTTTATGAGTTTATTTACATATTTAAAAAAATGGGTATATATACTATGTGGGTATACTTATAGGTATTTTACCTATATTTTATATACATTTTATTTATTTAATGAATTTTATTTGTTTTTTTATTTTGGATTTGTATTTTTAATAAATTATATATAATATTTACAATATTATAAAAATATAGATGAATAAAGAATAAAATAATGAATTCCCCTTTTATTTCTATACATAGGTCACTTAGGTATTTTTGTCTATATATTTCATAGACTTATTTTATTTTACAAATTATTTTTGGTTTTATTCCAATTTCAATATGTACATGTATTATATATATTATTTACCAAATTCTAAAAATATAAATTTATAAAAATAATAAATAATGAATATATTGAATATTTTAATCAGTAGACTGTACAATGAAGACCAAAAACCTAACTTCCACAGATGAACTCCAAAAATTATGGAACCAATTTTATTAAATAGTTCTTGAAAAGCTATATACAATTAAAGGTGAATTTGTTGATTTTGAGTTTTTATTTGCAAGATATGGGTCTGTGAAGTTGAGATTGTGGCTATTTATTTTGTATATAAAATGTACACTGTGTATTCTTTTTACACAAACTCAATTTTGTATTTTTATTCACATTATTATCTACAACTTTCATATACAAAATTTCTTTATTTGATGAATAAATAATTAAATACGAAATAGGTGTCAAAAATGCATAAATGAATGAATAAATAAATGAGGTATTTATTGTACTATTGGCCCTTATCTCCCCCTACTTTATTCCTTGTCGACCAATTCCATTCTGGACTTGGTCTCGGGGTTAGGGTCATAAAATATTTGCAATATTTTATTCCTTTTTCTTTTCTTCTCTTTATTCTATAATTTTGGCATTAAAAACCTTATTTTATGTACAATAAATACAATAAATAATGAATGCTATTATTGACAAATTGATGCTATTTACATGCATTTGTTGGGGGTTTTAAGGCCAAAATGATAGAATAAAGGTGATGAAATGGAGATTCATCACCCCCCTGTACTTGCCTTTGCTAGTCCCTAGCAAATACTTATGCAATAAGTACAAAAAGAATAAAGAATAAGAAGAAAAGAAAAAGCAAAAATAAAGAATAAATTGAATTGATCATGATTATTAAACTCATCTGTACAAAATCAAAGTTTGGAACTCAGGTTAGACCTTGGTGTGAAGACGTGTGTGGAACCTGGTCGGGAACCAAATTTAAAACACAACAGCCTTCGAGAGTCACAGAACTCGGTTCAAATCTCCTCAATAGCCAGGTCAGAACTAGCCTACATCATACGCAAACCCTTATGACTATGAAGCTGACTTGTACGGTGTAAGTGATGGTGGCTCTCCCCAACTGGAATGACAAAGGAACTGACTTCTCCAGAATGATAACCCAAAGATTCCTCAATCCAGCCCTCTACCGTCGAGGAGCGGGGTATTACCTTCTAAGTTCAAGTGGCATCCAACTCAAGAGGAGGAGGAGGGGAAAAGAATGGACGGTAGCCAGTGTAGCTACCTATCCTGGGATGCAAGAACAGTGTAGTCAAGTCATCCAGCTACAGGCTCACATGGTATAACTTTGATGCTCAAGCTTGCTTATTTTCTATACAACATATATACATACTTCGGCAGGCACTTTTTATTTTTATTTACAAGTCTGTCCACTTTTTTGGAGTTTTTTTTTCAAACATACTATTTACAGCAGAATTTATATAAGGACTTTTTCCTCTTGAGCCAGAAGACTATCCCTCTTTTGAAGCTTTATTGCAACCCACATTCTCCTGTCATTCGACGTCACTGAAACTGGACCAAGTTGGGGTACACTTCCCTCCCTAGACGAGGACAAATGTTTACACCTGTGTGCATCTCAGACTGGCAAATCCAACCCCCTCACCACTCCAACTGAGTTGAGCCAAGTGAAAGGTGCAAGTGTCCAAGTTAGGTCACGGCCGAAAAGAGTCATGCGTGTGTCTCGAAAAGTTCTAGTTAGTCAGTTGAGGTGACTTGAACCCAGCCCTGATTTCTCAAAGAATTAAGTCTAAATAGACCTAAAGTACCTTAAACCTAGTTCCCATAAGGTTCCAGTGCAGTTAGGTGCGGTAAGGTCTAACCATGCTCCAATCTTCGACTTTATTGGACTAGTTCAATCATCAAGCTCAATAAAAAATATGAATGCTATGCAAATGCTATTTACAAATATGCAAAGAATAATGCAATTTTTCAAAGAATTTGAAAATAAAGAGAAAATTTTTAAACAAAGAATTTACAAATAAAAGAATTTTGGCACCCAAAGTATAAAAGTATATATAGCTATTTACACGGGCGTGCCGTTTTATTTACAAAGAATGAAGGATTTATAGTTTAGTTTTTATTTATAGGTATATATGTACAATTATTAAAGAATTTTGTGTGATTTATTATTTTATTTATTATTGATTTGATGTATCTATTCCTCGAACTTATTTGAAATTATTTTACAAACAATTTTGAAAAACTATAGTCCAAAATAATTTTTACAAGCACTTTACAAACATGTACACATATTTGAAAATTATTTTGCAAAGGTTTTCCAAACATAATATATAGATTTTTCACATATTTTTGCAACCATTTTTCAAGCCGTTTGCAAAAAAAATTTCAAACATTTTATTTCACACAAAGAAAATAAACTTTACAAACCAAAATGTTTTTACAAAGGTTGAAAACATGTAACAAAACATTTTCAAAATAGTTTTCAAAAGATTTTCACCAAGATTTTAAAACTATTTTTCAAACATTTTGCAAAAAACATTTTCATCTGATTTATTAATCAGTATATACAAAAAGAATCTGAGGAATAATAACATCTTTTTATTAAGGTTTTTTAACGAATTTTAAAGAATTATTAGCCATATTATTAAGAGAATACGAAAGTACGAGTTATGGCTAAAGTATATACGCAGTATATACGACCCCCTATACTTAGCATGAGTTATGTCCTCATAGATCGGAGAGAAAAGAGAAGACATAACTCGTACTGAGTATAGAAAAGTCTAAGGAATATACGAATAAGAGATGAATGAATGAGAAGTTGACCGTCCCCCCTATACTTAGGATCAAGTAATCCTAAGTATAGCAGACTGTACACAAAGTAGGGAGGGTCAAGGGTGGGAATGAACAGATCAATGAATGAATCAAATGTGTGGCCCCCCTGTACTTAGGACAAAGTACGTCCTTAGTACAGAAAACTGACACAAAGGGACGACGACACCTTTTATGTAGATAAAGAAATATGAAAAGGAAAAGAAGGAAAGAAGAAAAGAGAGATATATACAGATAGACGAAAAGATCGTGGAGAATATACGCATCACTCCCCCTATACTTAGGGTGAGATATCCCTAAGTATAGGCAACGATAGGAGTGACGAAATTGAACGAGGAAAGAACAATGCGGTGTGTACCCCCCTATACTTAGGACAAGGTACGTCCTAAGTGTAGACACAAAGATATGGCGATAGATCTAGGTCACACATAACATGCGGGAGAAAGAATGAACAAGGCACACATATATACAAGTGGTGAAGAACTGGTGAAGTACAGGACGGTATCTGACAAGTGAATACCGTACTCACGTCATTGTCTCCCTGTGAGAACAGTGACGCACTCAGATAGTGTAGGACACCCGGATAAGCAATCAGGTGGGTGTCGGCTACCGGGAACAAACAGATCAGGAAGTAAAGCGGGGACCGGTAGCATGTAGCAGTCAATCGGCTCGTAGGGTCAGCATGAGGGAACAGAGCTGATATAGTAAGACCGGGAGGAAGAAGGAATAGTACAGATTCCTCCGGTCAATCAGAGTCTCAGAAAGATATGGAAGATAGAGAATAGAAGACACCATGGTATCCGATGAACATGAGGTAGAAAGATCATAGGTACACACCGAATACCTCAAGACATGGCTCAACCTTGCGAGGGTCGTCAAGGTGAGCAGGCTCAAAGGAGCCGGGAATCAGACCATAATCAGAAGACTTGGTCCCGTGATCCGCATATCGGATACATAATCAGAGAGGGGACCAAGTACATATATCAGTAAAATCGGCTCCGTGCTCCGCAGATCGGAGACACAATCAGAAGGAGACCGAGTACGTACAAGGTGATGTACCCTCCCGCAGATAACCCTCGGGGAGTAGTACATGCTAATCGTCGAATAAGCAAAAAGAGACTTGACCTTGCGAGGGTCGTCAAGGTGAGCGGACGCAAAGGCGTCAGTGATCCATCAGACGGATCATCAAGTACGGTCTCGGTAGGTGATGAATCCACGATTCATCATCGCAATATCTTGATCTTAGCAAAATCCTCGAGTAAAATTCCAGAAAAATGTCCATAAAATCAATAAATTAACAAAATGACTCTTGTAAATAAAATACACTAATTATTGTATATTAGATTGTATGAAATAAATTACACATAAAAAGCCGCAAAATTAAAGGAGTTGTATACTTGTAAATAGCCCAAAACTTCATGTATTTTTAATAATTTCATTTCAACTCCTTTTTAGCTAATTCTTTCTCTAACTTGTTCATAATAATGTACATAAAAATACAAAAATACAAAATAAATTATATCTCAAATAAATGCTCCTAGATCCCAATGGGAAAAAGCCGTAAAGACCAACTTCCAAGCTAAATTCCCGCTCCGTATGAACTCCAAATTCACCAAACTCACTTTTAAAGTTCAAGTTAGAAAATTATCTATCCAACGGAAGTGGTTTCATTAAAATCGGAGCTCGTTTGCAAAAGTTGGGTTTTGAGACCTAGATGTACATTGTATATTATGTATATATTCTTTCTTTCTTCATTTTTTATTTTATCTTTCTTAATTATTAAAAATCCAAAAAAATCATTGTGGTGTTGTATTTTGATTGTACTATTTTATTGTATTTTCCTATTGTACATATCTACTATTAAAAAGACAAAAAAAATATAAAAAGAAAAGCAAACAAAAAAAATGTACATGTTGTAGTCTTCTTTTGTAAATTCTCCACTCTTTTTCTTATCTTTTATTTTATTGTATTATAAGTAGCCTACTTTATTTTATTTTATTTTCCTTTTATTTTTTTCCACATTCTCTACACTAACTTCCATTTCTACATTAACCACCAAGTCTTCTATTCTACCACCAACTCCCATTCCACCCCACATTCTTCATCTAACCTCCATTCAACTCCACCAATAATCTAACCTCCATTCATCTCCACCATCTTTCTAACTTCTCTTTCTTTTCTTCTTTATAATCATATGTACATCCTCATTTTTCCCCATCCACCATTCTTATAGAATAAGGAGAGAGCTTGGAGTGTTTTGTTGGTGACAGTTGCGAAGCATCGTCCTCAAGCGACGACCTCCTTCAGGTGAGATCCGCGGAGCTCCGCTTCGCGTCACGAGTTCCCCGTCGAGCTCGTGGAGCTTCTCCGATTTTTATTTCGCCAATCGGATCGAGGCGACAACAGGAGTCCAGCGTAGCTGCTCCGCAAATCCGGTGAACACCAGGTAAGTTATTTCTTCTCATTTGTCTAGTTATTTCATTTTTTTATCTAATATTTTGTTTTCTTTTTGTCTTGGTCAACACCACCATTTTATATTACGATCACATCATTTCATCATCACCATCTTCATCATATTACCACTATCCTCATCATACCCCTTTCATTACCAACACCATCACACATTTTTTTTCTCTTTCATCATCACCACCACCATCTATTTCTCATTTATTTTTATTGACATCACTCTCCCTTCTCCATTTGCATACTTTTATAAACAAAACAAAAAATAAAAAAATTTTGAAACCAAAAAAAAATTTATTACAGCAAAATAGACCAGCAGAAAGTAAAAAAAATCAAAAAAATAATAAAAAAATAACGGCAGGGGGAGCAGCTCCAGCGCCGCCCGCCCCACCAACGCCGGCCGCCCCCCCCCCCCTCTTTTCTTTCCAGCCACCGCGGTTGGCGCCGGCCGCCGCCCCTCCCAGCGGCTGCCGCGCCGCCCCCTCTCCTCTCCGCACCCCTCCAGGCCGCAGTCAGCGGCCCCGCGCGGCCGGCCGCTCGCCGACGCACCCCTCCGCTCCTCCGCCGCGCCTCGCCGCCCGCCTCCGCCAGAGCACAGCCGCCCCCTCCAAGGACATCCCCACCGGCCGCCGTCCCCTCCTTTCTCCTCCGCCCTCCGCATCGCCGACGGCGCCGCCGCCCTTGGGTGGGTTCTTCCTGTTGCATAGCCGTGAGGAAGAAGGTCACCTTTTACTTTTTTTTAATGTAAAAATTGCGTTTTTTTAATTATAAGTTTAGAATATTGCATAATCATCCCTGTATATAACTTGCATTGTAATCTTCAATTTCAGTTTTGCAAAAACATCCCTGTGTTTGCATCTTAATATGGACATCTGTTGAGCATCATTTTATGCAATGAAAAATGCCCTTATGTTGTGCAACTAATTTTCTACGTGCTGAACATTTATTTATATTTTTATGGACCATGGGTAATTAATTATAATTATTTAACTGAAAATCCATATATTTTACCCATTCCGTGCTCTTAAATTTATATCTCACACATAGTTGCTCTAAAAATTCCACAAAAAATATATATGATGCCCTGATATGTGAAGAACTTACTGTCCAAATTTCATTTAAAATGGAGATGTCTTGTATCTGGAATAAATTGTAGAGTGAATTTAGTGTTTGATTTTTAATTAAATCCACATACATGCTTTTCACAAAATTTCAATTCTCCTGGATTGCACATAAAAATATCTACTTGAGATAAATCGCACTCTAATTAATTTGATAACGTGGATTTAATAGGAATTAATTACTTATTTTCACTCTGTTTTCACTAAAAAATTCATAAAAAATTCATAACTTGTCAAAAAAATCCAAAAATATTACTGTAGCTTTCTTGCATCATCTTTTCATTCCAGTAATTTTTTCATATTTTTTTGCTTACTGTTTGTATGAAATATTGCGAAAAAACCCATAAAAAGTGTGTATTTTTATTTATTGCATTTTAACCCTAAAATTTAAAAAAAATGTGTTTTGTGTTCATCTCTGGATTAGGACTCTAGGAAAAATACGAATTGGCTAATTTGGACTTCTTTTCTATTAAAATTAATTTGGCCTTGTTGTATGTTTTCTTAGTGTTATAATTCACCCGCATTTTGTTTTTGGCTTTCTTCTTGCATTAAAAAAAATCTAAAAAATACGCATTGGAAATCTAGACCTAAGTTTACGAATTAACCCCCAAGTTGTTCCTTTGCCTCCCTGTGTTCGACCCCGGACTTGCCCGGGATACAAATTAAAGCCGAGACACTCTTCACGGAGATCTTCTCTCGGTTCTGACCGAATCGCTAAGTACACGTATTACAACGAACACGAATTAATCAACGTATCTAGCGACTCGTCAGTAGGCGACATATCAGGTATCGGCAGAAGAGACCGGAGAGTCTAAAGAATGTGGCAGCGTCCCGCAGACAACCCTCGGGGAACATGCTGCCAGCTAGGCATAGAAATAGCAGATATCATGAGCTCAAAAGAGTCTAATCAGATGGGTCCCATGATCTGCAAATCGGAAAGGCGACTCAGGATGGGACCAAAAACATATATATCAGATGGCCCGATTCCGTGCTCCGCAGATCGAAGACACAGTCAGCAAGGGGAACCGAGAGTACAGAGAGTGTCGCATGCTCTCGCAGATAGTCCTCGGGGAGCAATGCAATCTAGGCAAGGAATAATCAGAATGAGTCCCTACCTTGCGAAGGTCGTCAAGGAGAGAGAAGGGCTCGAAGGAGCCGGATCCATCAGACGGACCCACATAATGGTCTCAGTAGTCGACAAGTCGGCTACCAAAAGAGGAGACCAATCAGATCAGAAATATGTCGTAGTCTCCCGTAGATAACCCTCAGGGAGCTACGAGCTAGTCAAGGAATAATCAGAAAAGAGCTCATCCTTGCGAGGACCGTCAAGGAGAGCGGACTCAAAGGAGTCTGAGCAAGTCGGTCTCATGCCCCAACAGATCAGGCGCATAATCAGAAAGGGAGACTAACTGCCCACATCAGACGAATCGGCAACGTGCCCCAACAGACAGAGGACACCAGAAATGAGTGAAGCCAATCGTAAAGAAAGTGGCACATCCTTCCACAGATAGTCCTCGGGAAGTGATGTGAGCTACACAATGAATAATCAGAGTACATCTCGTCCTTGCGAGGGTCGTCAAGGAGAGAAGAAGGCTCAAAGGAGCCGGACCCATCAGACGGATCCACAGAGAATCTGGCCTCGGTAGACGGCATACCGTCTACCAACAGAAGAGACCAAGAGAGCTAAAATTTGTCATACCCTTTCGCGGATAACCATCGGAGAGCTATGAACTAGGCAGTGAGCAATCGGAATATCAGGGCTCGTCCTTGCGAGGACTGTCAAGGAGAGCAATAAATCTATTGGCCTCGGGTACCGAAAGGTCGGGTACACAATCACAGGGGGAGGCCAATCAAGCATATCATCTGACTCGGTTCCGGGTCCCATCAAAATGGCGACCCAAGCAGTGGATGAAACCGAAGTCCTAGAAATTGTCGCATTCTCCCACAGATAGTCCTCAGGGACGAATGCGAGCTAGATCAATGTAGTTCATGGTAATGCTGGCATAAAATCTCAGGTCCTCAAAAGCAGTCAATCCTTCAATCATCCGGAGGGCATAAGATCATGTGAGGGAGAGAATAATCAGGTCATTCACAAAACATCCCTCGGGTCAATCAAATCTAGCTGAGATGGCACGAAAGATAATCAGGAATCCTCAAAGTGCCATGGGTGGATCAAAGAGTCAGGAGATCAAGGATGGGTCAATCAATAAGATGAGGAGGTTGATGGGGGTTCGGGGCACCGTCATCATGAAGCATATATCAAGATAGTCAATCCAAAATCTAAATCCAGACGGGCTGAACCGAATGGGTAGATCAATCAATTAGGTCACATGAATTCCTCATCGACGCATCAAAATACATCACACCCTCAATCCGGTGTGCGAGACCAAAAATTCCTCAACAATACATCACACCTATGCTTGTGCCCAGAATCAAATAACCTCAAAAACATGCACGTATCCGATCACAATCCCAGGGCACACTCATCTCAACATCCTCAATCATTGGCCCGGCTTACACAAATAATCAAGGTAATCATAAAATCCTCGATGCGGGCCTCATCGATGTGCGCAGCATTCCCGGGTAATAGAAAAGTGATACAGAGGGGACGAGGAGGGCGGGCGAGAAGATAGGGACATAGACAAAATTGGGTGTTCCACACAAGGCGGGAACACTGTCAAAATGGTGGTCCGAAGAGCATGCTCTCCTCGAACCTGAGAAGATGGGGATGGTACGGTGGATACAAGGAAGGTGGTGAAGAAGAGGGAAACGAAGGACTTGGCGAAGAATGATTGAGCTCAAGCGCAAATACCACGACTCGATGCAGATGAGGAGGTATATGCATAAGAGAGGTAGAGAGACTCAAAGATGAAAAATGCATGACTCACACGGATGGGACCGACTACTCTAATAATGAATGAAAGCTCAACGGACTCCAAGTCACAATCAATACACAAGGCAAACCCCCCGATTCACCTACTCGACACATGAAGACCGTCAGGTGACGATCATTTATCTTTTCGGTTTTAGAGTGAGGTGAGAATCACAAAGTTGTACAAACACTTAGGAGGCTTGATGGGATTTGGGCTCTACTCCTTAGTGTGTACGTGAGCAATTAAAATGCATACAATGAGGGGGTTTCACTCCCCAAGACAAGGAAATCCTTTATGTTTTATTTTAAGTCCAATAGAGTTAATAGTCCCGATTTTAAGTTATCACTTTTTTTGGGTATTTTCAATGCACGTGCCTATCGAGGTTTCAATTTCCATTAAGCATCCTAGGTTGGCAAAAACAGAGGGAGAAGGTCGGAAAAACCGTGCAAGTCGGAAATCGATGATGCATGCTAAGTAAGAAGACTTAAAGTGCCCCCAGCTCTCTCCATGTGGGATGCAGAACAGAATTTGAAACCTATGCTATATGCAAATGCAAGCCGAAGAAATCGCCCTAGGATAGTTACTGCTATTATCGTGAAGCACCACAAGTCGATCACCGATCTTCAATCCAGGAGTCCGGTCTAGGCTCACCCCTCCACCTCTCGACACATCGAGTTCAGGAGCAGCGCTTGGCAGGGTGGGCTGCGGCACGAAGGCTCGAAGATGATGAGGTCGATTGTTTAGAGTTTGATCTAAGTCCAAGGCATACTATAGGTACATGCAAGGTTTATTAGGGATTTGGACCTAATCTACGAGCAATCATTTCCTAAGCTAGGGCTCATTCACACAAAATAATAAAAATAAAAATAAAAAAGGAAAAAGCATCAAAACCGTCGAGGCCCTCAAGGGAACAATCCCGCGAGCAATGGACCTCGGGAAGTCTGAGTGTACCTGTAAGTCATGTATTATTACAATCCAAGTGTCACTCTCTCACATAAATATACATAATAAAAATAGACAATGCAAAAATTGGACTGCCTTCCAAAATTTCTTCTCCATCTGGCTTCAATGCTCTCTCTCCTGTTGGCCGGTGTAGAAGAGCCAACTCCGGCTCACTTGGGTGCATTGGTCCTCCTAGGAGGTCCTCCTTCGCTTGGCGGTCCCTCGCATCAAAGACAAATAGAGGAGATGGGTCAGAGAAGTCAATCAAATAATGTCAATAAGTAATCAGATAAATAAATAATAAAATAGACACTAGACATGAGCAAAGAATTAAATAAATGAATTAAAAACCACACAAAATCTACACAAAATCCGTTGCCTCCCGGCAACGGCGCCATTTGATGACAGGGATCTGATGAGGGTCTAGAGTAATCCACACAAGGCGGGATCACAATGTCGCTGAGGCGACCGCTCACCAAATCTCGATCAATCAACAATTAACCCACAATGAAATATATGCAATTAAAATCAAAAATGTGGAGTTAAAATTTATTATAACTCTACATGCAAAGGTGTATAGGTGTAAGCATGAGTAGAGGTCGAATACTGGGAGGCGAATGGTGGTGTGGTGTAACTGAGTGCACAGTTATTCAATTCTATGATCATGTCCAATTTTTTATTGTTTTTGTGAGTTTTTGATTTTATATTTTTTTTTTAATTTTATTTTTTTGTTTCTATAATTTTATTTATATTTTTTTATATTTTATATATTTTTATTATATTTTTTATATTTTTAATTATATAATATAGATATATATATATAAAGAGATATATATATATATAAGAGAAGAGGGAGAAGTAATATATGGATACATATATATACTCAAAATATATTAAATATAATGTTTTTAATCTTTTTATATTTTTCTAATTTTTTTGTTATTTTTCTGGGATTTTTCTAATTTTTAAGCATTTTTAATTCCAAAAATGTCCCTAATATAGGACTAATTAAATAGGCCGAAACTAATTTGGGTTTTAAAAATATAAAATAAGTTCAAAAATTACCCAAACTAATTTTAATATGTAAATAATAGTATATAGATAATTATAAAAGAGAAAAAATATTTTTTTGGTATTTTTCTAGGTTTTTCTATTTTTTGTTGGATTTTGGAGCTTTCTGATTTTTTATTTTTCTTTTTCTTATTTTTAGGGTTTTTCTTTTTCTGGACTCAATATATATATATATACCATACATATTTTTTTGTAATTTTTCAAAAATATTTTCTATTTTTTTGGTATTTTATACTTAGACAGTGCAAAAATGGCTCCTTCTTCATTTTTAATAATTAGGTTAAATGCAAAAAATGCAAAATGAACATGTGGCGTGTGAGTACACTACATAAAGCATCTAACCTATTTTTTATGGATTTTTAGGAGCTATATAGGTATTTTTAATAAATACATAAAAGACATAAAATTAAAACAGCCTAGCAAGGGCATTTTTGCAAATAAAATAAAGGATAGGAGTTCTGTGCAAAAATACCAACAGGAATAAATGTTTATTTAATTTTTAAGCACTATATTACAATTACAAAAAGTCGACAGGGTTTAAATGCAAAATTCACGCGCCTCACGTGGGACTGCACGTGAGGCACGGAAGGACCTTTTTGTAATTCCATAAACTGTAGGGGTCCTTTTACAAAAATTACATTTTATTTACAATGTAATATTTATTTTACAATATTAAAAATTAATTACAAAAAAAGCGGGGGGCACGAGTGTAAATTACCCCCAAAAGGCGCGCGATCGGACGGTGCAGATTCGTTCACTTGACAGCACCGTCCTCCTGAGGCGCGATGACGGTTCGCGGATCCATGGACAAGATTAGATCATCTGGCGTGATCGGACGGCTGAAGCTCGGACGGATCCGACGGTTGGGGCTTGACCTGGGAGACCTTCATCATCCGACGGCGGAGAGGCAAGGCGAAAGAACAGGGAAGAAGGCCGGGATGGCCGAACTTCCTCGCCTTTGATCTCGCTTCTCTGGCGTCCTTCGAGGCTTCTAAGGCTCCCACGAGCTTCCTGGCAGGTGGTTGAACTTGCTGGAGGTGTCGGAATGGGCGGAGGGACACTGGAGCGCCACCACGACGTCGGAGAAGTCGAGGAGCTCCAGGTGCCTCCGGTGAACTCTGAATGCGCCTCCCGAAGCTTCTCTTCGCTCCTAACCTGCAGGAAAAGACTCACACGGCTCGAGGGGAGGTCCCTCGATCGAACTTGAAGCTGCATCAGCAAGAAAGCGGGTGGAGATGTTTGCCGGAGCGGAGCTCCGGCGAACTAAGGGTGCTCAAATCTATGCTACATCTAATATCTAAACACTAATCTAAAGACGGAAATGAAATGCTAAAACTAAAACCTACCTAAAATGAGTAAAATGTGCAGCTCGTACCTGGTGAAGCACCAAGGAGCAGAGGCCTCGCCGGAGCGGCGGCCTTGGGTGCAACCTCCGCCTCTCCGACCGATTCAAAGCGCCAGCGGGCTCCTTCTGTCACAAGGAACACCGCCGGGACCGAATGCGAGGAAGGGATTGGATAGAGGCTGACCAAAATTGTGAAGAAGGCAGAGGCTGGTTATTTATGAACAGGATGACGCACCCTTATTGACCGGGCCATAGCAAAGAATCCGGGCTATGTACAAGGGGACAAATGCAATGGCGTGGATGTACAATGATCGGGGAACAATTTGTCAGAAGACAGCGATGGAAAAAGATGGACGAGTCGAGCGGGAATAAAGGGAAAAGACGGGCCGAAATGACAGGCGCGTCACTTCAGCCGCCTGGGGGAGCAGTTGACCAGGCGGTCAACGTGCGAAAAAACCTGATTGGTCCACGTCAGCGCGAAGTTGACCAATTATTTAAACATAATAAATGACCTTATTAAATTTTGCATAAAATAAAAAATGTTTATTAATTAATGTATTATTTATTTATGATTTTTATTTATTTTTTTGATGAATTTTATTATGAATTTATTTTAATGATGTATTTATAAGTGTATTTACATGTATTTATTTTTATTTTCTATATTTTTATTTTATTATTTTATTTTCTTATTTTATATATTTATAAATTGCTTTTGTGAGTATAAATATATTTTTATTTAATTTTTATGAGTTTATTTACATATTTAAATAAATAGGTATATATACTATGTAGGTATACTTATAGGTATTTTACCTATATTTTATATACATTTTATTTATTTAATGAATTTTATTTGTTTTTTTATTTTGGATTTGTATTTTTAATAAATTATATGTAACATTTACAATATTATAAAAATATAGATGAATAAAGAATAAAATAATGAATTCCCCTTTTATTTCTATACATAGGTCACATGGGTATTTTTGTCTATGTATTTCATAGACTTATTTTATTTTACAAATTCTTTTTGGTTTTATTCCAATTTCAATATGTACATGTATTATATATATTATTTACCAAATTCTAAAAATATAAATTTATAAAAATAATAAATAATGAATATATTGAGTATTTTAATCAATAGATTGTACAATGAAGACCAAAAACCTAACTTTAACAGATGAACCCCAAAAATTATGGAACCAATTTTATTAAATAGTTCTTGAAAAGCTATATAAATTAAAGGTGATTTTGGTTGATTTTGAGTTTTTATTTGCAAGATATGGGTCTGTGAAGTTGAGATTCTGGCTTTTTATTTTGTGTATAAAATGTACACTGTGTATTCTTTTTACACAAACTCAATTTTGTATTCTTATTCACATTATTATCTACAACTTTCATGTACAAAATTTCTTTATTTGATGAATAAATAATTAAATACGAAATAGGTGTCAAAAATGCAAAAATGAATGAATAAATTAATGAGGTATTTATTGTACTATTGGCCCTTATCTCCCCCTACTTTATTCCTTGTCGACCAATTCCATTCTGGACTTGGTCTAGGGGTTAGGGTCATTAAATATTTGCAATATTTTATTCCTTTTTCTTTTCTTCTCTATATTCTATAATTTTGGCATTAAAAACCTTATTTTATGTACAATAAATATAATAAATAATGAATGCTATTATTGGCAAATTGATGCTATTTACATGCATTTGCTGGGGTTTTTATGGCCAAAATGATAGAATAAAGGTAATGAAATGGAGATTCATCAGACGGGGCACCCACTTATGCCACGTGGCGGGCCAGGAATACGCGATGCCCCTTCGCTGTGTACGGTCACGATTAGATCCCGGCCAGAGATCGGATGGTGATGGCTTGCAGGGATCCAACGTCAGCTGTAGACCAGGAGGAACACGATGGATCCAACGGCTCTGGAGCGTGGAGGACGAACGCGCGAAGAACAGTCTCCGGGCGACTTTTGAGCGTCAAAATCTCGGCGTTCAGAGCGGCTTCCTCCCTTCCGATGGTGCCACAAACCTCCTCTGAGCCCCCTCGATTGGACGACGCTCTCAAAAAGGCCACGGAGTAGCCGGAGCATCGCTGCATCGTGGCGAAGGAGGGTGGCTCCAGGTGGCTTTGGCGTCAGCAAAAACACGACCCCAGGAGGAGTCTCTTGGCCCCTGGACCTGCAAGAAAGATCAAATACGACCGAGAGGGGTTCCAGGGGTTGCTGGCGTGCAATGAAGGTGGAATGGTGATGATGGAAGTTGGCCGGAGCGGAGCTCCGGTGAGGAGGTCTTAAGCCTAAGTCTAAGTTGCTAAAACATGAAATAAAAGCCTAAAATTAAACCCTACAACTATCACTATCTGAAGCATCAATAAAACAGAACCTCGATGGTCCAGAAGACCAGAGATAGTGGACCTCGACTGCGGCACGCCGGAGGTGGGTGGAGACACCACAAGACCTCGCTGGAGCCCTCTAGAGGGAGCTGGAGGAGAGTTGTCACCTCTCCAGTCCAGAGCTCAGCCAAAAAGAAGGGTTAGGTCAATCAAAATGGGTTCAAAGAGCCAAGGGAGATGACGGGTGCATTTTGAGAAGTGGCTCTGGTGCGAGGTTCAAGGAGTGATCACGGGCGGATCTTTGATCGAATCCTCGAAGTGATGCATGGGCGTGTAAGAGCAATCCTCGAGGACAAAAAGTCGTGAAGAAATCATCATGGAAGGGTGAAAGGAACGTCCCCCAAAAATCCGTGAAATCGAGGAAGAAGGCTCGTTCTGACATGCGCAGGCAGGGGTCAGAGAGTTGACCCGAGGTCAACTCTCCAGCCCACCTGGTTGGTCCACGTGGACCAACCAGGAAAAAGCCTGGGAAATAACCTTGAAAATCATTTTAAAATAGTAAATGATATTATTATTTTTAGATTATTAAATAAAAATGCTTATAATTTTATAAATTATTTTATAGTGCTTTTTATTTATTTTTATGGGGTGTATAATTACAAGTTACCGTTTATACCCCTTATAGGTATATATATCTATATATTTTATTGTTTTATTTTATTTCGTAAATTTAATTTATTTATTTTTGTTTATTATTTTATAAATTTATAAAGTATTTTTATATACTTAAATATATTTTTATTTTATTTTCTGATATATTTTATACACTTAATAAAATAAAAGTATGGTTTATATAGGTATATGTATAGATATTATACCTATGTATACTATATACAAGTATTTTATTTTGTGTTTCTTTTGTATTTTTATTCTGATTTTAATGTACATATTTATTATAAATAATATTTAAAAAATTATAAAAATATAAAATGGTAAAAATAATAAATAAATAATAAAATGAATATTTTAATCAGTATCAGTATACAATAGGGGTCCAAAAGTCAACTTTCAAACCGTAGCTCTGCCAAATGCGAAACCACCGCCATTAAATAGCTTATTTTAAATTATATACAATTAAAGGTGAGTTTAATGCATTCGGAGTGTTTATTTGTAAGATACGGGTCTGGGAAGTTGGGATTCTGGAATTTTATTCAGATCATAACTTTATAATAGTACATTATTTTTCAGTGAAATCAATTTTGTATTTTATTTACTAAATTATCTACAACTTTCATGTACAAAGTTTCTTTACTTGAGATGTAAAAAGTGGAACCAAAAATAGGTCCTAAAATGAATAAAGAATGGATAAAAATAAAGGTATTTTTATTGTATTTAGGCCCTTATCTCCCCCTACTTTATTCCTTGTCGACCTAGTCATCAAGATGCCTAGGTCTCGGGGTCTCGGGTCATAAAATATTTACAATATTTTATTCTTTTTCTTTTCTTTTCTTTATTCTATAATTTTGGCTTTAAAACTGTATTTTATACACTATTTACACAAATATGCATGAATGCTAAAATGCAGGAATTAAGCCTATTTACACGCATTTACTAGGGTTTTTAAGGCCAAAATGATAGAATAAAGATGATGAAACATAGATTCATCAGGAAGGCTACTCGCAGTGGAGGTCCGGCCATGAAGGGGGAACTTCGGCTCTGCTGCACCAAATAGGCCGCCAAGCTACGCTCCAGGCAGCTATCACTTAGCTGGAGGTGGCTAGGGAAAGAAATGGGAGCGAGGCACGAGCTACCATCCTGGGGGAGAGGAAGAGAGAATTTATAGCATTCCTAGGAGGCTGGAGAAATCAGGCGAGAGCACGCGAACCGAGTAGGATCCGCGCCTTCCTAGGGATCCGCGAGGGTCTTGGATCAACGGGGAAGGTGCGGGTGAGGAATCGGGGCGAGGGCACGCATGATCAGCCCGGGAATATTTGGAGAAGAAGGTCCGGTGAAACAATTGGGTCGGGTCAAGCCCTGGAAGAGGGGGTTGACCCGGGTCAACAATCCTGCGTGGATCAATCAGAGCGTCGGGGGAAAAGACAAAATAGACTACAGGATAAAATAGCAGGGAAAATCAAAAATAAATAGGATAAAAATAATAAATGAATTTAAATTAAGAAATGAATATAATGAAAATGTTTTTTATTTTTCAAGGAATTTTTATGATTTTTATTTATTTTTTTGAAAAATAATTTAGTATATATACAGTATAGAGTATTATATACATTTATAATATACCTATATATTTTGTACAATTATTTTTAATTTATATTTTTCACAAAAATACCCCAATTTTATATTTTATTTATTTACAACATAATTTTTAGAGTACAAAATAATTTTTACTTTATTTTTATTATTTATTTTCAGGTATATAATAAATAAAGAAGGAAGTATATATACATGTATTATGTACAAGAGAGAGAGAATTTTTTTATTTTTTTATTTTTCTAATTTTTGTTTATTTTTAGAAATATATACAAGGAGGTAAAAATAACAAATTATTCTTATTTTGTCAAAAATAATTATTTATTTACACACATGGTATGTACAATATAAAGTAGGCCCTATCTCTCTCTACATATTTTATTTTGCATCAGGCCAATGCTTGGCCCTCTCTTGGGGTTCGGGTCACTATGTATTTATTCTAAATACCCCATTTCTTTTTTTTCTTTATTCTTTTATTTTTGCACAAATACATGCTAATTATGTAATATTAAAACATGCATGCATATTGCTAACTTATTGTATTTACACCTATTTATATGATTCTTTGCTAAGATAATTAGATAAAATAAAAGAATAAAGAGTGATGATCAGGGATTCATCACCCCCTATACTTTACTTTTGCTTATCCCTTAGCAATCACTTATTTGAAAAATAAGTGAAAAGAGAAAGAAAAGAAAAAGAAGGAGAAGGAGAATCAAGCTTGATTATGAAACTTGTCTTCATTAAATTGGAGTATGGAGCTCAGTCATACCTTTGGATTATTAATTTGTCGGAACCTTATTTGGACCTAGGTTTCAAACTCAACATCCTCTAAGTTCCACTAATATATGGTCAAGACTCCTCAACAATCCAGATCAGAACAAGTCTACATACACAAACTCTAATGACCATGAATCTTTTCTTATACGGTGTAAGTGATATGTAGCTCCCCACCTCAGAAATGGCAAAGTAACAGCCCCCCTTAACAAGGTAACTCTAATGCCCTAGTCTGGCAGCTCTTTCCTCGAGGAGTAGGGTATTCCATTGTAAGTTCAAGTACAACCGGCTCAAGAAGAGGAGGAAGAAGAGAATGGACTATGACCAGTGTAGCCATGTATCCTTGGGAGCCCAACCAGTGTAGTTGAGTCTCCCTACTGCAAGCTTCATGAGATGAGAATGGGTAACATAAGCTTTGCTTTATTTGGCTATATACACTCCGGTAGGTATTTCATTTTCTATCAGACCCACCACGTTTTTGGAGTTTTTTCTTTCTTTTGCACATTTTTTTCGATGTGCATATGTACAACATATCTACATGGTGCAGCATATATACATAAGGAGTTTTTCCTCTTGAGCCAGTAGACTATCCCTCTTTTGAAGCATTATTGCAACCCACAACTCCAGTCTTTAGACCTCAACACTACCAGACCATGTTGAGATGCACTTCCTTCACTAATAGAAGACGAAAGGTTCCGCCTAGAAGTACTACCCTTGTATGCTATCCCAAGCCAAAGGAAACTGCCTCCTCACCAAGATGCTGGTGCAAGCCATTGTCTGTGAGAGTCATGTGTGCGTTGTTAAGTATTCTACTTAGGCTCATCAAGATGACATGTCATCATAGCCTAGTGGACTTAAAGAATTAAGTCACCAATGGACCTGAAGAGTCTCAACCCTAAGCCATATAAGGTTCCTCTTATAATTAAGTGGATTAAGGTCTTAACCAAGCTCTATTTTCCAATTTAATTCCAAGCTAGTTTAAATGTCAATATATGATTCAAAAGAATGTACAAGTATATACAAAAATCTTTTATGCAAAATTATTGAAAAATGTTTGAATGTATGCGTAAATGCAGGGGTTTTGCAAACTATTTACAAATATTTACACAAGGGTTTTTGCAAACTTTTGTTTTTCAAACATTTGACAAAAAATTTGTACTATATACATAATTTTGATATCAAAAATTTTTACAAAATTTTTACATATAAAATATTTTTACAAACCTTTGTACAAAAATAATTTTTATACATAGTTATGTATGTGCAAGAAAGAATTTTATGTACAAGAAAATTTTTAAAGTTTTTACAGTTTTTAGGTGAAGGATTTTAGCCATTTTATTTATTAACACACTCACACGAAGTACGAGTTATGGCTATAGTATATATGAAATATATACGACACCCCCCTATACTTAGCTCGAACGATGTCCTCGGAGTGGATCAAGAGCGATGAAAAAGACATAACTTGTGCTTAGTATAGGGAAGTGAAAAGGAAAGCTATACTACAACGACGAATCAAAGAATAGAATGAAGAGGGCTCGGTGTTTCCCCCTATACTTAGGATCAAGTAATCCTAAGTATAGTAGACTATACATGAAGGGAAAATCGAGTGATAGAATGTATAGGGTCTACCTCCCCTATACTTAGGTAAAATATCCCTAAGTATAGGTAGCAAAACAGAGGTAAAAAGAATCAAAAGAATAATCAAGAGTCTGACACCCATTCCCCCCCATACTTAGGGTAAAGTACACCCTAAGTATTGCATAATCACAAGATGCAGATGGGGTGTTGGTCTAAAGAATGAGATGATATGAACATATGGATCTATACAAGGCGGAAGACAATGATAATCAGGCATGAGATGCAACTGATGTGAGTCAAAGACCACATCTCATGCAAAATGAATTGGTACGACGTCAATGACCAGCAGCTCATGATCTAGATATGGTTTGAGATGCTAACTGTTAACACAAAAGGTAGACTCAGATGATATCTCAGATATGTCAATACTCCCATTGTCATGTACCTTTCGGACCAAGTATGGTCCCTTCCACTTGCTCTGCCATTTCCCTGAAAATAATCTAAGCCTGTCATCAAACAACCATACTCTCTGATCTGGCTCAAACTGCTTATGGCTGATGTGAGATTCATGTCATATCTTCACTCGCTCCTTATACTGTAGGTTGCTCGAAAAGGTTGTATCTCTAAGCTCCTCCAGGGCTGCCAATTTTGCCTTCCTTTGATCACCTATACACACTGGAT
The DNA here is from genome assembly GCA_037367405.1 of Ottelia alismoides. Classification (NCBI taxonomy): domain Eukaryota; kingdom Viridiplantae; phylum Streptophyta; class Magnoliopsida; order Alismatales; family Hydrocharitaceae; genus Ottelia; species Ottelia alismoides. The sequence continues at coordinate 74,503 of JAZKJV010002677.1, forward strand.
CCAATAATATATCTATGACAGCCCAAAGTGACTTGTGCCTAATCTCAATAGGTAAATGGAAGGGCTTGCCATAAACGAGACGAAAGGGAGATGTACCCAAAGGAGTCTTGAAGGAAGTCTGATATGCCCACAAGATTGAGTCCAAAAGCTGTGACCAATCCTTTCAGTCTGGGTGGACTACCTTCTACAATATCGTCTTGATATCCCTATTCGATACTTCAGCAAGACCATTGGTCTGAGGGTGATATGGAGTGGCAACTCGATGGTCTATGCTGAACTCGCTAGCAAGGGACTTTACCTTGTCGTTGACGAAACGAGACCCCCCATCAGATATCAAAACTCTAGGCACCCCGAACCGTGAAATGATATTGTTCCTCAAAAATTTGCAAATAGTCCTAGCATCTACGGTTCGAGCGGGGATGGCCTCAACCCAACGACTAACGTAATCCATGGCCAACAGAATGTACTCGAATCCCTGACTCTTAGGTAATGAACCCATGAAATCGATGCCCCATGCATCAAAAACCTCACAGAAGTGAATGGGCTGCATCGGTATCATATCATGTTGTCCGCAAGTGCCCATCCTCTGACGGTCAGTACACCTCTTCACGAATTCATCAGAATCCTTGAAGAGTATAGGCCACCATAGGACGGATTGGAGCACTTTCTGTGTCATTCTCCTCCCAGAATGATGTCCTCCTACCTCAAACTTGTGGCAGTATGTGAGGACGCTATGGTACTCCTCCTGAGGAATGCACCGACGCTAGACGCTATCCCCTCCTTCATGATAAAGGATGAGATCCTTCCAGTGGTAGAACTTGGCCTTCGCAAGGAAATTCTCAAGTGTTGTCTGGGCCAACCTTGTGAAACCTTCTTGGCAACAAGATAGTTCACAATGTCAGCGAACCATAGGAGTGAGGCGATAGCAAGGATCGCCTCATCTGGGAAGGTCTCAAAAATGAGATCAGTCTGCTCAGATTCCTCAAGATTCTCTAATCGGGAGAGATGATCCGCCACCACATTCTTGACTCCAGGTTTATCCTTAATCTTAATGTTAAACTCATGGAGTAGAAGGATCCATCTAGTCAATCTCGCTTTGGCATCCTTCTTTTCCATGAGGTACCTGATGGCGGTATGGTCAGTAAAGATACACTCTGGATCCAATGATATACGATCTGAACTTGTCCAAGGCAAAAACTACAGCTAGCATCTCCTTCTCAGTGACAGTGTAGTTCCGTTGTGCAGCATCTAATGTAGGCTAGCATAGTGAATGGAAAAAGGCACTCCATCCCTCATCTGTCCCAGCACAGCCCCAACGGCAAAATCGGAGGCATCCACCATGATCTCGAATGGGAGAGACCAATCAGGCGGCTGAAGGACAGGAGCCTCAACAACTAGACTCTTGAGAGTCTCAAATGATGCAAGACACTAATCATCTATAATGAACTCAGTGTCTTTGGTCAGCAAATCAGTCAACGGTCGGGCAATCCTACTGAAATCATGAATGAATCATCGGTAGAAACCGACATGTCCCAGAAAAGACCATAACAGTCACAGGTTGGATGGTGGATTGAGTTTCCTGATGATATCTACCTTCGTTGGATCAACCTCCATGCCCCTGTTGGAGATGATTTGACCAAGAACCATCCCTTAAGTCACCATGAAGTGACTCTTCTCCCAGGATAAAACAAGATAGACCTCGATGCAGCGCTGAAGGACGTGGTCTAGGCAGTCAAGACAAGCATCAAACCCATTGATATAGACCGAAAAGTCATCTATGAAGACCTCTAAGCAATCACCCACCATGTCCGAGAAGATGGACAGCATGCACCTTTTGAATGTCGACGGGCGTTACATAGACCAAAGGGCATCTGTCTGAAAGCATAAGTCCCAAACAGATAGGTGAATGTCGTCTTGTCCTGGTCTTCGGGCACAATGGACACTTGATTGTAGCTGAAGTACCCATCAAGGAAGAAGTAATGACTCTTCCCAGCTAGCCTCTCTATAATATGATAAATAAAAGGCAGTGGGAAATGATCCTTCTTGGTGTCCTGGTTCAATCGTCTATAGTCCACACAGACCCTCCAAGAAGTGGGTACCCGGGTAGCTATCTCCTCTCCAGACTCACTCACAACTGTAGTGATGTCTGTCTTCTTGGGCACCACATGTAATGAACTAACCCATTTGGAGTCTGAGATAGGGTAGATAAAATCGGCGCTCCACCATTTTGAAATCTCCTTCATGACCACCTCTCGAAGGTTCGAGTTCAGCCGTCGCTGGAACTCAGGCGATGGCTTGGCGTCCTCTTCGAGATAGATATGGTGGGAGCATGGGGCTGGACTTATCCCCTGGAGAACAGCTACGCTCCATCCTATCACCATGCGGTTCTTTTCAAGAACCTCCATCAAACGAGATTCTTGCTCTCCAGTCAAATCCGCTGAGATAATGACCGGGTGCATCTCATGCTCATCCACAAGGAACCTATACTTCAACGACTGTGGCAAGGGCTTCAATTCTGGGCAACTGGGAGCTGGCAGATCTGGCTTCTGAAAAGTTTGAGTTAAGGCAACCAAATCTGCATGGAGGAACTCTAGGTGATCATGAAAAGCTGGTGTAGACTACCACTCGACCCAATCAATATCTGACTCCGAGGGATCTGAATCTGAATCACACGAAACATATACTATCTCGCTCTCCTGAACATGGTCTACATCCTCGAATGTGTCCTCTGCCCAGAATGTGCTCTCCAAGCTCTCCTCTGTTGGGATCTGTGAATCTGTAGAGTCTGAAGGTAAGAGGATGGCTCATGAAATGGGATCAGTCCAAGCGGATTCATCATCAGTAATCACAAAATCGCACTCCTGGTGGACGTCTCGCTCTGCCTCTGTCATCTGCTCTGAATCGTTGAGCTGCTCTGAGCAAACTGAATCTCATGCTCTGGTCTCGTCGATCATCTCTATTTGTATACTCTCACCCTCGACGCAAAAGTATACCTTCCCGCTATCATGATCGGACACCACCTTGGTTGTGGTCAAGAATGGACGTCCTAGAATGATGGAGGTATCGGTCACAGACTCAGGGATCTCCATGTCCAACACAACGAAGTCCACGGTGAATTTCAGGCCCTGAATTGTGACGACCACGTCCCTCAACAACCCCTTCGGCCTCTTGACAGATCTATCAGTAAACGGAAGGACTGTTCTGCTCTATCGAAGAGGGCCAAACTCGAATCGGTCGAGTATGGCTATCGGAAGGAGTTTGATGGAAGAGCCGTTGTCTAATAGAGTCTAATCGAACCTTTGCTCATGAATATGACATCTGACATAGGGAGCTCGTGCATCTGGCCTCTTGGCTGGCAGACGAATCTGAATGGCGAAGTAGGTGGCACGAGTGAGCACATGGATCTCTGCATGATGGTTCCTCTTCTTCCTGCGAATGGTAGTCTTCTCTCTCAGGTTCCTCTAGAAGAGAGGGATGTGCTCAAGTGCCTCTTGTAGAGTCAGCTGAATCTGAAATCGATCGATCATCTGCTGGCTGAACTCTAACTACTGATTCTTTTTTGTATTTTCTTTTTTATTCCCCTTCGCCAAGCGGAGTGCTTGAGGAAAGGGGATGGCTGGGCCCTCCTCAGATAGAGGGCTAGGAATGGGTCCCTGTTGCTGAGAATAAGTAGAATCCATACGAATATCACCATGCATCACATATGGACTCGAAGAAGAAGAACATTTCCTTTATTATTTTTTTAAGAGTTTTCTGTAAGGTCCCGAGATACAGAACTGAAGGAAATGTAACAGGAATAGAAGGAGTGGCCTCAGTACCACCTGTGGCATCTGGAATCGCAACATCAGCACCGTACTCTGGCTCAGCAACTAAATACCTAGTGGCATCAGCACCACCTCCTGCAACTGGTGAAGCGACGGCCTCAGTACCATCGGCTGGATCAACATCTTTGGTGGCGTCAGCACCACCGTCATCATCATCATCACGAGCAACATCAGCACTGCTATCCTCCTCATCTGGCGCTCCTGCATCCTCGTGGTGTCGTCGCTCAGATGAGGCGCCGCCGGCTGGCATCCTACCTCTCCTAAGTGTAACAAAGTCAACATCAAATGTATATGCAGTAATATCACCCAATGAGTCACTAGGAGTGGTAGCCTCTGTAAACTGTACCTGCTCAGACTTTCTCTTCAAGTTGTTCAGGTTCGGCTCGATCTGAGCAGGTATGGTGGCCTTGCCCTTGATGATATCCCTCATCTCCTGGCGGAACTCGTCCATCTTCCGCCTGAAAGTGGTCGGCTGATCGGACAGAAGGCAGGCTAAGTCGTCTCGAGCTGGGTTCTCATAGGTTGGCCCATGAGAACCGGATAGGTTGCCTCTCTGGTAGTAAGGCTGCTGCTAAGAGGGATGAGGGGGATATTGAGAGTACTACTAGGGTTGCTGCTGCCTCCATGATTGTCCTTGCTGATAGGGACGAGGAACCGGTTGGTAATGCTGCCGCTGTTGTGGCTGGTGTGGGAACTGGGGTTGATGTTGCTGGTGCTGGCTGTACTACCCACCCTGAACTGGAGGTTGCTACTGGGATGAGGCACCTCCAGTTGACCACCAGAATCCGGGATGATCTCGACGAATCACAGGCTGTGGTCGATCGTACCAAATCCTGTTGACTTCCATCAACGGCTCATGCTCAAAAGGGGATGGAGGAAGAACTGTCAGGGGCTGCTCCTGCTGGTACACCACCATCTGAGTGTCCTGAGATGGTGGTGGCTAGACGTACTGGTGCTGCAGCTGCTAGAACTGCTCCGCCTGAATGAGGTGGACATGTCTATAATGGGCGAATGGCTGGGTCGAGCTGTTGTTGCTGGGGTCCAGCCCATGATCTGAGACGAGGCTGAGAAGCCGTCTGTACCTCCTGGACACACATGATCTGGGTCTTCAGGTCACTCAGCGTCGGTGCCATCTGATCTATCTGTGACATGCCCTGGCACTGCTTCTTCTCTATAATCTCGATGCGGTCCAGCTTCTCGTTGATAATGCCCATATCAGCAGCCGACAACTCTACCTATGTTGCGATTGCTGAAGATGTGGAATGACCTGCATCAACCCGTGATGTCCTTTGATAGGTCACAGACTGTGGTGGGGGCTTCTCCTGAGTGTATAGACGGGTCTGGGACATGACGGTGTAGTTCTCTGCCATCTCCTCATATATAGCCCAGACCTGGCCCTCATCCTTGGCAAAATAGGATCCCCTACAAGATGCGTTCACGAACCCCTACAGCTCCGATGTCAGCCCACAAAAGAAATTCTGCACAAGGTTGGGCTTGGATATATCATGGTGTGTACACCGGTCGATGAGCTCTCTGAAATAGTCCCATGCTTCATGAAATTGCTCGTTGGGAAGCATGGAGAAGTCGTTGATGAGGGCTCGCGCTACGTTCGTCCGGCCGAGTGGATAGTACTTATTTAAGTACTCGTTCCGGAGTTGTTCCCACGATGTCACGTATCTCCCCAAATGCTTCATCCAGTAGGTTGCTTTGTCAACAAGGGAGAACAGAAAATCCATCATCTTGATGGTATCCTCGTCTACGAATCTGTAGTGGACCATAATGCAGATCATCTCAAACTCCTGGAGATGTAGATGTGGCTCCTCGGTGGCTAGCCTGTGAAATCTGGGCAACAACTGGATCGTCTGAGGAGGGGAGCTTGAAATCTCCCAGAATCGCAAGTAGATGAATCCAACGGTGCGTCAGAGTTGCACCAAGGTTATGCAACTCTCTCATTGGGTGTGTTGGTTGGATTGGCTCTTGTGGCTCATCGAGATGTGGTCCATCTCCTCCTCCTAGCTCTGGTATATCTCCACCACCGGCTATGTTTGGCTCTCCTCAGTCAACTCGTATCTGAGACATCTCCCTGCATATATCATCCATGAAAGCTCCCTGATCTCGGATCTATCGCTTCATAGTCTCCAAGGAAGCAAACAGGGTGTTGTTGATGGCGCCCTGATCGAGAACATATCTGTGGGTCTTGGCCTGTCCATCTGTGCGCTCCTCGCAGCTGGCCATCTCTTAGGTCTTTGCAAAGGCAAAAGACCCGAACTCAGGTGCCGTCAAATGAATATACATCTACCCCGGTCTCTGCTCGGGCACCTCGGGTCTGGAAGAAGGGTGGTCGAGGGGGAACAGGGCAGAGTCAAACTCGGGTTCGGAAAGCAGGTCTGAGCTCCCACGAACCAACCTAGATGAATGGGGCGGAGTGCTCGAAAGCGATGCAACCAAAGGCTACCTAAGGGACCTCCGGCCCATCATCGTGATCTAGTAGAAGGCGGATGGGAACTGGAAACAAACAAGATCAGGAAAACAAACCCCCAATTCACCTACTCAACACTGAGCTGATGATCGTAAAGGTTTGGTCTTTTATCTTGTCGATTTTATTAAGGTGATAAGTCAGTCTAGCAGAGCGATTAAGCGAGCTGGTAGGAACCCGACGCTCTCAGGAGACTGGCCCAATCCCGAAGCTGGATCTTTCCCAGCCAATACAAGTTGTAAACCGTTTACCAGCTACCCAATCAACTAGCTCTGTAAAGGATATCGCGGCCCGCTTTACTGGAAATCAGAGCGATCCTCACTGGAGAACGACTAACCCCGAAATCAGTGGTCTGATGAAAGGTCAGGTATAGCTCTAACCTAGTGTGCGGGTCACTCTTTCGCGCATGCAAACCAACCAAGGAGGGGATTGCTCTCCCAAGACAGATTTTTCAGTGAATGTCTTTTAAGATCAAGTGTGTTTAGCAGTCCCAATTTTATGGTTTTCACTTTTTTATGTATTTTTCAATAACAATCAAACACCTAATGAATTTTTCGATCTCCTGGTTATTTTAAGTCCAAAAATAGGGGGAGAAGTCGAAAAAGCCGATGTGCGGTCAAACACAATGATGCATACAAAGTCAGAGATGCGTACCTGTTGCCAGCACTCTACATGCAAGGTGATACGCGCATAAAATAAAAGACAGAATGTAAACTACCTATATGATGTACGAAGAAAGTGGTCTTAGACGAAAAATTTCTACATGTGAAGAATAGTAGCTAATAGGTCACACAGAGAGGTCGGAGTTCGGTCTTTGATGCCGATCGGTGTTCACCATAGCGGATCATGCACGCACTGTGTACGACCTCTAGCAGCACGTGACCTCTCAAGTGACCAAATTAGCTTTTTCTTGTGATTTAATTAATTAAGTTCAACTACAATCTATAGGCACAGGTAGATAATTAGGGCTGGGACCTTAATTATTTACATCACAATTAGAGAGAAAATGCTAAGTCTATGGGCCAAATTTTTCGAGAATCAAAAATAAAAGAAAAATCAAGAAAACCAAAATCGACGAAAACCGCGATGAGGTCCCCCGAGCACACTGGTGTTCGGCAAAACATACCCCGATAAAGGCCAAGTGTCCAAGAGTCTCTGGTTCTGTATTATTATAATAATAAAATGAAATACTAAAAATCATCAAAGGATCTTCCAAATCTTCTGCTCCTCTTCTCCTACGCTCTCATGCTGCTCGATGAAGAAACGAGTTGCCTCCGCTTCGCTCGGGTGCACCGACGCTCCTAGGAATGCTGCCCTCACTCGTCGGGCCCCTCGCAACAAAAGGATAAATGAAGAAAAGAAAAAGAAATGAAACATCATATGCGTTGATTGACTCTAAACCCTAAGACCTAATAATCATGATGACTTGGTCGATAAGAAATAAAGTAGGTGGAGATAGGGTAGAAGCACTGTACACAGATACACAGAAAACCATACGTAAATCCCAAATTTTAATTCAACTGTAATTAATTTTTGGGACCCATTTTATTCTTTATTATTTATACATTAAATCAATAAACTCTGTGCATGAAAGTTGTAGATAAAAATGCATGGAAAATACAAAATTTACTTCATATTAAAATAATATACAGTGTACATTCTACACTCGGAATAAAATTCTGAAACCCAAACTTCACATACATGTATCTCCTCCATAAGAACTCAAAATGCACCAAAATCAACTTTAATAGTATCTAACTTTTTGTTAGCTATTTAATGAAGGTGGTTTCATTCAATTTGGAGTTAAGATGCAAAAGTTAGGTTCAAGACCATTATTGTACAATATACCGAAATAAAATATGCATTTTATTTATTATTTGTATTCTTCCACATTTTATATTTTTATAATTTTGTAAATATTATTTATAATATAGCACCTAATTAAAATTAAAAAAAACCATAAAGAATACAATAAAATACAATACCATACTTAAATACATAGATGAATTACCCACATATATACCTATATAATCGATACTCCTATTTATCTAAGTGTGCATATTAATTCATAAAAATACAATAAAAATGTATTTATGTATATGTAAATAAGTTATAAATGTATAAATTATGTGTACAAAATAATAAAATTCAAATTTCAAAATAAAAATAAAACATACAATATATAGGTAAATATACTTATGATCATACATGTAATCCTAACTCCTAATAACCTAAAAAATAAATAAAAATAGGTAATAAACACTACATAAAATTAGTAATATTGTTTATATTTTAATAATAGAATATCTAAATCATCTATTATTTTATATCCATTTTCCAAGGCATTTTTGCCTTGGAATTTCATAGTCGGCACGTGTAGACCAACCAGGTGCTTTCGTTTGTTGAACTGGGTCAATTGTATGTATGATCTAGGCCACTGTTGTCAGAGCCACTAACCAACCCATCTTCACCGATTTTCGGAGTGCAATCCATGCCTCGAATCACCTCGATTTCTTCATTGATATTGTATTCCATATCTTCCTCCATCTCGCTAGCACTTTAAATCATGGATGAATCTTCATTGCATCACCTTTATTCTATCATTTTGTCCTTAAAAACCATAGCTAATGCATGTATATAGCATTATCTTATACACATTAAAAGTAATTATGTGTTCTATTTATTGTGTATAGAATACTATTTTTTAGTGTCGAAACTATAGAATAAAGAAAAGAATAAGAATAAGAATAAAATACCAAAGGTATTTTATGACCCTAAACCACAAGACCTAGGCATCTCGATGATTGAATTGATAAGGAATAAAGTAGGGGGGTAATGGTCGAAAATCACCAAGAAATACCATTCTTTTATTCACCATTAATTCATTTAAGGGGACTATTTTATTTTCTATTTTTTTATACCTCAAATAAAGAAACTTTATACATGAAAGTTGTAGATAATAATATATAGAAAAAAAATGCAAAATTGAGTTTACACAAAAATAATATATAGTGTTCATTTTATACTCTAAATAAGATTCCAAAATCTTAACTTCCCATACCCATATCTCCTAAATAAAAACTAAAAATGTACCAAAATCATATTTAATTATATATAAATTTTAATAAGATATTTAATGAAGTGGTTTCATATTTTTTAGAGTTAATATGTGAAAGTTAGGTTTTGGACCCCTATTGTGCAATATACTCGAATAAGATATTCATTTTATTTATTCTTTATTATTTTTATAATTTCGTAATTTTATAATTTTGTAAATATTATTTATAGTATATGTACATATTTAGAATATAATAAAACCATAAATAAGATTAAAATAAAATATGTACAAAAATACGTAGATGAAAACCATATACTTATACCTATATAATTAATACCCTTATTTATTTAAGTGTATAAATTACAAAATAAAAATATAATAAAAATATATTTATGTATATAAAATAATTTATAAGTTTTATAAATAAGAAAATAAAATAATAAAATCAAAAATATAAATAAAAATAAAATAACCAAAATATAGGTAAATATACCTATAAAATAACCCTAAAAGAAAATTGTAATAAATAAGTTCAAAAAAATAAATAAAAATCACAATAAAGTATTTTAGAAAATAATAGAGGGGGGTAAGGCAGGGATGCCCGCTCGCACTGATGCTCTTTTTTTGGTAGCTGATGCGTTGGCGGTCATGTTCAAGAGATCTATAGATGGCAGATGGTGCGAGGGCTTCCGAGCAGGATCTCTTTCGGTGCCTTTGTTACAATATGCAGATGACACAGTGATATTCTTAGGGGGTTTGAGGAGATGGACAGAAGGGCCAGATAGCTAGTTGATATCTTCAGTATTATCTTTGGTCTCAATATAAATAGAAGCAACTCGGTTGTCATTCAATTCAGGATGGATGAGGCGGAGGGCAGCAGTAGAGCGGCATGCTTGGCATGCCCCTTAGGGAACTTACCCATTACATACCAGGGACTCCCTTTGGTGGCGCGAAGACTCAGAAAATCAGATTGGGATGTGGTTCTCCAAAAGATTGAGCAAAGATTGGCCGGTTGGAAGGCGGTGACGCTTTCAAAGGGCGGGAAATTGACGCCGTTGAAGCATGTCTTGTCAGCGATACCCGTATTTTTCATATCAACTCGATTAATGCCGGCATGTATAAGAAAAAAGATTGAGATAATGATGTGAAGATTCTTCTGGTCGGATGGAAGGTAGTAGAGGTCAGGCATTCACCTTGTTCGATGGGAGGAGATCACGCAGAAGAAAAGCAAGGGAGGGCTGGGTGTTAGAGATGTTTGCAGTATGAATAAGGCCCTTCTGGCCAAGTGGGTGGTGCAGATCTGGGGCAACAATGGCAGTTTGGTCATCAGGTTACTTCGTAATATTTATGGAGTTGGTGGCTGATGAATACTCATTCATCACTCTTTATTCTTTTATTTTAGCTAAATATCTTGGCAAAATACCACGTAGATAGTAGTAAATATAATAAGTTACCAATAAGCATGCATTTGTTAAATATTAATAATTAGCATGTATTTGTGCAAAAATAAAAGAATAAAGAATAAAAGAAAAAGAAGGAAATATTTAGAATAAATATTGAGTGACCTAAACCCAAGAGAAGGCCCAATATGGGCCTGATCGCCAAATAAAATAAGTAGAGAGAGATAGGGACACTCTACCTTGCACATACACCTTCCTTCATGTATATATTTTATTTTCATAAAAATAAAAATGTGCTTATATTCCTTTGTATATATTTTCAAAAATAAAATAAAAATTAGAATAATAAAATAAAAATAAAAACAAAATAATTTCTCTCTCTACAACCTTGTACATATCACATGTATATATGTATCATCACCTATTTATTTCACTTATAAATAGCCAATAAAAATTAAATAAAAATTAGTTATACTCTAAATTTTATGTTGAAAATAAATAAAATATAAAATTTGGGGTATTTTTACAAAAATAAGAAAATAAAAATAATTATATAAAATACCTAGGTAATTTATACCTGTATATAATATAATATACTATATATACAATAATTTATTTTTCATAAAAATAAATAAAAATCACTAAAAAAAGTTTGAAAAATAGTAAACATCTTTTATTTTAAACATTTTTTAAAATAAAATCATTTTCTATTTTTAAGTTATTTTACAAATCTTTTTTATTTCCTAATTTCTGATTGGTCCAAGAGGATTGTTGACCCCGGTCAACTCCCCCTCCCGGACCAGTCTTCGCACCGGTCTAGGTTTTGCCGCACTTTCTCACATTTATCTTGATCAAATCCTGGCCTCTCTTGCCCCGATTTCTTCGCATGCTCCTTCCCCCTGGATCCACGATCTTCGCGGATCCCTAGGGAAGGATAGATCTTCCTCGGTTCGCGCACGGGCTCCGATTCTTCTTCGCCACCTAGAACTTGCTATAAAGTCTTCATTCCTTTCCCCAGAGGGGTACCTCGCGCCGCACACTCTCCCTCTACCCTAGACTCCTTCCCCTTGGTGACAGCATTCAGAGGAACCCTTTGGTGGTCGAAGAGAGCTGCTGTTGCCAATGCTCAAGCTTCGTAGCCGGAGATCCGCCGCGACGAGCCTCCCCTGCCTTCCACAGCGAGGTCGAGGCGAAGACCTAGTCCGACTTCACCCCCTGGAGCTAAGGATTCAGATAAGACCTTCAGGTACCCTTCGTTTCGATTCTAGTTCCATTTATCTCGAATCTTTCATCCGCCGCTCCGCCAGGTCGGAGCTTCGTCAGTCATCCTTACCCGTTCCGATCGATTACCCTGTTCACCGTCACCCTTATTACACATCCTGATCATCCAAATCTTGGCTGCACGAGCCAATATTAGGACAGAGGTTCCTCTGTCGCATCACCGGAACCTCCATCTCCATTCGTCGCCGCCTTCTTTTAATTTAGGTCAAATAACCTTGGCCGGAGCATTCCTCCGAGCTGGAGCTTTACCCCGCAGGTCATAGCACGCGTGGATACATCCCAGATCACCGCAGTTCAGCTTCGCCGGAGCTATCCCAGGTCACGCCCACCTTCCAGGAGATCCGACTAGTGGTTAGCCCATCTGACCCCCTCACCCGACGTAGAGGAGCCGTACGATCCTGTTACCGCCGTCCGATCGTTCATCAGAGCCACCGATCTTCCTCGGTGCTCCAGTGAACTTCGCCCAGACGGAGTTCTTCCAGTACCCTCCTCTACCGTTGGATCTTGCCTCTTCGCCAGTTCATATCAGAGCCGTCCATCGCCTGTTCCTGATAGGTTGTTAGATCTGGCATCTAACGACCCCCGTACGTCCCACGTTCGCTTCTTCGTCAGCCCGTTGGATTCTCCAGCTGCCAGCTGATGAATCCACGATTCATCGCCTTTATTCTTTTATTTTAGCTTCAATTTCTTAGTCAAACACCTGTAAATACCCATTAATTTCATAATCTTACCATTTTGCATGCATTTGTTAAAATTGCATTTTTAACACTTTTTGTACATAAATAAAAGAATAAAGAAGAAAAGAAAAAGAAAAGAAAAATAAAGGATGTAGTTATGCAATAAATACAGACTGACCCAAACCCCGAGAGAAGGTCAAGACTTGACCTGATCGACCAGGAATAAAGTAGGGGGAGATAGGGTCGTTTGTCAGAAAAATCAAAAATATCTTGTAAATACTTTTCATGTATATTTGTACAAAACTTACATTATTTTATTTGTACATAATTTGACCTCAAACTAATTATTTTTGTAAATAAAAGTTGTGAATAAAATTGTGTTGTAAATAATAAAAATATTTGTAAAATAAAATATTGTATATATTGCAAATAATTACACCCAGAAAAAGCCACAAAGTGATAATTGAAACATCAATTCCGGCTCCACACAAGCTCAAATTGAACCAAACTCACTTCCATCATACTATAAATTAAATTATCTTTCAAATGGCTGTGGTCTCGTACTTTTTGGAGTTACGGTTAAAAATTCGATTTTCTGGGGTGTATTGTGCAGTTTACCCATATACTTATTGTATATATTTTACTCATATTTATTTTTTATACATAATGTACATATTTGTAAATATTGTTTTCATTAAAAAAATATAATAATAATAAAAATTAAAAAATCCTTTATAAAAATTATTTCCTTATTTGCACATATGTATATTGTATTATATGTGTATAATATATGTATACAATTAATTTCCCTAAATAAAAATGACCAAAAAAATTAATTGTCTCACATTAATTAATTTAATTTATTTAATTACGAAAATCATATGTAATTATTTAATTTATTTGATTTATTTGAATTTATTTGGTTTAATAACTTGCCTTGTATATATGATTTTATTCCACACCATATATGGCCACCATTAAGGTGGCTAATTGATTTTGAATTAATTTATTAATTTATTTAATTTATTTATTACGAAATTCGTTTTTAATTAATTAATTATTTTATTTATTTAATTATTTTATTAATCCATCCAATAAACACATTCCTTTTTTTGTAAATATTTTCCTTTTTTGATTTTTTGCCTCTTTTTAATGGGCTCCTCCTCCCTCATTCACATTTGATCGATCTTTGGCGGAGAGGAGCCCAGTTTCCGAGAGGTTTCTTGTTGAAGAGGGTCCTAGCCTCCGATCCAGTCGTTGACAGCGGCTTGAGCTTCGTCGAGGCCATCATGGCTCGTCCCCTTCTTCCCAGTGAACTCCAGAGGCATCGCGAGAGTGACAGCAAGCGATCGCCCTTGTTGCAGTGAGGCGAGGAGGTGTGTCCGATCCCCGAGGTGAGATCCACTTTTACTTGTCTTTTTCCTAGGTAATCGTAGAGTTAGATCTTAGCGTAGGAGTAGGAAGTAATTTTTAAATTAAAAATCGCAAAAATTTCACCACATGATTTTCGACCGACTACGAATTTTTCACCTCACATCTTGATCCCTCCATATTCACGTTCTACCTTACACGACCTGTCACCTCCGACCACGCACGGTGGTCGGAGTCTAGGATCTATCTTCCATTTCGCGCAAGATCCTCCCATTCACCGTTCCCATTTTTGTGTATAAATAAAAAAAACAATATAAAATATTTTTCCTGTTTGTCTCACATCTATTTTTGCAGGAAGAATTTTTAAAAAAAAATCTTTCTTTCTCTAATCTCTAACATTTGTTTTGCAGATATAATAAAAAGAAAATAAAAAATTGGTTTTGTATCTAACGTTTTGTTTTGCATGTTTACCTAAAAAAAACATAAAAAAAAAATATTTTGTTTGTCACTGTTTACATTTCCTGTTACAAAAAAAAATAAAAAAATAAAAAATAAATAAAAAAGCAAGCAGCAGGCGGCGGCCTTCACCCCCGCCGCCCGCACCTCTCTTCTCCACTCCAGGCGCCATCTCCCGCGGCTCCGTCAGCCCCGCGGCCTCCGTCCTCGCGCTCTACCAACCCCCCAGCAGTCCAGCGACCTGTGCGCCCAGGCGGCGGCGCCCCAGCAGCTTCCCTTGGCGCCGCCGTGTCCTCCGTGACCAGCCGCCCCTCGATCCACCCCCGCGCGTGGCTCAGCCCGAGCCCGTCGACCTCTAGCGCGCGGATCCACCGCACCCGCGGCCGTCCTCCTCGCGCGCGTGTGTCGCGCGTGCGGCGGTGCCGCACCGCCCCGCTCTCCTCCTTCCGTGGCCACTGCCGCGGACCCGCCGCGCCGTTCACCTCCCGTCTGAGCCTCCCCCGCGTCCTCCACCATCTCTCCATTGGTGGTGGGTGGCGGCGGCACTTCTGTTGCCTCCCTCTCTTGTGGAACAAGAAGAGAAACGAAGGACGAACCCTAAGATTGGGTTTCAATATTTTATTAAGAGATTTACACTTGTGCCTTTGGAGGATTCAATAATTGCACAAACATACCCCCAGTCCTGAACTGCACATGCAAGGGATACTCTCCACTGGGTAATTTGCGAATTTCACCTGAAGATTATTTATTAATATATTTTGAGCAATAACTTTACGCAAATTACACTTAAGTCCTTATCTTCTCTTAAGTGGTTTCAACAAATTTTTCTCGTTGACCGAATCCTGCGGTTGAGAACAACGACAACATTGTGACATTATTTATCCTCTCTCGACCGTGTGATTTTCGCGTCATCAGAATGGCGCCGTTGCCGGGGAGCACGGCTTTGTAGTCATTTTTCTATCTTATCTCTCTATATTATAATTGTTTTCTGACCTTTTTCTCTCTAATTTTTTGTGCGAGGTACTGCGTGGACAACTTGGAGTTTACTTTTTGAGGACCCGCACGGGAAGAAGAAGCAGGGAGAAGAAGAAGAATTTTACTTTTGAGAGAGAACAATTTTTTTGTAATAATTTAGGATTTTGAACTGTGGACTTGGACATTTTTCGGGGTCTGTTTCGCCAAGTGCCGGTGCACTTGGGGGACCTCACCGCTGTTTTCCGTGTTTTTGATTTCACGTCATAACTTGCTATCTTGATTCGTGCGGATTTGGCCCCTAGACGTAGGAATTTTTGTTGATTGTGACGTAAATTTCTAAGGCCCAACACCTAATAGAATATCTGTTCCTATAGAACGTAATTGGACCTTAATAAAATTCACTGAAAAAGTTAGTTTAATTGGATTTGAGACCACGTGCCGTGAGGAGTCACATACAGCGCTGGCAGGACCCGTTGTGGCGGGCACCGAGTGACTCCCAAGATCGGACTCCGGACTCGATTCGGTTAGCTAACTATTGTTCTTCACGATCAATAGAAGTTGCTTGTCTAAGGCCGATTTCTTCGTGCATCATATAGTTAGTTTATATTCTGTCTTTAATTTTATGCGCGGATCATATTGCATGTAGAGTGCTGGAGTAAGGTACGCATTTTCTATCTCTTCATGCATCATTGTGTTTGACCGTGCATTGGCTTTTTCGACTTCCTCCCCCTGTTTTTGGACTCAAATCAATCAAAGAGGAAATCAAAAAGCTCGTTAGGCGTTATTTTCTGAAAAAAAAATCCCAAAAAAATAGAAAATCAAAAATTAAAAATGGGACTGCTAATTGAACTTGACCTCTAAAATTAAACGTAACCAATTCCTCATTGTATTGGGAGAGCAACCCCCTCACTGTCTGCGTTTTTAATTGCTCGCGTACACACTAAGGAGTAGTGCCCAAATCCTATTCAAGCCTCTTAAGTGTGTGTACAACTTTCATTGATCACCTTAACTCTAAAATTGAAAAGATAAAGGACCGAATCTCATGGTCTTCACTTTGTGTTGAGTTGGTGAACTGGGGGTTTGCTTTGTGTTTTGTATGTCTTTGGTGTGAGTCGGTTACAATCATCTTCCTTTATCATTAGCAGTCACCTTCTGTCTCTAACCCACCCTCCCTCCCTTCTATCTCTCTCTTCGTTCCTGCCTTTTCTTTCTTTCAGTCCCTTCCATCCCCCCCTTCAGTTTCCTCTGATTACGATGGGCCACTTTCCATTCCAGCCGAATTTTGCGGCTTCTTCATTTCACGCCCATCACTCACGTTCATTCTCTCGAGAGGTCGGAACCCCATCCAACTTCTCATCTTCTCCCTACCCACCCTCCCATTTGGGACGTGCTGTGCGTGACACCCACAGAGACCAGATTGACCAAACACGAGACATGGGTGTTCACATTTGTGAGATGAGAGTGCATCCCACAGACAATCGAATAAGGCAGTTGCGAGCTTTAGATGACTTGTATCCTAGGACAGTGGATGAGTACATAGATCATGAAGTCCAGACCGCTTCTACCTTGAGACCCTTTGTTCTGGATTTAGAGTTAATTGATCTACTGCCTAAGTTTTTTGGGGAAATGCACGAGGAACCTTATTTGCATATTGATGAATTTGAGGATTTTTGTGTATCACGATCATATTTGGATATCACTTCTGAGGACATGATGCTGATTACCTTCCCATTCACACTTCAGAGTAAAGCCAAGACTTGGCACAGACGATTGGGAAGGAAGATTGCTACGTGGGGAGATTTACGATCATTGTTTTTGCAAAAATTTTACCCCCGACTTAGAGCCGAGATGATGCGGTCTTTTATTCGTGATTTTTCAGTTAACCCCCAGAAGCCATTAATAGATACATGGTTGCAGTTACGAGAACTTTTGAGGCGATTTCCAGATCATGGATTTTCGATGACTGACCTTATCCATATCGCCATGAGGGGGAGGACCGCAGAGCAAATATCATATGTCATTACCTCGTGTAGTGGTTCACACCATTGTCCCGACTTGGATTTTGTTGAGACCATCTTGGATACACTTTCTGATCTTGCATATACACCAGATGATTTATTTAGGACAACACATGACGGAGAGATGACAACTGTTGAGTGTGTGACACACCATGCTGATCTTGACATCACACACCGATCAGAGGATATGAATGCTGATTCTTCTCATTTGATGGATGTGTTGCCTATTGTTGTGAGTTCTCAGAGCCGGATATTGGTTGAGGACCAAATGAATTTACAGTCAGATTTTGAGCCAGTCCCGCTCTTTCACATAGAAGATTCTTCGATTCTAGATCTGCTAGGATCCCAAGAGATACATGAGGAGCCCACATTTCAGCCATCCTTAGAGTCTTTCCAGTATCCATACGTAGTTGATACAGTGTCTTGTCTTCAGGAGATCTTCTCATATTCGGAGATACATTTGGATTCATCTCAGCATAGAGAGTTTGATGAGGGACCGAATTTGGATTTTACAGAACTTGATAGTCCCGTATTTGAGCCTTGTGTCCTCCCATTTGATGAGGTCGATATATTTTTGGAGGACATGACATTTGACAGCATTGATCCCCAATTTCCTGATGATTTGGCATTACTCCCCGAGGGTTATCTGCGGGAGGATGCCATGGACCATATAAACTCGGTTTCACTTTCTGGGAGTGCATCCGATCTGTCGGATCACGAGACCGAGTATTTTGATATTTCTGATAATGAGTTTGATGATTCTCTCCTCGACGACCCTCGCGAGGATGACCCGATCTTTGAGGTATTCGATGATTTCACTGATTTGTCTACATTATATGCATCGGATATCAGCCTTTCTAGTGAGTCTCCTGATCATGATCTTCCATACTTATTCGAGACGGTGATTGACGTGGAGGATTCTCTGACCGATCCTTCCTTCTCCACGTTTGATTACTTCGGCTCCATCCTTTCACTCCATATAGACCTTGAGCCGATGATTTCTTTTGTGCTACCGGAGCCCGACTTCATCTGCTCATATCTTGATTCGGTAGTAAACACCCGCCTGACTGATTATCTGGGTGTTATCATTTACTCTGTTGAACTCGTCGTTATTCTCCCGCCGAGACTGCGACGACAGTACGGTATTCGTCTGACAGATGCCGCCCTGAACCTTGACACGGCGTTATCCTAACATTTACGCCCAGCTAGGGGCGTAAACTCTAGCGCTCGTTGAGAGGCACCTCAACAATGATCACATCTGTATAGATCCATCTGTCCATATCATTCATCCATTCTTTCTCACACCCCTTATTCATCTCCTGATCAACCCATAATTAGGGTGCACTTTACCCTAAGTATAGGGGGGTGTCCGACTCGTGATTATTCTTTTGATTCCTTTTACCTCTGTTTTGCTGCCTATACTTAGGGATATTTTACCCTAAGTATAGGGGGGGTAAACCCAGTACATTCTACCCCTCGGTTTTCCCCTTTGTGTACAGTCTGCTATACTTAGGATTACTTGATCCTAAGTATAGGGGGATCACCGACTTCTATTGTATTCTTTTATTCGTCGTTGTAGTATACTATTCTTCTCACTTTTCTATACAAAGCACGAGTTATGTCTTTATTTCCAGCTCTTTGATCACTATGAAGACATAGTTCGAGCTAAGTATAGGGGGGTGTCGTATATATTGTATATATACTTTAGCCATAACTCGTACTTTCATATTTTTAATATGGCTAAAATACTGTGTAAATAAAAAAAAAAAGAGGCATAAATTTCCTCAAAATTTTTCCTTGTACATACTGGCTAATAAGTCAGGTTAAAATATTTTGAAAAATATTTTGAAAGTAGTTTGAAAATCTATTTGAAAAATCTTTTGAAAACTATTTGAAAAATGTTTGAAAACTATTTTCAACCTTTGTAAAAATATTGTGGATTGTAAAAAAAATTTTTCTCTTTGTGTGAAATAAAAAGATTTTGTAAAACTATTTGCAAATGTTTGGAAAAATGGTTGAAAAATTATTTTCAAAAATCTATATATACTGTTTGAAAAATGTTTGCAAAATATTTTCAAATGATTGTAGATGATTGTAAAATTGTGTGAAAAAAATATTTTGGACTATAGTTTTCAAAATTATTTGTAAAATTATTTTCATATAAATTTGAGGAATATATGCATCACAAAAAAAAATAAAATAATAAAAAAATAATAAAAAATGAATAAAATAAAAATTAAAAAAATCCAACTGTGTATATACTTGTATAAATTACTCAAGATGTAAATTCTTGCATCCTATTCTTGTAAAATAATCAACTCACTCTTGTGTAAATATGAATCTTATTCAAAAAAAAAATCTTTTGTATATATTTGTATATATTTCTAACTATTTGAAAAAAAAACTTTTGCATGTGCATTTTTTTTTCAAAAATCCATAAAAATTTCAAAAATTTGAAAATTGTTTCACAAAAAGATTTTTGTTTTCTCTATGCATTGTACATATTTTCTTGCATTGGCATGTGCATTTTTCACGATAGTCTTGACGATTAAACTATGTCTGGAATAAATTTGAAGAATGGAGCTTAGTTGGACCTTAATCCACTTAATTTCAGAGGAATCTTATAAGATGTGGAGTTAAGACTTTTCAGGTCCTAGTGACTTAATTCTTTGGGTCCACACGACTATGAGCATATGTCATCTTGATGAGCCTAAGTAGAGCACTTAACAACACACGCATGACTCTTAGAGACAATGGCTTAACTTGCACCAGCACTTTACACATGGCTCTCCACGGATGAGGTGGTGAGGAGGCAGTTTCCTTTGGCTTGGGGTAGCATATGAGGGTAGTACTTCTAGGCGGAACCTCTCTTCTTCTTCTAGTGAAGGAAGTGCGTCTCAACTTGGTCTAGTGGTGATGAAGGCTAAAGACAGAAGCCGTGGGTTGCAATAAAGCTTCAAAAGAGGGATAGTCTACTGGCTCAAGAGGAAAATTTCTTGTATATATGCTGCACCATGTAGATATGTTGTTGATGAATCCACGATTCATCGCCTTTATTCTTTTATTTTAGCTTCAATTTCTTAGTCAAACACCTGTAAATACCCATTAATTTCATAATCTTACCATTTTGCATGCATTTGTTAAAATTGCATTTTTAACACTTTTTGTACATAAATAAAAGAATAAAGAAGAAAAGAAAAAGAAAAGAAAAATAAAGGATGTAGTTATGCAATAAATACAGACTGACCCAAACCCCGAGAGAAGGTCAAGACTTGACCTGATCGACCAGGAATAAAGTAGGGGGAGATAGGGTCGTTTGTCAGAAAAATCAAAAATATCTTGTAAATACTTTTCATGTATATTTGTACAAAACTTACATTATTTTATTTGTACATAATTTGACCTCAAACTAATTATTTTTGTAAATAAAAGTTGTAAATAAAATTGTGTTGTAAATAATAAAAATATTTGTAAAATAAAATATTGTATATATTGCAAATAATTACACCCAGAAAAAGCCACAAAGTGATAATTGAAACATCAATTCCGGCTCCATACAAGCCCAAATTGAACCAAACCCACTTCCATAATGCTATAAATTAAATTATCTTTCAAATGGCTGTGGTTTCGTATTTTTTGGAGTTACGGTTAAAAAGTTGGTTTTCTGGGGTGTATTGTGCAGTTTACCCATTTATTTGTGTATATAATTATTAATATTTATTTTTACTTAATGTATATATTATAAATATTGTTTTCAATAAAACTAAAATTAAAATAAAAATTAAAAAAAAATCGTTTATAAAAATTATTTCCTTATTTGTACATATGTACATTATACTATATGTATATAATATATGTATACAATTAATTTCCCTAAATAAAAATGACCAAAAAAATTAATTGTCTCACATTAATTAATTTAATTTATTTAATTACGAAAATCATATGTAATTATTTAATTTATTTGATTTATTTGAATTTATTTGGTTTAATAACTTGCCTTGTATATATGATTTTATTCCACACCATATATGGCCACCATTAAGGTGGCCAATTAATTTTGAATTAATTTATTAATTTATTTAATTTATTTATTACGAAATTCGTTTTTAATTAATTAATTATTTTATTTATTTAATTATTTTATTAATCCATCCAATAAACACATTCCTTTTTTGTAAATATTTTCCTTTTTTGATTTTTTGCCTCTTTTTAATGGGCCCCTCCTCCCTCATTCACATTTGATCGATCTTTGGCGGAGAGGAGCCCATTTTCCGAGAGGTTTCTTGTTGAAGAGGGTCCTAGCCTCCGATCTAGTCGTTTACAGCGGCTTGAGCTTCGTCGAGTCAATCATGGCTCCCTTCTTCCCAGTGAACTCCAGAGGCATCGCGAGAGTGACAGCAAGCGATCGCCCTTGTTGCAGTGAGGTGAGGAGGTGTGTCCGATCCCCGAGGTGAGATCCACTCTTTCTTGTCTTTTCTTAGGTAAATCGTAGGTTTAATTTTGCGTAGGAGTAGTGAATAGTTTTTAGATTAAAAATCATAAAAAAAAACCATCACACTTTGTTCCGCTTCCGACACCGAATTTTTCATCTCACATCTTTATCATCACATTTCACATTCTACCTCACACAACCTTCCACCTCCGACCACGCACGGTGGTCGGAGCCCCTGGATCTTTCTCCCACTACGTTAAGATCCAACCATTCACACATCCATTTTTGTGTATAAATAAAAAATTAAAAAAAATGTATCTTGTTTTCTATTCCATATTTTTGCAAGATACAATAAAAAATAAATAATCTTTTGGTTGTTTTCTCTCTAACATCTCTTTTGCAGGAAAAATAAAAATAAAAAAATTACTTTTTCTCTCTCTAACATCTGTTTTGCAGGATAAAAAAAATAATGAAAAAAATTTATCTCTAATAATTTGCTGCAGGTTACAATATAAAAAAATAAAAAAAAAATAAAATAAAAATAAATAAAAAAATAAAGCCGCACGCCAGCAGCGCCTGCGCCACCCGCGCAAGGGCCGCGTCAACCACCTCGGCGGGCAGCGCCGCCTCCCCTTCCACCATCTCGCAGCCCAAGCGCAGCCCCCGCGGCCCTCCGCCTCCTCCAGCGGGCGGCGGCCCCACTTTCAGACGCCCGTGCCTCCCCAGACAGCGGCCTGCGCCGCTCCAAGGCGCGGCTGCACCGACCTCCGCAGCACCTCGCCCCGCGCGGCTCCGTCCTCGAGCGAGCGGCGCCGCCCACGCGGGCCGCCTCCGCGACCTCCAGCCTGAAGCCCTCCTGTGCGGCCCCTTGCCGTGCCCCCTCGCGCTCCGGCGCGGGCTCCCTCCTCCAGATCTTCTCGCGCCGACCTCCAGATTCCACGCCGCCCCGCGCGGCTGTGCAACCCCCGAGGCCCGCGCCCAGCCGCATCTCCCCGCACGGACCTCCATCGGCAGCCCACGCCTCCTGGATCCCTCCGCTGCCGGGTCCCCTCCGCCTTCGTCACCCCCGCGCCCAGGTGTTGGCCTCCACCCGTGCGCCTCCGCGCACGCCTCCTCCAGCGAACCACCCCCGCGCGCCACGCGCGGACTGCCGAGCCTCCTTCCCCGCGCGAGACCGCCGGCGCGGCACGTCCTCCTCGTCATCCTTTGACGGCGGCGGCTCCTCATTTGACTCTTGCTTGAGAAAGAAGATATGAAGATGAAGCCCTAGAGGGTTATTAAAAAAAAGGACAAATATTGAGGCAACCCTCTAAAGTTTCAACTATTGCAAAAGTGCTCCTCAGTTCTAGCAAGTCACATGCTTGCCACATGCTTCCTGGGTAATTTGCATCTGAGCATTCTATTTCATTTATTTTATATATTCAGTGTTAAAACTTTGAGAAAATGACATTCAAGTCCCTGCATATCCTGTCTTAAACTTTGCTTGCTATCTATATTGAAATAAATGTTTTTATGAGTCCAAAAATTTTCAAAAAAATCACATATGCTCTTGTTATGTGCCTGAACATTGTATAAAATTTTAGTAGCATTTTGAGTTGATTTGATATTATTAAAAAATCAAAAATATTGATTTTGTGTCTTTTTGCTTGCATACCTTTTGATAATTCATAAAAAAAATATAAAAATTGCCTAAAAATCCCACAAAAATTCCTGTAGCTGTGTTTTGATTTGTTTTTGTGCTTTTATCCCTTGTGAATATTGTGCTTGTTTTAAAATACAAAATAAAAAAAATATAAAATTCAAAAACCACTAAAAAATTAACTTGGAAATTTGACTACTTAGTTTTTAAATCGTGCTCCTTGTGTTCGACCCTGGTCGCTATACCAGGTAAAAAGAATAGCGAAGACCGCTTACATACATTATTTTCTTGATTTATATCTTCTGAGTGGTTTTACAAATTTTTCTCGTTGACCGAATCCTGCGGTTGAGAACAACGACACTTTGATATTATTTATTCCTCTCTCGACCGTGTGATTTTCGCGTCGTCAGAATGGCGCCGTTGCCGGGGATGCACGGCTTTGTAGTCAGTTTTCATTCTTCAATTTTTGACTCTCTATATTATAATTGATTTCTGACATTTTCTCTTGGATTTTTGTGCGAGGTACTGCTTGGAATTTGGAGTACACTTTTTGTGGACCCGCACGGGAAGAAGAGCAGGAAGAGAGAGAGAGAAGAAGAAGAAATTTTCTACTTAGAGAGAAAGAGAGAGAACATTCTTGTTGTAATAATTTAGGACTCAGACTTTGAACTGTGGACATTTGTAACTTAGCGGGTCTGTTTTGCCGAGCACCGGTGTGCTCGGGGGACCCATTTGGATTTTCGCGGCTTTTATCGTGGTTTTATAGCTAGCTGCCTTTTCCGGTGTTTACGCGGTTTTCCTCGAGCCCCTAGATTTAGGAATTTTTGTTGATTGTGACGTAAATTTTAAGGCCCAACACCTAATAGAATATCTGTTCCTATAGAACGTAATTGGACCTTAATAAAATTCATTGAAAAAGTTAGTTTAATTGGATTTGAGACCACGTGCCGTGAGGAGTCACATACAGCGCTGGCAGGACCCGTTGTGGCGGGCACCGAGTGACTCCCAAGATCGGACTCCGGACTCTATTCGATTAGCTAACTATTGTTCTCCACGATCAATAGAAGTTGCTCATCTAGGACTCGGTTTTTCCCGCTGCACCATTTAGGTAGTTTTATTTCTGTCTTTAATTTCTGCGCGGATCACTTGCATGTAGAGTGCTGGAAGACAAGGTACGCATTTCTTTCTCTGCATACATCATTGATTTCTCCGCGCATCGGCTTTTTCGTCTTCTCCCTCTGTTTTTGACTTAATCATCAGGAGAATCGGAAAAACCGTTAGGCCGCTTGTATTTATTTTGAAAAAAAAATTAATTAAAAAGAAAAACAAAAAAATTGGGACTGGATAACATTATTGACCCTAAAAGACACTCACATTAAAAATTTGTCTTGGGGAGAGCAACCCCCTCATTGTATGGTTTGTATGAGCGAGAGAGTGACCCGCACCCTAGGTAGAACCCTCCGGTGTTATTTCTAGCTGACTACCGACTCTTCCGTGCGGGCCAGTCGGTTGGAGTAGCATCGGGTATCCTAACAGGTCACGTAAGCGCTCTGATATCTTGAATGTTCACCAAATAAAATTGACAAGATAAATTGACCGATCTTTCACGGTCTTCAGATTGTGTTGCGTTGGTGAACCAGGGGTTTGCTTTGCTATCATATTTTCCCCAGATCCCATCCGCCAAACTCGCCAAGATCAAGATGATGGGAAGACGATCTCTTAGGCAGCCTCTGGCTGCACCGCTTTCAGGCGCGTCTACTCCATCATCTAGGTTGGCCCGTGAGAGTCGAGACCAGCTCTCCGGGCCCGAGTTCGATTCCACCCTGTTCCCCCTCGATCCCCTTTCTTCTGCTACTGAGAGACATGAGCCCGAGGAAAGACGAATTAATTTGACAGAACCTGAGTTGGGCTCTTCTGATTTTGCAGACATCCCTATGGCTGGAGCCGGAAGTTCGGACGATCGCCAGCCCGAACATTTTGTCTTAGACCAGGGAGCGATTAACTCCACCCTGATCGCGTCATTAGAGACAGTTCAGCAACAGTTACGCGATCAGGGGGCATTTATGATAGAGATGAGGAGGGAGTTGGAGAGACTCCGAAGAGAGCGAGACGAGCCGAGCGAGCCGGAGGACATTCCTGATGATGATGCAGAGGCAGCAGCCGCAGCAGCAGCCGCCGCAGCCGCGGCAGCCGCCGCCGCAGCGAGACCGATGCGGGAGCTTCACAACCCCGGATCTACATTGATGCACCAATGGGTGGTGATACCTGCTATCGTGGGGGATTTCAAGTTCCCTCCGAACACCCTGCAGATGCTTCCTCATTTTCACGGACTCGCCACTGAGGAACCCCACCTCCATCTCCAGGAGTTTTTGATGATCTGCAGCACTGTCCACGACCGTCGTGTGGACCAAGATACGATTCGGATGATGGCCTTCCCTTTTTCACTGGCAGATAGAGCAGCCGCCTGGCTGAAACATCTAGGGAAGTTTGTTTACACCTGGGATCAGCTCCGCACCGAGTACTTGAACAAGTACTATCCACTCGGGCGGACGAATGCAGCAAGGGCCCTGATCAACAACTTCTCCATGCTCCCTAACGAGCAATTTCACGAGGCATGGGAGAGGTTCAGAGAGCTTCTGGATCGATGCCCCCACCACGACATTTCGAAGCCGAACCTAGTTCAGAGCTTCTTTAGTGGGCTGACACCAGAGCTTCAGGGTCTGGTGAATGCTTCTTGCGGCGGGTCCTACTTTGCCAAGGACCACAACCAAGTCTGGGCCATCTATGAGGAGATGTCCGAAAATTACATGGTGATGTCCCAGACTCGGTTGTACACACAGAGATCTCAGCAGCCGCCAGGACCCGTGCAGTATCAGCGGATAGCACGGGTTGATGCAGGTCCTTCCAGTTCGTCCACAGTTGCAGCCGCACAGGCAGAGTCGGCCGCTGCGGACATGGGGATAATCAGCGAAAAGTTGGACCGCATGGAAATCATAGAGAAGAAGCAGTGCCAGGGCATAACTCAGATGGAAGAAATGGCACAGACTCTGAGCGACATGAAGACCCAGCTCTTGTGTCTTCAGGAGGCACAGACGGCTCCTCAGCCCCGTCTTCAGTCGCGAGGCGATTCCGGTGGCAGCCGCAGCTCGTCCCAGCGCTCCAGCTCCTTGCAGCAGCCTAGACAAGTTCACCTTGTACAGGCGGAGCCGTACCAGCAGCAGCAGCCCTCTTACCAGTCACCACCATCTCCAGACTTACAGATGGTGGTATATCAGCCGGATCAGCCTCTGGATGTACTCCCACCAGCCCCTTACGATGCGGAACCGTTGATGGATGTCAACGGGATTTGGTATGACCGGCCTCAGCCTGGAATCCGACGAGACCATCCCGGATTCAGGTGGGGGAATGGGGGTAACCAACCCCAGCAGCAGCCAGCCGGTCAGGGAGGGCAGTACTCCCAGCAGAGAGATCACCAGCAGCCCCCAGCATACCAGCCACACCAGCCATCATCCTTCGTACCTCGTCCCTATCAGCAACAGGGACAGAATTGGAGACGTGAGCAGCAGGCTCACCAGCAGCAGCATCATTCCTCTTACCCCTCTCAGTCACAACAGCACCAGGTCCAGCAGCCTCATTACCAGAGAGGCAACCCGTCGGGCTCCCATGAGAGCCCCGCCATGGATGATCTAGCCCGCCTCTTCACAGAGCAGCAGGCTACATTTAGACGGGAGATGGACGAGTTCCGCCAGGAGATGCGGGACCTGATGAGAGGGAAGGCCGCCATCCCTGCACAGATCGAGCCCAATCCGAATAACTTGAAGAGGAAATCTGAGCAGGTAGTTCACACTGAGCCTACCACTTCTAGTGACTCATTTGATGTTATCTCGTCGGATTTATTTGATGCTGATTTTGTTACACTTAGGAGCGGTAGAAGACCAGCAGGCGGCGCCTCATCTGAGCGACAACACGAGGATCAATCTAGAGCGCCAGATGATGAAGAGGAGAGCGGTACTGAAGCCGCACATCATGATGACGGTGGTACTGAGGCCACCAGGGATGCTGATTCCACCGGCGGTACTGAGGCCGCCATTTCACCACATCGAGGAGGTGGTACTGACGCCACCAGCAGAGCCGAGCCAGCCAGCGGTACTGAGGCCGCAAGACGTCTAGTTGTAGAGCCAACTAGAGGTGGTACTGATGCCACCAACATTTATTCTGATAGAAATGTTGTCTTTCCTCGCATGAATGTATCTCGGAACTCTGATTTGAATAAAGGAAAAGGTTTAGTTTCTTCTGATCCCACTGTGGTAAATGATGTTTGTGAGGATCCAGCCATTGAACCGTCTAGACCTATTCCTAGTCCTTCATCTGAGAAGGACCCTGTGATCCCCTTTCCTAGAGCCCTTGAGTTGGGGAAGGGGAAGAAAAAAGAAAAAGACCCAAAAAAGAGAGAGCAGGAGGAGTTCAGCCAGGGCATGATAGACCGGTTTCACATCCAGCTGACCCTCAATGAGGCTTTGCAGCACATCCCTCTTCTTCAGCGGTCCTTGAGAGACAGGACCACAGTCAGGAGGACGAAGAGGAACAAGACCGCAGAAATTCATGTGCTAACAAAAGCCACGTGTTACGCGATCCAGAACCATCTGCCGACTAAGAGGCCAGATTTAGGGGCCCCGTATGTCAGATGTCAGATTAGTGAGCAGAGGTTCGACCGTACTCTCTTAGATAGCGGATCGTCGATCAACCTTCTTCCGGCAGCCCTTCTCGACCACTTAGAGTTGGGCACTCTTAGACAGAGCAGGACATACCTTCAGTTTGCTGATCGGTCTGTCAAGAGGCCAAAGGGGTTGTTGCGAGACGTTGTCGTCTCGATTCAGGGTTTGCAATTCCCCGTGGACTTCGTAGTGCTGGACATGGAGACCCCTGACTCGTTGACCGATTCCCCCATCATCCTCGGTCGCCCGTTCTTGGCCACAGCCAAGGCAGTGACTGACCATGACAGCGGGAAGGTGTACTTTCGCGTCCAGGGCGAGAGTATACAAATAGAGACGGTTAAGGACCACAGAGCCAAATCCAGATCCCGCTCACATGGCAGTATAGGTTCAGAGCAGCTGACAGACGCAGAGCCAGACATCCACCAGGACTGTGATTTTGTGATCACAGATGATGAGGCAGTTTGGGCAGATCCTGCAGCACAGACCATCCTCTCATATTCAGATACAGCTGATGCAGAGATGATAGCAGAGGATAGTCTGGATAGCACAGACCTGGTTCAGGATACTATTGAGTCAGCAGAGTCGGACCTTGATCGCGACACGATTTCCAGTGATGGTGGTACTGATGCCACCTTGTCATTCGGTGGTACTGATGCCACCGAATCTGATATAGATCCCTCGGATTCAGAGTCTGATTGGGCAGATTGTAATGATCAGATGCCAGATCTGGATCCACCTGAGCCTATAGATGAAGAGGAGGTAGAGGCAGAGCAGAACAGAGACAGTGTAGAGGACCCGCCTTCTCCAGATCCAGTTTGTGAGAGTTCGTTATCATTCTCCCAGGCAAATTTGGCAGAATTATCCGCATACACACATCTTCTTTAGAAGCCAGATTTGCCAGCACCTAGCTGTCCAGAGCTAAAGCCGCTCCCTACTTCGCTGAAGTATAGATTCCTTGCGAAGAGTCTGAGATGTACCCAGTCATCATCTCTGCCGATCTGACTGGAGAACAAGAATGCCGTCTGATGGAGGTTCTTGAAAAGAACCGCAAGGCAATTGGATGGAGCGTAGCAGATCTCCATGGGATTAGTCCCTCGTTGTGCTCCCACCATATCTATCTCGAGGAAGGGGCAAAGCCGTCGCGTGAGTTCCAGCGGCGACTGAACCCCAACCTACGAGAAGTTGTCATGAAGGAAATATCAAAATGGTGGAGCGCAGATTTTATTTATCCCATTTCCGACTCCAAGTGGGTTAGCCCCTTGCATGTGGTGCCCAAGAAGACGGGCATCACGACTGTGATCAGTGAGTCGGGAGAGGAGATTGCTACACGAGTACCCACCTCTTGGCGGGTCTGTGTTGACTACAGGAGACTCAACCAGGCCACCAAGAAGGACCATTTCCCCCTGCCTTTTATTGACCAGATCATAGAGAGACTGGCAGGGAAGAGCCATTACTGCTTCCTGGATGGGTACTCGGGCTACAACCAGGTGGCCATCGCTCCTGAGGATCAGGAGAAGACCACCTTTACCTGTCCCTTCGGTACTTACGCCTTTCGACGCATGCCATTCGGGCTATGTAACGCCCCTGCGACTTTTCAGAGATGCATGCTGTCGATATTTTCGGACATGGTAGGAGAGTGCTTGGAGGTCTTCATGGACGACTTCTCGGTTTACGGCGACGGTTTCGATTCCTGTCTTGACTGCCTAGACCGAGTACTCCAGCGATGCATTGCTACCCGCTTAGTTCTGTCTTGGGAGAAGAGTCACTTCATGGTGACTCAAGGGACGGTGCTTGGCCACATCATCTCCAACAGAGGCATGGAGGTTGACCCGGCCAAGGTCGATGTCATTAGGAAACTCACACCGCCGTCCAATCTGAAGCAGTTACGGTCATTTCTGGGGCACGTTGGCTTTTACAGGAGATTCATTCATGATTTCAGCAAGATTGCCCGACCGTTGACTGACCTTTTGACGAAAGACACCGAGTTCCTTGTTGATGACAAGTGTCTTTCGTCCTTTGAGACTCTCCAACAGTGTGTGATTGAGGCTCCTGTCCTTCAGCCACCCGATTGGTCTCTCCCATTTGAGATCATGACGGACGCCTCCGATTTTGCCGTAGGAGCAGTGTTAGGACAGAGGAGGGATGGAGTACCATTTGCGATACACTATGCTAGCCGCACATTGGATTCCGCCCAGCGGAATTATACAGTCACAGAGAAGGAGATGCTAGCAGTAGTGTTTGCCCTAGATAAATTCAGATCATATATCATTGGATCCCGAGTGACTTTGTATACTGACCACACCGCCATCAGGTACCTCATGTCAAAGAAGGATGCCAAGGCCAGACTTACTAGATGGATCCTTCTACTCCAGGAGTTCGACATTGAAATCAAGGATAAGCCTGGAGTCAAGAATGTGGTGGCGGACCATTTATCCCGATTAGAGCAGCCTGAGGAATCTGAGCAGATTGATCCCATTTGTGATACCTTCCCAGACGAGGCGATCCTTGCTATCGCCTCCCTCCCGTGGTATGCCGATATTGTGAACTTTCTCGTTGCTGGGAAAGTCCCACAAGATTGGCCCAAGCAGAAGATTGAGACCTTCCTTGCGAAGGTCAAGTCCTACCACTGGGAGGATCCCATCCTTTACCACGAAGGAGGGGATAGCATCTGGCGTCGGTGTATTCCTCAGGAGGAGCATCATAGTGTCCTCACTTACTGCCACAAGCTTGAGGCAGGAGGACATCATGCTGGGAGGAGAACGGCACAGAAAGTGCTCCAATCCGGCTTGTGGTGGCCTACCCTTTTCAAGGACTCAGATGAGTTCGTGAAGAGGTGTACTGGCTGTCAGAGGATGGGCACCTGCGGACAGCGTGATATGATGCCGATGCAGCCCATTCACTTCTGTGAGGTTTTTGACGCATGGGGCATCGATTTCATGGGTCCATTCCCTAAGAGTCAGGGATTTGAGTACATTCTGTTGGCCGTAGATTATGTTAGTCGTTGGGTCGAGGCTATCCCCGCCCGAGCCGCAGATGCGAAGACAGTTTGCAGATTTTTGAAGAAACATATCATCACGCGGTTCGGGGTTCCACGAGTTCTGATTTCTGATGGGGGATCTCATTTCATCAACGACCAGGTGAAGGCACTTGCTAGAGAGTTCGGCATAGACCATCGTGTTGCCACTCCATACCATCCACAGACGAATGGTCTAGCTGAGGTGTCGAACAGGGAGATCAAGAATATTTTGCAGAAAGTCGTCCGCCCTGACCGAAAGAATTGGTCACAGCTTTTGGACTCGGTCTTATGGGCATATCGGACGTCTTTCAAGACTCCATTGGGTACATCTCCCTTTCGCCTCGTTTATGGCAAGCCCTGTCACCTACCAGTTGAGCTGAGGCACAAGTCACTCTGGGCAGTCACAGACATATTGATGGATCCAAATGGTATAGGAGACCAGAGGAGGGCAGAGTTAGCCGCCTTGGAAGAGCTTAGAGATGCAGCTTTCTCAAACAGCCTACATTATAAGGAGAAAGTCAAAGAGTGGCATGATTCTCATATCAGCCACAAACATTTTGAGATTGGACAGAAAGTATGGCTGTTTGATGCAAGGCTACGATTATTTCCAGGGAAGCTACAGAGCAAATGGAAAGGACCATATTTGGTCAGAAAGGTACACGATAACGGTAGTATTGATATATCTGAGTTATCTTCTGAGAGTACCTTCAGAGTGAACGGCCAGCGGCTCAAACCATTTCTAGATCATGAGCCGCGGGACGTTATTATTGCTGCTATTCATTTTGCGTGAGATGTGGTCTTTTGACTCACATCTTTTACATCTCACGCCTGATTTTCACTGTTCCTCCGCCTGTATAGATCCAGTTGTCCATATCATTCTATTCTTTAGTCCCACATCCCATCTCTCATCTTATGATTATGCTATACTTAGGGTGTACTTTACCCTAAGTATAGGGGGGATGTCGGACCGGCGATTATTCTTTTCATTCTTTCTGCTCTTGTTTTTGCTGCCTATACTTAGGGATATTTTACCCTAAGTATAGGGGGGGGCAGACTCTGTATATTCTTAACTCGGCTTTCCCTTCATGTACAGCTTTCTATACTTAGGATTAGTTAATCCTAAGTATAGGGGGAAACCACCGAGTTCCTCTCATTCTATTCATTTATTCGTTTCTGTACTTAGCCATTCCTTTTCACTTCCCTTTTACTAAGCACGAGTTATGTCTTCTTCATCGCTCTTGATCACTCTGAGGACATCGTTCGAGCTAAGTATAGGGGGGTGTGTATATATTTCATATATACTTTAGCCATAACCCGTACTTTGTGTGAGTGTGTTAATAAATAAAATGGCTAAAAATCACAAAAATTAAAAATTTTTTCATTAACCTCTTTTATTCTTGCACAGACATAGCTAGTGTATAAAGTATTTTTGTAAAAATGATTTCAAAAATCTTTTGTGTAAAGCTTGTGTAAATATTTTGTATCAAAATTATGTATATAGTACAAAATTTTTCCAAAATTTTTTGAAAATCAAAAGTTTGCAAAAATCTTGTGTAAATGTTTGTAAATATCTTTTTGCAAAACTTGCACCTCATGCATCATTCATTCATGATTTCAAAACATTTTTCAAAAATTTTGCATGATTGTAAAATATTTGTAAATAGCATCTTGTGTACATATATGTATATAGTTTTTCCTGGATGAGAGTTGACATTTAAACTGAGCCTGGAATTAAATTGAGAAATGGAGCTTGAATAAGATCTTAATCCACTTAACTTCAAGAGGAACCTTATAGGGCTTAGGGTTAAGGCTTTTCAGGTCCATGAGGACTTAATTCTTTAAGTCCACTAGGCTATGAGCATATGTCATCTTGATGAGCCTAAGTAGAGCACTTAACAACACACGCATGACTCTCAGAGACAATGGCTTCACTTGCACCTGCACTCTACACATGGCTCTCCATGGATGAGGTGGTGAGGAGGCAGTTTCCTTTGGCTTGGGGTAGCATATGAGGGTAGTACTTCTAGGCGGAACCTCTCTTCTTCTTATAGTGAAGGAAGTGCACCTCAACTTGGTCTAGTGGTGTTGAAAGCTAAAGACAGAAGCTGTGGGTTGCAATAAAGCTTCAAAAGAGGGATAGTCTACTGGCTCAAGGGGAAATTTCTTATATATGCTGCACCATGTAGATATGTTGTACAGAAGTTGTTGAAAAAAAAAAATAATATGCAAAAAGAACTCCAAAAAAGTGGTGGGTCGGATTGAAAATTTAATAACCCCACCGGAGTATAAAGCAAAAGCTTATGGTATCCATGTTACATCTCATGAAGCTTGCAGCGGGAGACTTAGCTACACTGGCTAAGCTTCCAAAAACTCTATACTTCTACCCCCTCTCCTTGAGCCGGTTGCACTTGAACTTAGAAGGGAATACCCCGCTTCTCGAGGAAAGAGTTGCTAGACTGAGGAATTAGAGTTACCAGGTTGAGGGAGGTTGTTTCTTTGTCACTTCTGAGGTGGGGAGCCACATATCACTTACACCGCAAGGAAAAGATTCATGGTCATTAGAGTTTGTGTATGTGGACTTGTTCTGATCTGGTTTATTGAGGAGTCTTGCCCATAGATTGGTGGAACTTGGAGGCTGTTGAGTTTTAAGCTTAAGTCCAAACAAGGTTCCGACACATTAATACTCCAAAGATCTGATCGAGCTCCATATTTCAATTTAATGAAGGAAAATTTAATAAGTCAACCTTGATCCATGTACATCCTCTTTTTCTTTTTCTTTCTTTTTCACTTCTTTTTCAAATAAGTGTTTGCTAAGGGACTAGCAAAGTTAAGCATAGGGGGGTGATGAATACCCATTCATCACTCTTTATTCTTCTATTTTAGCTACAAAAACCTTTGCAAATACATGTAGATATGTGTAAATACAAATAAATACCAAAAGCATGCATTGTGTAAAAACCTATAATTAGCATGTTTTTGTGCACAAAATAAAAGAATAAAGAGCAAAAAGAAAAAGAGGGAAATATTTAGAATAAATATTGAGCAACCTAACCCAAGGGAGGGCTCAGCATGGGCCTGACCGCATAAAAGCCAAAGTAGAGGGAGATAGGAGCTCACATTTGTGTATATTTGTAAATACATAAAACTGTATATTTTCCTCACCCAAAAATATCCTTGGCTATATTGTGTATATTTAGAAGCTATTAAAAACAAAATAAAAAGATAAAAATCAAAAATTCAAAAATACTCTTCCTTCACCATGTGTATAAACCATCATCTTGTATTTATTTAACCTTGTGAATAAATTCAATTATTTTCTAAACTTTTTGTGAATATTCTATCTTACATATTGTAAATATATAAAATAACAAGAAACAAAACAAAAATCAAATAAAAATTACAATAATTGAAAATACAAAAATACATTGTATAAATACCATGTATATAAATGTATTCAACCATTTATTTCACCCTTGTATATAAGTAATAAAAATAAAATAAAAATATTCTTTTATTCCATATTTCATGTTGTAAATAAATAAAATACAAAATGAGCATAAAAACACATAAAAATAACAAATAAAAAAAATCAAAAATAAAAATCCATATAGTGTACATATACCTATATATATAGCTACCCTATTTTTATTTCCAAAAATTAATTAAAAATCACCAAAAAATAGAAAAAAATAAAAGAAAAATATTTCATGTTTTGAGTTTTCCTTAATTCGGCCTATTTCTACCCTAAAATAAATAAACAAAATCCGGGCACACGTGGCCGCTCCTGATTGGTCCACGGGGGACTGTTGACCCCAGTCAACTCCCCCGCAGACTCCTTCCTATTCTGGATGTCGCGCGCCGCGCCTCCTTCGCCGATTTTCCCACGCGCATCCAGGCTGTCTCCCACGCATCCCCCGCGCCCGGATTCTTCGCCGTTCATCCCTCTCTCTCGCCGGATCCTTCGCCATCAAATCCACGCTTTCCTTTGCTG
The DNA here is from genome assembly GCA_037367405.1 of Ottelia alismoides. Classification (NCBI taxonomy): domain Eukaryota; kingdom Viridiplantae; phylum Streptophyta; class Magnoliopsida; order Alismatales; family Hydrocharitaceae; genus Ottelia; species Ottelia alismoides. Next base: position 109,835 of record JAZKJV010002677.1, read on the forward strand.
TCGAGCCTCAACCCTAAACGCCCCTGTCACTCTATATAACCATCATCTCCGCCGCCTTCGCGCCGCATCTTTGGCCCTTCTCTTCCTTCCCAGTGACCTCCATCGGCAAGGCGAGAGTGACAGCAAGCTTTTGCCCGTGTTGCAGTGAGGTGAGGGAGCGATACCATCGATCCGGCGACCTTCGCCGTCTTTGCTCCGCCGCCGGCGTTGAGCATCGAGCTTCAGGCCTTGACGCCCTTCGAAGCTACGACCCGGAGATAGCCACGCTCCAGCACAGTCTACTTCAGCCACCAGGTAGCCTTAGTTCCTTTTAATTTCGTCTAATTTAGGACTTCGCCCAAATCTCATCTCCGACGAACATCCCCGATTCCGGCCACCTCACGTATCATCTCGACCATCCGACCCGATCATCATCTCCGCCAGACCTCTCCGCACCTTCTTCACCCCTCCACACAACCCAGATCGCACAGGATCTGGGAACCGAGCTCCTTCGCCGACCACCCTCGCCGGAGCTCGCCATCCCGACGCACAGACCACCTTCACGCCGCCTAACCGGGTCGAGGCACTTTGCCCTCGACCCGCGAGTCTTCTGGTCTCCTTTGCAGGTTCAAACGAGGGCGTCTGAGGCCCTTCGCCATTCAGCCAGGAGACCCAGCTCCGCCGGCCTTGCTCGAGCTCCTCGGAGCTTGGTTTGACCGTTGGAGACCACCGGCAGACGCGGGAGCCTCCCGCGATTCTTCTCCGACCTTCAGGAGGCTCACCGGAGGGTTCTAGCGCACGCACGAGCTCGGCGAGTCTCGCCGGGGACCTGTTCTTCGAGGACCCTCCATCGCCGTTCGATCGTCCTCACCGCTCCAGATTAGATCTTGGCCGTCCGATCGAGGAGCTGCTTCCACCGTCCGATCCGAGGAGATGACATCTGGAGCGCCCACCCTCTGCAACCGTTCGATCTACACGTGGCGCGCATCCAACGATTCCATTTAATAAAGGGTAATTTGCCCTTAGGCCCTTGTCTTTCCTTTATTTCGTTTCAGTCCTGTAAGTTGTCGAGTCAGTTATTTATTTTCTGGGATATTTGCATAGAGACCCTCGCGCTTAATTTTATTTGCATTTATACCCCTGCCAATAGAGACCCACGTGCTTTGGCACGTGTTTTGTTGGGTTATTTGCATAAAGTGCCCTGTTGTTCTGGATGTTATGAATTGAATAAAAAGTTTTGTGTATTTGCATATATACCCCTGTGAGCATTGATTTTGCACATGTGCGAATTATTTTGGGTTATTTGCATATAAGTCCCTGGACTTTTGGTACTTGTTACCAATAAGCCCTCGGAACTTATTTTTATTACATTTAGGTCCTTGAGTGCCCCAGACACGTGCTTGGCACGTGACTTCTTGGGTATTTTGCACCAGGACCCCAGAACTTTTGGGTATTTGCACTTAGGTCCCTGTGCACAGTGCCCCACCTTTATCTTTGAATAAAATATCAAACGACCTCCAAATCCAATGAAATTTTGACACATGGCTCCTGCCATGGTGTAGGAATTTCTATGATTTTTGGGGACATTTTTGATTTCATTTATTATTTTTAAAAAATTCAAAAACCCATATTTTTGCTACTGTTTGACTTTAAAAATACCAAAAAAATATAAAAACTCCACCAAAAATTCTAAAAAAATTAGATAATGTTTCTTACTTGTTGATTGATTTTCTAGCCAATTTTGGCTACTGTTCATCACTTAAAAACCTTAAAAATTGAAAAACCCCTAAAAACTCATAAAAATTGTAATAAATTAATTAAAAATCCAAAAACAATAATTAGGGTGCCTAAATTTTCCTTATTCTTTCTAGATTATAGGAAAATTACCTTTAGGGCTTTTTGAGATCCAAAATTATTTTATTTTTGGGTCTTAAGCCTTGCTGGACAGTACCCTCTGTTTGTTGCATTGTTTGATTTTTAATAAATAATTTACCCATCAGAAAAATTCCAAAAATTCACCAAAAACAGTAAAAAACTTAAAAAAACATAAAAACCATTTTTCCTTAATTTTTGCATTATTTTTGGAGTGTTGTATAAATTGTTGAAGTTCCCCTGTAATTACCTTCTTTAATTTTCTCATCTTTAAAAAAAAATCTAAAAAAAAAATATAAAAACAAATAAAAACCATAAAAAAGACTCTTCTGGATTTCTGACTACATCGTAGGCCGCAAGGCCAATCTGTGTTCCTTGTGTTCGACCCTGGGAGCTATACCAGGTTAATCTTATAGCAGGACCACTTCTCTGTATTTTATTGATCTATCTTCATCTGTGGTTCATTTTTCTTGATTGACACATTCTGAGCGATTGAGGACAACGACATTGTGATTTATTTTCTACCTCAGTGGTTCGGGAAATTCTGTGTCGACAGTTGTACAAAAAAAAAAAAAAAGAAAAGAAGAAAAAAATGCAAAAATGCAAAAAGAACTCCAAAAAAGTGGTGGGTCGGATTGAAAATTTAATAACCCCACCGGAGTGTATATAGTGAAATAAAGCAAAAGCTTATGGCATCCATGTTACATCTCATGAAGCTTGCAGCGGGAGACTTAGCTACACTGGCTGAGCTTCCAAAAGTCTATACTTCTTCCCCCTCTTCTTGAGCCGGTTGCACTTGAACTTAGAAGGGAATACCCCGCTTCTCGAGGAAAGAGTTGCTAGACCGAGGCATTAGAGTTACCAGGTTGGGGGAGGTTGTTTCTTTGTTACTTCTGAGGTGGGGAGCTACATATCACTTACACTGCATGGAAAGATTCATGGTCATTAGAGTTTGTGTATGTAGACTTGTTCTGATCTGGTTTATTGAGGAGTCTTGTCCATAGATTGGTGGAACTTAGAGGCTGTTAGGTTTTAAATCCACATCCCATTAAGGTTCCGACACACTAATAATCCAAAGGTCCGACAGAGCTCCAGACTACATTTTTATGAAGATAAGTTTAAAAGTCAACATTATTCTGACTTCTTTCCTTTTTCTTTTCTTTATTTTTGTTTTCACTTATTTTTCAAATAAGTGTTTGCTAAGGGACTAGCAAAGGTAAAGTATAGGGGAATGATGAATCCACGATTCATCGCCTTTATTCTTTTATTTTAGCTTCAATTTCTTAGTCAAACACCTGTAAATACCCATTAATTTCATAATCTTACCATTTTGCATGCATTTGTTAAAATTGCATTTTTAACACTTTTTGTACATAAATAAAAGAATAAAGAAGAAAAGAAAAAGAAAAGAAAAATAAAGGATGTAGTTATGCAATAAATACAGACTGACCCAAACCCCGAGAGAAGGTCAAGACTTGACCTGATCGACCAGGAATAAAGTAGGGGGAGATAGGGTCGTTTGTCAGAAAAATCAAAAATATCTTGTAAATACTTTTCATGTATATTTGTACAAAACTTACATTATTTTATTTGTACATAATTTGACCTCAAACTAATTATTTTTGTAAATAAAAGTTGTGAATAAAATTGTGTTGTAAATAATAAAAATATTTGTAAAATAAAATATTGTATATATTGCAAATAATTACACCCAGAAAAAGCCACAAAGTGATAATTGAAACATCAATTCCGGCTCCACACAAGCTCAAATTGAACCAAACTCACTTCCATCATACTATAAATTAAATTATCTTTCAAATGGCTGTGGTCTCGTACTTTTTGGAGTTACGGTTAAAAATTCGATTTTCTGGGGTGTATTGTGCAGTTTACCCATATACTTATTGTATATATTTTACTCATATTTATTTTTTATACATAATGTACATATTTGTAAATATTGTTTTCATTAAAAAATATAATAATAATAAAAATTAAAAAATCCTTTATAAAAATTATTTCCTTATTTGCACATATGTATATTGTATTATATGTGTATAATATATGTATACAATTAATTTCCCTAAATAAAAATGACCAAAAAAATTAATTGTCTCACATTAATTAATTTAATTTATTTAATTACGAAAATCATATGTAATTATTTAATTTATTTGATTTATTTGAATTTATTTGGTTTAATAACTTGCCTTGTATATATGATTTTATTCCACACCATATATGGCCACCATTAAGGTGGCTAATTGATTTTGAATTAATTTATTAATTTATTTAATTTATTTATTACGAAATTCGTTTTTAATTAATTAATTATTTTATTTATTTAATTATTTTATTAATCCATCCAATAAACACATTCCTTTTTTTGTAAATATTTTCCTTTTTTGATTTTTTGCCTCTTTTTAATGGGCTCCTCCTCCCTCATTCACATTTGATCGATCTTTGGCGGAGAGGAGCCCAGTTTCCGAGAGGTTTCTTGTTGAAGAGGGTCCTAGCCTCCGATCCAGTCGTTGACAGCGGCTTGAGCTTCGTCGAGGCCATCATGGCTCGTCCCCTTCTTCCCAGTGAACTCCAGAGGCATCGCGAGAGTGATAGCAAGCGATCGCCCTTGTTGCAGTGAGGCGAGGAGGTGTGTCCGATCCCCGAGGTGAGATCCACTTTTACTTGTCTTTTTCCTAGGTAATCGTAGAGTTAGATCTTAGCGTAGGAGTAGGAAGTAATTTTTAAATTAAAAATCGCAAAAATTTCACCACATGATTTTCGACCGACTACGAATTTTTCACCTCACATCTTGATCCCTCCATATTCACGTTCTACCTTACACGACATGTCACCTCCGACCACGCACGGTGGTCGGAGTCTAGGATCTATCTTCCATTTCGCGCAAGATCCTCCCATTCACCGTTCCCATTTTTGTGTATAAATAAAAAAACAATATAAAATATTTTTCCTGTTTGTCTCACATCTATTTTTGCAGGAAGAATTTTAAAAAAAAAATCTTTCTTTCTCTAATCTCTAACATTTGTTTTGCAGATATAATAAAAAGAAAATAAAAAATTGGTTTTGTATCTAACGTTTTGTTTTGCAGGTTTACCTAAAAAAAAACATAAAAAAAATATTTTGTTTGTCACTGTTTACATTTCCTGTTACAAAAAAAAATAAAAAAATAAAAAAAAATAAAAAAGCAAGCAGCAGGCGGCGGCCATCACCCCCGCCGCCCGCACCTCTCTTCTCCACTCCAGGCGCCATCTCCCGCGGCTCCGTCAGCCCCGCGGCCTCCGTCCTCGCGCTCTACCAACCCCCCAGCAGTCCAGCGACCTGTGCGCCCAGGCGGCGGCGCCCCAGCAGCTTCCCTTGGCGCCGTCGTGTCCTCCGTGACCAGCCGCCCCTCGATCCACCCCCGCGCGTGGCTCAGCCCGAGCCCGTCGACCTCTAGCGCGCGGATCCACCGCACCCGCGGCCGTCCTCCTCGCGCGCGTGTGTCGCGCGTGCGGCGGTGCCGCACCGCCCCGCTCTCCTCCTTCCGTGGCCACTGCCGCGGACCCGCCGCGCCGTTCACCTCCCGTCTGAGCCTCCCCCGCGTCCTCCACCATCTCTCCATTGGTGGTGGGTGGCGGCGACACTTCTGTTGCCTCCCTCTCTTGTGGAACAAGAAGAGAAACGAAGGACGAACCCTAAGATTGGGTTTCAATATTTTATTAAGAGATTTACACTTGTGCCTTTGGAGGATTCAATAATTGCACAAACATACCCCCAGTCCTGAACTGCACATGCAAGGGATACTCTCCACTGGGTAATTTGCGAATTTCACCTGAAGATTATTTATTAATATATTTTGAGCAATAACTTTACGCAAATTACACTTAAGTCCTTGTTCCTGCAGAACTTAAACTTTCTTGATATTTGCATCGAAATAAATGTTTTTATGCTTCCAAAAATTTTGCAAAAATTCATGTATGTTCCTGCTGTTGTGTTTTTCATTGTATAAAGTTTTCATCAAATTTTATTATCATTCGATATATTTAAAAAATCAAAAACTTTGTCTTTTTGCATATCTCAACTTTGAAAATTCATAAAAAAATAGAAAAAGAGTCTAAAAAATCCGCGAAAATTTCTGTAGCTTTGTTTTGATGTCTTTTATTATCTGAGCAATTTTTGTGCATTTTCCATATATAAAACTTCCAAAAAATTGCAAAATACAAAAAAAAAGGTGTGGGTTCTTTGGTTTTGTCACTTTTCTTCATTTGTGCTTCTTTTAAAAATAGAAAAAATAAAAATTCAAAAACCACTAAAAATTAGCTTTTCTGAAATTTGACTACTTAGTTTTTAAATCGTGCTCCTTGTGTTCGACCCTGGTCGCTATACCAGGTAAAAAGAATAGCGAAGACCGCTTACATTAATTTTCATCGATTTATCTTTTCCAAGTGGTTTTATCATTTTTCTCGATTGACCGCGCCTAGTGATTTGGGTCACAACGACCATTTTATTTACATACTTAACCCAGTCGCTAGGCGTGTCATCACCAGCGCCAGAGCCGCATGTCGCCATCCAGTCGGAGCGTGCCACCTGTCATACCACATGATTCGCATGAGGCGCCTGGGTAATTTGCTCCATTACCCCTGCATTTACTTTATTTGTCGTATCTGTAAAATAAAAAGTACACAGTGGACCATTTTGCATCTGTGTCCTTGCAGTTTTCGATATTTATAGTTTAGTCCTTCCTTTGTGGTTGCACGTGCATCGTCACGTGTATTTTTGGGATATTTGCATGTACTACCCTAGACTTAATTGATGTTATGGTTTGATGTTTTAGTTTTAGTATTTACATTTATACCCTTGTACGTGCTGTTATTATACATGTGCTAAAATTTGTGGAAAAATTGCAGAAAAGACCTCATGCTTTCTATGTGTGTTACTCTTTAGTCCCTGGAACATGTTTTCATTGCGTTTAGGTTCCTGTATGCTGTACCTTTGATTTTCGATTAAATAAATAACAAATTTCATCCAGAAATCGTGAAATTTTGACACATGGCTCCTGCCATGTTGTAGGAATTTCCATGAATTTTTGGTTGCAATTTGTTTCTATTTAGTATTTTTAAAAAAATCAAAAACCTCAAAAATTGTTTCTGTCTGTTTTCAAAAATCCATTAAAGATATTAAAATCCCTTCAAAAATTCCAAAAACATTATTTTGTGTTTGTTTTATTGTGTTTTCACTTCTATCCAAATTTCGTTGCTTTTACATTATAAAAACCCTAAAAATTAGAAAACATAAAAAACTTAGAAAAATTGTTAAAAATTCCAAAAATTCAAAAAATTGTATTTTTCAATTTTTTTAGTTAGATTTTTATTTTTAGTTTCTCATAAAATTGTTGCTCGAATTTTATAGGCATTTTAAGTATTTTTAAAGTGCCTTTAGATTCTGGCTGCACAGTGTTTTGTATTTTCAGCCTTGTTTTATTTTTAGAAAATTAACTAAAAATCATAAAAATCCAAGAAAAATACAAAAAAACACTTGAATATTTATAAAAACCAAAAATAGTTTTATTTTAATTTACTGAGCATTTTTGGTGTATTAAATAATTGTGTTTTTGTGACTTTTTGATTTTTTACACCTTTTATTCTTCTTAAAAAGTTACAATTTTTTTGAAAAACCAAAAATCCACCTTTTTATTTTATTTTCTTTATTTTATTTGGATTTTCGACTACTTCGTAGCCTAAGATACCGTGCTCCTTGTGTTCGTCCCTGGTAGCTATACCAGGTAAAATAAAATAGCGAGACCGCTATTTGTGCTTGATTTATTGATTTTTGTGTTTGGTGGTCTTCCTTGAGTTTCTTGATTGAGCCTGATCCAAGAGGTTGAGGTCGCAACGACCATTGATACCTTCTTACCTTAGTCACTTGGGTCACTCATCAGTGGCTCTCTTGAGACTAGGAGAATAAGGTTTGAATCGTTGCTTTGGAGCGGTATTCGAGACATCCTGCCGATGTTGCGGGAGAGATTGACACCTAAGATAGGGTCCGAGGAGGTTTTCAGATTTTGGCTGGATGATTGGACCGACGAGGGGATCCTTAGCGCTAAGTTCCCCAGGCTTTTTGCTTTGGCGACAAACAAAGGGTGTTCTGTGGCGGATGCTTGTGACTCTGAGTCGTAGGATCCTCGGTTCTTTTCGATCATCCCAGAGCGGAGGTTGGAGGATCTGACGAGGCTGAGAGCGGAGATGCCATCCCCGTCCGGTATTATGCAGGGGAGGGATCATTTTATTTGGGAGGGGGCAGATTCTCGGTGAAGAGGGCCTACGACATGTACAGGGGGAGCCCTGATTTCGTCATTTAGTTGTGGTTCAGGACATGAAGATTATATGGGCTAGCAAGATCCCTAGCAGAGTCAAAGTGCTCCTCTGGTGTCTCAAGAGGGACAAGATTTGTGACAAAGCGAGAAGGGGAAGATTGTTTGGGATTGCCGACACAAGCTGTGATAGATGTGGTGAGCATCTGGAGGATGCTGAACATATTTTCTTTAAGTGTCCCTTTTCGCTTCAGGTATGGAAGGAGGTGGGGACGCCGTGGGCCTCTATCTGTGGTGAGTCTGATTTCTGGAGGATGACAAGGTCGCTTGGGGCAACTCGATGGATGACTGTGCTCTTCCTTTTGCAGCATTATGATCTATTTGGGGAGGAAGGAATGATCTAGTATTTAACAACCAGAGGTTTTATTCTGAAAATGTAATTGCCTTATGCCTCTCCCTTTATCGGCTATGGTCTTCTAGATAATGTATCTCTCTTGATCTGATTTTAATATAATTTTTGCGGTGGATCCCGCCTTAGGACTTCACCCTCTTGCTTCTCAAAAAAAATAATAAAATTTAACCTACACACATTTTTCGATTTATGTATCTATCTGTGGGTTGACTGTTGATTTATTTAGAGGTTGGTTGACACATCGTTTACCGGCTTAGCTTGTTGAGATGATAGATCGATCCTCTGAGTAATCACCTTCTCCCATCTTCAATAAGAAATTGAGCAATCGCTTGTCAAGCTTCTCAATAAGAAATCATCTCCACCTGCTTCAAAACATAGTCAAATGTAGCGATTCTCAAGGCAAGTATATGGAGTTTTGTCAATAGAGCGTCTAGAATCGAAACAAATACGATACAGTAGAGAGTGCAAGGATGGATTATAGTGGCGAGAAAAGAAAACATGGAACAGTGAGAGAAATATTTTGACAGAAAATTTTGATTCAAAATGTAAAAATAAACCCCTTCACATTCTTCCCTTGTATTATACACATCGTTTTAATATAAACATGATTCATTACAAATAACAAAATTCGCAAGTTTTTAACATGATATTATTTCGGCTCTAATGATTTAACTTCACGAGAATTTCAAAAATACTAAATGATTTTTAGGGAAAACCTAGATCTATTTATTTTAACCAGTCTTCGACTACGAGCAGGCTTTCTCCCCATTGGACATGTGAAACAATTTCTAAATATGCATTGACAAGAAAACATTTCAAATGATGTTTAGCAACAACATCTGCCTTTAGTACTGGATGCCATGCCAACATTTCATCAAATAGCATCTCCTCCTCCTAGTCCTGGACAGTGTTTTGCGTCTCTAGCATGCAACTATTGAAACCTTTTGGAACTTCTGTTTGGAACTTCTGTATTTCAAATTGTGAATATAAGTTTTATCTATGCGTCTGTCTTTACAGCTCGGCATCTTTTTTCATTCAAAAAAAAATATTGTTGGCACCTGCCACTTGTTTCCTAATGATGAATGAATGATCTTAATTTTTTCTTCAAAAAAAAAACCTCTATGTTCTCCCATCCATCGTCCCAAACACCACCTCCAGTATTTTCTTCAACCCCTTTCTCAGTTATTCTAAACATCAATCGATATTTCACCAATCCATTAATCCAGTCAATTGGGTTGGGGGGGGGGGGGGGCGTAGGGGACTGATCCTATATCTAAAAAAATCCATTAATCCAATCCACCTTCTCCTCGATCATCACTTCCTGGGATATCACTAACCTTCCAAGTCAGACCCACTAACGTTTACTTTGTTTTCCCTGCCATCCATCTCCCTCTATTTCTGTTCAATCTCCATTCCAGCATATACTACAAGAAAAATAAGTTGCGGCCACGGAATGTGACTACGGAAACTTGTGGCCACGATAATTTCGTGGCCACTTGTTTCTCGTAGCCACAATCCGTGGCCAAAGTCTTCATATAAGAGTTGTGGCCACGATAAATTCCGTGGTCACTTGTAGTGGCCACGACATATTCGTGGCTAGAGAACTCTTGCGACGAGATTTGTAGCTATGGCTACTAGCCACGACATGTCATGGTCAGAGCCCAATTCTGTGGCCACAAACCCCATAACCGTGGGCATAGTTCCGTAGCCACAACTTATTTTCCTTGTAGTGATTGAACCTTAAAATCTACGTTGATATCACATATGTATTCCTGCTCGAGAATCATATATTCGATTCTTCATATCCCTATGAGATGTTGCCCCATTCTTCTGATTACTTCATCATATAATATCACGTTTATCCTTTACATCTACCCAATGATGAAGAATAGAGATGTTGTCGAAGGTCATTATTCCTGTAGCATCCCAACAAATGATCGTGGCTTTTATTTCTAGGTCCAACTTCCACCATCATCGACAATTAACTTGAAACTCAAATGCCATTTATCCCTCACCATATCTTCTACAATTGATACATTATAGGCATATAGAGAGAAGAAATCTAGCTAGTATGGCATTCCACCATTTGATTGCTATCTCACCATCATCACTCCTAGTCGTCATCATTATCACCATCATTTTCTTCTCCTTCTCCTCTGGAGGCATCATCCTTCTCCATCATCGTTATCATCGTACTCATCAGTATCCTCCTCCTCATCCTTCTCATCCACCACCATTGTACTCATGTAATGAAATCTTCCACTTAGGCATACTTTTAAATCCATTATTATAGGTATGTTGTTAAATATATAACAACAAACTTTATCAGTTGAAAAAAAACAATGAATGCAATATCAGTTGTTATGTTACTAGAGGCAGTTCATAAGCAATGGTTATACACACACACATGTGTGTGTGTGTTTATGTGTTATTTCTATCATCAAATTTTACATTGATAATAGCTAAAAATATCAACCATGGATATGAATATAAATGTTGAAGAATAAATGATATAGAAACTGGCATGCCATGCATTGTAAATTGCAAGTATAAAAAATAATGCTGGAATAAATAGTATCTGTGGTGACATATTTAACCATGGACGATATAACAAACATATTCCAAACTATTCATCACTATGGAAATATTGCTTTGTGATTTACCTACTCTAGATAACGACCATTCCAGTTCTCATATCCTTTTGGCAACCGGTGACTATTCTTGCTTTATGTGGAGCAAATGATCCTCTCTTAAGATCCATTCCCCCTCTGTTATGGGGTTATCTACAGTAAGGGTCTGTGTTCCCTTAAATTTTTCGCAAGATGTACATGAAAAATCCTACCTTATAGATTGAAAATATGAATACTATTCTATATACCTATAAATTTAATCAAAATCCAATATTTCAAGTTATTTTATCTTAAAGATTAAAGAAAGTTAATGTAGGTGGACTTAAAAATGACCGAGTCTTTGACTTTTTAGATAAAATAGCTAGATGGAATTCTAAAGGTATACAAAATAATATTCATAAAATCAATTTATGTGGTTTGACTTTCACTAATGGATTTTGAAAAGAAAAAATTAGGACAACCACAACAAAGCATCTCCTCCATCTTTGTGATACTCCCTATTTTCTTTAATATTGTCATCTCAAAAAACTCAGGCAATTCAATAGTTCTCTATCTCAAACGGTGGTCTCAGACTACGAAAGGAATAGAGAAGAAGGCTTTGCTTTCTATCATCTGTGCTTCTCTAAAACTTGTTGCATCCAATAACCCTATACCAATTCCTTTGGTTGTTGGATTACTACTAGAATACTCTCCTCAGTTCTATACACGTATGACAGATTATATGGACTAAGAGTGCAACAAAAAGAGCCTTAAAGTTTTCAGAGAGGATCGTTTGCTATAGCTCCTGCTGCAGGAGACTCTGCTGTAGGGGCTACATCCGTCCGATCACCTATCCCCTGCTTTGAGATACGAGCCCACTGTCCTCGGCCTCCTAGGAGGGTCGTCAGATCCTCATCCGACGTTTCTCGTGCATTATAGCCCATGCTGTAAATGCCATTTACAGCAGACGATCGGTTCCCTAAAGTTTTCTCCCTCTTTAGTATGTTTCTCCGTATCTCTTTATATCTCCTTCATCACCCTTTTATTCTCCTTTATTCGTTACCGCACCAAGATGAATTTTATTTTCTTCTTAACTTCCTTCTTCCTTGACAAAGGACCCCAAGCATCCTTTTTTATGCTACTTTCATCATTTGTGAGAACTTATAGATGTACAATTTTGTTACGACCTTCCTACACTGACATATCTTCATGATAAATCCACTACAACAAAATGGATAAATGGTGACACCTTTTTTTGAAATACATCATAGTATCTTCCATTAAAACGACACATATTATCATTTTTAAAGTTATTTTTATGCTTGTAATAAGTAACGAATAATATATCTATTGCTATATTACTAACTATGATTCATAAAATAACTGTTATTCATTCCATTATCATAAAAAATTACACTAACCAATACATAAAAAAAGCAATAATCAACACAGACTTTGATGAAAAAGACAACAGATATCAGTCACTAGTAATATGGTAATAGATATGTCATTCCCCGCTAATGTCAAGTACAAAAATTCATTTCGTGTGGATAATTTTCGTTATTATATATTTACAAATAATATAGTGAAAGATTCCAAATAGTAGTGATCACATCTTATAAGTGGATCCTTTGCATTACTGCGGAGTCTACTGCAATCAATCCGAGCCGCTCGATCTTGATCGAGCAGTTCACAAGAATTTCCACGGTATCGGCCCACAAAAAAGAAATTTGTGCAAACCGCTCGATCAAAATCGAGCGGCTTCGGTGTTCCACCATTTTGCGGTAGAATCTGCAGTATTGCAGAGGAACTACTCCCCCCATCAGTTACAATTTTCTTTCTTCGTCATCCCTCTCCTGAGGGAGGCATATCCTCCACAGTATTGTAGAGTCTGCTGCGATCACCTGAACCACTTGATCTTGATCGAGCAGTTCACACGAATTTCCACGGTATGAGCCCACAAAAACAGAAAATTCATGCGAACCGCTCGATCAAGATCGAGCTGATTCGGACGATTGCAGCAGACTCTGCGGTAATGTAGAGGACATGCACTCCTCTCTTGACACCTTCTACTAGTCTATAATACTTTGGTCAATCCCCTCGCATTCATCGTATTTTAAATATTTATGTTGATATACTTATCCTCCAAGCTCAACTATCATCTATCAAGTCACACATATTAACTATTCTCACTTTCACCACCTCCCTATTTTCATGGCCACGTTCTCTTACACCAACCATCTCCCATATTAGAACCACTACTTCCACCTCCCGAGCAAAATCTTATTTCTTTCACCATTTCTGTATTTGAATTTAAACATTGCAATCGCAACATTTACATAAACGCGATCTGTCTTCACCATTTTATTTGGAATTCTCAGAATATAATGTGGCTTACCTCTTAGACAGCATCATCTGCACCATGCAAACGAAGATAGCCTGCGATTGACAATAATACAATATCAGTGTTACTTTCAGTGACGCTAAATAAATATAAGATCGATTGCCTCAAAAATATAAGCGAAATAAGTAGATCATCATCATACCTGAAATCTTCGCTCCTCTTCCATAGATGTATATGCTTTTTCCTTCCTCCTTTTTATGTAACCCTAAAAAAACCATCAGAAAGCGGAATCCAGACGGAGAAGGGCATGCAAGTTCCAGAATCCAACATTAGATAATCCCGCACAACATAAGAATAAAGTGGATGTAATAATATAAAAACAAAACAAATCCATGATCATAGTCAAAAAAAAAAAGTCATCTGAATCCCATAAAATAATTTAAGAATCCTACAAGATTGATATAATGCGAAATAAAGAAACGCTCGAAGAGTCAAGATTATTGGACGGCGAATACCACCGAAGCCCTAGATCCACGGGCACAGGATATCAAACAAACAAACAAACAAACATCAATTGAAGTTCACTTCACTTTCTAATGGCGAGGGATTAAAAAATAACGATGGAGCATGGCATGCATCCACTTCATGATCTCCGGCTTCATCTTCTTCACCAGCATCTTCATCTACCGAGCCTCAGATTCAGGTCGATGTCGGCCTCACTGCCGCTCCCTTCCTCTCGGTCACGCCTTCTCCTGGGCTGTTCCCTCACCGGCTGCTGCGCCTGCGCTCCCCTCGCAGCAATAGCGGCGGCAGCGGCAGATGTTGTCATGACAGCGCTGCTCATGGAAGCTGCTGTGAACCCCCGGGGGACCATATGCACCTGCACAGCAGAAGAAGAGGAAGACCCACCTATGTTCCACCCCGGAAGCCGCAACGGCGCATGTGACGAGGAAGAGCTCCCCAGGTTCCACGGCCCCCTCATACCATAGCCTCTCTGCAGCTGAGTAGAAGGACGACGGGGAAAACGCTGCGGGGGACCCCATCCAGGGTGAAACGTACCGAAACCTCGTGGCGGTGGTGGAGGAGGAGGTGGCGGTGGCGGTGGATGCGGATGCAGGTGCCGCTGGCCGATGACCACCCCTCGCTGACTGGACATATGCTGCAGCGACCTGAAGTGAGACCCTGGCGAGCCCCACGGCTTAGACGAGGAGCCTATCGAGATGCCGCTGCCGGAAGGGGGCATCCATCTTGAAGAATAATTAGGGTTTGCAGCGGCGGAAGCCAGTTGTGGTGTTTCCCTCTCCAAATGCCATCTCATGTGACCGCCAAGGGCTTGCCCGGTTGGGAACCCCTTGAGGCACACACTACACCTGTATTCGCTGTTAATCCTGTTAATCTCTGACCTCCTGATATCCGAAACCATCAACAGCTTCTCCCGCCGATCCTCGTCGATTCCCGGCAACGGTCCCATGCGCGGGGGCACCGCGTCGCAGGGGGGGTGCTCCGGGTGGTGCTCAGTCATCGTGGCCGCGAAGCAGCCCTTCACGTTGCGGTGGCTCGCACGGTGCCCGCCAAGTGCCTGGTGGGAATCGAATTCCCTCAGGCAGCTGGAGCACTGGAACACCTCCTGTTCAGGAGCCAGGAGAGGCTCGTTGCTTCCGGTGGTGGGCTGCGGGGAGTGGGGAGATGGCTGGTTACTGCCAGGGGTGGACTGGGAGAGGGAGACGAGACTTGCGGCAACCAGGTGCTCATCAGCAGTGATGCGAACCTCGTTGGGAGGTGGATTTATCCCACGCCAATTGCGATCGGGGTGTGAGCGCATGTGACCGAAGAGGGCCTTGCGCGAGGGGAAGTGGCGGCCGCACTCGGGACAATCGCCACCGCCTCCGGGGGAGTCGCCACCTCCGGCACCGGACGATTCACGAATACGCTTGACGGGCGAGGAATCCATGGGGAAGAGGAAAGGAAATCTCGAAAGGGAGAGAGATTTTGTGAGGAGTTGGGAATGGAAGGTGAGTGTGGAGTGGTGGGGTGGAACGCAAATAAGTAGACGTAAGACAACCGTTCGGGGTGTCCGCCACGAAAGCCCTAATTTTGAGCATCGAGCGTTAACAAGACTACGAGTAACCTCTCCCTGTAGTTCCCGAGACTACTGCTGGTAACTGTGCTCTCCTCGTCTCCACGTCAAAATCAAGTTGTTCGCTTTTTTTTTGCTTCCTAGACTCTTGAGTTTTTCTTTTAGTACTAAGTCCCATTACTTCTTTAATTATTAGGGATTTTTACCCGGCATACCCTATAATCTTTGTTAATTACCTCTACGATCTTTGAAACTACGTAATTCCTCATTCACCCCTGTAAACTTGCTCCGTCTTACGCTACGAACCCTACCTTTAAATTGACACATCTAGAGTTAACTTCCTTGGGTTAAGAACGACTTAATCTAACCAACCACGATCGGACGGGTAGAATTAATCAAGAGAAAAAAATGGGCGGAAGGCTCAAGCAGGGAGGTAGCAGGGCCGGGGGAGGGCTCGAGGGCTCGAGAAGGGGAAGCGGCGGGGCCAGGGGGAGTCCTCCGACCTGGGGCAAAAGTCGAGGTGGTGGTGGGAGGGGGGGGGGCTCGAGCAGAGGACCCAGGGGGAGGGGGTCTTCGACCTGGGGAGGCGGCGTAGGGGCTGGACCTGGGGAGGTGCAGGTGGCGGGGGGGCTCGACCTGAGGAGGCATGGGTGTCTCGACATGGGGAGGCGTGGCGGGGGGGGGGGGGGGGGGGGAGAGGCTTTGACCTTGGGAGGACAACCTGGGGGCTCCACCTGCGACCTGGGGAGGCACGACAGGGGAGGGGGGCTTTGACCTTGGGAGGATGGCGTGGGGGCTCCACCTGTGACCTGGGGAGGCACGGCGGGGGAGGGGGGGCTTTGATCTTGGGAGGACGGCTTGGGGGCTCCACCTGTGACCTGGGGAGGCGACGGGGGGCTCGACCTGGGGAGGCAACGTGGGGGCTCAACCTGGGGAGGCGGTGAGGAGCTCGACCTGGGGAGGCGGCGTGGGGGCTCGACCCAGGGAGGCGGCGGGGAGCTCGACCTGGGGAGGCAGCGTCGGGGCTCGACCTGGGAGGTGACGGGGAGCTCGACCTGGGGAGGCGGCGTGGGGGCTCGACCTGGGGAGGCCGGCGTGGGGCCTCGACCTGGGGAGGATGGTGCGGGGGCTCGATATGGGGAGGCGACAGGGGGGTCGAATCCTGGGGAGGCAGCATGGGTGCTTGACCTGGGGAGGCAGGGGCAACGAGGGGTTTCGAGCAGGGGAGGCGGCGTGGCGGGGGGGGGGGGGGGGGCTTCGACATGAGGAGGGAGTGGCACGTTTAGTAAATTTGATGAATAAAATGGGTATAATGTGAAACAAGATAACAAAATCCGGTTAACTTTAACGGTTAAATGGATGATGTTTAACCACAGGGTCTGTAGGGTAAAGGTTAACAAGTTTACATGGGTGAGGGAGGAATTACGTAGTTTCAAAGGTCATAGAGGTAATTGACAAAGATTATAGGGTCTGCCGGGTAAAAATCCCTAATTATTAATAGTCCACAATCTCGAAATTTTGATTTGCGTTACTTAAGTTTCTAATGTTGTTGTTTACAGTCCAATAACCTGATATGTAAATAGAGATGTAGGATCCAACGAAGCTGCTTGTCATGTTTAGGTGGAAGGATACATGGAATAGTTTCTTCTTTGAACAATGCATGTATAGATCCACGACCCCCTTGCTTTAATAAGTAGACGCTCACAACAAGGAGACTGACCTATTGTTGAACAGAGGTGATCGAGCACGTCTAGTGTTCTACACAAGATGAGAGCACTATCGTTGTGACAACCAGCCACGAAGCTCCAAATCAAACAACAATTAACCCACAGATAATGATAAAGCAATACCAAGTAAACTGTGCTAAAATTTATTATAATCCAGATAAAATGTGTATAATGTACATATATTCTAGGCGTCCAACCACAAAAGCTACGGAGATATGAAAATAATTATTGTCTACAAATAATAAATAAAAAATATTTTTTTGTGTATTTTTTGATTTTTAATTTTTTGTGGGCTTTTAAGGATAATTAATTTTGTGGAATTTTATTTTTTTTACATTTTTATGTTTTTATTTTTATAATTTTTATTTTCTTTTTATGTTTTTTCTAATTTTTAATTTCTCTTTTTTAATATGTAATAAGTGTATATAAGTGTGTCTATATATCAATATGTGTAATATAATGCTATGTATGACTTAAATATAAAATATCAGTATGACGGATTTCTGGCAGATGGTCAGGACAGTAGGGGGCAATTCGACGGATGACTGCGCTATATCGTTTGCAGGACTTTGGGCCATCTAGGGAGGGAGAAATGATTTAGTTTTTAATAATCAAAGATTTTATTCAGAAAATGTAGTAGCCTTGTACTTCTCCCTTTGCCGTCTTTGGACTGCAAGGTAATGTACTCTCTATTCTGTTTTTAATATAAATCTATATTGCGGTGGGTCCCACCTTGGGACTTCACCCTCTTCCTTCTTCAAAAAAAATATAAAATAAATATATAAAATCAGGAAAATACAATTAAGTACAGTTATTTTTATTTTTTTGAAAAGTATGTATTCAAAAATTACAAAATAAACTATTTTTATTTTTTACATTTTCCTCTATTTTTATGGATTTTTTTGAAAATTATGTATTTTTAAAGCTCAAAATACCCTAAATCAGGGAGTTAATAAATAGGTCGAATTATTTTGAGAATTATAAATACAAAATAAGTCCAAAATTTCTTAAAACTTAATATGTAGTATGATGAATCCCCATTCATCACTCTTTATTCCTTTATTTTAGCTAGAAACCTTAGCCAAATACCTTGTAAATACCTATAAATAGCATAGATTATCAAAATGCATGCATCATGTAAATATGCATAATTAGCATGTTTTGGTGTAAAAATAAAGGAATAAAGAAATACAAGAAAAAGAGGGAAATATTTAGAATAAATATTGAGTGACCTAATCCCAAGGGAGGGCTCACCATGGGCCTGACCGCAAAAGAACCCAAGTAGAGAGAGATAAGGTCAATCCTACTTGTACATAACCCCATGTATATAAATAATTTTATTTTCCTCAAAATAAAAATAAAAAGTGTTTCTCATTCCTTGTACATATTTCTAAAAATAAAATAAAAACCAAAACATAATAATAATAATAATAATAATCATTTTCCATCTTGTATATATACCATGTACATATGTATATAAACCTATTTATTTAACTAATGTAAATAAATCATAAAATAAAAATACCTTTTTATTCCAAATTTTATGTTGTAAATAAATAAAATATAAAATTGGAATAATTGTACAAAAACAAACAATTAAAAATAAAAATAAAAAAATACATATATGTATATACCTATATATAATAATAATATAACGTAAATACATAATTTATTTTCTAAAAAAATAAATAAAAATCACTAAAAAATTCTTTGAAAATAAATAAATATTTTTTATTTTGTAAATATTTTAAAATAAGGTCATTTTCTATTTTTAATTGAATTTCCAAATAATTAATAATCAGAATTATCTGATTGGTCCACGGGGGATGTTGAACCCCGGTCAACTCCCCCCTGGACCACTTTCTACTCAGACCCGACTCTCGACCCGACTTCGCCCATTTTTCCCGAATCGCTTCGTTCACCTCTCATCCAAACCCCGTGCTTCGATTATACTCGATCCATCCCTGATCCACGCTTGGTGATCATTCCTAGGGATCCGAGCTCCGATTTGCTTGTTCGACCCCATCTTCTCGGATCCCTAGCAGTATAAAGCCTCACCTCCGGCCGACTTTTCACGCTTTCTTTGGCTCCGCCCTTCCATCCCAGGACCTCCATCACCCTCCTTAGAGTGACAGCTATCCGAGGGCAGTGTTGCAGAGAGGAGAGAGCGGCCCAGCCACTGATCCGGCGAGCTGCTTCGTCGTGCGCCGCCGCAAGGTGCGCCAAGCCTCGGACCCCGACGAATCCTTGAGGCGAAGACCCCCTGAGACCCAGCGTCTCATCTGCAGTCGACTTCGATCACTAGGTAGTCTCGATTCCCTTTAGTTTCGCTTAATTTTCGATTTCGCCCATGTGCGCCATTGGGCGTCGCCGGCCGATTCCCGCTGATCCGACCGTCCATTCTCTCATCTGACCATCAATTCACATCCACGAGACCTCTACCCACGTTCTTCACCCATCCGATCATCCTGTCTCGCCTTGGAGCAGGACATCAGGTCTCCTCCACCGTCACTTCGCTGGAGACCACGCTCCGCCCCCTTCCGATCACCCATTCCACCCACTGATGGGTCGAGGCACTTTGCCCTCGACCCAGGAGTCTCTCTGTGTTGTTTTGTAGGCCTAAGGACCCCAATCTGGAGGTCCCAACATCCGAGCACAGGAGCTTTGCTCCCCCTTCGTTGCCGGAGCTCCCCGGAGCTTCCCGGCTTCATCGGAGGTGCCCGCCAGCTGCGGAAGCGTCCGAGCATCCTTTTGCACATCTCAGCAGCCAGGAGGAGGTCCAACACGCACGGATAGAGCCGACTAACGTCGCTGGAGACGAGTTCTTACAGGACCTCTAGCCACCGTTGGATCGAGCTTCCGCCCTAGTTTGGATCGTGGTCGTTCGTTCGCGAGAGATCTACACCATCTGATTCATCTGGGAGCTCATCTGGAGCGTTCATCGGCGAAGGGGTGGCCGATATTCTCAGCCATCAGATCTACACATGGCACCCCCTCGATCGTCGATCTTAAATAAAGGGGTAATTTGCTCTTAGGCCCCTCCTTTTCCTGCATGTATAGATCAGTCCCGTAAATATTTTAGTGAGTTGTTTTTATTTTGGATAATTTGCAGTTAGGACCTCGATGTTTATGTTATTTGCAGTTTAGTCCCTATTTATGTGAGCCACGTGCATCGACACGTGAGGTCTTGGGATATTTGCACTTTTAGTCCTGTGATTCTTGGGTGTTATTGATTGCATCTTTTTAAATATGAATTACAATTATGCCCCTCTGTGTCTGAATCACGTGCTACACGCGTGTTGTTTTGGGCTTTTTGTAAGTTTGGCCACTGGACTTTCTTTATTTGTTATCATTTGGCCCTGGAACTATATTTCTTTGCATTTAGGTCCCTGCTTGTTGTGTGCCTTGTTTTTATTGAATAAAATATCAAATTAAATCCAATTTAGGTGAAAATTTGGAAATGTGGCTCCTGCCACTGTGTAAAAATTTCCCTAAATTTTTGGGACATTTTTGAAGCTTTTTGATATTTTTAAAAAAATCAAAAATACGCATTTTTGTTACTGTTTGAAAAAGAAAATCAAAGTAAAATATAAAAACTCCTTTAAAAATTCTAAAAAAAATAGTGATAGTTAATTTTAGTGTTTCTACCTTCTGTCCAATTTTGAGCTTATTTGGATTTATAAAACCCTTAAAAATTGAAAAACCCTAAAAATATTAAAAAAATTCTAAAAAATGTTACAAAAATAAAAAAAATACAAACTCTTTTTTTGTAGCTTAGTTTTTGCATATATTTTTCATAAAAATTGTCTCAGATTTTTATAGATCAATTATCTATTTTTAATTGATCTTTCAAGCTGGCTGTACATTGAGCACTATTTTCCTTCTTTCTTGATTTTTTGAAAATCAAATAAAAATTATAAAATCTCCAGAAAATTACCAAAAACACTTAAAAACATAAAAAACACAAAAACAATTTTATTTGAATTTTTGGAGTATTTTTGGATGTTTAAATAAATTGTTGTTGTTGCTTGTTTTCTCTTTTCCTTATAATTAAAAATCCAAAAAAAATTAAAAATCATTAAAATCCATCAAAAATATATTTTATTCTTTATTTTCGACTTTGACTACTTCGTAGGCCGTCTCGGCCATCCCGTGCTCCCTGAGTCCGACCCTGGTCGCTATACCAGGTTATTAAAATTAGCGAGGACCGCTATTGATTTTATTGTTTGATTATCTTATTTGGTGGTTCTTATATTTTCTTGTTGAGTCCGATTCTCCGAGATCCAGGTCATAACGACCCGAGAGTGTTCTCTACCTTACCCGGATTTAGGAGGTTAAATTTTCGGCTCATCATAGTAATATGTATATATATATATATATATAAATATAGGACAGAAAAGTATTTTTGTATTTCTGAAAATATTTTCTGATTTTTTTAGAGTTAGGAGTTTTTTTTTTAATTTTTAAGGTTTTTCTTATGAAATTTTTTGTCATGTTTGGTATGCAGATATATTAAATTGTAATTAGGATTTCTATAAGTGTATTTCTAATTTTTTGTATTCTTATCTCTAAACAAGGAATAAGTAGCACCAAAATGAATTTTAATAAATGGAAAAATCTATGAAAATGCTAAAATAAGATAGCAGCATGAACAAGCACAATATGAAGCACATTCACCTACTTTCCATAATTTTCCACGTGAAGGACCTATTAATCCAAAATAAAAACATAAAATTAATTTACAAGACCTCACAGGGTATATTTACATAAAATATAAAGTCAGGGGGTTACATGCAAAATACCCAAAAGTTAAAAACCTTTACACAAAATTTATAGACTAAAATTAAATAACCAAGCCTTGGGGCTTTGGTTGCAAAATGCCAACTCATGTGGAGCGCTACGTGAGCTGACCTGACAATGGACCTATATGCAATTTACAATAATGTCTGTGGCCCACTTGCAAATTTTACACAACTTTTTAAATGCCAATAAATATTTATAAGACTAAATGTTAAAACTACAAGAGGCAAGGGTTACTTAATAAATTACCCTTTAAATGTCCACGATCGGAGGGCGGACAGACATGCACGTGGCTTGATGAGCGATCTTGGAGGGGCTTCGCTTCATTTTAAATCAATGGCCTTGATTAGATCTAGGCCCCAAGCCTGATCCGATGGTGGAGAGGATGGTTGGAAGAACTCTGAAGAACTCACCGCCAGCGAGTTGGTTTTGTTGATCCCACCCACTTTCGGCCTCCTCCTCCTCCTCGATGAGTGATCCTGGTGGGGCTTCGCTTCATTCTAAATCAAGGGCCCAGATTAGATCTGGGCCCTTAGCCTGATCCGACGGTGGAGAGGATGGTTGGAATAACTCCGAAGAACTCTCCACGATCGAGTTGGTTTTGTTGATCCCGCCTGCTTCCAGCCTCCTCCTCATCCTCAACTGATTTGCTCCTTTCCTTCTAGGGGCTCACATGTTGGCGGGGTCCCTCAAATATCTCCAGGGCTCGCCGGAGGAGCCCTGGAGTCAGGAGTATCTGGAGCTCCTGTTCTTGCATGGGGCTGGTGCTTAAGGTGCTCTGCATGATCGCATACCTACACCAAAACACTCACAGGCTCGAGCTCGGTGTGCTCGATCCTTCAATGAAGTTGGGTACACAAGGGAGAGGCAAGTCGATGGGAGCTCTGGTGAAGGCAGAGGTGGGAGCTTCGACAGCTCGATTCCATGCTCAATCAAGGTGAAAATAGGGGGCAAATGTGAAGAAACATGAGGATAAGAGAATGAGGATGGGAGGGAGGCGGAACAAGGTCGGTACATGGTGGATTTGGGTGTTGGAGCCTAGTGCTTCGATGATTTGATTTTTAAAATTAAACTATAGGTGCGATTAAATGTTGAAATTAAACCTAAACCTAAATTACTAGAAGAAAATGCTAGGAAAAGAAGCTAACCTAGCCACTCGACAGGATCTGGAGCTCGAAGCAGGAGAGGTCATCGGAGACGAAGCTTGGCTGGACTGGGCCACCATGATTCTTGGCTTTATCCACGCCAAAGTGGGCTAGTATCAATGACAAAAGGGAGTATGGCGGTAGTGGTCTCAAGGAGGGAGGAAGATGGAGGTGGCATGAGAAATTGGGAGAAAAAGGGGCGTCACAAGGCTCTGACAGAATGGGATATGGAGGCCGGTGATGAATCTCCATTTCATCACCTTTATTCTTTCATTTCAGCCTTTAAACCCTAGCTAAATGCATGTAAATATCATTATTTTGCATATCATTATTTATTGTATAAATATTGTATAAAATACATTGTTTAAAGCTAAAAAAAAGAATAAAGAAAAGAAAAGGGATATAAATAAAATGTCAAAGATATTTTATGACCCTAAACCCCGAGACCAGGCATCATGATGACTGGGTCGATAAGGAATAAAGTAGGGGAAGATAAGTGTCAAATACACAATAAAACTCCAAATTTTTAGCCTTCAATATTGCATTTTGGGCCCCATTTTATTCTTTATCTTTTATTTATCAAATCAATAAACTTTTTACATGAAAGTTGTAGATAAAAATACATATACAAAATTAATTTCACATACAAATAATATACAGTCTACTTTTTATACCTAAAAAAAAGCCAAAACCCAAACTTCCCAGATCCATATCTTCTCCATATGAACTCAAAATGCATCATTGTATATAACTTTTTATTAGCAATTTAATAAAGGTGGTTTCATATAATTTGGAGCTAAGATACAAAAGTTAGGTTTTGGACCAATATTGTACTATATACATGAATAAAACATTCATTTTATTTATTTTGTACATTTTCTATAATTTTATATTTTTATAAATTTGTAAATATTCTT
The DNA here is from genome assembly GCA_037367405.1 of Ottelia alismoides. Taxonomy (NCBI): domain Eukaryota; kingdom Viridiplantae; phylum Streptophyta; class Magnoliopsida; order Alismatales; family Hydrocharitaceae; genus Ottelia; species Ottelia alismoides. The sequence continues at coordinate 134,024 of JAZKJV010002677.1, forward strand.
AATAGTGTATGTACAAATTTAGAATACAATAAAACCATAAATAAAATGCTAAAATAAAATAATATAGAAAAATACATAAATAAACTACTTACACTTATACTTATATAAGAAATACCTCTATTTATTTAAGTGTACAAAATACATCAGGAAAATATAATTAAAATATATTAAAGTGTATTTAAATAAGTTATCAATAAATAAATAAAGTGTATAAAATATAAAATACAAAATACAAAATAAAAATAAATTACCTAATATATAGGTAAATATACATATAAATACACCTCTAAAAAGTTATCTACAATAAATTAACTTGTAAAAATAAAAAAATTTGGATTAAAATAATACATAAAATAATAAACATTTTTCATGTTTTAACCAAAAATTAAATAATTCATTTACTAATTTATTTTTAATTATTTTTGAATTCGAATTCTGGTTTGTCTTTTTACAAGTGATGTGGCCCAATCAGGGCTTGTCACTTATTGACTTGGGTCGACTTCTCCGACCCAAGTCGTAGCCCTGTCAGACCTCATAGGACCCTAGTTCCTTGATTTTTGCCGCTCGATTCATGCATTTTTTGGATAGATTCCTTCTTTGACTTTCTTTATCAATCCAAGCTCTTTCACATGCACACATCTCCTCGATTGATGAATCGTTGGATCGAGCCGGCTACCTAGATCTTCACCCTCCAGCCTTTGCCTGCACAAAACCTTGCCCACCTCTTCCTTCAATTTTTGGTTCCATATTTTGCTTCTCTAGACCCCTCAGAGTGCCTTGACGTGTAGATTTTGGTGACAGGAAGATCGCCTTGTGTTTCACAACGAGGAAGGAGGAGAAGGAGGGCAGTCCCCGCTTATCTCCGTCGCTCGCTGGCGTGAGGTCCCCATTACATTGGCTCCGGCAAACTCGAGGTATCTTTCTCACTTCTTAGTCGGTTTAACCATAGATTTTTGATTCTATAGTTTTATTTTGTGTTTTAATTAGTGCTTGAGCATAGTTTAGAGCTCCAGCTACCCTCTGTCTCGTCGTATGATGAATCCATTATTCATCGCCTTTATTCTTTTATTTTAGCTTCATTTCCTTAGTCAAATACTTGTAAATACCCACTAATTTCATAAAATTACCATTCAACATGCATTTGTTAAATATGCATTTTAACACTATTTATATTCAAATAAAAGAATAAATAAGAAAAGAAAAAGAAAAGAAAATTAAAAAATAAAGGATGTATTTATGAAATAAATGCAGGCTGACCCGAACCCCGAGAGAAGGTCAAGACTTGACCTGATCGACCAGGAGTAAAGTAGGGTGAGATATGGTCTTTAATCCAAAAATCCAAAAAAATAATTTGTAAATATTCTTCCTTTTTATTTTTGAATTTATTCTTTACATATTTGTACAAAACATACACTATTTTATTTGTATGTAAATTGACCTCAAATCAAATATTTTTCTAAACAGAAATTGTAAATAAAAATGTTTTCTAAATAATAAAAATAATTGTAAAGTAAAACCATGTAAAGAGTAAGGTATCCATACTTAGAAAAAGCCGTAAAGTGACAATTGAAAGATAAATTCTGGCTCCATACGAACTCAAATTGAATCAAACTCACTTCCATTGTACTCTAAATTAATCTTTAAATGGCTATGGTTCATAATTTTTGGAGTTACAGTTGAAAAGTTGATTTTCTGGGTGGTTTTTGCAATTTGACCAGTTATTTATTGTATTTTTATACATATTATATTTTAATAATTATAAATACTGTTTACAGTAATTTAAAGTAAATAATTTATTAATTTTTTCTTGTATATAAAATCATTTCCTTATTTTTACATGTGCATAATGTATTATATATGTATATTACTTGTATATAACTAATTTCCCTATATAAAAAACCACCAAAAAATTAATTTCTAACATTAATTAATTAAATTAATATAATTACAAAAATTTAATTAATTTAATTAATTATTTGATTTTAAAACCTATGTATATAAGATTTGATTTTCTACCTTAAATAACCACCATTAAGGTGGCTAATTAATTTTTATAAATTAATTATTTTAATTAATTTATTTAATTACGTATTTTATTTTATTATTTATTTATTTAAATAACCACTAATTACCTTCCTTTTTTGTACATATTTTTCTTTTTTGGATTTATTCTTCTTTTTATTGTGCTCCTCCTCCCTCATTTTCCTTTTGATCAATCTTTAGTGGAGAGGAGCCCGATCTCCAAGAGCATCTTGTCGTAGAAGGGTGCCCAACCTCCGAGCTGTCCGGTGACAACGTGTCTGTCCTTGTCGAGGCCATCACGATGTATCCGATCCCAAGGTGAGATCCACTTTATTTTACATCTTTCATTTAGATTAATTCTAGGTGTAATTTGTAGTATTTGATCGTAGCTAATTCTCCATCCCGATTTGATTAGACCCCAAATTCGATTTTCCATCTCACATTGAGATCCCTACATTTCACAATCTATCTCTCACAACCTCTCTGCATCCAATCACATCTCCATTTGATTTTTTTGCATTTCGAATAATCGGGACTGAGCTGTCGTACTTGTGTCCTCATTTATGTATAAATAAAAAAATAAAAAATTAAAAATTATAGTTTCTCTTTCTAACATTTGTTTTACAGGAATCTAAAAAAATAAAAAAAATATAAAAAATAAATATATATAAAAATATCTCTACCTTTTCTGTTTTTTAAAAAAAGTTTTTTACTTCTATTAACAAAGGATATATATATATATAAATTAAAAAGATAAAAGGGGCACTGTCGAAGAGGAAAATCGAGCGGTCTTGTGTTCCACACAAGGCGGGAACACAGTCGTCGAATCGACCACACGAAATCCGAACTTCAGACAACAATTAACTGATGAGCTGAAAATCAACGAGAGACTAAGGGAGATAAATATCACGGGTCATTGCTACCTCAATCCCTCGAATCGAACTCAACAAGAAAATATAAGACCACAAAATTAAATCAAGAAGTCAATGAAATCGAATAGCAGTCTCACTATTTATTTAACCTGGTATAGCGACCAGAGTCGGACACAAGGAGCACGGGTTAGCCAAATAGGTCTACGAAGTAGACAGAAAATAAAATAAAATAAAGAAATTATTTTTGGTGGATTTTATAGATTTTAATTTTTTTGTGATTTTATATTATGAAGAAAATAAGGAAAAAGGCAAAAAGAGCACAATTAATGTATTATTCAATGCATCAAATCAAGCCAGAAAATTAAAATAAATCTATTTTTGGGTTTTATATTTTTTATGTGTTTTTGGTAATTTTCTCAGAATTTTGTGACTTTTAGTTGATTTTCTAAAAAATAGATTACGACAAAAACAAGAAGCTAATGTGCAACCAGATTTGAAAGGTTATTTAAAAATAGATAAATAACCTATAAAAATCTGGAGATAATTTTATATCGAACTAAAAATGAAAACTAAGCTACATGAATAAAAAGTGCATTTTTTTATTTTTTTAGAATTTTTAATAATTTTTATAAGGTTTTTAGGATTTTTTAATTTTTAGGTGTTTTATAAATTCAAATCAAGTGAAATTTGGAATGAAGCAAGCAAAAACACAAACAAACAATACCTAATTTTTTTATAATTTTTAGATGAGATTTTATATTTTTAGTGGATTTTCTAATTCAAACAGTAGAAAAAACAAGGGTTTTTGAATTTTTAAAAATAGAAAAATAACTCAAAAATGTCCCAAAAATTAGAGAATTTTTCAGTGGCAAGGGCCACGTATCCAAATTTCACCAAATTTGGAGTTGATTTGATATTTTATTCAACCACTAGAATTCAAACAACACACAAGGACCTAAGTGCAAAGAAAACTAATTCCAGGGCCAAATGGCAACACGCATTAAAACTGCAGGGCAAAAGTTGCAAAAAGCCCAGATGGGCACGAGGCACGCACGTGATTCACAATTAGAGGGACTAAAATGTCATTTCTATTTATAACAGATCAAACAATAACATCAAGAAAGTCCAGGCCCATACATGCAATTTGTCCAAAAACTCACGTGTCGAGGCACGCGCACCACATACACATGGATGAAAATACAATATATAAAACTACCAGGTCCAAAGTGCAAATTACCTAAAATAAAAAAAACTACTCTAAGTATTTACAAGACTAAACTATAAATGCGAAAAGGTAAGTGATATTACCCCATTATTATGATCCGACGACTGATGGGCGTCCTCTCCAGATTGAACGGTTGTGACGTGTGGACACCTCTTCGTGATGAACGGTGCGGATCTAATCCTCAGATGGATCGACGGTCAGGAGCATCCCTCAGATGGATGGCTACGATCTAATCTGACGCGAGGGGGGGCTCGATCAACGGTAATGGAGGCTCCTGGAAGAACAGCTCGCCGGCGACTTTCACCGGGCCAATATGCGCGATAGGGACCTCCTCCGGTGCTGCTGAGGTGGGGAACTCGATGCTCATGGTCTTCCGCAGTAGTTGGGGGTCTCTGATGAATCCACGATTCATCGCCTTTATTCTTTTATTTTAGCATCATTTTCTTAGTCAAATACCTGTAAATACCCATTAATTCCATAAAATTACCATTTCACATGCATTTGTTAATTATGCATTTTTAACACCTTTTGTATATAAATAAAAGAATAAAGAAGAAAAGAAAAAGAAAAGGAGGTATTTATGCAATAAATACAGACTGACCCAAACCCCGAGAGAAGGTCAAGACTTGACTTGATCGACCAGGAATAAAGTAGGGGGAGATAAGGTTGTCTGTCAGAAAATCCAAAAAATATCTTGTACATATTTTTCATGTATATTTGTATAAAACTTACATTATTTTATTTGTATATAATTTGACCTAAAATCAATTATTTTTGTAAATAAAAGTTGTAAATAAAACTGTGTTGTAAATAATAAAACATTTTATAAAATAAAATATTGTATATATTGTAAATAATTACACCCAGAAAAAGCCGTAGTGCGATAATTGAAACATCAATTCCGGCTCCATATGAGCTCAAATCGAACCAAACTCACTTCCATAATACTATAAATTAAATTATCTTTCAAATGGTTGTGGTTTCGTATTTTTTGGAGTTACGGTTAAAAAGTCGATTTTCTGGGGTGTATTGTGCAGTTTACCCATATATTTGTGTATATAATTATTAATATTTATTTTTCATAATGTATATATTATAAATATTGTTTTCAATAAAAATAAAAATTAAAAAAAATTAAAATAAAAAAATTTTGTGTAAAAATTATTTCCTTATTTGCACCTATGTACATTATATTATATGTATATAATATATGTATACCACTAATTTCCTTAAATAAAAACCACCAAAAAATTTAATTACCTAACATTAATTAATTAATTTAAATTAATTCCGATTTTTTTAATTATTTGATTTTATTTGATTGATTTGATATTATAACATGCCATATATATCAGATTTGATTGCATACCTTTAATGGCCACCATTAAGGTGGCCAATTAATTTCCAATTAATTAATTTATTTATTTAATTTATTTATTTCGAAATTATTTATTTATTTATTTTATTTAATTGATTATTTTATTAATTCACCCAATAATCACCTTCCTTTTGTAGATAATTTCCTTTTTTGATTTTCTTCTCTCTTTAATAGGCTCCTCCTCCCTCATTCACACTAGATCGATCTTTGGCGGAGAGGAGCCCGGTTTCCGAGAGGTTTCTTGTTGAAGAGGGTCCTAGCCTCCGATCCAGTCGGTGACAGAGATTTGTGCTTCGTCGAGGCCATCATGGCTTGTCCGATCCCCGAGGTGAGATCCACTTTTACTTGTCGTTTTTCCTAGGTAAATTGTAGGCTTAGATCTTAGCGTAGGAGTAGGGAGTAATTTTTAGATTAAAAATCTCAAAAATTTTCCACCACATATTTTCCGCCTCCGACACCGATTTACCATCTCATCTTGTGATCCTCGCATTTCTTTTTCTACCTCGTGCAACCTATCATCTCCGACCACGCACGGTGGTCGAAGACTCGGATCCATTCTTTACACCTCCGCCGGATCCCCATCCACATCTCCTATTATTGTGCATAAATAAAAATAAAAAAATTACATAAAACTATTTTTCCTGTTCATCTTACATTCATTTTTGCAGGAAGAATTAAAAAAAGAAATAAAATATTTATCGTTCTACTTTATCTAATCTTTGTTGTACAGAAATAAATAACAAAATAAAAAAATATTTTTTTATCACTAATCATTATTTTGCAGTAAAACAACATAAAAAGAAAATAAAAAAAACATGATTGTTCTTCCTTTTTCTCTAACATTTTTTTGCAGGTATAATAAAAAGAAATCAAAAATAATAATAAAACTTTTATTTTTATCTTCCTTCTAACATCTGTTTTGCAGGTATAATAAAAAAAACAAAAAAAGGCACAGTTACTTTTGTTTTTAACCTCTGTTTTGCAGGTAATCAAAAAAAAATAAAAAAATCCTTTCTTTTTTTTGTACAGATCTGCAGTCACAGAATAAAAATAATAATAAAAAAATTTAAAAATACAAAAACCACTAAAAAAATTAGCTTTTGAAATTTGACTACTTAGTTTTTAAATCGTGCTCCTTGTGTTCGACCCTGGTCGCTATACCAGGTAAAAAGAATAGCGAAAGACCGCTTACATTATTTTCATCGATTTATATCTATCTGTTTTAAGTGGTTTTAATTAATTTTCTCGTTGACCGAATCCCGTGGTTGAGAACGACGACACATTTTTGCATATTATTTTCCCTCTCTCGATCACGCGGATTTCGTGTCATCAGTCTCCGATCTAGCCGGGAGCGTTGGAGGAGCTCCGGCAACGTAGGGGACCTGTGACTCATGTTCCTGGGTACTCGAACCTCCAGATGAGGCCCTCAAGCCTTGAAACCTGCACAGGAAGCAAGAGGGGTCGAGGGCAAACTACCTCGACCCATTAGCGGGCGAAAAGGGTGCGTAGGTGAGTCGGAGCGTGGGTCTCCGGCGAGGCGACGATGGAGGAGACCTAAGTCCTGGTTCCGAGGTGAACCAGGATGATCGTAGATGCATAGAATGCATGGTGATGCGATGGTCGGATGGCGAAAAGAGTAATCGGATGATCGGGAATCACCCGGCGAAGGACGACCGCGCTAAACCTAAGATCTTGAATTAAAGCGAAGCTAAAGGTTAACAGGGTCACCTGATGGCTGAGAGCGTCTAGGCTGGAGATGCTGCATCTCCTGGGAGCCTCGCCTCAATGGAGCGACACCTTCAGAGGTTCGAGCTCGCCAATGGCGGAGCGCGACGTCGATGACCACCGGACCTGGGGCGAGGGTGCCTCTATCCTCGCTGCAACACCTCCTAGGGCTTGCTGTCACTCAAGGCAAGAAGGTGGAGGTCCTGGGAGTCGAAGACGATGGCCGAAGGTTGGGGAAAAAGCGGCTGGAGGCAAGGCTATATAGGAGTGAAGGTCCAAGAAGATGGGAGTCGGGTGCGATAGGAAGAAGGTCGGGCATGGATCACGGATGTAGGAGCTGCAATCGGAGCCCGAGGTTTAAGGGAATGGGTGGCGGATCACGTCTGGAAAAGTCGGAGAAATTGGGTCGAAGACACAGATCCATGAAAATGTGGTCCTAGGAGGAGAGTTGACCGGGGGTCAACATCCCCCGTGGACCAATGGGAAAATTCCATTGGAAAATTCTTTGGAAATTCAAAATAAAATAGAAAAAGGTTTTATTTTAAAATATTTTCAACATAAAAAATGTTTATTTATTTTCAAAGTATTTTTTAATGATATTTATTTTTTTGAAAAATAAATCATGTATATACATGTATAAATACCTATATATTTTTTTATTTTTATTTTTAATTATTTTTTGTTTACTTATCCCAATTTTATATTTTATTTATTTACACCATAAAATTTGAAATAAAAAACCATTTTTATTTGATTTTTATTAATTATTTACAAGGGTAAAATAAATACTTCTTTTATTGTTATATACATGGTATATGTACACTGAGGAGAGAGAAATTATTTATTTTTATTTTTCTTTTATTTTTACCATTTTTATCTTATTTTTATAAATATATACAAAATATGGGAAACACATATATATATTTATTTTATGAAAATAAAATATATACAGAAGAGAGGGATTTTTTACAAGGCTGAGTGACCCTATCTCTCTCTACTTATTTTATTTTTGCAGTCAGACCCATATTGAGCCCTCCCTTGGGTTCAGGTCACTCAATATTTATTCTAAATATTTCCCTCTTTTTCTTTTTTTCTTTATTCTTTTATTTTTGCACAAAAACATGCTAATTATTGCTATTTACACAATGCATGCTATTTGGTAATTTATTCTATTTACAAACATATACATGATGTTTTGCAAAGATTTTTAGAAAAAATAAAAGAATAAAGAGTGATGAATGAGGATTCATCACCCCCTATACTTTACTTTTGCTAGTCCCTTAGCAAACACTTATTTGAAAAGGAAGTGAAAAAGAAAAGAAAAAGAAAAAGAGAGGGAAAATGAATCAATGCTGATTATTAAACTTGCCTTCATTAAATTGAAGTATGGAGCTCAGTCAGATCTTTGGATTATTAATGTGTTGGAACCTTATTTGGATTTAGGTTTAAAACTTAACAACCTCTAAGTTCCACTAATATATAGTCAAGACTCCTCAACGATCCAAATCAGAACATGTCTACATACACAAACCCTGAAGACCATGAATCTTTTCTTGTACTGTGTAAGTGAGGTATAGCTCTCCACCTCAGAAGTAGAAAAGTGACAACCCTCCCCAAAAAGGTAACTCTAATACCCTAATCTGACAACTCTTTCCTCGAGGAGCGGGGTATTCCCTTCTAAGTTCAAGTTCAACCAACTCAAGAGGGGAAGGAAGAGAATGGACTATGGCCAGTGTAGCCATGTATCCTTGGGAGCTCAACCAGTGTAGCTAAGTCTCCCTGCTGCAAGCTTCATAAGATGGAACATGGATACCATAAGCTTTGCTTTATTGCACTATATACACTCCGGTGGGATTATCATTTTCTCTCAGACCCACCACTTTTTTGGAGTTTTCTTTTTGCATTTTTTTGATGTGCATATTTACAACATATCTACAAAGTGCAGCATATATACATAAGGAGTTTTTCCTCTTGAGCCAGTAGACTATCCCTCTTTTGAAGCATTATTGCAGCACACAACTCCTGTCGTTAGACCTCATGGCGACCAGACCAAGTTGAGACACACTTCCTTCACTATAAGAAGAAGAGAGGTTCCACCTAGAAGTAATACCCTCATATGCTACCCCAAGTCAAAGAAGACTGCCTCCTCACCACCTCATCCGGGGAGAGCTCGGTGTAAAGTGCTGGTCCAAGTAAAGCCATTGTCTGTAAGAGCCATGTGTGTTGTTAAGGGATCTACTTAGGCTCATCGAGATGACATATGATCATAGCCTAGTGGACTCAAAGAATTAAGTCACCATGGACCTGAAAAGTCTCAACCCTAAGCCCTATAAGGTTCCTCTTAGAATTAGGTGGATTAAGATCTTAACCAAGCTCCATTTTTCAATTTAATTCCAGGCTAGTTTAAATGTCAACTATGATTCAAGAAAAACTATACAAGTATTTACAAAGATGCAATTTACAAAATTTTACAAATGTGCAAAATTTTTGAAAAATATTTTGAAAACATGGATGTATGCATGAATGCAAGTTTTGCAAAATATTTACACACATTTACACAAGGTTTTTGCAAACTTTTGATTTTCAAAATATTTTACAAAAAATTTGTACTATATACATAATTTGATATCAAAATATTTACAAACTATTTACACAAAATATTTTTACAAACATTTTTACAAAAATAATTTGTACCAGTAGCTATGTATGTGCAATAAAAGAATTTTATTTACAAGGAAAATTTTTAATTTTTATGGATTTTTGGGTTTTAGCCTTTTTATTTATTAACACAATCACACAAAGTACAAGTTATGGCTAAAGTATATATGAAATATATACGACACCCCATAATACTTAGCTCAAACGATGTCCTCAGAGTAAATCAAGAGCGATGAAGAAGACATAACTCGTGCTTAGTATAGGGAAGTGAAAAGAAAGGCTATATACAAAGATAAATGAAAGAATAGAAATGAAAAGAGGATATCGGGGTTTCTCCCTATACTTAGGATCAAGTAATCCTAAGTATAGCAGGCTGTACACAAAGGGAAATCCGAGTGGAGAATGTACAGGGTCTACCTCCCCTATACTTAGGGTAAAATATCCCTAAGTATAGGCAACAAAGCAGAGGTAGAAAAGAATCAAAAGGAACTCAAAAGTCTCACACCCCATATACTTAGGGTAAAGTGCACCCTAAGTTTAACAACGTCAAAGATGCAAATGGGGTGTTGGACTGAAGAATAGTGTGATATGGACAACTAGATCTATACAAGTCGGGAGAACAATGATAATCAGGTGTGAGATGCAATAGATGTGAGTAAAGAGACCACATCTCACGCAAATTGAATCGGGGCAACGTCAACGACTAGCAGCTCATGATCTAGATATGGCTTGAGCCGTTTCCCGTTAACACGAAAGGTACTCTCAGAAGACAGCTCAGATATATCAATAATCCCATTGTCATGTACCTTTCGAACTAGATAGGGTCCCTTCCATGTGCTCTGTAGCTTCCCTGGAAATAATCTCAACCTGGCATCGAACAACCAAACTCGCTGTCCTGGCTCAAACTGCTTGTGGCTGATATGAGAATCATGCCATTCCTTCACTCTCTCCTTGTACTGAAGGCTGCTCGAAAAGGCTGCATCACGAAGCTCCTCCAGGGCTGCTAATTCTGCCCTCATCTGATCTCCTACTCTCACTGGATCCATAAGAATGTCTGTGACTGCCCAAAGTGACCTCTGTCTCAGCTCAATAGGTAAATGGCAGGGCTTGTCATAAACGAGGCGAAAGGGAGATGTACCCAAAGGCGTCTTGAAGGACGTCCTATATGCCCACAAGACCGAGTCCAAAAGCTGTGACCAATCCTTTCGATCAGGGCGGACGACCTTCTACAATATAGTCTTGATCTCCCTGTTCGACACTTCAGCAAGACCATTGGTCTGAGGATGATAAGGTGTGGCTACTCGATGGTCTATGCTGAACTCGCTAGAAAGGGCCTTTACCTTATCGTTGACGAAATGAGACCCCCCGTCAGATATCAAAACTCTAGGAACCCCGAACCGTGAAATGATATTCTTCCTCAAAAATCTGCAAACAGTCCTAGCATTTGCGGTTCGGGCGGGGATTGCCTCAACCCAACAACTCACATAATCAACGACCAACAGAATGTACTCGAATCCCTGACTCCTAGGGAATGGACCCATGAAATCGATGCCCCATGCGTAAAAAACCTCACAGAAGTGAATGGGCTGCATCGGCATCATATCACACTGTCCACAAGTGCCCATCCTCTTACTGTCAGTAGACCTCTTCACGAACTCATCAGAGTCTTTGAAGAGAGTAGGTCACCATAGGCCGGATTGGAGTACTTTCTGTGTCGTTCTCCTCCTAGAGTGATGTCCTCCTGCCTCAAGCTTGTGGCAGTAAGTGAGGACGCTGTGGTGCTCCTCCTGAGGAATGCACATACGCCAGACGCTATCCCCTCCTTCATGATAAAGGATGGGATCCTCCCAATGGTAGAACTTGGCCTTCGCGAGGAAGGTCTCAAGTTGCTATCTGGGCCAATCTTGTGGAACTTTCTTGGCAACAAGAAAGTTCACAATATCGGCGTACCACGGGAGAGAGGCGATATAAAGGATCACCTCATCTGGGAAGGTCTCACAAATAGGCTCGATCTGCTCAGGATCCTCAAGAAACTCCAATCAGGAGAGATGACCCGCCACCACATTCTTGACTTCAGGTTTGTCCTTAATCTCTATGTCAAACTCCTGGAGTAGAAGGATCCATCTGGTCAATCTGGCTTTGGCATCCTTCTTTGCCATGAGGTACCTGATGGCGGTATGATCAGTGAAGATGGTCCACTCTAGATCCAATGATGTAAGATCTGAACTTATCCAGGGCAAAGACTACGACTAGCATCTCCTTCTCAGTGACGGTGTAGTTCCGCTGAGCGGCATCCAAAGTCCGACTAGCGTAGTGAATATCAAAGGAGGATTCCATCCCTCCTCTGTCCCAGCATGGCCCCTACGGCAAAATCGGAGGCATCCGTCATGATCTCGAATGGAGAGACCAATCAGGCGGCTGAAGGACAGGAGCCTCTACAACTAGACTCTTGAGAGTCTCAAATGACGCTAGACACTTATCATCCACAATGAACTTAGTGTTCTTTCGTCAGCAGATCAATTAACGATCGGACAATCCTGCTGAAATCATGAATGAATCATCGGTAGAAACCGACGTGCCCCAGAAAAGACCGTAACTGCCGCAAGTTGGACAGTGTACTGAGTTTCCTAATGATATCCACCTTGGCCGGATCAACCTCCATGCCCCTGTTGGAGATGATATGGCCAAGCACCGTCCCTTGAGTCACCATGAAGTGACTCTTCTCCCATGAAAGCACCAGGTGTACCTCAATGCATCGCTGGAGGACGCGGTCTAGGCAGTCAAGACAAGAATCGAATCCGTCGCCGTAGACCGAAAAGTCGTCCATGAAGAACTCCAAGCACTCCCCCACCATGTCCGAAAAGATGGACAACATGCACCTCTGGAATGTCGCCGGCGCGTTGCACAATCCAAAGGGCATCCGCCTGAAAGCATATGTCCCAAAGGGACAGGTGAAGGTAGTCTTGTCCTGGTCCTCTGGCACTATGGCCACCTAATTGTATCCGGAGTACCCGTCCAAGAAACAGTAATGGCTCTTCCCGGCTAGTCTCTCTATAATCTAATCAATAAAAGGCAGTGGGAAATGATCCTTCTTGGTGGCCTGGTTCAATCGTCTATAGTCCACACAGACCCGCCAAGAAGTGGGTACCTGGGTAGCGATCTCCTCTCCAGACTCACTGACAACTGTGGTGATGCCCGTCTTCTTGGGCACCACATGCAATGGATTGACCCACTTGGAGTCGGAGATGGGGTAGATAAAATCGGTGCTCCACTATTTCGATATCTCCTTCATGACAACATCTCGAAGGTTCAGGTTCAGCCGCCGCTGGAACTCACGTGACGGCTTCACGTCCTACTCGAGATAGATATGGTGGGATCACATGGCCGGACTTATCCCCTGGAGATCGGCTACGCTCCATCCTATCGCCTTGCGGTTCTTTTCAAGAACTCCCATCAGATGGGATTCCGCTCTTCAGTCAAATCCGTTGAGATAATGACTGGGTACATCTCATGCTCACCCGCAATGAACCTATACTTCAGCGATGATGGTAACAGCTTCAGCTCTGGACAACTCGGTGCTGGCGGATCTGGCCTCTGAAAAGTCTGAGTGAATGCGACCAAATCGGCATGGGATAATGAGAACTCTTGCTTACAATCTGAATCTGGTGAAGGTTGCTCTGCTGATATCTCTCTGCTCGGTGTGGGATTAGTCTCCACCCTAGCTGTAGGCTCTGTGGAAGTCAGACATGGTATCAACTCATCAAACTCTGCCCAGTCGAAATCTGACTCCGAGGGATCTGTATCAGAATCACAAGAGAAATAAGCCTCACGATCGAGAATCGGGTCTGTTGCCTGAGATGTATCTTGGACCAAGGATGTGCTCTCCAAGATCTCCTCTGCTGGCATCTATGCATCAGCAAACTCTGAAAGTGAGAGGATGGCCTGTGCTGCGGGATCTGCCCAAACTGCCTCATCATCTGTGATCACAAAATCGCAGTCCTGGTAGATGTCTCACCCTGCCTCTGTTATTTGCTCTGAATCTGATGGTGGCTCGGAGCAAGCTGAATCTCTGGCTCTAGTCTCCTCGATCATCTCTATTTGTATACTCTCGCCCTCGACGCGAAAGTATACCTTCCCGCTATCATGATCAGACAGTGCCTTGGCTGTGGCCAAGAACGGGCATCCTAAAATGATGGGGGTATCGGTCACGGACTCAGGGATCTCCATGTCCAACACAACGAAGTCCACGGGGAACTTCAGGCCCTGAATTATGATGATAACGTCCTTCAGCAACACCTTCGGCCTCTTGACAGATCGATCAGCAAACTGAAGGATCGTCTTGCTCTATCATAGAGGGCCTATCTCGAAGCGATCGAGCAAGGCTGCCGGAAGTAGGTTGATAGAAGACCCACTGTTTCATAGAGTACGATCGAACCTCTGCTCCTGAATATGGCATCTGACATATTGATGAGACGATCTGAACGACTAAGGTGAAGGTACAAAAATGGTCGTTGTGACCTCGGTCACTCAGATGCACTCGATCAAGAAAAATGAACCACTAATAGAGATAAAATCGATCAAACACAAAATAGCGGTCCTGCTATTAGATTAACCTGGTATAGCGACCAGGGTCGATCACAAGGAGCACGGGTTGGCCTTTCGGCCTACGAAGTAGTTAAAAAGAGATAAAATAAAATAAAATAAATGTTTTTGGTGGTTTTTGAATATTTTATATTTTTTTGGATTTTTATTGTATTAAGGAAATAAGAAAAGCAAATAAGCACACACTTCAACAATTTATTAAAAGCACTAAAATTTAACCAACAATTCTAACAAAAATATTTTTATGTGTTTTATGATTTTTAATGTTTTTGGTGAATTTTTTAGAATTTTCTGATATTTATTTAATTTTATAAAAATCAAAAAGTGACTAAAACAGTAGGTACTGTCCAGCCGAGCTAAAAGAGCTAGATAAAATATCTAAACCCCCAAATTAGCTGGGAGGTAATTTTCCTGTAAAGAGAATTAAACAAGGAAAATCTAGGCATCTATTTTATTATTTTTGGATTTTTGGTTTAATTATTAGAATTTTTATAAAGTTTTAGGTGTTTTTCAATTTTTAGGTGTTTTAGATAATGAAAAATAGCCAAAATTGGCTAGAAAATCAAACTAAGTAAACCAAACAGTAGACAATTTTTCTGGAATTTTTAAATGAGTTTTAATATTTTTTGGGGTTTTTAAAGTTAGACAGTAGCAAAATTAAGTGTTTTTGAATTTTTAAAAATATCAAATGAAAACAAAATTGTCCTAAAAAATCCTCGAAAATTTTACACTATGGCAGGAGCCATGTGTCCAATTTTCGTTGGATTTGGAGGTGATTTGCTAGTTTATTCAAAAATAAAGAGGGGGCACAGTGCACAGTGACCAAAGTGCAAATACCCAAGAGTCTGGGGGGTCTGGTGCAAATAACCCAGCAAAACACGCGCCACACGCGTGCCTGGGGCACTCAGGGACCCAACTGCAATGAAAATAAGTCCCGAGGACTTATTGGTAACAGGTACCAAAAGCCCAAGGGCTTATCTGCAAAATACCCACAAATAGTCGCACATGCTCAAATAAACCACGCACAGGGGTAGAAATGCAAATAAGTAAAAACTTTCATTCAACTAATAACAACCAGAACTACAAGGGCATGAAATGCAAAACACCCAGAAAATCACGTGTCGAAGCACGTGTCACATCACATACAGGGGCATATCAGTAAATCAAAGCCAGTACCTGGGTCTCTATGCAAATAACCCTAAAACTAAACAACTAAACTCAATATTTACAAGACTAAACGCTAAATAAAAGAAAAGACAGGGCCTAAGGGTAAATTACCCTTTATTAATGAAGCGGATGGATGGAGGCCACGTGGAGCATCTGACGGTGGCGAACGATGGCTCTCCAGATCTCTCCTCCTCAGATCCAACGATGACTGCTGCTCCTGCGATGGACGGCCCCGATGAAGTCTGGAGCTGGAGGAGTGATCGAACGGAGGAGAAGGGTCCTCGAAGAACAGATGACCGGCGAGGTTCGCCGGCCCAGTGGTCTCGCTCCGAGGCTCCTCTGCTGCGCCTGAAGGTCGGAGAAGCTCTGCACTGGTGTCCTGCAGCTGGTGGTGGGCTCCGATGGTCCAGTCGAGCTCTGGTGAGCCCCGGCGAGGACGGCGGAGGAAGCCTTCTGGTCCTGATGGCCCAACACCTCAGACGGGCTGGGAAGCTCCTGCAAAGTAGACCAAAAGACTCACGGGTCGAGGGCAAACTGCCTCGACCCAGTCAGGTGGGGTGACGGTGGCTTGTGGGTCGGTATGGCGAGCTCCGGTGAAGGGGGTAGACGGAGGAGCTCGACTGCCAGCTCCTGTGCAAGCTGGGTTGGATGATAATGCGGAGAATGTGCGTGAGAAGAAGGCGGATGCGATGGTCGATTCCGATGGTCGAACGGAGTGATGGAATGGTCGGAATCAGCTAGAGCTGGTGGCAGCACGAATTGGGCGTAATCGAAAATCAGAAAACAAGAAAGGTCTAAGTGATTACCTGGGTGGACGAGTAGACTGGGGAGGAGCTAAGGAAGCTCCTGGTCTTCGCCTCGAGGAGCGTCTCCCTCCGAGGCTCGGTGCTCCTGCTGGTGGCGGAGCAGCGGCGGCGAAGCTCGCCGGATCGATGGCCTCTCTTCCTCTCCTCGCTTCGACAGCGCCAAACGCGAGCTGTCACTCTCGCGCACTCACTGGAGCTCACAGGGGTGGATTCGAATGACCAAATATGGGGAAATGAGGAGGCGGAGCAACGGCTATATACTCCTAGGGGTCCGGCTATCGGGAGGTTGGGCGAGTGGCTCAGTGCGCGGATCCCCAAAATCCACCCCGGGCGTGGATCAGGGATGATCAAGCTTGGATTAGAGCCCGGGGTTAACGGATTCAGGAGTCGGATCAAGTGTGCGAAATGGCGAGAAATCGGGTTGCGGGCACAGATCCGAGACGGGGTGGTCCTGGGGGGAAGTTGACTGGGCGGTCAACACTCCCCTGGCCCAATAGGAACAGGCCACGTGGCTGGATTTTGCAATTAAAAATAAGGGTAGCAAATGGCCGATTTAATGAAAACTTAAAACATGAAATATTTTCCTTTTATTTTTTTTCTATTTTTAGTGATTTTTAATAATTTTTTCGAAATAAAAATAAGGTATATACATAATATGTAATATATAGGTATATGTACACTATATACGGTTTTTAATTTTGACTTTTAATTTGTTATTTTTATACAATTTTATTCCCATTTTATATTTTATTTATTTTCATTATAAAATAAGGAATAAAAAGGTATTTTTATTTTATTTTTATTATTTATATACATAGGTAAAATAAATACATATATACATTTAT
Organism: Ottelia alismoides; assembly: GCA_037367405.1. Lineage (NCBI taxonomy): Eukaryota > Viridiplantae > Streptophyta > Magnoliopsida > Alismatales > Hydrocharitaceae > Ottelia > Ottelia alismoides. The sequence goes on from JAZKJV010002677.1 coordinate 151,324, forward strand.
ATACATGGTATATTTACAATATGTTTTTGTATTTTTAATTTTATTATTTTTATTTTGTTTTTGTTTTAATTGTTTTTATTTAATTTATTTACATAGAATATTTACAAAATTATAAAAATTAATTTTATTTATTTATTAGGCTAAATAGATATATAGGTGATTCCATGTACAATGTGAAAGTGATATTTTTGTTCTTTTTGATTTTTCTCTTTTTATCTTGTTTTTATACTTATAAATATGTACAAGTATTTACAAACCCATTTTCATCTATTTTTGTGAGGAAAATATTTTATTTTATTTACATAGGTATTTACACACACATGAGCCCCTATCTCCCTCTACTTTGGCTTTTATGCGGTCAGGCCCATGCTGAGCCCTCCCTTGGGTTAGGTTGCTCAATATTTATTCTAAATATTTCCCTCTTTTTCTTTTTAATTTTTATTCTTTTATTTTTGCACAAAAACATGCTAATTATAGGTTTTTACACAATGCATGCTTTTGGTAATTATTTGTATTTACACATATCTACATGCATTTGCAAAGGTTTTTGTAGCTAAAATATAAGAATAAAGAGTGATGAATGAGTATTCATCACCCCCCTATACTTAACTTTGCTAGTCCCTTAGCAAACACTTATTTGAAAAAGAAGTGAAAAAGAAAGAAAGAAAAAGAAAAAGAGGATGTACATGGATCAAGGTTGATTATTAAACTTGCCTTTATTAAATTAAGGTATGGAGCTCGATCAGATCTTTGGATTATTAATGTGTCGGAACCTTATTTGGACCTAAGTTTAAAACTCAACAGCCTCTAAGTTCCACTAATCTATAATCAAGACTCCTCAATGCTCCAGATCAGAACAAGTCATCAATCACAAACCCTGAAGACCATGAATCTTTTCTTGTCCTCTGAATGTGAGGTCTAAGCTCTCCACCTCAGAAATGGCAACTTGACAACCCTCCCCAACAAGGTAACTCTATGACCTTAATTGATGAATCCACATTTCATCATCTTTATTCTATCATTTTGGCACCAAAAACCCTAGCAAATACCTGTAAATAACATTAAAATCATCATCTTAGCATTCATGCATGTGCATCTAAACAGTGTATAAATTACTGTAATTAAGGCCAAAATTATAGAATAAATAAAGAAAAGAAAAAGAATAAAATATTGTAATTATTTTATGACCCAAAACCCCCGAGACCTAGGCATCTTGATGAATAGGTCGACAAGGAATAAAGTAGGGGGAGATAAGGTCAGAAATACAGAGAAAATACCTTTATATTTTATTCATTCTTTATTCATTTTGGGACCTATTTTTGGTTCCACTTTTTGTACATCAAATAAAGAAACTTTGTACATGAAAGTTGTAGATAATTTAATAAAGAAAAATAGGCTTGAGGTGTTGTGGCGATGGCTGGCGAAGTTCAAGACCTGGAGCCACAGAACAAGCCTCGAGGTCTCCTATAAAGGCGTAGTTTCTCCTTGTTTTCTGTAGGAGAGTGATAGATGTAAAAAGGGGGAAGCTTTAAGGTGCTTCAGGTGGCAGAGGCGAGGTGTGAAGGGCTTGGGCGATGGTCTTTGATGAAGGACAGAGAGGGAGAGCCGGATCTCCTGGTCTGAGCAAGACCAGGGTGAACGGAGGCATGTGGGGACATTTAGAAGATGAAGGGGGAGCTGATGGAAGTGATCGGGATGGCGTAGGAAGGTTTGATTGGTCAGAAGTGAGCGACGGAGCTGAAGCTCCGACGAAGGTGAATTTTTGATTCTGCGAGAAATAAAATGAAATCATGTGAAATAATGACTGATCCTGCACTACTGACGAAACCTGGATCGCCTGTGTTAATTATGAAGAATTATCGAGCGTTTAAATTAATGTTGAATGTGTCGTTGTCGGGAAATCGAAATCGATCAAGAAATAACCACAATAAATTAATCAACTTTTTTAGCGGTGTGGTTTTATGTTTATTTTACTTGGGCAAGTCCTAAGGTCGAACTCAAGGAGGCAAAGGAATAACCTAAAAATTTTATCTATCGAAGTTCATGTACGGTTTTCGAGGCGATATTTTTTTTATATTTTAATGCAATTTTGGGATAGAAAATGCAAATGTGGCCAATTTTTAGGGATTAAAATGTAAAGATCAATCAAACGATGTCCGCAAAATATGAAACTTGCCTGAGATGTCAAAAATGATGAAATTAATGCACTGTAATTTTTTAGAATTTTTGGATGCAAGATAAAATTTTATGGATTTATGAATGCAAACGATGTGAATTTCAACATTTAATAATAAAAAATATTAAACCTATTTATTTTCAGGAGATAAAATTATCTAAGATATATCACTGGGTGATCGATCTCAAAAAATCTTAAACCTCAAAAATATGAGATTTAATACCTATTGAAAATCAAAGACTAAAATAGACAAAATGATTTTTACAGGACAAATTATGCATGCAAATGCAATTCTTTTTGGGCACAATGTTAAATATATTAATCCTCGATTCGGTGATTTTTCAGCAATTTTCAGAGCTATGGTTAATTATTTATGAATTTCCAAGCACGAAATGGGCAAAATATGCAATTTTCTTCGAAATAGTTAATTACTAATTAACCACATATCACAAAAATATCACAAGCATGCCATGATGTAGAGAATTAATAGTAGAACACAGTATTCATTTTTAATAAATAAAATGATGTGATGTAGAGGTCTTAAATAAATAAGGAACATAGGGGTATTAATGTAATATTTTAATAATTAAATAGCGCAGAAAATACATAATAAGGGTCGAATTGTAATTACTTAGACCCTTGGGGGGTTTACTGCAAAATTTCCAAGAGCACGTGCATAACACGTGCCCTTGGATTATGGGGGCCTTCGCGCGAAATGGAAGACTTGAGGCTTTTTCGTAATTTTTCCAAACAGGCACGTGCCCCGCACGCGCCTTCTCATCTTGGGGCGCTTTTGTGATTTTGCGGAACATGAGGGGATCTTACGTAAAATACCCACCCCGTGCGTGCGTATCACGTGGCTGGGGGGTCTTCTAAGACGTTCCCTCCTCCACGTGTCGCGCACGTGAGGAGGGCCTTGGGATGGAGGAGCAGTGCTGTGCGGTGGTTCGTGGATCCTCCGACCGACCTCGGAGAGCAGAGAGGATGGAGGAGCGTTGTCGCTGGCGGTGTAGTAGATGGCCACGGTGGAGGCGGGGGTGTCGATGAAGACCGACGAGGATAGGAGGGCCCCTGGAGAGAGCCCTTGTTAGTGGCGATGGTGAACAGTCTGCTGGAGTGTCAATGAAGATTGATGGAGGCGAGTCGTTCGTTGCTTCGTCATTGGTAGATGACGATGGTGGAAAGATGGACTCGTGGTGGAGGTGGAGAAAAAGATGGATGGGGGTATCAGCGGTGAAGGCGTACGCGGGCGAAGGCTTCAGGCGGTGGCTCCGGTGACGAAGTGGTGGAGCAGCGGTGCAAGCGGAGATGGGGTAGTTGGTGAAGCTTCTGAAGGTGAAGGCGTTGACGGTGAAGATGAAGCTGCGGGTTTGACGACGTTACGTGCTGGAGCTGCTGGACGTCACGAAGATGTCCGGGGCTTGAGGCAGTCACGCGGAGGAGGCGAGTCGTAGGCGGTAGTCGAGGGAGGTTGCGTCGTCGTTGGCTCGACGGAGGGGATCTGGAGCTGGGGCAGCAACAACACGAGGAGCTTGTTCGTGGGCTGCAACGAGAGGGGAACCCTCGGATCTCACCGTATTGTCGGGGCGTGGAGCTATCACCTCCAGCCAGTCATTCCTTCGAGCATCAGTCGACGGATGGCTTGAATATGTGGGGGCGACGAAGCTTAAATAGGATGAAGATGGCAGCCGAATCGGAAGGGGATCACGTGATGGAGGGGACGGAATGCGATGGGATTTGGTGGAGGCCCCAAACAAGGAAGGCGGCGACAATTGAAGCGTTGATTGTGATATACGCGGGGAGGAGCGGCAGAAATCGCGAAGGTGGTGGAAGGTGGCGATTGTCCGCCCAGATTGGGAAAGTTGGGGGGGGGATGGCACGTGCAAGGCACGTGTGTGGGAGGCACGTGCGCTGCACGTGCGAGGCTTTTAATATTTTTTTTATAAAACAAATTTAAAAACCTCCAAAAATGGATGACACATGGCAGCTCCAGGAGCTGCCACGTGTCAACCCTAGAAAAATCAGAAAATTAAATACAAAGAAAAACAACCTTGGATCGTCAAATGGCGCCGTTGCTGGGGAGGCAAATGACTTTGATTTTATCTAATTTTTTTTCGATTTTCCACATTCGGGTAGTCTGATCCCCGAATTTTCATTATAAATTTTCCATCTTTTCTTGCGTTTATTTTATTTTATTTCCAGCATTTATTTCTTTATTTTATTTTTGATTATTTTTTGTGTCACTCTCTTACACACACACACACTCTCTCTCTCTCTCTCATTTTTCTTGCGAGGTACCCGACGTACGTGGAGCGATTTCCCACGAAATCGATGCATCTTCACCGACTTCCGAAAAAACCACAATTAAATTAAGATCGAGTTGAGTCGTAAGAGAGCATAGAGTCTAGGATTTATTTTTCTGCAATTTTAAATTTTGTAATTATTTGCTCATTTATAGCGGTGCCCATTTGGAATCTCGCGGGTGTAATAAGACCTTGAACTTTTTTTGTGGTGTGTCATGGCCTATTTCAATATCCGGTGAGGGTAGGGCCCGAAATAAGTGGCTCTTAGGTTAAACCTGCATATACGGCTATTAGAGCTTTTAAAATTTTTTATTATGCTCGTAGAATCTAGGATCACACTGCACTTTAATCGAGACACACATTAGATCATTCAACTTAGTCAAAAATTTAACTCGTTTCTTCCCGACTAATAGAATTTCTACTAGGTGCGACTTTCATCGGCTTGCATTCAATATAGAATAAATTTTCAATTCTTGTATTGCATCCCACATGGAGATTGCAAGGAATCACTGTAAGTCTTCTAATGAGCATACATGATCGTTTTTCGCGTGCATCGACTTTTCCTGAATTTCTCCCCTTCTGTTTTGTCACTAATTTTAAAGGAAATTGGGACTGGACGGTAGATGTATATTGTGCTCACTTAATTTTTCAGTGATCACCTAATTAAAATTGGGACTACTAAATATAGACGACTTTAATTAACCCCATGAAATCAAGAATTTTTGTAGGAGAGCAACCCCGACCTTGGATTCTTTTATTTGTCTGAGTGAGCGAGAGACGACACTTAAGGCTAGAGCCCAAATCCGGATTTTCATATTGACTACTAATTCTATAAAATGGTTAGTTACTTCTCAGTGAGGATCTACGGGTAGCCGGTAAACGGTCCGGATTTCCTTAGCAGAGTAGGTGGTTTAAAGGATACTATGTAAGGCTCCGTTCTTAAGTAACACGGGTAGCCGTTTTACAGTCCGTACTTACATCCATACTGGCTGAAAGTAGTTGCCAACTAGTCGTAAGAATTCGGGCCAGTCTTTTAGAAAATTGTCAGCACCTAACAGCTCACTAATTTCTTCCTAGATTGATTTATCACCAACTAAAAATTGAAAAAATAATTGTCAAACTCTTGCGGCTTCATTGTGTGAGTTGGTGAACCTGGTGTTTGAGATGTGTTTGCATTGGTGTGCGTAAATCGATTTCAAAGATCAAAAGCCGCACACTTGTGCCATCACCTTCCTTGATAATGTTTTCTTTTGTGAATATCCTGTGCACTTGCACCGAGATCAACCATGCCGATTCATCGTCAACCTCCTTTAACAAATACAGGATGATGGACTGAGTACACATTTGATCTATATTATGAAAATGAATTTGTCTCGGTCAGGTCCAAATAGTCTAAACCCTCTTATTTCCAGAATTCTCCAACATTTGCTGGAGACTTTCACTCTCGGATGAATCTGACACCCTCAGTAAATTCCAAGTCACTCTACTCGAATCATCTGATCAAAGTCATCCCAGCCTCATATTTTTCACCTCGACCACCTGAGCAACTGCCATCCTGGACTGAACCATCTTATTCCCGATTTCTCGCTGAAACTAATGAACCATTTCAAGATCAAATCACTTTTGAGACTCATGATTGGCCGAGAGATCAAACCCAACCACCTTCATTATTTCCTCACAATCTTGTTGGGATAGGTCCACAATTCACAGAAATGCATCCAGACTGGACCTTAGAGAATAATATGATGGCCCGATCAAACCACAAGGAGAGGTCCACACATAATGATCATCAGCGCTGGATTAACCGCGATGATCACATCCACATTGACCAACTCGAATACCACTCTTTCGGACAACCAGCACATACAGAGAACCAAACTGATGATATAGACACATATGAACCCTGTATGACTCCATTGTTTAGGGATATGATCAATCATGATCATGGAAGTATACTCTACTCAAACCAGCATTGCATGCCGGAATCACGACATGCTGAGTATGAGACCTACAGATTCCCGCAAAATCCTTCCACTGAGCAAACTCCTTCCATATTTTTTGAGGAGAAATTTTCAAAAAATCGCAATCATATATTATATAGTCCAAGAGAATCTCCTCTCAGCTCATACAAGAAAATGGAAGATGAAATTACTGAATCTAAAATTCAAAAACAAGAACATCCATCGTCTACTCCCATGATTGATCATGAAAAGTTTTTGGAGGATGATATTTCGAAGATAAATAAGAGGTATAATTTAATGGAGGATAAATTTAGAAAGTTCACCGACCGACTAATTTCATTCTATGGTAGCTCGGATATAAAAATGGATGAGGAAAAGATTGAATCTCATGTTAAAAATTCTGTGGATATTCAGAAACCTAGAGACTATTTTCACCCTATGGACGATCCTGATAGTGATACCTCTGCCTATTACTCCCCTAGGGATAAATCTGATTCTGATTCGAGATATCAAAACCCCTCATCATCTATGGAAAACACCACATCCACACACCACACAGAAAATACAAAAAGCTCGCTCCGCGCTCACACACCCTCTCTGAAAAAATGATCGATTCATTGAAGATGGACACTTTTGAGCTCATACAGCTAAAATTGAAATATTCAAAAAAAAACCAAAAAAATCGAAAATCCAGAAAAATAAATAAAAATCAAAACTGGTGAACTTCCCTTTATACATGCCATTGAACACTTCCCCGAACTTAAAGGATTTGTCATGAACAAATTAATGATGAAAAAAATCAGGCAGGATAAGAACAAAGACTGAAAGACATATCTTGTCAACGGCCACCTCCTTGGTGTTGAGGAGAAAAACCAAGAGCCGTATAGTGAAGCGGTTGCCTATATTTGACTGTGGAGTTAAAGACATAATATTTACCATGCTCAAATTGATGATGACTCACTTATAAATATCCTCCCGACCTCTGTATTTGACAAGCTCAAACTGGACCTATCAGGAAGATAAGAGAGATTGTTCAACTGGCTGATCGATCGATAAAGTGGATGAGAGGAACCATTTCAGTCATCGTTACATTCCAAGGTGCTCCGCTCAAAGTGGACTTCACGATCATTGATATTGAGCATCAAGGAGTATTCACCCAGTCTCCAATCATTCTTGGAAAGCCATTCTTGGCATTGGCTAAGGAAATTATTGAGTGTGAGACTCGAGAAATCAATTTTACAGCATTGGGAGCACTTCGATCTCAACAAGTCTTTGAGGAACCATGATTTTATGAGGCAACCCACGAAACCCTCGACGTCTGTAATCATCAAGCGGTATACGAGCCCCTACCCCATTGATACACCTGAGATAGCGGTTGTTGATGAGACTATTGGTTTAGGGACTCTCCCTACTGTTCCATTTCCCGTTGCTCTCACCATGGAAAATCGAATATATGACTCTTATGATCCTGAGACATATGCATGGGCTCATCTTGAGTCGTTCGAAACCTTCTCTGACTACCTTGATCAAATCGACACGACATAGGAATGCTCCAACATCAAGTGTCCCCACTATTCCATGCAGACTCTCCCCACTATTCCATTTCCCACTGCCCTTATCATAAAAAAGTGTTTCTTATATGATCCTTAGACATATGCAATGGCTTACCCTGAGTCAACCTTCTCTGACTACCTTGACCAAATCAATCCAACTCAGGAGTGCACAAACATTAAGAAAACTAAGAACAAATACGCGGGACAAACACTGACCAAGGAGAAAAATTTCAATGATTATTCATCTGGAGACTCGAATGTCAACACCTCACTCACAGAACCAACACCTTCACGAAATAAAATGGCCGCTCCTTCATCTAAATGTAAGTTGCCTTTGACCTTCCGGAAGAGGAATCGTCTGATGATTCCTCATCAGATCTGGAAAAGGTAATCTACATGAGTGAGGTCTGTTCGGTAGTTCTAAAATCCTATCTTCGTAAGGATCCAAATTTCGATTCCCGTTGGACGACTCCCGCTCCTCACTATTATTCATCCAAAGCTGATTCTCCTGGTCTCAGTAAATATACTGGAATAATTTCTTATGAGCTGACTGAGATGGGTGCTTCAGAGTATTCATCATCTGAGGATGAATCGCTTCATCATAAAAAATAACAAATTCTAAGAAAACAACTGAAGCAACTAAAGAACAGGAATATCCGGAGTGCTTCCACTTTCAATTACTATTCCTCTGAGGATAACTACGATGATGGTTATCTTTCATCTGATTCATACACTTCATCTAATCTCCAGCATGATTTCTCTGAGGATAACACTGATAATGGTTGGGAATCATAAGCTTCATCTCCTTCTTTTCATTATGATCTCCCACCACAAGCTCACAAAAAGATCAGCCGAAAACCGCCTTAATCATCGGCTACCCACCCTCCATCCCTACCCCATCGGTCTCCTTGTACATCTTCTTCCTCTACTTATACCATATGTATCTACCATTCTCCCAATCTCACGATCACCTCATTTCCACCCTTCTTCCGTACTTAGGCTGTTCACAGCCTAAGTATAGGGGGGTGGACTGGTCTATCTTTTTCTTTTTCTTTTTCACTCTTGTACACTTAGCCCGAGCCATGTCTTCTCGACGCTTCTTGTGCTCTGAGGACACAACACTCTTTAAGTATAGGGGGGTGTTTATATATAATGTGTATAAATTTTATCGATAGCTCGTACTTTCACGTAAGTTTATATGTATTTACGGGATGGGTAACTAACTTAAAAAAAACACAAAAAGGGAGAAATTTTGCCTCTAGCACTGATTGTGTCCAACCACAATTTTTTGAAAAAATTGCTTCTTATTCATTTCTACATAAAAAATTCTTTACATTAAAAAAAGTGTTTGCATTTCATGCACTTGCACTTCATCCAACATTACATGCATTTGCATCTGTGAAAAGCCCTTGGGTTCTGAATCAAGTTATGAGCATAAATCGAGAGTGGTCTAGACTTGACCTTAATCCACCTAATTTTCAGAGGAACTTCACCGAGAAAGAGGATTTTAGAAGCTTCAAGTCTTTGACTTAATTCTTCGAGTTCCACATGATAATGTGCAGCATTTGACTTAATGTCTAACCTGGTCTCTTCATTCTGGGTACGACTCTGGAATAGGGAATCACTTTGTACTCTCGCACTATACACTTAGCTTAACTCTGACGGGGTGTTGGAAGACTGTGTGAGTTTCTTTTCTGGTAGCTTGGACATCTAAAGATCGGAGTATGGGTTGAAATAAAGCTCAAATCCCTAAAATTCATGGCTATTTCTTCATTTATTCTGCATAATTAGCATTCATGCATGTATTGATAAGGATTGCATTTTATCACTACTTATTGCACAAAATAAGAAGCCAAAAATCCCATCCAAAATGACCTGTAAATTCACGTAACTTCTCTGATTTTTAACTAATTCATGCTAACTCCAATTGAGCTGAAACAACCTCCATTGTGTACATATATCAACAAAAATAAAGGAAAAATACAAAAAACCCCACTAACCTAAATAAGGGACCAAAAACGCAAACCCTAATTCCAGGATTCTCGGACTAAAACCTCGATATCTTCCTCATCCAATGTCCGATTTTATCCCACTCACTTTAGTGTATATTCAAATACTTTCAAAATAATAACAAGTTCAAGTGAATCAGAGCTCATATGTGAAAGTTGGGTTTTGGGCATTTTTTGTACATTTTGTATTTTATCGGTTTTTGACCTATTATTTTTTTGTACATAATTGACTCATTTTATTTTATTTCTTTTTAATTTGCTTTCAATGATAAAAGTTTTATTAAAATGTGCATAAAAATCCAAAACCAAAATGAACTTGAAATCAAAGAAACTAAGTCAGAGTCTTCACTAACTGTCTATACAAAAATAGTCTTTTTCGTATTTTATTTTATTTCATCTTTTTCTTACTTAATAAAAAGCCAAAAAATAGATTAATGTGTAAATATTTATACTTGATTTTATCATATTTTTTTATATTTTTATCTAGTTTAAAAATGAAAAATAGAAAACCCAAAAATCAAGGTATTCTATGTACATGAGATACCCCAAAATATCAGTTTGTGCAAATGATCGATTTTGGTTTTTGTGTCTTTATGAAAGTTGTAGATCTCGTCGATACGAGTAATTTCTGTGAAGAAAATTTTTCGATCCAAGGTCATTTTCTATATCTTTTCTTTTTTTCTTGTATTTAATTTTCCGATTTTTCTAGGGCTGATACATGGCAGCTCCTGGAGCCGCCACATGTAACCCATTTTTAGAGGTTTTTAAATTCATTTTATAAAAAAATTTCATAAAAGCCTTGCACGTGCCTCCCGGCATGTGGACTGGATGTGCCATACCCTCCCCCACTTTCCCAATATGGACAGACGATCGCCGCCTTCCCCCACCATCGTGATTTCCATCGCTCCTCCCCGCGTATCTCGCGATCAACGCTTTGATCGCCGCCGCCTTACTTGTTTGGGGCCGCCACCAAATTCCATCGCATCTCGTCCCCTCCATCATGTGATCCCCTTCCAATTCGGTCGCCATCTTCCTCCTATTTAAGCTGTGTCACCCCCACATCTTCAAGCCATCCGCCGACTGATGCTCGAAGGAATGACCAGTCGGAGATGAGAGCTCCATGCCCCGACGACACAGCGAGATCCGAGGGTTCCCCCCTCGTTGCAGCCCACGACCGAGCTCCTTGTGTTGTTGCTACCCCAGTTCCGGATCCCCTCTGTCAAGCCAACGACGATGCTACCTCCCTCAACTACCGCCTATGACTCGCGTCCTCCACGCAACTGCCTCAAGCTCCGGACATCTTCGTGACATCGAGCAGCTCCAGCATGCAACACCGTCAAGCCCATAGCTTCATCTTTACCGTCAATGCCTTCACCTCCAGAAGCTTCACCAACTCCCCCACCTCTGCCTGTGCCGCTGCTCCACCACTTCATCACCGGATCCACCGCCTGAAGCCTCCGCCCGCGTACACCTTCACCGCTGATACCCCCATCCATCTTTTTCTCCGCTTGCACCACGAGTCAATCTTTCTACCATCGTCATCAACCAACGATGAATCAACGAACGACTCGCCTCCATCAATCTTCATCGACACTCCAGCAGACTGTTCGCCATGGCCACCGACAAGGGCTCTCTCCAGGGGCCCTCCTCACTTCACCGGTTGATGAATATGTGATTCATCACTCTAAAAGTTGAAATTAGAGATTTGTTCCCGAGTAATTAGCTGCATATTTCCACTTATATTTCATAATTAGCATTCTTGCATGCATAAATAATATCTGCATTTTAGTTTTCATATTTGCATTAAATAAGAAGTCAAATTCACTTGTAAAAATCACCTGTAAATACCATATTTGCATCTATTTTGTAATAACTCTAAAATCCAATAAAACCAACTCTATACTATATATATATTACTAACACTAATAAAAGAAAAATATCAGAAAAATACTAACTTGTAAAATTAACCAATAAAACTCGAGTCCAAGTTTGAAACTAGGAGCCTTAAAATGCATATCTCTCTCTCATACAGTGTCTGATTTAGGTCTACTCACTTTTAAATAATATACATTCAAAGACCTTCAAAACAAGACCAATTTCATTAAAATCGGAGATCGTATGTGAAACTTGGGTTTTGGGCCACTATTGTATATTGTACTTATTGGCATTTTTACCCTTGTATTTTCTCCCTTTGTTTGACCTCATCTCCATTTTTGGTCAAATGAAACTTGTAAAGCTCATCGAGATCTACAACTTTCATGTTTTGAGTTTTTCCAAATACGGCCATCTCCTCCCTGTTTTTCTTGATTTTCTCCTGAGTAACCTGATTGGGCCACATGGCTCTTTCTAGTTGAGCCACGTGGCCTGCTCACTGTAAGCCACGCGCCTGCATTTTTCCACCGTTCGATTGGCTCCAGGTGCCTCTATCTACGTCGCCCAATCCCACATCCTTTTGTAGCTGCCCTATCAAAACATGGACGCATCTTGGCCGTCCTCCAGCGCTGCGCTCGCAACTTGCTACGTGTCACATCCACAACCGCCTGATCGTGGCCTAGATGCCCTTCATCGCCACCGCTCCTTTCTACTAGGACTCTCGACCATCCGATCCAATCTTATCATGCATCTCATCCGTCCATCCCCGTCGTCCTCTCTGCTCGCCATGTGGCGCTCTCTGTGCCCATCGATTCCCCCTCCATCGATTTAATCCAACCCGCATGTTCGCTCCCATCCCCTGGCCGCTGGATCATGAGATCCAATGGCCAAGACCTTGTCTTCCTCCTCCATTCGTCCCTTCTCCCCCACGAACTCTACCTCGCACACTTGTCTCCCCCTTTCTATTCTCCCGACTATATCAACCATGATCTCCATTCGATAACCGTTCCATGACCGAGCCCACTCATCCACTACCCTCGCGAGCCACTTAGATCATCACCTCCATCTCTCTCTCTCTCCATCATCCCCTCAAATCATGTCGCCACTCACCAGAACCACTTTGCCGATCCTATAAATACGTTGTCTCCGTCCTCCCCCGTCTTCATCCGCCTTTACACGAGAGAACCTCGAGCTCTAATATCCTGATCTGTGATAGAGATTCAGCCGGTCATCGAGCGACGACAGGGATTTCTCTGGCATGATCCACGGCGAGATTTCGTCGTGCTGCAGCTCCACCTTCGAGTTGCTCGAGCTCGGGCATCTGCCAACCTTAGATTGATTTCCGAGGCTCCACCTAGAGCCTCGAATCCTAGGCAAACTTTGTCATCTCCAGGTATATTTCTTCTTTTTCGTCTCTGGTTCTCCACTTCATTTTCTCCGATATTCCCTGAACTAATTAGGCCTCCCCGCTCAGTATCACCCTCCATTGATCACTGATTGAGCTTCACCTCGTATCTACCATCTTCGCGCATCCCTCTGCTCCTCTTCTCGACCTATCGAGACCTCAGGTCACCCCCTACCATTGCTCCTCCCTTCACGGCGAAGGAGCACATAGTCCGTCTGCTTCATCGCCCCACAAGGACTCCGTACCACCCCACTTCATCCATGAGATCAAATGCATCGCGCTTCGGCTATACACTAATGTGCAGGTATCTAGTTCGTCATTGGACGGAGCTGTCGTATGAGCCTCCTTGGCGAACTCTTACTCCGACGTTCAAGGGAACCAAAGACACTCTAAGTACTCGAGATGCTCTGCCACAGTTCAGTGATGACAACTGGCCGATCAAGAGCGACTAAGGATCTTCTCCGAGCAAGTTAGGAGGAGGCAGAGCTAGGAGAGCTTCGCCGGAGTCCAACCAAGCCTGCCGTAGGAGGCGGCGGCGAGGAGGAACCAGAAGAGCAATTACCGTCCCATCTCCAAGATCGGACGGTCATCAGTGAGTCGCGTCGCCCGTTTGCCTTCTCTCAGCCACCGTTTGATCTTTCTTGATCAAACTGTCCACACTCGACCACGTCTCCTCCTCAACAGGGCATAGGAGCCACTCAATCTCTAAGATCCGACGACCAGAAATCGTCCACTTCGACACCTCGAAGCTCCTCTCCGAGTCTCTCCTGACCTCAGCTTCGGGGTCTGCCGAAGCGCAGGTATACGCCACGTGTAGGTTCGTTCCGAAGCAACCACCGAACCAGTGGTTTACGTGACTTGCACATGCAGACGGTGGGGAATTTGCAGCCGCACCCCTTGGAATTCTAGAAATTATGTTCACATCCATGCCAGTCAACATCGCGTGATGAGCACGTGATGCCCTGGGTCATTTGCATCAAAGTCCACGCCAGTTTAGGTAATTACACTTTCATCCTGTCAGTACGTTTAATCAAATTTATTTTCTGTATTGCATCCATACCCCTATGTTTGCATATTTATTTAAACTAACCACTTTTCCTCCAAACTTGAGTATGGATGCAAAATTTGATTAAACGTGTAAATCAAATTTCTGTTTCCATATAAAAAAGCACAAATTTATTTTACTCCCTCTTCTACTAACCACTTTTCCTCCAAACTTGAGTATGTACATTCTCCTAGTCCTCCTTCACCTACCAAAAAGACCAAAAAAATTGAAAACTCGGAAAATACCATAAAAATTGAAAAAGGAAAAGATCTAAAAAAATTGGATCCTGCGGTTAGGGAAGCATTGGATAGAAAGTTGATTTTTGAGCTTCCCTTAATAATGGCCATTGAGCACTTTCCCGACCTTAAAAGATTTGTGAGAAGTAAATTGATGCCTAAAAGGTCGGGCAATAAGAGAACAAGGATTGAGATACATATAGTGTCTATGGCCACATCTTTGATGATAGGGAGAAAAACCAAGAGCCGCAGAGTAAAGCGGTTACCTAGATTTGATTGTGAAATCAAAGATACCACATTCACCCATGCAAGAATCGATGATGACTTACCGATTAATATCCTCCCGACCTCCGTGTTTGCCAAGCTCAAACTCGGATCTGCCAAGAAGTCAAGAGAGATCATTCAGTTGGCGGATCGATCTGTTAAACGGTCAAGAGGAACCATTTCAGTCATCGTCACTTTCCAAGGTGCTCTACTGGAGATAGACTTCACGATCATTGACATTGAGCACCGAGGAGAGTTCACCCAGTCTCCGATCATTCTTGGGAAGCCGTTCTTAGCCTTGGCTAAGGCAACTATAGATTGTGAGACTCGGGAGATCGATTTCTCTGCATTGGGAGCACTCCGACCTCACCCGATCTTTGAGGACACACGATATTCCAAGGTAACCCGTAAAGTTGCAGAAAGTCGCGACCTTCGAGAGACAGTTGAGTCCCATCTCTCTACTACACCTGAGATACCGACTGTCCAGACAACCATTGGTTTAGACACTTCCTACAACCACACACCGCCTACTGCTTGCACCACCACCACGACAGCTTCTAGAGAGGACTCAAGACCAGAAGCTATCAGTGAGTCGGACATGACCTTTGCGGATTGCCTTGATCATTTCGATGATCCGACACAAGAACCCAACAATGTCAAGCCAACTGAGATCACTGTGCCTTATCAGAGACGTGTGCTGACCCTGCAGGAGTATTATAATGCATATGGTGACTCATCTGATGATGAACCTCTGGTCAGAACCTCACATACACCACATCCAAGACATACACCAAAGGAGACAACTGGGACCAAATTGACCAATCTTGATAAATCGGTTGCTCCATCCTCTAGTCGGTCATCTGGTAAGAAGAAGACGGGTGTTGATTCCTTGAGGTGTTCCCCCGAACTCCTTAAGACGTATCAATCTCCTCTTCCTCTTGATGCTTCAGGTTCTAGAAAACCGATTAAGAAGGTTACCTTCGATGTTTCAGAGAAGGAACTTTCTGAGGAGTCCTCATCAGGTCCGGATGAGGTGATCTATATGAGTGAGCTCAGTTCGGCTGTTCTGAAGCCATACTTGAGCAAGCAGCCGTGTGTCGACCCCCGTTGGACGTTCCCCACACCTCACTATTATTCTTCGGAGGACGATTCTGACAGCGACACATGTGTATACTTCCCACCCCATCGCTCCCGCAAGAAGGTCCGTCACAAACCTTCTTGATCCTTGTATATTCTTCCTCCTCCTTGTACATATCTTCCTTCCTTTATTCACTTCCTTCCCTCATGATTCGCATCACTCGCCCCAGTTCCGTATCGTTTTCATTTTGTGGCTATACTTAGGATGACTAGATCCTAAGTATAGGGGGGTGAGTGACCCGATTTACTCCTTCTCTTCTTTTTATTTTCTTTTTGTATATTCTTTCCCATTCTCATTGGTCCCCCATTCTTGTGTTCTTTCCAATACTTAGGCTGACCAGAGCCTAAGTATAGGGGGGCCGATGCCCATTGTGTATTATCCACATTTTTTCCCCCTCACTTCTCTTCTTTTCACCCACTTGTACTTAGTACGAGCTATGGATTTTTGTCACCTAGTGCCATGAGGACATAGCACAGCCTAAGTATAGGGGGGCGTGTATATATTACATATATACTTTACCCATACCTCGTACTTTCATGTATTTATATATATATTATATAATAATTATGGGATGGGTAAAAAAAACAACAAAAAAAAGTCTTTTCTTATTCACCTATCTTTTTCAAAAAAAAAAACTCCTTTGCCTTTGTTTGTCAAAAAAAAACTTTTTGAAAAAAAAACTTTTCTAAAACTTAAAAAAAAATCAATCATTCATCAAAAAAAAACTAACTAATAAGTTGGTTTAATCCCTGTCACAATTCACTTTCACACAAGACTAGTGATGTTCAAGAACACTTGGTTTATGAGGTCTTGAGATTTTGAGTTAACCAGCCTTAGTCATTAGGTTCCTTGACTTAATTATTCACATTTCCTTAGTTTGAAAGATGTGTGTGCTATATTGCATGCTTAGTCTCTACCTTAAGAATATGATCTGCACCTCACATACACGACTGCAGTTATGATGAGATGAGTTGAAATTTCACTTGAGGAACTGGGATGAGGGATTTGAGTTTGGACTTGATTTGATGATGCTCGAGGATGGGATAAAATCAATGAAGGCTTCATGAAACCTGAGTGTCAGCATCTTTAGCCAGTATGAGAACATGGTTCTTGTACTATCTCTTGATATTTACCTATGTGCCAGGGTGTGATAAAATAAAAAAATTGTTGATCAGTGTGCGCCAACTCTTGGTAAAAGCAGTGGAGCTAGCCACAAATACTACAAAGCAATGAAATGTCAAAGAAAAAGCTCTCATTCCACAAAGTCAATTATCAAAAGAGCTTCCACCAAAGGCGAGCGCTCCCAACCATTTCAAAGTGTCCACTTGGACCACCGCTATTAGGACCAGGATTCGGGCTTGCACCAAAAAAAGGGCTCTGCATCGTAAATGCTACAAGTCTGGGTGTAGAAGGTACGATAGGTACTCAAAAAAGGCACACCCCGGTGTACTCCCAGGAAAACAAGTGCAGACGGCTCCAACTTCTCTTGACGGACGCACTGATCAACACCAAAAAAGTGCGTTGCGTAATAAGGCACTTGAGAGGATCCTTGTTCCAATGAGAGGGAGAGAAGAAATGACACAATCCTATGCCCTCCATCAACTGGCCTGCCATCCACACTTTCAAGTCTGACAACTAAAGAGACGGTGGATTGGATGCAAGAAATGATTTATTCCCTAGTGTTGAGGATCGGGTCCATAGGAGAGTCTCTTGGACTGGAACGTCGGGTGACGTTGCGACTCTACTCTTTTAACTGCAGTCAACACTTAAAGTCATATCTGTTATATATACATAAACAAAGAGAGTCTGATGATTAGGGAAATTGGGTACCTTTTGATTAGAGCTTGGTTCAGCTTAGAATTTTAGGATCTCTAAAACCGATAGTTCTTGAACGGATCAAGTCTTGTATTCACATGCACAGTCAGGGGTTAACCCAACTTATTCATTCTTTATTTGCTCGAGGACTAGCAAAGTTTAAGTATAGGGGGGTGATGAATCCACGATTCATCATCTTAATATCTTAATCTTAGCAAAATCCATGAGTAAAATCCCATATAAATGTCCTTAGAATCCATAAATTAACAAAATGACTTTTGTAAATAAAATACACTAATTATTGTATATAAGATTGTACAATATAAATTACACATAAAAAGCCGCAAAAATAAAGGAGTTTTATACTTGTAAATAGCTCAAAACTTCATAGATTTTTAATAATTTCATTTCAACTCCTTTTTGCCTAATTCTTTCTCTAACTTGTTCATAATAATGTATATAAAAATACAAAAATACAAAACAAATTTCATCTCAAATAAATGCTCCTAGATCCCAAAGAGAAAAAGCCGTAAAGTCCAACTTCCAAGCTAAATTCCCGCTCCGTATGAACTCCAAATTCACCAAACTCACTTTTAAAGTTCAAGTTAGAAAATTATCTATCCAACGGAAGTGGTTTCATTAAAATCGGAGCTCGTTTGCAAAAGTTGGGTTTTGGGACCTAGATGTACATTGTATACCTTGTATATATATTTTTCTTTCTTTAATTTTTATTTTATTTTTATTATTAAAAATACAAAAATATCATGCTTGTGTTGTATTTTATTTATATTATTTTATTGTATTTTTCCGTTGTAAATATCTCTTATTAAAAAGACAAAAAAAACTACATATTAGAAAAGTAAAAAAAATGTGTACATGTTGTTTGTCTTCCCTTGTAAATTGTCCACTATCTATTTTATTCTTTTTTATTCTATTGTAATTAAAGTAGATAACTTTATTTCATTTTATTTATTTAATTATTTTATATTCTCTACAATAACCACCATTCAACTCCATTACTCCACCATATTTTCTAACTTCTAATTCAACTCCACCATTTTATTAACCTCCATCCCACTCCATCTTAATTCTAACTTCCATTTTTCTTCTTCTTTATATACATGTCATTCTCCTCAATTTTGCCTTTGATCCATCTTTATGTGAGGAGAGCTTAGTTCCCTGAGTTGAATCGGTGACAGCGACGCAACCGCGGTCGAGCGACGACGGCCCTCTCTCCGGTGTGATCCGTTGGCTTTTTGACCAACACCGCAGCCGCAACCGCGCGCTGCTCGAGCTCATCGCACGCCGGCGATTTGAGCGAAGACCATGCTCACGTGAGCACGCCATAGGCGACCTTCCATCTTAGGTAATTTTATTTTCATTTTCTCGTCATCATTTGTTTATTGGCAAATTTTTTTTATCACATCACATTACCACCCATACACCCTCCCATTTGTTCCACATCATCCACTTCATCACCATCATCATTATATAATTTTGTTCTCCGTATATATGTGTT
The DNA here is from genome assembly GCA_037367405.1 of Ottelia alismoides. Lineage (NCBI taxonomy): Eukaryota > Viridiplantae > Streptophyta > Magnoliopsida > Alismatales > Hydrocharitaceae > Ottelia > Ottelia alismoides. The sequence goes on from JAZKJV010002677.1 coordinate 170,620, forward strand.
CTTATTTCCTGTTTAAAGAAAATTAAGAAAAAAGTTAAAAAATTAAAACAAAGAAAATCCCTTTTTTTATTACAGTAAAAAATCAAAAAGAAAAAAAATTAAAAAAAAAAACAAAAAAACCATCCGCAGCAGCGGTGGGGGAAGTTCCCACCACCGCCGCCGCCCACTCTCTCACGGCCACCGCGCCGGTGGCCACCAGCCGCGGGGCAGCCACCGGCCGCTCCCCTCGCGGCCGCCCAACCGACCAGCGGCGGCCCGCACCGGCGCCCCACTCCAGGTCGCCTCCACCTCCCAGCACCGGCCGCTCATCCAGCCGCAGGTCCTTCGCCGTGCAGCACCGCCCTCCGCCGACCCCTCCGCCGCACCTCCGCGCCTCCGCCGGCCGCGCGGCCCCTCCCACCACCGCCGCCGACTTCAACCTGGGTGGGTTTTTCCCATCGTATACCAAGAAGGAAGAAGAAGGTCCACTTTTTCTTATTTTTTTATTGTAAAAATTGCAAAATGTTTTTGTATAGTTTTTATATTTACCAAACAGTCCTTGTGCATGTTTTCTATTGTATATCTTGTTTTCTAATTTGCACATAGACCCCTGTGTTCGCACCTTAAGTTGGACTTCGTTTATGCACATTTTTATTCAATGAAAAATGGTATCATGTTGAGCAACTTATCCTCTATCATCTGATTATTTACTTGTGTTTTTATGATAGTTGGGTAATTAATTAAAATTGTCAAATTGAAATTCTGTGTATTTTACCCAATCCGTGCTCCTAAATTTATATCTCACACACCGTTGCTCTAAAAATTCTAGAAAAAATATATATGATGCCTTGATATGTGATGAACTTACAGTCCAAATTTCACATCAATTGGAGTTGTCTTGTGCCTGAAATAATTTATTGAGTGATTTTAGTAATCGATTTTTAATTAAATCCACAAATATCTTTTTTGCGAAATTTCACCTCTCCTGGATTGATAATCTAAATATCTACTTGAGATAAATCACACTTTGATTAATTTGATAACGTGGATTAATGAGGAATTAATTACTCACTGTCACTCTATTTTCACTAAAAAATTCATAAAAAATTCATACTTTATCAAAAAATTCCAAAAAAATTACTGTAGTCTTCTTGCATCATGTTTTCATTTCAGTAAATTTTTCATAATTTTTGCTTACTATTTTTGTGAGAAATTGCGAAAAAACCCATAAAAGTGTGCATTTTTCACTATTGCATTTTAAACCTAAAAAAATACAAAAAAATGTGTTTTGTATTCCCCACTGGATTAGGACTCTAGAAAAAATACGAATTGGCTAATTTGGACTTCTTTTTCATTAAAATTAATTTGGCCTTGTTGTATGCTTTCTTAGTGTCATAATTCAACCGCATTTAGCATTGGCATTTCTTCTTGCATTAAAAAAATCTAAAAAAAACCGCGTTGGATATCTAGATCTTAAATTTGCGAATTAACCCCCAAGTTGTTCCTTTGCCTCCCTGAGTTCGACCCCGGACTTGCCCGGGATATAAATTAAGCCGAGACACTCTTCACGGAGATCTTCTCTCGGTTCTGACCGAATCGCTAAGTACACGTGCTACAACGTGACCTAATTAAACACCGTATCTAGTGACACGTCAGTGATGAATCCACGATTCATCATCTTAATATCTTAATCTTAGCAAAATCCATGAGTAAAATCCCATATAAATGTCCTTAGAATCCATAAATTAACAAAATGACTTTTGTAAATAAAATACACTAATTATTGTATATAAGATTGTACAAAATAAATTACACATAACAAGCCGCAAAAATAAAGGAGTTTTATACTTGTAAATAGCTCAAAACTTCATAGATTTTTAATAATTTCATTTCAACTCCTTTTTGCCTAATTCTTTCTCTAACTTGTTCATAATAATGTATATAAAAATACAAAAATACAAAACAAATTTCATCTCAAATAAATGCTCCTAGATCCCAAAGAGAAAAAGCCGTAAAGTCCAACTTCCAAGCTAAATTCCCGCTCCGTATGAACTCCAAATTCACCAAACTCACTTTTAAAGTTCAAGTTAGAAAATTATCTATCCAACGGAAGTGGTTTCATTAAAATCGGAGCTCGTTTGCAAAAGTTGGGTTTTGGGACCTAGATGTACATTGTATACCTTGTATATATATTTTTCTTTCTTTAATTTTTATTTTTTTTATTATTAAAAATACAAAAATATCATGCTTGTGTTGTATTTTATTTATATTATTTTATTGTATTTTTCCGTTGTAAATATCTCTTATTAAAAAGACAAAAAAACTACATATTAGAAAAGTAAAAAAATGTGTACATGTTGTTTGTCTTCCCTTGTAAATTGTCCACTATCTATTTTATTCTTTTTTATTCTATTGTAATTAAAGTAGATAACTTTATTTCATTTTATTTATTTAATTATTTTATATTCTCTACAATAACCACCATTCAACTCCATTACTCCACCATATTTTCTAACTTCTAATTCAACTCCACCATTTTATTAACCTCCATCCCACTCCATCTTAATTCTAACTTCCATTTTTCTTCTTCTTTATATACATGTCATTCTCCTCAATTTTGCATTTGATCCATCTTTATGTGAGGAGAGCTTAGTTCCCTGAGTTGAATCGGTGACAGCGACGCAACCGCGGTCGAGCGACGACGGCCCTCTCTCCGGTGTGATCCGTTGGCTTTTTGGCCAACACCGCAGCAGCAACCGCGCGCTGCTCGAGCTCATCGCACGCCGGCGATTTGAGAGAAGACCGTGCTCACGTGAGCACACCATAGGCGACCTTCCATCTTAGGTAATTTTATTTTCATTTTCTCGTCATCATTTGTTTATTGGCAAATTTTTTTTTATCACATCACATTACCACCCATACACCCTCCCATTTGTTCCACATCATCCACTTCATCACCATCATCATTATATAATTCTCCGTATATATGTGTTCTTATTTCCTGTTTAAAGAAAATTAAAAAAAAAGTTAAAAAATTAAAACAAAAAAAATCCCTTTTTTTTATTACAGTAAAAAATCAAAAAGAAAAAAAATTAAAAAAAAAACAAAAAAAACCATCCGCAGCAGCGGTGGGGGAAGTTCCCACCACCGCCGCCGCCCACTCTCTCACGGCCACCGCGCCGGTGGCCGCCAGCCGCGGGGCAGCCACCGGCCACTCCCCTCGCGGCCGCCCAACCGACCAGCGGCGGCCCGCACCGGCGCCCCACTCCAGGTCACCTCCACCTCCCAGCACCGGCCGCTCATCCAGCCGCAGGTCCTCCGCCGCGCGGCACCGCCCTTCGCCGACCCCTCCGCCGCACCTCCGCACCTCCGCCGGCCGCGCGGCCCCTCCCACCACCGCCGCCGACTTCAACCTGGGTGGGTTTTTCCCATCGTATACCAAGAAGGAAGAAGAAGGTCCACTTTTTCTTATTTTTTTATTGTAAAAAATGCAAAATGTTTTTGTATAGTTTTTATATTTACCAAACAGTCCTTGTGCATGTTTTCTATTGTATATCTTGTTTTCTAATTTGCACATAGACCCCTGTGTTTGCACCTTAAGTTGGACTTCGTTTATGCACATTTTTATTCAATGAAAAATGGTATCATGTTGAGCAACTTATCCTCTATCATCTGATTATTTACTTGTGTTTTTATGATAGTTGGGTAATTAATTAAAATTGTCAAATTGAAATTCTGTGTATTTTACCCAATCCGTGCTCCTAAATTTATATCTCACACAACGTTGCTCTAAAAATTCTAGAAAAAATATATATGATGCCTTGAATGTGATGAACTTACAATCCAAATTTCACATCAATTGGAGTTGTCTTGTGCCTGAAATAATTTATTGAGTGATTTTAGTAATCGATTTTTAATTAAATCCACAAATATCTTTTTTGCGAAATTTCACCTCTCCTGGATTGATAATCTAAATATCTACTTGAGATAAATCACACTCTGATTAATTTGATAACGTGGATTAATTAGGAATTAATTACTCACTGTCACTCTATTTTTGCTAAAAAATTCATAAAAAATTCATACTTTATCAAAAAATTCCAAAAAAAATACTGTAGTCTTCTTGCATCATGTTTTCATTTCAGTAAATTTTTCATAATTTTTGCTTACTATTTTTGTGAGAAATTGCGAAAAAACCCATAAAAAGTGTGCATTTTTCACTATTGCATTTTAAACCTAAAAAAATACAAAAAAATGTGTTTTGTATTCCCCACTGGATTAGGACTCTAGAAAAAATACGAATTGGCTAATTTGGACTTCTTTTTCATTAAAATTAATTTGGCCTTGTTGTATGCTTTCTTAGTGTCGTAATTCAACCGCATTTAGCATTGGCATTTCTTCTTGCATTAAAAAAATCTAAAAAAAACCGCGTTGGATATCTAGATCTTAAATTTGCGAATTAACCCCCAAGTTGTTCCTTTGCCTCCCTGAGTTCGACCCCGGACTTGCCCGGGATATAAATTAAGCTGAGACACTCTTCACGGAGATCTTCTCTCGGTTCTGACCGAATCGCTAAGTACACGTGCTACAACATGACCTAATTAAACACCGTATCTAGTGACATTAAATTTTTAGCGACTCGTAATTTTCAGCGGGGAGGCAAACGGCTTAGGGATTAGTTTAAAATTTTGGATTTAGTTTTCCATTTACTCGGGTAGTCTGACCCCCGAGCCACCTTGTATTTATTCCATTTTTTTAATTATTTCTTTTCATATTCTTGTATATATTTTATTTTTATCTCTCTAATATAAATTTTATTTTTCTTGCGAGGGCCCGGTGAACTTGGAGTGCATCGGAGGTCGACGGACGCGACGCGCGCCGACTGCTGAGGAGCAAGAAAATCAATTTATTTTCGAGAGAATTTTTATAAATTTTTGTAATTATTGTGTTGTAATAACTTAGGTAATTCGCTCTTTCCAGCGGCTCTTGTTTGAGAGCTCGCGTTTGTATCCGGACTAGACTTTGGATCCGCTCGTGGTCGTGTGGTTGATTGACGTAGAATAGGACTTGCACTCGTGGCTCTTAGAGCATTTTTATTAGAATATCTTTATTGCTTGTGCTCGTAACTTTTAGGACCACACATCACATTTAACGAGACGCACTTAGACCGCTGGGATATTAGTCAAATTTAACTTGTTCATCACTCGCTAATAGAACTGCTTGTCTAGGAACGGTTTCTCGTTTGCATTCATTTAGTATAAAATTTCAATTCTGCCTTGCATCCCGCATGTAGAGCGCGAGGATCACTGTAAGTCTTCTGAACTGGGCATGCATCATTGATTTCATTATTTGCATCGGTTTTTCTCGACTCCCTCCTCTTGGTTTTTGAAACTTAGGTTAAAAGGAAATCGGGACTGACCGTTAGGCATGCTTTGTTTGGTGGACTAATCAAGTGATAACCAAACTTAAAACCGGGACTGCTAATCAGAGTTGACCAAAAAAAACTGATTAAAACTAACACTTGTTTTGGGAGAGTAAAACCCTCAATGTATGCTTGGCTAATTGTGATTGTTGAGAGGTGAGGACGCATCCCTAGGATAGTGCCCAAAACCTACTTTTGAGCCTTGCGTAATTGGATTGATATCTTGATTTATCACCTAATTAAAACTGAAAAGATAAACGGTCGGACTTTTGCGACCATCACTGTGTTGAGTAGGTGAACTCAGGGTTTGCTCTTGTGTTTGTTTGTTTTGTGTGTTATTCGGTGCACTTGCACGCTTTCTTCCTCGATCCGCTTCATTCTCCCATCTCCCTTCCAAGATGTCAGAACTTTGGTCATCATATCCAAGTCATCCTTCTTCGACCATATTCCGATCATCTCCCACCACTTATTCCTCTTCATACCCACACCCCAACCGCGAAGTCAGAACTCCGATTGACTTCTCCACTTCTTCGTCCTTCTCACCTACCCCACATTCTTGCACCCCTGACCCACAACCACCCTGGATTGACTCACTATGTTCTCGACCGCTTGCTGGAATCAAGGAACAAATCGAAGAGCAAGCGACTGCTGAGATTAATGATTGGCATAATCAGTTGACCCCACATATCTCATTTTCACCTCGAGTTGGGACAGAACAACAATTTTCATATACACATCCCGACTTGACCTTAGGGTACAACATGGACGATCAGACAAACCGAATGGAGAGGCCTGCACCGTACGATCTTCCTGACTTGATTGACATGAGTGATATAGACCACATTGACCAACCTTCATATCACCCATTCGGAGAGCCGACATATACAGGAGATTGGATTCATGCGACCGATCTACAGACTCCCTGTCTACTGACTCCGCCTTATGAGGCTCCGACCAACAACTGCCATACATATGGGCCATACTCAACCCAGTATTGCACACCCGAGTCAAGATGTGTTGAGTATAAGAGCCCGAGTTCTCAGCAGTATCCTCCAATTGCGTCGACTTCTCTCATGAAGTGTCATGAGAACTTATTGGAGGATGACATTTGTAGACCGATCAAGAGTCCAGGTATAAATGTGGATCGTGGATTTCGCGGATTGAATCTTGAAAACCTGGAAGACACTGGATTGACCACACGTCATGTACAGCTGGAGTCCCTTCTACCTCCCTCTTCTACGAACCACTTTCCCTCCAAAGCAGAGTCTGTACATTCTCCTAGTCCTCCTTCACCTACCAAAAATACCATAAAAATTGAAAAAGGAAAAGATCTAAAAAAATTGGATCCTGCGGTTAGGGAAGCATTGGATAGAAAGTTGATTTTTGAGCTTCCCTTAATAAAGGCCATTGAGCACTTTCCTGACCTTAAAAGATTTGTGAAGAGTAAATTGATGCCTAAAAGGTCAGGCAATAAGAGAACAAGGACTGAGATACATATAGTGTCTATGGCCACATCTTTGATAATAGGGAGAAAAACCAAGAGCCGCAGAGTAAAGCGGTTACCTAGATTTGATTGTGAAATCAAAGATACCACATTCACCCATGCAAGAATCGATGACGACTTACCTATTAATATCCCCCCGACCTCCGTGTTTGCCAAGCTCAAACTCGGATCTGCCAAGAAGTCAAGAGAGATCATTCAGTTGGCAGATCGGACCATTAAACGGTCGAGAGGAACCATTTCAGTCATCGTCACTTTTCAAGGTGCTCTACTAGAGATAGACTTCACGATCATTGACATTGAGAACCGAGGAGAGTTCACCCAGTCTCCGATCATTCTTGGGAAGCCGTTCTTAGCCTTGGCTAAGGCAACTATAGATTGTGAGACTCGGGAGATCGATTTCTCTGCATTGGGAGCACTCCGACCTCACCCGATCTTTGAGGACACACGATATTCCAAGGTAACCCGTAAAGTTACAGACAGTCGCGACCTTCGAGAGACAGTTGAGTCCCATCTCTCTACTACACCTGAGATACCGACAGTCCAGACAACCATTGGTTTAGACACTTCCTACAACCACACACCGCCTACTGCTTGCACCACCACCACGACAGCTTCTAGAGAGGACTCAAGACCAGAAGCTATCAGTGAGTCGGACATGACCTTTGTGGATTGCCTTGATCATTTCGATGATCCGATACAAGAACCCAACAATGTTAAGCCAACTGAGAACACTGTGCCTTATCAGAGACGTGTGCTGACCTTCCAGGAGTATTACAATGCATATGGTGACTCATCTGATGATAAACCTGTGGTCAGAACCTCACACACACCACATCCCGGACATACATCAAAGGAGACAACTGGGACCAAATTGACCAATCTTGATAAATTGGTTGCTCCATCCTCTAGTCGTTCATCTAGTAAGAAGAAGACGAGTGTTGATTCCTTGAGGTGTTCCCCCGAACTCCTTAAGACGTATCAATCTCCTCTTCCTCTTGATGCTTCAGGATCTAGAAAACTGACTAAGAAGGTTACCTTCGATGTTTCAGAGAAGGAACTTTCTGAGGAGTCCTCATCAGGTCCGAATGAGGTGATCTACATGAGTGAGCTTAGTTCGGCTTATCTGAAGCCATATTTGAGCAAGCAGCCGTGTGTCGACCCCCGTTGGACGTTCCCCACACCTCACTATTATTCTTCGGAGGATGATTCTGACAGCGACACATGTGTATACTACCCACCCCATCGCTCCCGCAAGAAGGTCCGTCACAAACCTTCTTGATCCTTGTATATTCTTCCTCCTCCTTGTACATATTTTCCTTCCTTTATTCACCTCCCTCCCTCATGATTCGCATCACTCGCCCCAGTTCCTTATCGTTTTCATTTTGTGGCTATACTTAGGATGACTAGATCCTAAGTATAGGGGGGTGAGTGACCCGATTTGCTCCTTCTCTTCTTTTTATTTTCTTTTTGTATATTCTTTCCTATTCTCATCGGTCTTCCAATCTTGTGTTCTTCCCAATACTTAGGCTGACCAAAGCCTAAGTATAGAGGGGATCTATGCCCGCCATGTGTATTTACTCATCATTTCTCCTCTTGACCTCGTCTGCCCCATTTTTTCTCTTCTTCTACACTTAGGCTGTCCAGAGCCTAAGTATAGGGGGGGCGGATCGACTTCTATACTTTTTATTATTTTAGCTTTCCTACGCTTAGTACGAGCTATGTCTTTTTGTCACCTAGTGCCATGAGGACATAGCACAAGCTAAGTATAGGGGGGCGTGTATATATTACATATATACTTTACCCATACCTCGTACTTTCACATATTTTTTTTATATATATTATACAATAATTATGGGGTGGGTAAAAAAAACAAAAGAAAAAAAACTTTTTCCTTAAAAAAAATCTTTTTCAAAAAAAAAAGTCTTTCCTTATTCACCTATCTTTTTCAAAAAAAAAACTAAAACAAAAACAAAAACAAAAAAAAACCTTTGTGAAAAAAAATCTTTTTCTAAAAAATTAAAAAAAAAACTAACTAATAAGTTGGTTTAATCCCTGACACAATTCACTTTCACACAAGACTAGTGATGTTCAAGAACACTTGGTTTATGAGGTCTTGAGATTTTGAGTTAACCAGCCTTAGTCATTAGGGTCCTTGACTTAATTATTCACATTTCCCTAGTTTGAAAGATGTGTGTGCTATATTGCATGCTTAGTCTCTACCTTAAGAATATGATCAGCACCTCACATACACGACTACAGTTATGATGAGATGAGTTGAAATTTCACTTGAGGAACTGGGATGAGGGATTTGAGTTTGGACTTGATTTAATGATGCTCGAGGATGGGATAAAATCAATGAAGGCTTCATGAAACCTGAGTGTCAGCATCTTTAGCCAGTATGAGAACATGGTTCTTGTACTATCTCTTGATATTTACCTATGTGCCAGGGTGTGATAAAATAAAAAAAATGTTGATCAGTGTGCGCCAACTCTTGGTAAAAGCAGTGGAGCTAGCCACAAATACTACAAAGCAATGAAATGTCAAAGAAAAGCTCTCATTCCACAAAGTCAATTATCAAAAGAGCTTCCACCAAAGGCGAGCGCTCCCAACCATTTCAAAGTGTCCACTTGGACCACCGTTATTAGGACCAGGAGTCGGGCTTGCACCAAAAAAGGGCTCTGCATCGTAAATGCTACAAGTCTGGGTGTAGAAGGTACGATAGGTACTCAAAAAAGGCACACCCCGGTGTACTCCCAGGAAAACAAGTGCAGACGGCTCCAACTTCTCTTGACGGACGCACTGATCAACACCAAAAAAAATGTGTTGCGTAATAAGGCACTTGAGAGGATCCTTGTTCTAATGAGAGGGAGAGAAGAAATGACACAATCCTATGCCCTCCATCAACTGGCCTTCCATCTACACATTTAAGTCTGACAACTAAAGAGACGGTGGATTGGATGCAAGAAATGATTTATTCCCTAGTGTTGAGGATCGGGTCCATAGGAGAGTCTCTTAGACTGGAACGTTGGGTGGCGTTGTGACTCTACTCTTGTAACTGCGGTCAACACTTAATGTCATATCCCTTATATATATGTATACAAAGAGAGTCTGATGATTAGGGAAATTGGGTACCTTTTGACTAGAGCTTGGTTCAGCTTAGAATTTTAGGATCTCTAAAACCGAGAGTTCTTGAATGGATCAAGTCTTGTATTCACATGCACAGTCAGGGGTTAACCAAACTTATTCATTTTTTATTTGCTCGAGGACTAGCAAAGTTTAAGTATAGGGGGGTGATGAATCCACGATTCATCATCTTAATATCTTAATCTTAGCCAAATCCCCGAGTAAAATCCCATATAAATGTCAATAAAATCCATGAATTAACAAAATGACTCTTGTAAATAAAATATACTAATTATTGTATATTAGATTGTACAAAATAAATTAACATAAAAAAGCCGCAAAAATAAAGGAGTTTTATACCTGTAAATAGCCCAAAACTTCATGTATTTTTAATAAATTCATTTCAACTCCTTTTTGCCTAATTCTTTCTCTAACTTGTTTATAAAAATGTATATAAAAATACAAAAATATAAAATAAATTTTACCTCAAATAAATGCTCCTAGATCCCAAAGAGAAAAAAAGCCGTAAAGTCCAACTTCCAAGCTAAATTCCCGCTCCGTATGAACTCCAAATTCACCAACTCACTTTTAAAGTTCAAGTTAGAAAATTATCTATCCAACGAAAGTGGTTTCATTAAAATCGGAGCTCGTTTGCAAAAGTTGGGTTTTGGGACCTAGATGTAAATTGTATACCATGTATATATTCATTCTTTCTTTAATTTTTATTTTATCTTTCTTAATTACTAAAAATCCAAAAAAATCATTATGGTCTTTTATTTTGATTGTACTATTTTATTATATTTTCCTATTGTACATAGCTACTATTAGAAAGACAAAAAAAATATAAAAAGAAAAGCAAACAAAAAAAATTGTACATGTTGTATATCTTCTTTTTGTAAATTCCCCACTCTTTTTCTCCTCTTTATTTTATTTTCTCTTTTTAGTAGCCTACTTTATTTCATTTCATTTTTTATTTATTTAATAAGATTCTCTACAATAACTTTTCTACCACCAACCTCCATTAACCTCCAAGTCTTCATCAACCTCCATTCAACACCATTATTCATCTAACTTCCCATTCAACCCCATCACTAATTTAACCTCCCATTCAACACCACCACCATTCTAACTTCCATTTCTCTTCTCTTTATATTCATCTCCACATCCACATTTTTTCCCCATCCACCATTCTTATAGAATAAGGAGAGAGCTTGGAGTGTTTTGTTGGTGACAGCGACGAAGCATCGTCCTCAAGCGACGACCTCCTTCAGGTGAGATCCGCGGAGCTCCGCTTCGCGTCACGAGTTCCCCGTCGAGCTCGTGGAGCTTCTCCGATTTTCATTTCGCCAATCGGATCGAGGCGACGACAGGAGTCCAGCGTAGCTGCTCCGCCAATCCGGCGAAGACCAGGTAAGTAGTCCTCATCATCCTCTTGTTTTCTTATCTTATCTAATATTTTATTTCTTTGTTGTTTTATCACACCATTTTTTTTCTTCCCCATTTGTTTAGTCTATCATCATCACCACCACCCACCCACCTCATCATTTTTTTCCCATCATGTTCATTCCTTGTTTTAAATAAAATTAAAAAAAATAAAAAATTTTAAACAAAAAAAAGTCCTTTTATTACAGCACCATCATCATAGCATTTTTTTTCCATTTTATTTCATCTCCATCTTCATCTTCATAACCATCATCATCATATTTTTTTTCCCATATGTTTGTGTTTTTATTTCCTGTCTAAAGAAATTTTTTAAAAAAAATAAAAAAAATTTAAACAACAAAAAGATCCTTTTTTTTCATTACAACAAAAAAAATTTAAAAAAAATCAAAAAAAAAACGCATAACGCAGCAGCGGTGGGGGTGCCGCCCACCGCCGCCGCCCCCTCTCTAGCCCAGCCGCCTCCACCGCGCGGCCGCCGCACCGGCGCGCCGCCTCCACCTCGCGGCCGCGCCGCCCCCTCTCCGGCCGCGCGCCTCCTCCGCAGCCACCCGCGCGTGGCCCCGCCATCCCACCGCCGCTCCTCCCTTCATCCTCCAGCGGCCACCACCGACAGCGCCTCGCCGCCCACCTTCGCCAGAGCGCCGCCGACCCCTCGCAGAGGCATAATTGCGTAGAAAAGTTAATAAAAACATAACAAAAAGGTCTAAAATAGGACCGAAATGCAATATATACAAATCGTTGGGGGTTTAACCTGTAATTTAACTCATACGAAGGTATAAATGAAATTAAATGTCTGTCGTTAAGATAATGAAAATAATTCCAAGAAGAGGGTTGTGTGTATCACACAAGGCGGACACGCAGTCGTCAAAGTGACCACACTCAAAGATCACTTGGTAAATTCAGCAATCAACCCACAATAAAATTATAAAGCAATAAAAGCAATAGATGTGGATCAAAATTTATTATAACCCAAAAATAAATGTGTATAGTGGATAAGTAGTTTGGGTGTCGAACACATGGAGACAAGTCAGTGTGGTAGGTATATTATTTATAGATAAACAATGAATAAATAATATATGTATATTTGTACAATATTTACTCAATTAATCAATTGATTAATTAATATTTTTATGAGTTTTAATTTTTAGTTTCTTAAGAATTTTTTATTTATATTTTTTCAATTTTTAATTTTATAATTTTCTTATTGTTAATTTCTTTTTCTTTTTAAAATAAGATATAAAACTATGTATGGGTGTATTATACAATATGTCGTATTATAATTATGAATATAACTAAAAATGATCAAAAGTTGCATAATAAATATTTAGTGTTTTAATACTTTCTAATAATTTTGGGATTTTCATCGATTTTTGCAAATTTTAGGTATTTTTAAAATCCAAAATATGCAAAATCAGGGACTATTTAAATAGACCAAAAGTTTAAGGTACTAAAAATATATAATAAGTCCAAAATTACTTAAAACTATTTTTGATAGCCAATATATGATATAAAGAAAATTTAGAGGTATAAATAAATATTTTTGGATTTTTAGAAGATTTTTTTATAATTTTTATAAGGATTTTGGAGCTTTTTAATTTTTAGTGATTTCTTTTTGTATTTTTAAGGATTTTTAGTCTAGAAGTACATAATACAATAGTAGATACTTACTATTTTTTGGAATTTTAAAATATGATTTTACAATTTTTGGATTTTTTAAGTCAAACAGGGAATATGCGTGCACTTTTTATTTTTAATAAATACGAAACTGCATAAAATGCAAAATTAATTATATAGTGTGAAAGAACATGCAAGCAGACACATTGTCCTATTTTCCATATTTTTTGGTGCACGGATGGTGTTTTTAGATAACAGAAAACATGCACAAAAAATTAATAAACTAGCAGGGGTATTTTTGCAATTAAAATAAAATACAAGGGGCACAATGCAAATTACGCTAAAGTTCTAAAATAAAATTTGAAATGTAAACATTAAACTCTTATTACAAGAACCAGGAAGGGTTTACACACAAAATACCCACGCACGTGGGCTGCCACATGAGGTGACATGGCAGGGGACTAAAGTGTAATTTTAAAATAGTCGAGGGCCTACATGCAATTGTCCCGCTACTTTTTAAATGCAATAAAATATTTGCATGACTAATTAATAATTACCAAATGAGCAGACGGGGGTCTATGTAATTTATCCCTTAACTTTGAAGGATACAGCCGTTAGCAGTGTGCCACGTAGTTGATCCCACGATTGAGAAGGCTTCGTTTCGCCGTGATCCGATAGTTGAGATTAAACCTAGGCACCTCACTTCATCGGATGGTCTGGATATATCTTGGAAGAACCGCCAAGAACAACTGGGTGTCATCACTTCGATCCTTGATTCTGGCCAACTCCGGGCACTTTTTGCTTCGCCAACAGGTCCTTCTCCTTCCAGGAGGTTCTTCGCACGTGCAGGGCTCTTAGATGATGTCCAGGTCTCCTCAATCAAGACTTGGGGGATCTTAAGTTCCAGGCGACCTGGAGGGTCTTTAAAAATGATTTTCGATTCGTGTATCCAGGTGTCCTGTTGAGTTTTGTTCCTATAGAAAAAGATCAGGTGGCTTGAGATCTACTTCTCAGCCCAAAAATGGAGGCTTGAAACCTCGTGAATGGTGCATGCGGTGCAGCTCTGGTGAGGGGTGAAGGAAGGAGCTGAGAGCTGGGGTTTTGTGGAGAAGTGGAAGGGATACGATGAGAGATGATAGGATGGGTTGGAGATAGTCGATTCATAGGTGAATTCAGACATGGAGCTAAGTTCCGGGTTGACGCTCAAATTGGGATTCACGCTAACCTACTGACTAAAATTGAAACTAACTACGGAATCGAAATGAAGGCTAAGGATATTACCAGGAAATGGAAGAAAATGGCTCAACTTGGCTGGAACCAAGGAGCTGCACTTCAAGGCAGAGATCTTGCTAAGATGGTGGATGTGCCTCTTCCTTCACTCCTCCTCGTCGCAAATGGCAGTCCAACACTCATGTCACCAGTGCGAGACCTTTAGGCACAATTTGAGGGGTTAAGAATGGAGTAAGAGCGATCAAAATCAAGAAAGATGAAATAGGTGGTTATTTATAGGCAGAAGGGAGATGATGGCTCGATCACGGGTTTGGCTTGGATTGCTTGGTCGTGCGATCAAACTAAGGGTTCTAGCGAGATGCAGGAAGGATGGACGAAGATATTTGATGAAGGGCTCGAGGTGATCGGATGCAAGGATAAGGCATGAAAATTCGGTGAAGGAGGGCGATTGTCATGTTTTGACAGGGTCAAGGGTCGGAGGGTACAGTTGACCCTAGGTCAACGAAAGAAGGCTCCTGGTTGGTCTACCAATCAAGAAATTCTGTGGCAAAAAAGCCTTAAAATGAAGAGGAATTAATAGATGAATTAATTATTTTTAGGTTATAAAATAAAAAATGTTTCTAATTTTATGTAGTATTTAACATATATATATATATATTATTTTTAGATTATTAATTAGGAATCAATATTTACATGTATAGTCATAGGTATATTTACCTATATATTGTATATTTTATTTTGACTTTGTATTTTAGACTTTATTATTTTGTACATATAATTTATATATTTATAACTTATTTAAATATACTTAAATATATTTTTATTATAATTTTTCTGAAGTTATTTGTACCATTAAATAAATATATGTATTTATTATATAGGTATATGTATATGGTATTCATCTATGTATTAAAATAGACTTGTTTATTTTTATTTTATTTTGATAGTTTAAATTTATTTTAACTATGGATGTGTGTTTTGAATGATATGTAAAATTTTATAAAAATAAAATAAATTGAAAATATAAAGAATAAATATATTGATTAATATACATGTGTGTATTGCACAATATGGGCACAAAACCTAACTTTTGCATCTTAACTCCAAATTAAGTGAAATTACCTTCATTAAATAGATTTTTAAAAGTTATACACAATTAAAAATGATTTTGGTCCATTTTTACACAATATGGAGAAGATACAGGTCTGCGAAGCTTTTATTTGACTTTTTATTTTGTGTGTCCAAAGCACATTATGCATTATTTTTCTGTGAAATCAATTCTGTATTTTTCTTTGTATTTTTATCTACAATATTCATGTTGATGGTTTTATTATTTGAGGTGTAGAAATAATAAAATAAAATGGGTTCCGAAAATCAATTATAGTTAAATTAAAACTAGGGTTTCATGTATGGTTTTCTGTGTATCTTTGTATAGTTCTTATGCCATATCTCTCCCTACTTTATTCTGTGTTTACTCATATGCCCTCATATGTACACCAGCTCGTCGGTGTATGGACCTTGATTAGGCTATCAACCTATTGGTCTGCCAAATGTACATACTTAAACATATAATAACACATTTGTCTTCGGTCAGAGGTTGTGTGCCTATATCGTGACAGTATACGACATAGGACTTTGGTTATCTCGATCTCGTTAAGTCAACTCTTTGACCTAACTAATCTGACACCTCTGAATCTCTATACCCATGTAAAGGACATGCATCAAGATATCGGTTAGATATTAGCCTGATGAGAAATGATTGCCATCTATACTCAGTCTGGAGATCATCTCTTAATAATCATTTGATGGTGCTTGATGAGTCCTCAATCTAACTCCTTAGATATTCATCCAAGCACAAGCTTCTATGATTCAACTATTAAATCAACAACTGTATGATTATTAAGATGGCCATGGTGAAGGATATGGGAAGATCCTTAAGCGCATCACGGAAGCATGAGGATCGCACCGTATGCGATTGGGAACGACTAGTCCTTCTAGTTGCTCGAGGCAGCAGAATTTAAAAAATTTTGAACGATGAAACCACATGATCCAATAACACTTCTCGGATCGTTTCATCTAAACCACAAAAAAGTATTAGATTTACCTCTTGAAGCGTGGTTTCCGATCGAGTCTCTAAACGAAGTGGCCTCATGTCTCAAGTCCGATCCAACGGAGGAGACGCTAGCGAGCACGTTGATGAGATGTGTGCTCCTCGCAATCCATGTTGATGATACAAGTGACAAATCTCCTGATCTCGTCACACGAGATCCAACATCTTCTTCACGAGCGAGGCGCACCAAAGGAGACAAAGATCCATGAGCTAACAATCCGACAGCATAATGACAATGCTGCGGCGATGGGGACTCTCTTTAGGGCTCCATGGTGGATGGCCACAATGAGAGAGAAAGTGAGAGAGAGAGAGAGAGTTGTCATGTAAAGAGAGGGAGAGAGTTTAATCCCTCTTAGAATTATGTGTGTGTCTCTAAAAGGCAAGGGCTAACCTTCCTTTTATACTACTTGGATGTATATGGATCTCAATCCATGTGCCCTCTTAATCCAATGATTTAGATTAAGAGGTTATTAATCAATGGCCATGATTTGTTGCTATAAATTTGCAACAACAAATATAATTAAAATAAATTAATTATATCCTTTTATCAAGATACAAATTAATTCATTTTAAGTTCAATTATAATAAATAGATAATAAGGGAGGCAATCACCATCCTACAAAGAGGGTGGTCATCCCCCCTTGACTTGGTCAAGGTAGACAGCCACCTTATTGGTCGTTTTGTCTTTCTTAATATATATTTATTATATAGGATAAAATGCAACAACTATTATTGCATTTATCTTCACAAAAATAATTCCAAATTAAATGTGTGAAAACATCAATCATGTCGTTGATAAATATGAATCATATTCATATATCCAACATAATATGTAAATTGGATTTCAAGGATAATGCACTTTCTCCGCAGATACTTCGAGATAAGGACAAGGCGGTTGTATTGTTCCACGTATAGTGACTTGGATATTGAGATCACATTTCAAATCCAGATCTCATGACCTCCCATAGATGTTTGATTAAATCAAAGCTGTATATCTAATCTTCTCATTGTATCTAAATCACATGCAGATCAAGGTCCAACATTTGGACAAAGATCAGATCACTTCTCTATGAGAGGAGTCACTAAAATCCAGACCTGTTTCATCACTCCCGTGGAATGGAAGCGTCATGGTTATACAATCATTTATGATCACATCACTCTCAGGTATTCCTAATACCTGTACATCTTGCATACTGGAAGACCTAGATTAAAACCAAAGTGTTATATCAATTTTATACTGTCTACATCAGGGTTTTATCATTAAGTTTCTCATTTGATCATTGGGAGTCGGTATCGATCATATACTTTCCAAAAGCATATACCATACCTAGGTATTGATCATATACGTTCCAAAAGTATATATCAAACCTACAAATTCAGTCAAGCTTCCAAAGTGAGACGACCGTGCCTAGAATTTGATCCTTCCCAATATCTCATGAGTAAGCTCATGTCTTCCGGTTCAACAATGAACTTGTATGATCCCTTTGAGAGACCGTATTACTCACATGCCTATGCATGCACACCAGCGTGTCGGTGTATAGACCTTGGTTAGGCTAGTGCGTCGGTGTATAGACCTTGGTTAGGTCAGCGCGTCGGTGTATAGACCTTGATTAGGTGATAACTGAGAGAAATCAATCCGAAGTCATGTCAATCCACAAGGCGGGCAGACAGTCGCTGATGAGACCTCAGATGAAATCCTCGGTTAATCAACAGATAACCCACAATATGAATAAAGCAATTAATTCTAAAAAATGTGGAGTTAAATTTATTATAACTCTACATGCAAATGTGTATAGGTGTAAGCATGTGTAGAGATCGAACATTGGGAGCAAACGGGAGGAGGAGGCAAAATACAATGCGCAAACATTCTGTCATGTATCTCTTGTCCATTTTATTATTTTTGTGAGTTTCTAATTTTATAGTTTTTTATTTTATTTTTTATATATTTTTGATTTAAATATAATATATATGTATAAATACAATATATAGTATATATAGATACTATATAGATAAAAATATATAAAAATAGTCAAAATATAGTAAATAATATATTTTTGTGATTTTTATATTTTTCTATTTTTTGGTTATTTTTCTAATTTTTTTTCTAATTTTTACGTATTTTAAAAGTCAAAATTATCCCTAATAAGGGATTAGTGAATAATCTGAAATTGATTTGGGTCTTAAAAATAGAAAATACTTCCCAAAATTATCCAAATTAATTTTAGTATAGAAATAATACTACACATATAATTCTAAAGGAGAAAAATATATTTTTGGTATTTATGTAGAATTTTTATAGTTTTTTGTTGGATTTTAGAGCTTTCTGATTTTCATCATTTGCCTTTGTTATTTTTAGGGGGTTTTTTTGGATTCAACAAATACTAAAATATACTATATATACTTTTTTTGAATTTTTCAGAAGTTTTTTTATATTTTTTGGTATTTTATAAATTAGATAAGGATTATTCAGGCTCCTTTTTATTTTCGATAAATAGATAAAATGTAAAAAATGTTAATTAAAAATATAGACGTGAAACTACATAGCATGAAGCATTTATCCCTATTTTTTCGTATTTGTAGGAGCTCAATAAGTATTTTTAATAAATAGATAAAAGCTACAATAATACATATCCTAACAGGGGCATAACTGTAAATAAAATAAAGTCAGGGGGTACAGATGCAATTTGCCCAACATAATGTAACATTTATTTAATTTTAAATGACTAATTTATAATATACAGAAATGTCAGCGTTTACTTTGCAAAATTTCCACTGTCACGTGGGGACTGCACGTGATGCTAGCAGGGACCAAAGTGCAAATACATAAAGATTAGGGGCTTAAATGTAAAATTCCCTATTTATTTACAACATAAACTTTTATTTATAGAACTAATTATTAAATACAAAAAAGGCAGTGGCTGGATAGGTAATTTATCCCAAACAAGACGCGATCAGACGATTGTCTTGGAATTACTTGAACACGTGCCGCACATCCGATGGATGGTACTGCTTCACGGATCAACGGTGAAGATTAGATCACTGTGAGCGATCCGACGGCTGAAGCTCGCGAAGATCCAACGGCTCTGATCAGCACTGGGTCGCCGTTCTTGATCCAACTACGGAGCAGGGCGGAGGAAGAACAGGGAAGAAGGCCGGCAAAGACGAGATTCCCCACCCTCGATCTTCCTTCTCCAGCGTTCTTCCAGGCTCCAAGGCAGCTCTAAACATTCCTGGCGAGGTGCTCTACATGTTGGAGGCTTCAGAATGGCACGAGGGAGACCGGAGCTCCTCCGCAAGGTCGGGAAAGATGAGAAGCCCCAGGTACCTCCGGCGGTCTTCGAGATCAACTCACGGCGATTCTTTGCACGCCTAACCTGCACAGGAAGGGAATACAACTTGAGGTGGTTCTCCTTGACCGGAAGTGAAGTTGTTACGCATCGAAAATGGAGTGGGCGACGAAGCTCCGACGATGGGTGGTAGGTGGGCTTCGATTCGTGGAACAAAGGAGGTTCCGGTTGGCCTAAGATGGCTAGGAAGTGGAGAAGCATGGAGGAAAGAAGATGAGGTGGATTGTGTGGTCGGAACATGTGGTCTGGATGGTGGAAACGTTCGACGGAGTGGAGCTCCGGCGAACTACGACCAAGGCTAATCTAGCTAATTAACTTACCTAATCACTAAACTAATAACATAAATGAAATGCTGATAACAAAATCTACCTAAAATAAGTAAAGACACAGCTCATACCTGCCGGTGAAGGCAGGGAGCAGGGCCACGCTGGAGCGACGGCCTGGGTGCACCTACGCCCACCATCGACCGCCACGAGCTCATGGGTTCTCCTCCTATCACGAGGATGCTCGCTTTTTCTGAGTTAGGGGGCTTCAGGGGTTGGAAAGTGACCAAATTTGCAATGGAAGGCGGAGGTCTTTATTTATCAACATTAAGGGGTACCCTTATTGACCGGGCGGAATCAAAGAATCGGTGGTATGTACAGGGGATCTAATGCTCAGGCGTGGTTGTTGGATGATCAGATATTATTTCTTGTGAAGGAACCATCTGCGATAGATGGATGGAACACCCGCGAAAAAGGAAGGAAAGGCAAGGAAAATACATATCTGACGTCCAAGAACTTGGATGGGACAGTTGACCAGAGGTCAACTGTCCACGCGTAGGGATTGGTCCAACTCAGCCACAAAAGGACAAAACAAGCTGAGTTAATAAAGAACAATTATTTAAAAATAGTAAATGATTTTTTTATTTTTAGAGTATAAAATGTTTATTATTTTATTTAGTATTTTATTATGATTTTTGTTTTTTTTGATGTATTTTATTACAAGTTTATTTTTAATGGCTTATTTATAGATATAATTACCTATATTTTGTATATTTTTATTTTTATTTTGTATATTTTATTTTTATTATTTTATTCTTTTATTTTATATATTTATAACTTATTTTCATGAGTATAAATATATTTTTTGATTTTTATGATATTATTTGTACACTTAAATAAATAGATATGTATATTATGTAGGTATATTTATAGGTATTTTACCTATGTTTTATATACATCTTTTTATTTTAATGTATTTTATTAGGTTTTATTTTTATTTTGTATTTTTAATATAATATAGACAATATTTACAATATTATAAAGAATATAAAGAATTAAAGAATAAGTTCCCCTATTATTTATATACAGGTATAATCAGAGGTGTTTTATCTGTGGTTTCACATAGGTTTATTTTATTTTGCATTTTCTTTTTGGTTTTATTCTAGTTTTAACATGCACATATGTTATAAATAATATTTTCAAAATTATAAACATATGAATTTGTAAAAAAATAATAAGTGATGAATAAAATGAATATTTTAATCGGTAGAATGTACAATGGGGTCAAAAACCTAACTTTCACACAGTAACTCTAAAAAATATAAAACCACCACCATTAAATAGCTCGTGAAAAGTTATATACAATTAGAGTAATTTTTGATATATTTTGAGTTTTTTATTTGAAAGATTTGGGCCTATGAAGTTTGGTTTCTAGCTTTTTATTTTGTGTAGATGTATTATTTTTATACAAACTCATTTTTGTATTTTTATTTACATTATTATATACAATTTTTATGTGTAAAGTTTCTTTATTTGATGAATAAATAATAAAGAATAAACTAGGTATAAAAAATGCATAATTAAAGAATGAATAAATAGGAATTTTATTCTATTTTTGGCCCTTATCTCCCCCTACTTTATTCCTTGTCGACCAATTCAATTCTTTACTTGGTCTCAGGGTTTAGGGTCATAAAATATTCTAATACTTTATCTCTTTTTATTTTCTTCTCTTTATTCTATAATTTTGGAATTAAAAATCTTATTTTATATACAAATAATACAATACATAATGAATGTTATTATGTACAAATTGGGGATATTTACATGCATCAGCTAGGGTTTTTAAGGCCAAAATGATAGAATAAAGAATGATGAATGGAGATTCATCATCCCTCTATACTTGCCTTTGCTAGTCCCTAGCAAACACTTATGCAATAAGTACATAAAGAATAAAGAAAAAGAAGAAAGGAAAAAGAAAGAATAAATGGAATTGATTTTCAATAATTAAACTTGTCATAATAAAATCAAAGTTTGGAGCTCAGGTTAGACCTTGATGTGAAAATGTGTGTGGAACCTGGTCGAGAACTAAATTTAAAGCACAACAGCCCTCGAGAGTCACAGAACTCGATTCAAATCACCTCAATAGCCATGTCAGAACTAGCCTACATCATAGCCAAACCCTTATGATTATGAAGCTAACTTGTACAATGTAAGTGATAGTGGCTCTCCCCAACTGAAATGATAAAGGAACTGACTTCTCCAGAATGACAACCCAATTATTCCCCAATCCAGCACTCTGTCCTCGAGGAGCAGGGTATTCCCTTCTAAGTTCAAGTGGCATCCAACTCAAGAGGAGGAGGTGAAGAAAAGAATGGATGGTAGCCAGTGTAGCTACCTTTCCTGGGATGCATGACCAGTGTAGTCAAGTCATCCAGCTACAGGCTCACATGGTATAACTTTGATGCTCAACATATATACATACTCCGGCATGCATTTTATTTTTATTTCAGACATGTCCACTTTTTTGGAGTTTTATTTAACATAATATTTACAGTAGCATTTACATAAGGAGTTTTTCCTCTTGAACCAGAAGACTATCCCTCTTTTGAAGCTTTATTGCAATCCACACTCTCCTGTCATTCAACTTCATGGCAACTGGACAAGGTTGGGGTGCACTTCCCTCCCTAGACGAGGACGAATGTTTCCACCCGTATGCGTCTCAGACTGGTAAATCCAACCCCCTCACCACTCCAACTGAGTTGAGCCAAGTGAATGGTGCAAGTGTCCAAGTTAGGTCATGGCCGACAAGAGTCATGTGTGTGTCTCGAAAAGTTCTAGTTAGTCAGTTGAGGTGACTTGAACCCAGCGCTGAGTCTCAAAGAATTAAGTCCTATTGGACCCGAAGTACCTTAAACCTAGTTCCCATAAGTTTCCAGTGCGATTAGGTGCAGTAAGGTCCAACTAAGCTCCAATCTTTGACTTTATTGGACTAGTTCAATCACCAAGCTCAATCAAAGAATAATATGCAAATGCTATGCACAATGCAGAAAGAATGATGTAATTTTTCAAAAAGAATTTGAAAATGAAAAAGATTTTTTTTACAAGAAGAATTTTAAAAAATAAAAAGAATTTTGGCACACAAAGTATAAAATATTTATAGCTATTTACACGGGCGTGCTTCTTTATTTTACAAGAGTTAAGAATTTACATGTTTTAACAAAGTTATTATTGTAGGTACACATATACAATTGATAAAGAATTTTATTTTGATTTATATACACATTTTATTCCTATTTTACATTCATTCCTCAAATTTATTTGAAAACAATTTTCAAAACTAAAGTACAAAATATTTTTTACAAATATTTACAAATATTTGAAAGCCATTTTGCAAAGATTTTTCATACACTGTATATACAATTTTCAACATATTTTTACAACTATTTTCAAAATCATTTGTATATAGATTTTCACAACTTTTATTTCACACAAAGAAAGTAATTTTACAATTCAAAAATATTTTTACAAAGGTTGAAAACATTTCACAAAAAGTCTTCCAAACGGTTCACACCATTTTTCAAATCATTTTGCAAAACTATTTTTAACCTGATTTATTAATCAGTAAATACAAAAATAATTTGAGGAACTACTATTGTTATTAAATGATTTCTAATGAAATATATATATAGTATATTTAGCCATATTTATTATTAATTATATGAAAGTACGAGTTGTCACGACCCCAATTCCAGGCCGTCAGATCCTCCCATATCCGGATCGAGTTACTCAGCAATAATTTATCCAGCAATCACAACTAACATTCTGAAACAGACTACAATTAAAAATACTCAGAAGGAAGTATTTCAACACTTTTCCATTCACAAAATAAAGTTCACATGATACATTATCCCACTATAATCATTTACATGTACATCAGCTGGAAGGAAACATACAAAAAGATTACTAACTACCTTACGGAATAAAGATACTGTGGTTGGCTGGATGACTATGTTAGTTGGCTGGATTATTAAAGTCCTTGCGATGGCTCACCGACACCTGTTGGGTTTTCCATAAATCTTAGGATAACAATTAGTGAATGCTAAGTAACGAAGAAGAGAAAAGCAAAAAATTGTGTAATTTTTCAAAACTTGTTTTCACAAGAAGTTTCATTCATTCTCATTTTTTTAAGTCATATTCCTTCTATTCCACATCAGGGATTAGTCCAAGAGAACCCCACC
This sequence comes from Ottelia alismoides, assembly GCA_037367405.1. Taxonomy (NCBI): domain Eukaryota; kingdom Viridiplantae; phylum Streptophyta; class Magnoliopsida; order Alismatales; family Hydrocharitaceae; genus Ottelia; species Ottelia alismoides. The sequence continues at coordinate 194,893 of JAZKJV010002677.1, forward strand.
ATTCATGGACTCCGAAGCTGTGGACACTCCACGATTGGAGAATGTGTTGATCTGGTGAGCTTATGCTTCCACACGTCACCTCAACCAATCCTCTAATACTACCCTGAATAAATTCTTTTCTTTTATTAATCAGGGTCTCAAACCCTCAGCCTTGCAAACAAAGAAGCACATCGTCCTCGAGAACCCGATTGCTTCAAACCTCAGGCTAACCTTTAATCACATAACCTAGCGGCTTTAAATACATGTTATCGTGACCCAGCTGCTATTGAACCACCCGTGCCTCCACATGACACGACCACATCTTCCGTCGTTCAACCCGAATATATTGGCTCCGGGTACCACGCGTTGCAAATCATTCATTCCGTGGGTACTTATCATAAAAGGACAACCGTGTACCACCTAGGTAGGGCAACGCCAATACAGGTTCCTTCCGACAAACCTACAGGTTGCATGCCCTACCTGTAGTTCTACTCCTAGTCATTCTTAACGTAAGATATAATCCTTTTCAGAATCCAACTCAAAGCACATCAATCCCATGATGTAATTCCTCCATTAACCTTTAGATTTGCATAAACATAAATACTGAGTATAGACTTACATATATATTAATTCATATATTTATATACTCATATTTATGCTCATTTTAATTTTCAAGTCCTAACGTTTCAAGCCACTACATCCATTTGATGCTTAGACCTTTTTTTAGTTTAAAACACAAAGCAATTTTTCATACTTTCTCAAAAATAACCAAATTAGGGATCTTCGTAGCGAAGAACATAAAATCATAAATTTCAATAATCTCGTATGAAAATCCAACAACAAAAGGAAGGGTTTCGTTACCTAATCAGGTTCTCTCTCTCTCTCGTATACAATGCTTTATCATGATTCTTTTTCAACAGGATGATTTATAGCTCCTGAAATAATCAAATTTCAGTTTCGTATAAAAAATGCTAATAACGTGCCAAGAACGTGAAGAACGAACGAAGAACGCGAAAAACACACGAAGAACACAAACGTGAAGAACATATTTTCTCTTGAAATTTCGGCAGAGCTTCCCCTTATACAGAGTGATATTTCTAGGAAAATTTCGGCAGAGTTTCAACTTATATTGGGACAAATTCCTATGAAAATTTCGGCAGAGTTTCCCCTTATATCATGACATATTTTGAAAGAAAAATAGAAAGAGTTTCCTCTATAAAGTCATCGAGAGGAAAACAATAACGAAACTGAAAGAATATACTCAAACAACAAGTGATGAAGAATCAGTAGACACCACACGTCTTAGGTGAGTGAATGTGTGACGAATCACATGGTTCACTAACATGCATAGCCGCATGCACCTAAGTAGGATATTACACAGAGTTCTTCATCAAAATAACTATAAAAACGGAAAAGAAAGAATTGAACAATAAGCAATGGAGAATCGGTAGACACCACGTGTCTTAGGTAAATGAAAGTGTGATGAATCACAGGGTTCACTAACGTGCATAGCTGCCCGCACCTGAGTAGGGTGTTGCATAGATTTCTCATCAAACCACAACAGAAAAAGAATAGGAAAGAAAGATGAATCGAAAACAAAGCTTGGAAAAAGAATATGAATAAAAAACCTAACTTACGAAGCAAACTAGAGACGATCGTACCTTCCTCCTCCTCATTCTCCCGGCAGCGCTTCACTAGCGCTCCTTCCCCGATTCCCACTCCTCCTCCCGACCTCTCAATCCTAGCCCTTGGGGTGGTGGTGGTCGTGGAAATCGTAGAGAATGAATGAGTAGGGGGTTTTTATAGGCTCCAGAAAACCGCTAACCATGGAAGTAAACCATGGTTTAGCCCTTAACCGCAGTTAGTGGCCCATGGTTTTGGCCCATGGTATTGGCCAAAGCTTATCCGTAACTTAGGGCTTAAGTTAGAATATTCCATAGGACTCTAGATTCGCTAATGATGCTTAATTAACACTAATCGTGATTAACTTTCACTATAACTTTCGCAGTTTACGCTTATCTTTCGCTAACTATTGATTAGTATTCGCTAATGTTCATTATCGGTTTTCAACCCATCATTAGTTTCTACAATCATGCTTAATTAGTCTTAATGATAGTCATTACGGTTAATGACGTCTTAATCCTCCTTACTTCTCTTTCTTCCGAAAATCATAACAAATCGAAACGAAGTTCGATTCACACGAAATAAATTCCGTTGGTTTCCTCTTGAAGAGACGGATCTTATGATATAGGATCTGGGACATGCCAAGTTCAAGGATTTACACGAGTTATGGCTAAAGTATATACAGAGTATATATGACCCCCCTATACTTAGCATGAGCTATGTCCTCATAGATCGAAAAGAGAAAGAGAAGACATAACTCGCACTAAGTATAGAAAATACTATACGACAATGACTAAAGAATAAAGAATGATGAAAGGAATGAATAAGAAGTTGACCGTCCCCCCTATACTTAGGATCAAGTAATCCTAAGTATAGTAGACTGTACACAAAATAGGGAGGGTCAAGGGTGGGAATAAATAAACAGATCATAGCCCCCTATACTTAGGGTGAAATAACCCTAAGTATAGTAGAGAAAATCAACAAGAGAGGAGACAGTGGAGGGGATCGAAGAATGAAAGAATCTGGGATGCACCCACCCATACTTAGGACAAAGTACATCCTAAGTACACAAAACTTACCAAAAAGGGGTGACACCTTTTCTGTAGATAAAGAAAAATGAAAAGGAAAAGAAGAAAAGATAGAGATATACACATAGATGAAAAAGATCGTGGAGAATATACGCATCACTCCCCCTATACTTAGGGTGAAATCTCCCTAAGTATAAGCAACGACAGGAGTAATGAAACATGATGGAGAAAGAACAACGTGGTGTATACCCCTCTATACTTAGGATAATGTACGTCCTAAGTATAGTCACACAGATATGGTGAAAGATCTGGGGCACACAAGACATACGAAGGAAAGAAGGAATAGAATACACAACCCTTATATACAATAAGTAAAGAATGTGAAGTACAGGACGGTATCTGGTAAGCGAATATCGTGCTCTCGTCGTCGTCTCCCTATGAGAACGAGGAAACAGTCAGAAGGTAAAAAGACACCCGTGTATTCAATCAAGTGGGTGTCAGCTACCAGAGAGAAGAGATCAAAAACTAAAGGAAGGACGGGTAGTGAAAGTAGATCACCGGCTCATAAGTAGTGAATGAGTGAGTGGAGCCGATACTGTAAGACCTGGAGGAAGAAGGAACATGACATAATTCTCTAAGTCAATCAAAGTCTCCAAAAAGGTATAAAAGGTGGTGAACCGAAGACTTTCCTAATGTCTCGTGTGGTCTCTGGTGGTCATAAGGTCAACAAGTCAATGATATACCGAATACCGCAATACATGGCTCAACCCTGCAAGGGTTCTCAAGGTAAGCAGACTCAGATGAGTCAAGGATCCAAAATAAATAGAAGACTCAGATCCGTGCTCCAATAGAAGGGAGACACAACCAGGGAGGAGATCGAGTACCAAAATCAGCGGACTCGACTTCGTGCCCCATAGATGGGAGACATCAGAAATGAAGCCTAGTACCAACAAAATGATGTATCTTCCTGCATATAACCCTCGGGGAGTAATACATGCTAGCCGATGAATGATCAGAACAAAATCTCACCCTCGCGAGGGTCGTCAAGGTGAGTGGACTCAAAAGAGTCAATCAGAATGGTCTCGGTAGACGATAGATCGTCTGCCAGTAGAAGAGACCGATAGATCAAGAAAATGTGACAGTGTCCCGCAGACAACCCTAGGGGAGCGTACTGCCAACTAAGAAAGGAATAATCAGAGAAGAAGGGCTCATCCTCGCGAGGACCGTTAAGGAGAGCAGACTCAAAGGAGTCTAGTCAGATGGGTCCCAAGATCCAACATATCGGATAAACCATAAAGCAGCGGGGATCGGAGAATAAATCAGATGACTGATGAATACCCATTCATCACTCTTTATTCTTTTATTTTAGCTACAAAACCTATGCAAAACACATGTAGATAGTTGTAAATAGCAATAATTACCATTTAGCATGCATTGTGTAAATATGCATATTTAGCATGTTTTTGTGCATAAATAAAAGAATAAAGAAATACAAGAAAAAGAGGGAGATATTTATAATAAATATTGAGCGACCTAATCCCAAGGGAGGGCTCAACATGGGCCTGACTGCAAAAGAACCCAAGTAGAGAGAGAAAGGGAAGCTCATGTGTTTGTACATATACCTGTAAATAAATAAAAATTATTTTCCTCTTATTCAAAATAAAAATATGTGCTTATTTATTTGTAAATATAAAATCAAAATAAAAATGAAAAAAAGAAATAAAATTCCTTCATCATTGTATGTATAGACCATGTGTATAAAACCACACACCTATTTATTATCACCTTGTAAATAAATAATTAAAATCCCATAAAAATATTTTCAAATTCCACATTTCATGATATAAATAAATAAAATAAAAATTATAAAAATAAAAATAAAATAAAAAGAAATAAAATAAAAATCAAAGTCCACCTTGTATATATACCATGTATGTATATAAATAAAAGTATTTATTTCACCCTTGTAAATAATTAATAAAAATAAAATAAAAATACCCTATTATTCCAAATTTTATTCTATAAATAAATAAAATATAAAATTGGAATAGAGTATGTAAAAATAAATAATTAAAAATAAAAAATAAAAAATACATATGTATATACATGTATATAATAATAATATTTTGTAAATACCTAAATTATATTCCAAAAAATAAATAAAAAATCACAAAAAAAATAATTTAAAAATAAAGAAACATTTTTCATGTTTTAAGTTTTTCGAAAATAAGTCTATTAGTATTTTTAAATTAATTATCAAATAATTAATAATTGGCAGCCTCTGATTGGTCCATGGGGGATGTTGACCCCTCGTCAACTCCCCCCTGGACCTTTTCCCCACGGATCCCGCATCCGACCCGACATTCCCTGATTTTTCCTGATGTGATCCGACCCCCAAACATCGAAACCCCGGGCTCTATTTGATCCTGGCTGATCCGAGATTCTCGCTCGGGGATCTACATAGGGATCCGTGCTCCGATTCTCTCGCCCGATCCTCATCTAGCCGGACCCCTAGCTGTATAAAGTCCGACCTCCGCTACGCTTTTCACGCCATCTTTGGCGCTACTCCTTCGTCCCAGGACCTCCATCCCTTTCCCCTGAGTGACAGCAGTGTGAGGGTGGTGTCGAAGAGAGGAGAGGACGTCTGCACCACTGATCCGGCGACGTTTAGCCACCGTGCGCCGCCGTGAGCTGCGCTCGAGCCTCGGGTTCTGACTACCCTTCGAGACGACGACCTAGAGCTTCTTGAGATCATCCCCAGTCGGCTCCCGTCATCAGGTAGACCCTATTCCCCTTAGTTTCCTTTAATTTCACATTACGCCCAATTCGACCCATCTCCATCTTTCATCGATTCCGTCCACGCCGATCATCCATTTCATCGACCGACCCGACCAACATCTTCCCGAGACTCCCTTCCACGTTCTTCACCCACGCATCCACCTTGGCTCGCCCCGGAGCCAAGGCTCAACCTTCATCGCCGTCGCCTCGCCGGAGGTCGCCCATCTCGACGCGCCAGCCACCCATTCCATCTCTAACCGGGTCGAGGCAATTTGCCCTTGACCCAGGAAGCTTTCTAGGGTGTTGTGCAGGTCAATGCAACCCATCTGAGGGTCGTCTCGTTTGAGCCCAGGAGCTTCAAGCTTCCAACGTCGCCGGGCCACTCCGATGGTCTCCGGTCTCATCGGAGGATCCCAGTCGCTATGGAGCATCACGGCGGAGCTTTTCCATATCTCAGCAGCCGGAGAGGAGGCCCCCACCGCACGTACGGAGCCGGCGAAGCTCGCCGGCAAAGTGTTCTTCCGGGACCCTCCTCCGTCGTCCGTTCATCCTCGGAGCTCCAGGTGTGATCCAGACCATTCATCTGAGGAGCAGCCGCCCACCGTCAGATCCAGCCGAGGGTTGATTAGGACCGTTGATCCAGTGAAGGGGTGCCCTCGAGTAGTAGCCGTTGATCATCCACGTGGCATCCCCTCAGCCTTCCGATAATAAGAGGTAATTTATACTTAGGCCCCTGTCATTTTGTTTTTGCAATATAATCCTGTAAATATTTTAACTAGTTGTTTTTATTTTGTAAAAATTGCATAGAGGACCTTTATGTTTAGATTAATTGCATTATAGTCCCTGTGAGTGTGGACCACGTGCTTCGACACGTGAGGACCTGGATTTTTTGCAATATATACCCTGTAGTTCTTGTGTGTTATTGTTTGAGTGTTTTAAAATAGGAATTGCAAGTAGGTCCTTCCATGCTTGGACCACGTGCCTCGTGCGTGATTTCTTGGGCTTTTTGCATGATTGGCCCCTGAGCTTTCTGCCGTGTTATTGTTTGGACCCTGGACTTTGTTTTTATTATATTTAGGTCCCTATGCAATGTGAGCCTCTTTTTGATTTAAATAAAATATCAAATTAAGTCCAAATCGTGTGAAAATTGGACGTGGCTCCTACCACTCTGTAAAATTTTCACCAAAAATTTGGTACATTTTAAGGTGTTTTGTTATTTTTAAAATTCGAAAATCGTTGTTTTTGTGTCTGCCCGGATTAGAAAATCATAAAAATATAAAAACGCTTTTAAAAATTCTAAAAAAATTAATTTTTGTTAATTTGGTTGTGTTTGATCTTCTTTGCAAGTTTTGTAATTTTTGGACTTATAAAAACCCTAAAAATTACAAAACACTTAAAAACTTATAAAAATTCTAAAAAATTATAGAAAAACCAAAAAAAATACAAATTCTTTTTCTAAATTTTCTTTGTTATTTCTTTTTTTCATAAAAAATACCTCCAGGCTTTTACAGATCAATATGATATTTTAAATTGATCTTTCAAGCCCGACTGGACAGTTTGCTTGTGTTTTGGTTTCTTTGATTTTTTGAAAATTACATAAAAATCATAAAAATCTCAAAAATTCACCAAAAATAGTAAAAAATCCATAAAACTTAAAAATATTTTTGTTCGTATTTTTGGATCTTTTTAAAGTGTTTAAATAATTTGTTGATTGTGCTTGATTTTATCTTTTTCCTATTTTCCTTTATTATTAAAAATCCAAAAAAATATAAAAAAATATTTAAAAACCACCAAAAATATTTGTTTTTGTTTCATTTTTTTCTGACTACTTCGTAGGCCGCAAGGTCAACTCGTGCTCCCTGAGTCCGACCCTGGGTGCTACACCAGGCTAATCTCATAGCCAGGGCCACTATTTTAATTTTATTTAATTTTATCTCTGATTTTGGTGGTCTGCTCTTCTTATTTTCTTGTTGAGATGAGTCTCGAGTGACTGAGGTAGCAATGACCTTAGTGATACTTTTACCTTAGTCTATCGATTCTTGTGCTCATCAGAGCAACCACCTGGCTGAAGCACTTGGGGAAGTTCGTGTACACCTAGGAGCATCTCCGCACCGAGTACTTGAACAAGTACTATCCACTCGAGCGGACGAATGCAGCGAGGGCCCTGATCAGCAACTTCTCCATGATCCCCAATGAGCAATTCCACGAGGCATGGGAGAGGTTCCATGAGTTGACCGACAGATGCCCGCACCATGAGATCTCGAAGACGAACTTAGTTCAGAGCTTCTTCTGCGGGCTGACACTAGAGCTGCAGGGCCTGGTGAATGCTTCATGTGGCGGGTCCTATTTCGCCAAGGATCATGATCAGGTCTGGGCCATCTACGAGGAGATGGTCGAGAACTATATGGTGCTGTCCCAGACCCGACTCTACACACAGGGATGCCCCCAGCCACAGACCGTGCAGTACCAGAGGATCGCATGGGTCGACGCCGGTCCTTCCACTTCGTCAGCGGCAACCGCAAAGGCCAAGTCCACAGCCGCCGACATGGGCATTATCAGCGAGAAGCTGGACCAGATGGAGATTATAGAGAAGAAGCAGTGTTAGAGCATATCACAGATGGATCAGATGGCACAGACACTGAGTGACTTGAAGACACAGCTCATGTGTCTCCAGGAGGCACAAACGGCTTCTCAGCCCCGTCTTCAGTCACGAGGAGATCCGAGTAGTAGCGACAGCTCGTCCCAGCGCTCTAGCTCCAGCCAGCCTAGACAAGTCCATCTTGTACAGACGGAGCCGTACCAGCAGCCGCAGCCACACTACCAATCGCCACCATCTCTAGACACGCAGATGGTGGTCTACCAGCCGATCAGCCTCTGGTAGTACTCCCGCCACCCCCTTACGAATCAGAGCCGTTGATGGATGTCAACGGGATTTGGTACGACCGACCCCAGCCTGGTATCCGATGAGACCATCCCGTATTCCGTTGGTCGGCCGGAGGTGCCAGTTCCCAGCAGCAGCCTTTAGGTCAGGGTGGTCAGTACGGCCATCAAAGAGATCACCAGTAGCAGCCCCTAGAGTACCAGCATCTGCAACAACAGTCATCCCAGTATGGTCCTCGTCCCTATCAACAGGGACATTCTTGGAGGCATGATCAGCCTCAGCAACAGTTTCATCGACAACAGTACCCCTCTCACCCGCAGCACCAGCCACAACAGCAACCTCACAACCAGCGAGGCCACCCGTCAGGTTCTCATGGGCCATCCTATGAGAGCCCCGCCTTAGATGATGTAGCCTGCCTCTTAACTGACCAGCAAGCTACCTTCAGACGGGAGATGAAAGAGTTCTGCTAGGAGATGCGAGAGATTGTGAGAGGGAAGGCCGCCATACCTGCCCAGATCGAGCCCAATCCGAACAACCTCAAGAGGAAGTCTGAGCAGGTAGATTTCACAGAGTATGCCACTCCGAGTGATTCTTTTGATGATATGTCTGCATATCTATTTGATACTGACTTTGTTACACTTAGGAGCGGTAGGATGCCAGCAGGCGGTGCCTCGTCTGAGCGATGACCCCAGGCCACTTCCAGAGCGCCAGGCGAGGAGGAGCGTGGTACTGATGCCGCGAGAGATGATGCCGGTGGTACTGATGCCACCATGGATGCTGATCCCACCGACGGTACTGATGTCGTCGCTTCACCAGATGGAGGAGGTGGTACTGACGCCACCAGTGTTGCTAAGCCAGAGCGTGGTGCTGATGCCGTGAGTCGACCTGCCGAGGGTGGTGCTGATGCCACCGTTTTTACTTCTGATAGTCCTGTAATCTTTCCTTCTGTTCATGTATCCCATGACACTTATGGCAATGAAGGAAAGGGTTTATTTTCTTCTGATCCACCTGTGGTGCTTGATGTATGTGTGGATTCTGCCGTTCTTGAGCAGCCTCGACCCTCTCCTAGTCCTTCATCTGAGAAGGACCCTGTGATCCCATTCCCTAGAGCACTCCGTATGGGAAAGAGGAAGAAAATTGAAAATCCCAAAAATAAGCAGCAGGAAGAGTTCAGCCAGCAGATGATCGACAGATTTCACATTCAGCTGACTCTTCAGGAGGCCTTGGAGCACATCCCTCTACTCTAGAGATCGCTTAGAGACAGGACCACAGTTAGGAGGAAGAGGAGGATCCACCAGTCCAAGATCCATGTGCTTACCTGGACCACGTGTTTCGTGATTCAGAACCGTCTGCCGGCCAAGAGGCCAGATTCAGGAGCCCCGTATGTCAGATGTCACATCAGAGAGCAGAGGTTCGACTGCACTCTATTAGACAGTGGTTCTTCGATCAACCTACTTCTGGAAGCCCTTCTCGACCGCTTCGAGTTGGGCACTCTACGACAGAGCAGGACAATCCTTCAGTTTGCTGATCGATCTGTCAAGAGGCCGAAGGGGTTGCTGAGGGACGTTGTCGTCACGATTTAGGGCCTGCAATTCCCCGTGGACTTTGTTGTGTTGGACATGGACATCCTTGAGTCGGTGACCGATACCCCCATCATTCTAGGTCGCCCGTTCTTGGCCACAACCAAGGCAGTGACCGACCATGATAGCGGGAAGGTATACTTTCGCGTCGAGGGCGAGAGTGTACAAATAGAGACGGTCGAGGACATCAGAGTCAGAGATTCAGCATGCTCAGAGCCGACCACAGATTCAGAGTAGATGACAGATGCAGGGCCAGACATCCACCAGGACTGTGATTTTGTGATCACAGATGATGAAGCAGTTTGGGCAGATCCAGTCGCACAGGCCATCCTCTCACCTTCAGAGTTCGCTGATGCCGAGACGCCAGCAGAGGAGAGCTTGGAGAGCGCATTCCTGGTCCAGGATACTTTTCAGTCGGCAGAGCCGGTTCTTGACCGCGAGACAGAGTTGTTCAGTGAGTCTGATACAGATCCCTCAGAGTCAGATTTTGATTGGGCAGAGTTTGATGATTTCATACTAGATCTGACTTTTATTGAGTCTACAGCTAGGGAGGAGGTTGATGCCATGCAGAGCAGAGACAGTCCAGTAGAACAGCCTTCTCCAGATACTGATTGTGAGCGAGAGTTTCCGTTCTCCCATGCAGATTTGGCAGCATTCACTCAGAGCTTTCAGAGGCCAGATCCGCCAGCACCTACTTGTCTAGAGCTGAAGCTACTTCGTCGCTGAAGTATAGGTTCCTTGCTGGTGAGCATGAGATGTACCCAATCATTATCTCAGCCGATTTGACTGGAGAGCAGGAATCCCGCCTGACGGGGGTTCTTGAAAAGAACCGCAAGGCGATTAGATGGAGCGTAGCCGATCTCCAGGGGATAAGTCCGGCCCTATGCTCCCACCATATCTATCTCGAGGATGAGGCGAAGCCGTCGCGTGAGTTCCAGCGGCGGCTGAACCCGAATCTGAGAGAGGTTGTCATGAAGGAGATCTCGAAATAGTGGAGCACCGATTTTATCTACCCCATCTCCGACTCCAAGTGGGACAGTCCGTTGCATGTGGTGCCCAAGAAGACTGGCATCACTACTGTTGTCAGCGAGTCTGGAGAGGAGATCGCTACCCGGGTACCACTTCTTGGCGGGTCTGTGTAGATTACAGACGACTCAACCAGGCCACTAAGAAGGATCATTTCCCTCTGCCCTTTATAGATCAGATCATTGAGAGACTGGCAGGGAAGAGCCACTACTATTTCTTGGATGGGTACTCCGGCTACAATCAGGTGGCCATCGTGCCCGAGGACCAGGACAAGACCACCTTCACCTGTCCCTTCGGCACATATGATTTTAGACGCATGCCATTTGGGCTATGCAATGCCCCTGCGACTTTTCAGAGATGCATGCTGTATATCTTTTCGGACATGGTGGGGGAGTGCTTGGAGGTCTTCATGGATGATTTCTCGGTCTACGGCGACGGATTCGACTCCTGTCTTGACTGCCTAGATCGAGTCCTTCAGCGATGCATTGAGGTTCACCTAGTGTTGTCTTGGGAGAAGAGTCACTTCATGGTGACTCAAGGGACGGTGTTTGGCCATATCATCTCCAACAGGGCCATGGAGGTTGATTCAGCCAAGGTAGATGTTATTAGAAAACTCGCACCACCGTCCAACCTGCGGCAGTTACGGTCTTTTCTGGGGCACGTCGGTTTCTACCGGCGCTTCATTCATGATTTCAGTAGGATTGCCCGACCGTTGACTGATCTGCTGATGAAAGACACCGAGTTCCTTGTCGATGACAAGTGTCTTTCGTCGTTCGAGACTCTCAAAAGATGTGTTGTAGAGGCTCCTGTTCTCCAGCCACCTGATTGGTCTCTCCCATTCGAGATCCTGACGGATGCCTCCGATTTTGCCGTAGGGGCCGTGCTGGGACAGATGAGGGATGGAGTCCCATTTTCCATTCACTACGCTAGCCGTACATTGGATGCCGCACAGCGGAACTACACAGTCACTGAGAAGGAGATGCTAGCCGTAGTTTTTGCCCTAGATAAGTTCAGATCTTATATTATTGGATCTAGAGTGACCATATACACTGATCATACCGCCATCAGGTACCTCATGGCAAAGAAGGATGCCAAAGCCAGATTGACCAGATGGATCCTTCTACTCCAGGAGTTTGACATAGAGATTAAGAATAAGCCTGGAGTCAAGAATGTGGTGGCGGATCATCTCTCCCGATTAGAGCATCTTGAGGATTCTGAGCAGACTGAGCCTATATGTGAGACCTTCCCAGATGAGGTGATCCTTGCTATCGCCTCTCTCCCGTGGTACACCGATATTGTGAACTTTCTTGTTTCTAAGAAAGTTCCACAGGATTGTCCCAGGCAGAGACTTGAGACCTTCCTTGTGAAGGCCAAGTTCTACCATTGGGAGGATCCCATCTTTTATCATGAAGGAGGGGATAGCGTCCGGCGTAGGTGCATTCCTCAGGAGGAGCACCATAGCATCCTCACTTACTGCCACCAGCTTGAGGCAGGAGGACATCACTCTTGGAGGAGAACGTCACATAAAGTGCTCCAATCCGGCCTATGGTGGCCTACCCTCTTCAAGGACTCTGATGAGTTCGTGAAAAGGTGTACTGACTGTCAGAGGATGGGCACTTGTGGACTACGTGATATGATGCCGATGCAGCCCATTCACTTCTGTGAGGTTTTTGACGCATGGGGCATCGATTTCATGGGTCCATTCCCTAAGAGTCAGGGATTCGAGTACATTCTGTTGGCTGTGGATTATGTTAGTCGTTGGGTTGAGGCCATCCCCGCCCGAACCGCAAATGCTAGGACTGTTTGCAAATTTTTGAGGAAGCATATCATTTCACGGTTCGGGGTACCTCGAGTGTTGATATCTGACGGGGGGTCTCATTTCGTCAACGACAAGGTAAAGGCCCTTGCTAGCGAGTTCGACATAGACCATCGAGTTGTCACTCCATACCACCCTCAGACGAATGGTCTGGCCAAAGTGTCGAATAGGGAGATCAAGACTATATTACAGAAAGTCATCCACCCTGACCGAAAGGATTGGTCACAGCTTTTGGACTCGGTCTTGTGGGTATATAGGACGTCTTTCAAGACACCTTTGGGCACATCTCCCTTTCGCCTCGTTTATGGCAAGCCGTGCCATTTGCCTGTCGAGTTGAGACATAGGTCACTTTGGGTTGTCACTGATATACTTTTGGATGCAGATAGTGTAGGAGATCGGAGGAGGGCAGAGTTAGCAGCCTTGGAGGAGCTTCGTGATACCGCCTTTTCAAACAGCCTACAGTACAAGGAGAGAGTGAAGGAGTGGCATGATTCTCATATCAGCCACAAGCATTTTGAGCCTGGACAGAGAGTATGGCTGTTTGATGCTAGGCTTCATCTATTTCCAGGGAAGCTACAGAGCAAATGGAAGGGATCGTATTTGGTGAGAAAGGTACACGACAATGGGAGTATTGACATATCTGAGTTGTCTGCTGAGAGTACCTTTCGAGTGAACGACCAGCGGCTCAAGCCATATCTAGATCATGAGCCACAGGTCGTTGATGTTTCCCCTATTCACTTTGCGTGAGATGTGGTCTCTTGACCCACATCTATTGCATCTCACGCCTGATTATCACTATTCTCCCGACCTGTATAGATCCAGTTGTCCATATCTCTCTATTCTTTAGTCCCACATCCCCTTTCCTCATCTTTTGATTATGCTATACTTAGGGTGCACTTTACTCTAAGTATAGGGGGGATGTAGGACTCTCGGGTATTCTTTTGATTCTTTCTACCTCTGTTTTGCTGCCTATACTTAGGGATATTTTACCCTAAGTATGGGGGGAAGACCTTGTACATTCTTCACTCGGATTTCCCTTCGTGTACAACCTGCTATACTTAGGATTATTTGATCCTACGTATAGGGGGAAATGTCGAGACCCTCTTGATTTTCTATTCTTTGATTCGTCTTTGTATATAGCATTCCTTTTCACTTCCCTATACTAAGCACGAGTTATGTCTTCTTCATCGCTCTTGACTCTGAGGACATCATTCGAGCTAAGTATAGGGGGGTGTGTATATATTTCATATATACTTTATCCATAACTCGTACTTTGTGTAAGTGTGTTAGTAAATAAAAATGGCTAAAAACCCAAAAATCCATAAAAATTAAAAAAATTTCCTTGTAAATAAACATTCTTTTAGTGCACATACATAGCTATTGTACAAATTATTTTTGTAAAAATGTTTTCAAAAACTTTTTGTGCAAATAGTGTGTAAATATGTGCATATCAAAATTATGTATATAGTACAAAATTTTTCCAAAATGTTTTGAAAATCAAAAGTTTGCAAAAACCTTGTGTAAATTTGTGTAAATATTTTGCAAAACTTGCATTCATGCATACATTCATGGTTTCAAAACATTTTTCAAAAATTTTGCACATGTGTAATAATTGTGTAAATAGCATCTTTGTATATATTTGTATAGTTTTTCCTGGATTATAGTTGACATTTAAACTAGCCTGGAATCAAATTGGAAAATGAAGCTTGATTAAGATCTTAATCCACCTAATTATAAGAGGAACCTTATAGGGCTTAGGGTTAAGGCTTTTCAGGTCCATGGTGATTTAATTCTTTGAGTCCACTAGGCTATGATCACATGTCATCTCAATGAGCTTAAGTAGAACACTTAACAACACACACATGACTCATATAGACAATGGCTTGACTTGGACCCGCACTTTACACCGACCTCTCTACGGATGAGGAGGTGAGGAGGCAGTCCTCCTTGACTTGGGGTAGCATATGAGGGTAGTACTTCTAGGCGGAACCTCTCTTCTTCTTTTAGTGAAGGAAGTGCGTCTCAACTTGGTCTGGTTGCCATGAGGTCTAACGACAGGAGTTGTGGGTTGCAATAATGCTTCAAACGAGGGATAGTCTACTGGCTCAAGAGGAAAAACTCCTTATGTACATATGCTGCACCTTGTAAATACGTTGTATAGATGCACTTGAAAAAAAATGCAAAAAGAAAAATAACTCCAAAAAAGTGGTGGGTCTGATAGAAAATGACAATCCCAACGGAGTATGTATATAGTGCAATAAGCAAAGCTTGAGACTCATGTTCCATCTTATGCAGCTTGCAGCAGGGAGACTTAGCTACACTGGTTGAGCTCCCAAGGATACGTGGCTACACTGGCCATGGTCCATACTCTTCTTCCTCCTCTTCTTGAGCCGGTTGAACTTGAACTTAGAAGGGAATACCCCACTCCTCGAGGAAAGAGTGGCCATATTGGGGTCATACAGTTACCTTGTTGGGGAGGGTTGTCAAGTTGCTACTTCTGAGGTGGAGAGCTATACATCACATACACTCTACAAGGAAAGATTCATGGTCTTCAGGGTTTGTGTATGTAGACTTGTTCTGATCTGGATTGTTGAGGAGTCTTGACAATAGATTAGTGGATCTTGGATGCTGTTGAGTTTTAAACCTAAATCCAAATAAGGTTCCGACACATTAATAATCCAAAGATCTGATCGATCTCCATAGTTCAATTTAATGAAGGCTAGTTTAATAATCAGCATTAATCCATGCTTTTCTCCTCTTTTTCCTTTTCTTTTTCCTTTTTCACTTCTTTTTCAAATAACTGTTTGCTAAGGGACTAGCAAAGTTAAGTATAGGGGGATGATGAATACCCATTCATCACTCTTTATTCTTTTATTTTAGCTACAAAACCTATGCAAAACACATGTAGATAGTTGTAAATAACAATAATTTCCATTTAGCATGCATTGTGTAAATATGCATATTTAGCATGTTTTTGTGCATAAATAAAAGAATAAAGAAATACAAGAAAAAGAGGGAGATATTTAGAATAAATATTGAGCGACCTAATCCCAAGGGAGGGCTCAGCATGGGCCTGACCGCAAAAGAACCCAAGTAGAGAGAGATAGGGAAGCTCATGTGTTTGTACATATACCTGTAAATAAATAAAAATTATTTTCCTCTTATTCAAAATAAAATTGTGTGCTTATTTATTTGTAAATATAAAATCAAAATAAAAATGAAAAAAAGAAATAAAATTCCTTCATCATTGTATGTATAGACCATGTGTATAAAACCACACACCTATTTATTATCACCTTGTAAATAAATAATTAAAATCCCATAAAAATATATTCAAATTCCACATTTCATGGTGTAAATAAATAAAATAAAAATTAGAAAAATAAAAATAAAATAAAAAGAAATAAAATAAAAATCAAAGTCCACCTTGTATATATACCATGTATGTATATAAATAAAAGTATTTATTTCACCCTTGTAAACAACTAATAAAAATAAAATAAAAATACCCTATTATTCCAAATTTTATTCTATAAATAAATAAAATATAAAATTGGAATAGAGTGTGTAAAAATAAATAATTAAAAATCAAAAATCAAAAATACATATGTATATACCTGTATATAATAATAATATTTTGTAAATACCTAAATCATATTTAAAAAAATAAATAAAAATCACAAAAAAATAATTTAAAAATAAATAAACATTTTTCATGTTTTAAGTTTTTCGAAAATAAGTCAATTAGTATTTTTAAATGAATTATCAAACAATTAATAATCGGTAGCCTCTGATTGGTCCACGGGGGATGTTGACCCCAGGTCAACCCCCCTGGACCTTTTCCCCGCGGATCCCGCGTCCGACCCGACATTCCCTGATTTTTCCTGATGTGATCCGACCCCCAAACATCGAAACCCCGTGCTCCATTTGATCCTGACTGATCCGAGATTCTCGCCCGGGGATCTACATAGGGATCTGTGCTCCGATTCTCTCGCCTGATCCTCATCTAGCCGGACCCCTAGCCGTATAAAGTCCGACCTCTGCCGCGTTTTTCATGCCATCTTTGGCGCTACTTCTTCATCCCAGGACCTCCATCCCCTTCCCCTGAGTGACAGCAGTGCGAGGGTGGTGTCGAAGAGAGGAGAGGACGTCTGCACCACTGATCCGGCGACGTTTACCCGCCGTGAGCGCCGCGAGCTGCGCTCGAGCCTCGGGTTCCGATACCCTTCGAGGCGACGACCTAGAGCTTCCTGAGCTCATCCCCAGTCGGCTCCCATCATCAGGTAGACCCTATTCCCCTTAATTTTCTTTAATTTCACATTACGCCCAATTTGACCCATCTCCATCTTTCATCGATTCCGTCCACGCCGATCATCCATTTCATCGACCGACCCCGCCAACATCTTTGTGAGACTCCCTTCCACGTTCTTCACCCACGCATCCACCTTGGCTCGCCCCGGATCCAAGGCTCGACCTTCATCGCCGTCGCCTCGTCGGAGGTCGCCCATCTCGACGCGCCAGCCACCCATTCCATCTCTAACCGGGTCGAGGCAATTTGCCCTCGACCCAAGAAGCTTTCTAGGGTGTTGTGCAGGTCAATGCGACCCATCTGAGGGTCGTCTCGTTCGAGCCCAGGAGCTTCGAGCTTCCGACGTCGCCGGGCCACTACGGTGGTCTCCGGTCTCATCGGAGGATCCCAGTCGCTGCGGAGCATCACAGCAGAGCTTTTCCATATCTCAGCAGCCGGAGAGGAGGCCCCCACCGCACGCACGGAGCCGACGAATCTCGCCGGTGAAGTGTTCTTCCAGGACCCTCCTCCGCCGTCCGTTCATCCTCGGAGCTCCAGGTGTGATCCAGACCATTCATCCTAGGAGCAGCCGCCCACCGTCAGATCCAGCCAAGGGTTGATCAGGACCATTGATCCAGTGAAGGGGTGCCCTCGAGTAGCAGCCATTGATCATCCACGTGGCAACCCCTCAGCCTTCCGATAATAAGGGGTAATTTATACTTAGGCCCCTGTTATTTTGTTTTTGTAATATAGTCTTGTAAATATTTTAATTAGTTGTTTTTATTTTGTAAAAATTGCATAGAGGACCTTTATGTTTAGCTTAATTGCATTATAGTCCCTGTGAGTGTGGACCACGTGCTTCGAGACGTGAGGGCCTGGATTTTTCGCAATATATACCCTGTAGTTCTTGTGTGTTATTGTTTGAATGTTTTGAAATAGGAATTGCAAGTAGGTCCTTCCGTGCCTGGACCACGTGCCTCGCGCGTGATTTCTTGGGCTTTTTGCATGATTGGCCCCTGAGCTTTCTGCCGTGTTATTGTTTCGCCCCTGGACTTTGTTTTTATTACATTTAGGTCCCTATGCACTATGAGCCTCTTTTTGATTTAAATAAAATATCAAATTAAGTCCAAATCGCATGAAAATTGAATATCTGGCTCCTGCCACTGTGTAAAATTTTCACCAAAAATTTGGTACATTTTTGAGGTGTTTTATTATTTTTAAAATTCAAAGATCATTGTTTTTGTGTCTGTCCAGATTAGAAAATCATAAAAAATATAAAAGCTCTTTTAAAAATTCTAAAAAAAAATAGTTTTTATTAATTTGGTTGTGTTTGATTTTCTATGCAAGTTTTGTTATTTTTGGACTTATAAAATCCCTAAAAATTAAAAAAACACTTAAAAACTTATAAAAATTCTAAAAAATTATAGAAAAAACAAAAAAATAAAATTCTTTTTCTGAATTTTCTTTGTTATTTCTATTTTTCATAAAAAATATCTCCAAGATTTTACAGATCAATTTGATATTTTAAATTGATCTTTCAAGCTTGACTGGACAGTTTCTTGTGTTTTGGTCTTCTTTGATTTTTAGAAAATTACATAAAAATCATAAAAATATTAAAAATTCACCAAAAACAGTAAAAAACCCATAAAACTTAAAAATCTTTTTGTTTGATCTTTTGGAGCTTTTTAGAGTGTTTAAATAATTTGTTGATTGTGCTTGATTTTATCTTTTTCCTATTTTCCTTTATTAATAAAAATCCAAAAAAATATAAAAAATATTTAAAGACCACCAAAAATACTTGTTTTTGTTCCATTTTCTTTTCTGACTACTTCGTAGACCGCAAGGTCAACTCGTGCTCCCTGAGTCCGACCCTGGGTGTTACACCAGGCTAATCTCATAGCCAGGGCCACTATTTTGATTTTCTTTAATTTTATCTCTGATTTTGGTGGTCTGCTCTTCTTATTTTCTTATTGAGCTGAGTCTCAAGTGACTGAGGTCGCAACGACCTTAGTGATACTTTTACCTTAGTCTATCGATTCTTGTGCTCATCAACGACTCAGTTCCGTGCTCCCACCAATAGGAGTCACAGTCAGAAAAGGGAACCGAGCGCAAAGAAAATGTTGCATTTTCCCACAGCTAGTCCCCATGGAACAATGCAAGCTAAGCAGTGCATAGTCAGATCAGATCTCATCCTCGCGAAGGTCGTCAAGTAGAGAGGACTCAAAGGAGTCAATCAGAATGGTCTCGGTAGACGACAGAAGAGTCCACAAATCTAGCGAGGTGTCATAGTCTCTCGCAGATAACCCTCGGAGAGAACTATGAACTAGGCAATGAATAATCCGAAAAGTAATGCTCATCCTTACGAGGACTGTCAAGGAGAGGAGACTTAAAGGAGTCTGTGACATTGACCTCGTGTACCGACATATCGGGCACCTATTCAGACATGGAGGCAAATCAGTCAAATCAGACGATGCAGTCTCGGGCTCCAATAAGGTGGAGACATAATCAGTGAATGAAATCGATCGTAGAGAATGTGTCGCATTCTCCCACAGATAGTCCTCGGGGAGTAATACAAACTAGGACAATCAAGTCTAGGGATTGCTAGCATCAAATCTCAGGCTCGATAGCAATCAATCAATCAATAGTCAGGAGGGCATAAGATCATATAGGGATATATAATCATATTAATCATAATACGTCCCTCAGGTCAATCCAATCTAGTTTAGATGGCACAAAAGATAATCAGGAATCCTCAAAGTGCCACAGGTGGATAATAGAAGCAGGAGATCGGGGATGGGTCAATCAAGAAGATGAGAGACATCATGTGGATTCCGCACACCTTTGCCGGGAAGTCCAAATCAGAATAATCAATCAATCCTCAAAATCAAGATGAGTGGAACCTCAAAATGGATAGATCAATCAAAGCGCATGGAATCTTCATCAAATCATCAAAACAAATCACATCCTCAACCCGATGTGCGAGATCAAAAATCCTCAATAAGCGTCACACCTACTAGTCGTGCATCATCAGAATCCTCAAGAATATTTATGCACAAATCTCAAGTCAGATCCACCAAGATGACCATATGAATATCAACAACCTCAAAACACACCCGACTTACTCCAATAATCAATGTAAGTCAAAATCCTCGATGCAGGCCATACCTACCAGCACAACAGTCCCAGGAAAGAGAAGTGATGATACAGGAGACACAAGGAGGGTGGGAGAGATAAAGGTGGATATAGTCAAAATTATGGTTCAAGGAGAGGGTCTCCTCGAACCCGACCATATGTGGGTGATATGGGCAAGTAGAGAAGAGCCGCAAAATCTGGCTAAGAAGGTAAAGCTCAAAACCCAATATCACGACTCGATGCAAATGAGGAGATATATATAAGAGAGGTAGAGCGACTCAAAGATGAAAAATGGATGACTTACACGTATGGAACCGATAACTCAAAGAGATATGAAAATGTGAATGGACTCCAAGACACAATCAATACACAAAGCAAACCCCCGATTCACCTACTCAACATCATGAAGACCGAGATGTGGTCTTTTTAGCTTGTCGATTTTAGAGTTAGGTGATCATAAAAAGTTGTACACACCAGAGTTATGCTTTGAGATTGGGGAACTAATCCTTAGCATGTGCGTAGGAATAAAATGCGCATACAAGGAGGGTGTTGCTCTCCCCAATACAAGGAATCCATTACATTTTATTTTAAGTCTAATAGAGTTAGTAGTCCCAATTTTTTATTATCACTTTTATTTGTTATTTTTTTCAATGCACGTGCCTACTAGGGTTTTCAATTTCCATTAAGAATCATAGGTGATCAAAATCAGAGGGAGAAGATCGAAAAAGCCATGCAAGTCGAAAAACGATGATGCATGCAAAGTCAGAAGACTTACAGTGCTTCCCTGCTTTCTCCATGCAGGATGCAAGATATAATTGAAATCCTATCTACATGAGGTGCAATCCGATGAAATCTCCCTAAGATAGTAGCTGCTATTATCGTGAAGCACAAAATGCTAAATAGTCAGAAGAGAGATCCAAAAGCCCGGTCTCTGAAGTGCATCAGTGTCCGCCACAACGAATCCTGCACGCACTGTATAACACTTCTCTCTGCGCTCGATCTCAATTTCAAGTAAATAGCAATTATTATTTGACCAAGTCCAAAAGAAAATATATAGGTACATGCAAAGTTATTTAGGGCTTTGGACCTTAATCTATCGAGCAAACAGATCCTAAGCTAGGGCTCATTCACACAAAATAATAAAAATAAAATAAAAAGCAAAAAAGCGTCAACACCATCGAGGCCTCCAAGGGAACAATCCTTCGGGAAGTCGGAGTGTTTGAGAGTCCTGTGTTATTACATGCCGAGTGTCGCTCTCTCACATAAAATTACATATATTTTTTTTGAAAAATACGAAATAAAATAAAGCTCATAAACTGTCTCAAAAATTCTTCTCCATTTGCTTTTGATGCTCTCTCATGTCAGCCGAGCAAGAAAGGTTGACTCACCCTTGCTTGGGTGCAACGGTCCTCCTAAGAGGTCCTCCTTCGCGCAACAGTCCCTCGCATCAAAGACGAACAAAGAATGTGGTTAGAACAGTCAACATTAAGATCAAATAATGGTGAAAAATAATTAAATAAATACAAAAAGCAGATGAGTGAACAAGAGATAAAAGACAAGATAAAACAATCTCCTACTATGCGACGTTGCTCCCTGGCAATGACGCCATTAGATAACCGAGCGAAATCAATCCGAAGTTGTGTCAATCCACAAGGCGGACAGACAGTCGCTAATGAGACCTCAGATGAAATCCTCAGATAATCAACAGATAACCCACGATATAAATAAAACAATTAAATCTAAAAAACATGGAGTTAAAATTTATTATAACTCTACATGCGAATGTGCATAGGTGTAAGCATGTGTAGAGGTCGAACACTGAGACCAAATAGGAGGAGGAGGCAAAATACAATGCGTAAAAATTATGTCATGTATCTCTTGTCCATTTTATTGTTTTTGTAAAATTTTAATTTTAAAAATATTTTTTATTTCTTTTTGATTTAAATATAATATATATATGTATAAATATAATATAAGGTATATATAGATACTATATAGATAAAAATATATAAATTAGTCAAAATATAGTAAATAATATATTTTTGTGTTTTTTATATTTTTCTATTTTTTGGTTATAGAATTTTAGCTAATTTTTATGTATTTTCAAAGTTAAAATTATCCCTAATAAGGGATTAATGAATAATCTGAAATTGATTTGGGTTTTAAAAATAGAAAATACTCCCCAACATTACCTAAATTAATTTTAATATATAAATAATACTACATAGATAATTCTGAAGGAGAAAAACATATTCTTGGTATTTTTGTAGATTTTTTTAGAGTTTTTTCTTGGATTTTGGATCTTTCTAATTTTTATCATTTTCTTTCGCTATTTTTAGGGGTTTTTGTTTTCTGGACTCAATAAATACTAACATATACTATATATAATTTTTTTGGAATTTTTTAAAAGGTTTTTATATTTTTTTGATATTTTATAAATTAGACAAGTATTATTTAGGCTCCTTTTCATTTTTGATTAATATATAAAATGTAAAAAATGGTAATTAAAAATATAGGCATGAAACTACATAGCACGAAGCATTTATCCCTATTTTTTCGCATTTTAGGAGCTCAATAGGTATTTTTAATAAATAGATAAAAGCTACAAAATACATATCCTAGTAGGGGCATAACTGTAAATAAAATAAAGTCCAGGGGTACAAATGCAATTTGCCCAACATAATTAAACATTTATTTAATTTTTAATGACTAATTTACAATATATAGAAATGTCAGGGTTTACTTTGCAAGATTTCTACCGTCACGCGGGGACTGCACGTGACGCTGGCAGGGACCAAAGTGTAAATACATAAAGATCAGGGGGTTAAATGTAAAACACCCTATTTATTTACGACGTAAACTTTTATTTACAGAACTAATTGTTAAATACAAAATAGCAGGGACTGGATATGCAATTTACCCCAAACAAGGCGCGATCAGATGGCTATTTTGGATTCACTTGAACACGTGGCGCTAGGGATGCAAACGAACGAATACGAATGCAAATTCAGGTCATACCATAACCATATTCATTTTATATTATGAATACGAATACGAATACGAATGTTATACGAATGTAAAAA
Organism: Ottelia alismoides; assembly: GCA_037367405.1. NCBI lineage: Eukaryota > Viridiplantae > Streptophyta > Magnoliopsida > Alismatales > Hydrocharitaceae > Ottelia > Ottelia alismoides. The sequence goes on from JAZKJV010002677.1 coordinate 218,107, forward strand.
ATCAAGATCCATATCCTCAAAATACGAATACAAATACGAATACGAATCTTTTACGAACGAATACGAATATCAAATGAATATTGCAATAAAAAAATATATATAAAAGCGTACCTGATTATTTGGCAATCACTTCCGCATTACTTCCATATTATGACTTGAATCTGAAATTTAACTCAGTATGATAGAATAATGTAATAACGAATAATGCAGTAACACTGTAAAAAGGTTTGATAGAAATAAATAAATATCTTGCAAAGTAATGATAAAAATTTAAAGTTGCAGATGTAAAGCAAAGCATAATATGTCTAGTTTCAAATAACAAACATTCCAAATAACATCCAAAGAGAGAAATCATCTACAAACATTCAAACAAATACATCGATGACTAAATCAAAACATTCTTCGAATCACATGCTCCATATCGCATCACCTATGAACAAAACAAAATTGATCAGAATAAAATCTATATAAATATTAAAAAACTATGATGTAAATTAATCATACCAAAATTCATCTTCCATTCTATCTGTTTCATATCCTTCTTTTCCAACATTGTCATATTCTTCGTTTTCAACATTCTCATCATTGACTTGTTGGACAACATTCTCATTTGTTTCAACTTCAAGATGGAAAAAAGAAAATCAAAAGAATATCATCTATAGTTAAATAAATATTTCCATTAGAAAACTATACTTACTTGAAAATTTTTGCATTGTTGATATGTCTTCTACTGCTTCTTGTTCAGACAAAGGATTTGCTGTAACTATATTTCCAAAAAATAAAGTATGCATTATATGATGAATGCACGATAAAATAAAAATTTTATAAACATTTGTCATACCTTTGAATTCATCTTTCAACCAATCATGCCCGCATATTAATACCTCTACCATCTCCACACCCAAATTGCTGTGATATGCATCTACTACTCGACCGCCAACGCTAAAAGCAGATTCTGAAGCAACAGTTGACATAGGAACTCCAAGAATATCCTTTGCCATTTTGCCAAGTATAGGAAATCTTCCAACATTTTGTTTCCACCATCCCAAAATATCAAAGTTGCTTCCACAATCATCCTTTCATTTTAAACATTTCTCTTGTAGATATTCATCCAACTCAGATTTTGAAGGCTCCACATCTTCTTCATCCATGATTTGAGCAAATCTGCTCTTTCTCTTTTCTAATGGAATAATTGGAGGAAGAGAAACATTGACAGCTCTTGATCCAACCCTTTGATCTTTAGCAAGAGAAGAATATGACTGAAATAAATTTTTAACAATGCTTTGAAGTTCATTGACTTTCTTATCAGCATCATTGGGATAAAGATCAGTGTAATAAATTTCTACTGCCTTCATCTTGTAACGATGATCCAAAATGGAGGCAATAGCCAGGAGTTGATTACACATATCCCAATATTTGTTGAACTTCAATTTCATCACTGTGGCCATAGAAATAATAATCTGATCATTACTTTTCAATCATTCCACAAAAAGTAGTTGTATTTCACAAAATTCGACAAAAAAAAGATTGGATGTCACATAATTTGACCCAGATAAAAGCTCTGCAGCATCATAGAAGTGTTTCAAGCATTCCTCCAACTTCCTTACATATTCCCATTCTTCATCACTCAGCGCATGAACAAAGTTGGCATCTCTGAAGCTAAACCTTTTGAAAACAGCTTTGTATTCCAAGGCAATAGCCAACATGAGGTAGGTAGAATTCCACCTCGTGCAACAATCCAAAGCCAAACTTTTCTTTAACTGTGGATCAACCTGTTGTGCTGTCTCATTGAACATAGCTTCCATTTGTGGTGAACAAGTGACATATTTGATACCAAGCCGCACTCTTTGTATTGCACTTGATATAACTTTCAGTCCATCTTGGACAACAAGATTATTGACATGAGCAACACATCTCACATGAAAAAATAATCCATTGCATGGCAAGGAATCACCAAGTCGTGTTTTGATATGGTGGATAGCCACATCATTCACCTTATCATTATCCACATTGATTGTAAATAATTTTTCATCGATGTTCCATTCAAACATACGTGACAAAAAATGGTTACTAATATGCACTCCAGTTGACCCATCTACATTGATGAAATTTATGATTCTTTTTTGCAATTCCCAAGAATCATCAATAAAGTATGCTGTAATGTAGAGGTAAGACTTGTTCTGTGAAGAAGCGGTCCACTTATCCATGGTGAGAGATATTCGTGAAGAAAGATTCTAAACATTTGATAGATCTTCTTCTTCTCATCAAAATAAACCATCTTACATAACTTTGCCATTGTAGTTCGTGATGGAATTTTGTGCTGTGGACGAAGGGAATGGATATATGCACGGAATGCAACATGTGAGACTATATTGAAAGGATACCCATGCACCATAATAGCCTTTGCAAGCAACAACTGGCTATGTTCATCATCAAATGTGTAACTCATAAGTGTGCTACTTCCATCGCCTTTTGTGAATGAATGCATCATTAACTGACCAGGCTCAAGTTTTGATATTTTTGGGCAGGACCTTTTATAATGATTTGATAAATGTGTTGTCCCCGCCCCAGTACCGTGACGAATTTCTTTGAAACAATATTTACATTTTGCCCACAATACATCCACCTCAACTTCACCTTCCTTGTCCTTCATTTTTTCCTTTTTGTAAATTCTATCAAAATGATTCCATACTTCTGATCTCATTTTTTTTGCTTCTTAAAGTGTTTTGGACCATCTTCCAAATTAGTACTCTCATTCTCCATGGATGGGTCGGTATTCATTATTTTTCTACAAACATTGAAGTTAAAAATCAAACAAGCATATTCCAATAACATTAACCATATTCATAAACAAAAACATTCCATACGTTCCATACGAATCTTCTAATAACATTAACCATATTCTAATTCTTTCTAACAAAATAATCCATACATAAAAAAACATTACAAGAATATGAAATTTACCAATAATCGATCGCAAATGGAGGTGCAGGAGCAGGGCCGCAGGGGCGGCGTTGGGCTGGGCGGAGGGGAAGGAGGGAGGTTGCAGGCCACAGGGGCGACGTCAGGCTAGACGGAGGAGAAGGATGGGGGCCGCTGGGGCGGCGTCGGGCTGGGCGGAGGGGAAGGAGGGGGGCCGCAGGGGTGGGTCGGGCTGGGCGGAGGGGAAGGAGGGGGGCCGTAGGGGCATGTCGGGCTGGGCAGAGGGGAAGGAGGGGGCCGCAGGGGCGGCGTCGGGCTGGGCGGAGGGGAAGGAGGGGGGCCGCAGGGGCGGGTCGAACTGGGCAGAGGGGAAGGAGGGGGCCGCAGGGGCGACGTCGGGGCGGGTGGTGGAGGGGAAGGAGGGCGATGGCAGGGGGCGGAAGGGGGCGGCGGGGGCGGATGGGGACGGCAGGGGGGCGGTGCGGGCTGGCGGGTGGTGGAGGAGGGCGGCAGGAGGGGCGGAGGGGGACGGCAGGGGGCGTGCGGGCTCAAGGGGAGAAGGGGTGTCGGGCGTCGGGTGGGAGTGGGAGGGGGCAAAGAACCGAAAACCCGTACTAAGTTAGCCCCTATGTATTAAATAATTTAAATAAAATAATTCATTTATTAACGAATATTCGTATTCGTAATCGTATTCGTTTTAACTTTCGTATTCGTATTCGTTAAGTAAGGATTCGTATTCGTATTCGTATCCGCAAAAAATTCGTTTCCAATATTCGTATTCGTATTCGTCTGTTTTAGGAAAACAAGATCCATAACCTCTTTAAAATGAATACGGATATGAACGAATACGAATATAACCGCATCTGTTTGCGTCCCTACGTGGCGCACATCCGATGGCTGGTACTTCTTCGCGGATCAACGGTGAAGATTAGATTGTCATGAGCGATCCAACGGCTCTGATCAGCACTGGGTCACCGTTCTTGATCCAACGGCGAAGCGGGGCGGAGGAAGAACATGGAAGGAGGCCGGCAAAGCTGAGCTTCCCTGCCCCTGATCTCCCTTCTCCAATGTTCTTCCATGCTCCAAGGTGGCTCTAAACGTTCTTGGCGAGGTGCTCTACATGCTGGAGGCTTCAGAATGGCACAAGGGCGACCGGAGCTCCTCTGCGAGGTCGGGGAAGACAAGGAGCCCCAGGTACCTCCGGCGGTCTTCGAGATCGGCTCCTGGTACTTCTTTGCATGCTTGACCTGCACAGGAAGGGAATACGGCTCGAGGCGGTTCTCCTCGATCGGAAGTGAAGTTGTTACGCGTCGAAAATGGAGTGGACGACGAAGCTCCAACGATGGGTAGTATGTGGGCTTCGATTCACGGAACGAAGGAGGTTCCAGTTGGCCTAAGCAGCTGGGAAGTGGATAAGCATGGAGGAAAGAAGATGAGTTGGATTGTGTGGTCGGAACATGTGGTCTGGATGGTGGAAACGTTCACCAGAGTGGAACTCCGGCGAACTACGACCAAGGCCAATCTAGCTAATTATCTTACCTAATCACTAAACTAATAACATAAATGAAATGCTGATAACAAAATCTACCTAAATAAGTAAAGACGCAGCTCATACCTGCCGGTGAAGGCAGAGAGCAGGGCCACGCCGGAGCGACGGCCTGGGTGCACCTCCACCCACCATCGACCGCTGCGAGCTCAGGGGTTCTCCTCTTGTCACGAGGATGCTCACTTTGGCCGAGTCAGGGGGCTTCAGGGGTTGGAAAGTGACCAAATTTGCAATGGAAGGTGGAGGTCTTTATTTATCAACATTAAGGGGCACCCTTATTGATCGGGTGGAATTAAAGAATCAGTGGTATGTACAGGGGATCTAATGCTCAGGCGTGGTTGTTGGATGATCAGTGATTATTTCTTGTGAAGGATGCATCCGCGATAGATGGATGGAACACCCATGAAAAAGGGAGGAAAAGCAGGGAAAATACAGATCTGACGTCTAGGAGCTTGGATGGGACAGTTGACTAGAGGTCAACAGTCCACGCACATGGATTGGTCCAACTCAGCCCCAAAAGGAAAAAACATACCGAGTTATTAAAGAACAATTATTAAAATAGTAAACGATTTTATTATTTTTAGAGTATAAAATAAAAAATATTTATTATTTTATGTAGTATTTTATTATGATTTTTTTGATGTATTTTATTACAAGTTTATTTTAATGGCTTATTTATAGGTGTAATTACCTATATTTTGTATATTTTTATTTTTATTTTATATATTTGATTATATAATTCTATTCTTTTATTTTATATATTTATAAATTATTTTCATGAGTATAAATATATTTTTATTTTATTTTTATGATGTTATTTGTACATTAAATAAATAGATATGTATATTATGTAGGTATATTTATAGGTATTTTACCTATATTTTATATACATCTTTTTATTTTAATGTATTTTATTAGGTTTTATTTTTATTTTGTATTTTTAATATAATATAGACAATATTTACAAGATTATAAAGAATATAAATAATTAAAGAATAAGTTTCCCCTTTTATTTATATACATGTATATTCATAGGTGTTTTGTTTGTGTTTTCACATAGGTTTATTTTATTTTGCATTTATTTTTTGTTTTATTCTAGTTTTAAAATGCACATATTTTATAAATAATATTTACAAAATTATAAAAATATGAATTTGTAAAAATAATAAGGGATGAATAAAATAAATATTTTAATTGTTAGAATGTACAACAGGGGTCGAAAACCTTACTTTCACATAATAATTCTAAAAAATATAAAACCACCACCATTAAATAGCTCATGAAAAGTTATATACAATTAGGGGTAATTTTGATATATTTTGAGTTTTTATTTGAAAGATATAGATATGTGAAGTTTGATTTCCGACTTTCTATTTTGTGTATAAAATGTATACAATGTATTATTTTTATACAAACTCAATTTTGTATTTTTATTTACATTATTATCTACAACTTTTGTGTACAAAGTTTCTTTATTTGATGGATAAATAATAAAGAATAAATATGTATAAAAATGCATAATTAAGGAATGAATAAATAGGAATTTTATTCTATTTTGGCCCTTATCTCCCCCTACTTTATTCCTTGTCGACCAATTCAATTCTTGACTTGATCTCAGAGTTTAGGATCATGAAATATTTTCAATATTTTATTCCTTTTTCTTTTTTCTCTTTATTCTATAATTTTGACATGAAAAACCTTATTTTATATACAAATAATACAATAAATAATGAATGCTATTATGCACAAATTGAGGCTATTTACATACATTAGCTAGGATTTTTAAGGTCAAAATGATAGAATAAAGAATGGTGAATGGATATTCATCATTAGGTCATCAACCTATTGATTTTCCAGATGTAAATACTCAAACATATAGTAACACATCTGTCTCTGGTCAGAAGATGCGTGCCTATATCGTGATAGCATACGACATAGATCTTTGGTTATCTCAATCTCGTTAAGTCAACTCTTTGACCTATCTTATCTAACACCTCTAAATCTTTATTCATATGAAGAGGTCTTGCATCAAGAGGTCGGTTAGATATCAACCTTTAGAGAAAGGATTGTCATCTCCTTCTTAGGCTGGAGATCATCTCTTAATAATCATTTGATGGTGCTTGATGAGTCCTCAATTTAACTCTTTAGATATTCATCCAAGCACCAGCCTCTATGATTCAACAATTGAATCAACAGCTGTATGATCATTAACATGACCATGGTACATAACCCTAATTGTACTAAGGGACTTATTATGCAAATTAGTTATTCTTCATTTCAGATCAGGGAATAATATTTGCAATAACATTTATTGCATAATGGCTCGTCGTCGGCTCGCATGTCCAATACATGATACATAACCCTAATTGTACAAAGGGACCTTATAGTGCATTCATTCATTTAATTTCAGACGGGAAGTGAAATAATCAATAACCTTTATTGATAAATCAAATATTACAATAACATTTATTGTAGGAACGGTTCGCCTCAGGCTCACATGACTAACAGGGGGAGTAAGAGCAGTTGATCGTCTAGTCACTAAATGTGGCACATGGATGGGCGTGAGTGGTGGGGAGTGAGTGTAGTGTGACATAGGCTAAAGGTCAATAAAACTGAGTGGGTTTGAAGTGGCATAGAGGGTTGAGTGCCATGTGGCACGTGGTTGACCAGACTTTGGCCCACTAAAAGGATAGAAAAGAAAAAGGGTTATTTTAAGTTATGCTCCTCTTAACTTTTTCAATATTAGTTATGCCCCTCCCATTTTTGTAATATCATTTGTGCCCCTACCTTTTTTAGAAATTCACACTTCTACCCTTCCGTCAAGGTAAAGTAGGGGCATAGATGATATTACAAAAGAAAGGTAAAGTAGGGTTTAATGTTGACGTATAAGGATCGTGGAAGCTTACGAAGGCTAGTATTTGAGAAGGAAAAATAAAATCAGGCCCCTCTTTGTTACATTCGAAAGTTGATACCATTTTGATAATAGACAAATGGTTGGAGCTTTTTTCTATAATTTGCCCAAAAAGCGAACCATTGGATTAATAAAGGGGTTGGTTATGCCAAAGGAAGAAAAAAAATGGAGGGGCATGCCTGTAAACATATGTTACTATCCAGGGTTACACGTATAATTCGGAATTATGGAAGATTCAACTTGTTGTCAGAAAAGTAAAGAGAGTTACAGATGTAAAAATCTCTCGCAGACTTCAATGGTTACTTCTGTGAAACTTGTTAGTTACTAGAGGATAGGGTTGTCTATCGAACCAAATGAGTCGAGTCGACCCCAACTCAGACTCGAACTCAATAAGAAAAGCTAGGCTTGGGCTCGAGCTCGATAAGGTTTAAGCCCTAGAGAGTTGGCTCGAACTCGAACTCATTGAGTTCGAGTTGTCCGACGAGCCTCTTAACGAGCTGAGTTCAAGGAGTCAAGGTCCAAGTAAGTAGGAAACAAGCTTACTGATGGGCCCTTCCGCTAAAAAAATTTGAGTTAATATCATGTCGGCTGATAGCCCACATATCAAATATTAGCCAAAAAGGTTAAGAAAGGTATGCTCTGTATAAGGGAAGAGATGGTATGCATATATAGCTGCTCTGTCCCTCTTCACTTCTTGAGCTCAAAAGATGTGAGACTAAACATGTTCACAGTTCATGCTCTTATCGAGTCATTGAGTTAAGCACGACCCAACTCGAGCTCGACTTGATAACCCTAACGAGCCACAAACCTAACTCGAACTCGTGCTCGATAAGTTTTCGAGTCGGACTCATGAGCTTTCAACGAGCTAAGCTCGAGTTGAGCTCATCGAGCCCGAACTCAATAGACCCCTACTAGATGCATTGGTCTTAACAATTCCATATTATAATTATTTGTTTGTAGAAAAAATGCTAATGCCTCCCCGGTGTCTGTAATTTCTGGTTGTTGGGGTGAATAGCCCTCTTTTAAATGTTTGAACCTGAACTCTCCATTTATCCGTCCGTCTCACCCAGAAGATTAGATGTTTAATTTTTTATTCATGCTCCAGCGATTGAATGATAACGAATGGAGGAGGGACCATAAGCCGTAACAAATACTTCCTAATGACGTTCGCGTACAGGCCCAGTCTGTTCCTCCCAGCCCAGCCTAATTCTGATAATTACTACTTAGTATTAACTTAGAGTTAGAGTTAATGTTTCTCGACAATAATTAATCCGGGGTTGATGGGGTTACCTTCTGGGGGCAGCCAACATAGCTGCCCCGTCTTATTTTTGGGCAAATTTTCTTATTTTTTGAAAGATATCGTCATGTATATTCACCTATATATCCCTCCTATATGCCATTCGAATTTCGTAAGAAACATAGACTCCTACGACCTCCATCCAGATAGGATCGATTTAAAAAATCTTGCTACCGTTAAAAAAATGACGTCTGGATGGAGGCCGTAGGAGTCTCTGTTTCTGACGAAATTCGAATGACATATATGAGGGATATAAGGATGAATATACATGCTGATATTTTTCAAAAAAAAAATAAAAAAAATTTGCGAAAAATAGGGTTGGGGCACCCCCATTTTCCCCTAATTATCCTCCTTTTTCTCTGATTCGAATTTTTTTACATCTGCAACACCCAGTGGGAAGGCATTGCTGAAATATTCTCCAACAAAGCAGATGCGAGAAGTAACACTTCTTCGGATTTTTATTATATATGGAGAAACACCCCCTCTTTCAGATTCCCCCAAACTCCACTCGTTCCCGTCGCACCACACCCACTCCATTCTGAGACCCCCGATTTCCGACTTGCGCGATCCAATCAGGTATATTATCCCTCGATCTCGATCTCCCTCTCCGTCGCATCCGATTCTCCCTACGTTTTCCACAATTTCTTCTGTAATTATTAGCTCCCTCCATGTTTGTAAGATATGATCGGAACACCAATTTCAGGATCCGTAGGAATTCACATGGCTTCGAACTTGCGTGATCGCTTTATTCGATCGTAACGAATTCGGTAGATTTTGGTCGTTCGAGGTCTTTGTGATGGAATATGGCACCAGATTGCCCCCGCGGAAGCGCCTACTCGCGGGGATGAAGAGGCAGAATTGCGACGAGCCGTGGCTCCGGTTCCATTCGGATGAATTGCGCACTCGGGTTCGGGAGGTTCTCGAATTTAGGTACGCGACCGCGGAGGAGTTCGTGGAGGCGTCCAAGTCCGTGGCTTTGTCCGCCGAGAAGGCCGCCGCTGAGGCGAGGTCCGAGGCGAAGGAGAAGGCGGAGAATGCCGCGAAAGCGAAGGCCTTTGCGAGGAGCGTCTTGGAGGCTGTGGTTTATGGGAGCGGAGGATGCGACGGTAGGCCTCCCGCGCAGTCACACGGGAGGAAGAAGCGGGTTGCGGTGGATATCTTGTATAGTAAGGCGGATCAATTTGGTGGAAGCTGTGCTGATGATGAAGAGATGGCCCGGAGGTTGCACCGGGTCATGAACAGTCCGCCCAGAAGGACGTCGGGAAAGAAGCTCGGTAACGTAGTTAAGCTTGATGGTCTTGACGGCGAGGTAGTAAATGGTGGGAATGTGGCTGTGGTTTGTAGTGGGAGCGCTGAGGCCACCTGCTCCAGTTCCGCGGATAAGGAAAATAGGAGGTCCTCTGTGAAGTCGAAAACATCCCTTCCTCCAGGAGATGGAGATAAACATAAATCCGAAAAAACTGCTCCAAATACTGATGCTGTTCCAGCAAATAAGAAGGGGAAAGTGAAGAAGATGAAAATCCTTTTGAGCCAATTCAGTGGTACAGGTTCGGAGAATTCAAAAGTAGCCCCAGACAATGCATGCCATTTGTTTTCAGGTGGGAGTTCGTCTTCTTTGCTTGATAGTAAACATTCAAACGCAGCTAAGACTTCAGAAGAGACTGAATCATTGTGGAAGCGCAAGAAGATGAAGTTGTCTCAATTTTACCCGGAGGGAAAGATTAGTGGCTCGAAGCAAGAAGCAACATGGGCAACTGTTTCGTAAGATGGTTGCAAGAGCTATCCATGCTAACTTTCTTTTAATGTACTTGCTGAGTATAGTAATTAGTTTACCAGACAATTGTATTTTCTGTTTTAATAGGTGTTTACTTCCAGTAACAAACACATATTTATGGTGTATGATTTTGCAAATAGAATAAACACTTGCTTGAACTGTTATTGCTTGCCTTCTTGAATGCCCCACTAGCAGTTGCCATTGTATTGCTTTACACAGCTGCAGCGGCCTTATTGCTGGAGATAAAGATGATAATGTTGCATTGTTCTGGTTTTTCTTAGCATCAAGCTCTTTCGCCGAGTACAGGTATGTCAGGGAATATCTTTTGCATTATAGATCCATTTTGGGTGGGAAGATGCCCACCACCTCTTCCTGAGGTACATTCAGAAAATATGCGGCAAACTTTACCAATTTTATTACCAGCTAGAGAAATGAAAATACATATACTCTGTGCTCTAGAGTTGTTAAAATTGTTAGAATTTTCTCCTACGTCAAGGTAGCTTATTGATGTTTTTTTCTGTTTAGAAACTCAGAAATTATATAGTTGTTGGAATCTGCTGGTATTTGTCTTAGAAATTGTCAGCAGGTATCTAATTAAGAGTTGACTATCACTTAAGTTAGGATTTTGTGTTAGGATTAGGAGTCCAAAGGACATCAGACTCAATCAAATAGAAATATAATTGTATTCCATCTAAAATAGTTGTTCCTGGAGTACAATTATAGATTTTGTATTTTGACAATAATAGAGTGGAGTAATTGACTCCCCATACACAAAAACACATGCACATGTGCTCGCACTCACATAGAGGCGGGAACATAGAGTTGTACTTGTTTTGTATCTTATTTTCTTTTCAAGTTGTCGCAAGAGGTGATATTCCGCAGTAATGTCGTGTATCTTTTACTGCATATACTTTTATTGTGATTAATTTTACAATCCTTTATTTACCAACTAGTATAAGTGGCAAGGTTGAGGTCGATGAGAGGACATGATGCAACATGATGAAGGTGACTAACGAGAGTCATCTGGGGATTCTGCTAGCAGTGACTGGCAACAAAATCATACATCCAAGTAGATATCATGTGTCTACAAGCATTATTCCAATTATTACAATGCATTCTTAATATTGGGTGTAGAGGGCAATTATCAGTCCATACAAGGGTTTTTGCATGCCCCAAATGAGTTGGACGGGATAGACTTGGGAGGATTAACATATGATATTTTAGATCATGTAAATTAGATTAAATTTCACCTCTTTTTCGAGGCGATTGTTAGAGATCTATAAGCGGTCTACAAATCACTCAACTAGGGTGTTGAGAGCAATTCCTATCTCTTCCTCCTCTTCCTTCGTCGACTTCCACTGCGTCTCTCATCATAGATCTCCTACCTTCGTCAGTCTCTCTTTGGCATGAAGCCCTCCACCCACCACCCCCACCCCAACCATCCTCCTGCCTCAATGACTTCGCGACAACTGGTCTCAGTGGTGGTCGGCTTTGGTTTCCTCTTTGCGGCCAGAGTAGATCTTCTGGTGCTGGCTACCTCTTTTTGGTGTCCTCCACTAGCTCTCACCATTGTTGGTTCTCTCTCCTTGGATCTCCTCTTTTCTTCTGCTCCTTTTCTTCATTGGCTCTTTTAGGCCTTCTTTTGTTTGGCTTCACTTGTTTGATGCTGCTGTGATTTAGTTTTTTTTGGCTTGTTGCTGTTGTGCTATGGTTCTTTAGTTTCTTTTTTCATGATTTTGTTGGTATTCTTCTCATGCAAGTTGTGGTTCCTCTTCATTCTGCTTGCTGTGTTTTGCTTGCTTGTGGCTTTTTGGAGGTTGTGATAGTAGTCCTTTGGTGCTTACAGTTACAGTTCCTTGTTGTGGAGGATTTTTGTGCGTGGCCCTTTTGATGAGGCTTTATTATGCAGTCCTTTGCCTCCCTTTTTCTTTTGATTTTTTTGTTGAGTGCTGATCTTTTTCTTTTTTCTGATTGTGTTTTTGTTTGTGGCTATTTTCTATTTTTGGAGGACCTGTGGATTCTTTCGATTTCTAGATTTAGTTTTGTCTTTGATGTGTTGCCCCTCTTTGTTGGTAGTGTTGATGCATCCCCTAAGATTGGTTCTATTTTTTGCTTTGTTACTTTATTCTTCTGTTGCTTTTCTCAGACCTTTTGAGCTCTTGTTTCTAGAGTGGTTTTTCTTGCCTGGTGCTTCATGGCCAACACTGTGAGTTCCTAAATTACAATACTACTCGGGGGAGTTAATAGTAGTATCATTGTCGAAAATTCATTGAGTAGAAAACAGGCCAACCAACCAAGCAATCACAATGCACATGATGTTAACATAGAATCCAACAAGTAAAAAGCACAAATCAAGTCCTTGCGACTTTGGACTTCTAGTTAGTCAAGCCAACTAGCTGCTTTACTATTCTTAAAATATTTATTCGGATATATCAACCATTTACAAAGTTGATAGCTTTAAAACTCTGATTCAAAGTACCAAAGTCATCACCACATATCTAACAACACGACAAAGTCAAAAAGGCTGGAGGAACTCCAACTGTCCTTTGTCGTCTTTGGATTGGTCTGACTTTAAGGATTCAAAATCAATACGTAAACTTTCAGATTTAACACCAGAAATTCGTGCAAAAGTTTCTACGAAAAGCAATAGAACAATAATATCTTAATAATGCCAACAACAAGGATATTTTAGTAGATCAGAATATAAGCACATGGAATAATATCTTAATCAGTAAGAATAGGTGAATAAGATAAAATATCACAATGAATAATATCACCGAGTGCTATCTCTTGCCTAAAATGGTCATGACTGCTTGCAGAAGAACTAGAAGATCGAGAGGCGATCAAATGTTGCTTTCTGGTAGCTTTCTCATAATAAAGTTATATGCTTGATTTTCTCTTAGAAAAATAGAACTTTGAAGTAATAGAGAGAAAAAAGCTCATAAAATATTTTCCTTTGTTGTAGAGAGCATGTGAGAGCTATTGTGTCCTCTAAGATCGGGTACATGGACCATTATATAGAGATTGAGAGAAGATGACCGTTGGAAGCATAATTGGAAAGTAATAATCAAGATTTGATTTAAGTCGATCGATCACTCAACTTAAGTTCATCGATCAAGTTGCTTTTGTTGGTTGATCAGAAATCATGTCAAGTAGTTGTTAGAACTTTGAATTTGAAAGTTGATCAATCATAAATTGTTTGTAGTCGACCAATGTTGGTTGTTCGATCAGAGAGAAAATTTGGTCGATCGTCTGAGTTAGTCGATCCAGATACTAGCAATGGTCAATCACGGTTGATCGATTAGACTGAAGAATTGGCCGATCAGATTAGTCTTCTGAGCAGTTCTTTATTTGGCAAGTTCTCATCATTTAATAATACAACATTATTACACAAAATACATTATAATAATATTCAATTTTGATAAGACAAGAAATACATAAATTTTTTAGTACAAGTCCTTGAAGATATGCAATATTTTAGGTATCCTTGTGTGTTAAGTGTTGGGAAAAATGAAAGAGATGTTTATTCCATGAGCCCTAGGCTCTCTTATATAGGAGAGTAGCCTATGGGTAAATTACATAAAGCATACAATTGAGAATAAAAATAACAGAGAGACACACAGAAAACCAATATATACGTTAACACTTCCTCTCAAGATGGAGCATAGATATCAATCATGCTCAGCTTGGACGCACACTTCTGGAATGGGCCTCGTAGTAATGCCTTGGTGAATATATCAGCAGTTTGATTTTCTGAGGTGACGTGAGATGTAGCAATGAACCCCTTCTGAATCATGTCACATATGAAGTGACAGTTAACCTCAATATGCTTGGTCCGCTCATGGAATGCTAGATAGTTTGCAATGAACAAGGCTGACTGATTATCACATTCTAAGTCCATCGGAAGTGGTACATCTAGGCATAGATCTGTAAGTACAGCCTTTACCCACATCATCTCTGTGCTAGCCTGGGCCATAGCCCTATATTTGGATTCAGCACTAGATCTGGCTACCATCGTCTGTTTCTTGCTCCTCCATGAGATTAGAGAATCTTTAACGTAGACTACAAACCCCGAAGTGGACTTCCTGTCCTTGGGACAACCTGCATAGTCTGCATCCGCACATGCTGAGATAGAGATCCCCTTTCCCTTCTTGAATAGCAAACCTGCACCTGGAGAAGATTTGAGGTATCTAAGTATCGTATGTATGGCATCCATATGAACCTGACGTGGTTGCTCCATGAACTGGCTCACACGACTCACTGCAAAGGATATATCGGGCCTAGTGATCGTGACATACAACAGTTTACCTACCAGTTCTCTGTATCTTCTCCTGTCCACCTCCTCTGTGTCATCATCATATAGCTTCATGCTGGGGTCCATTGGTGTCGTAGCAGGCCGACACCCAAGCATACATGTTTCACTCAACAGGTCCGTAACATATTTCCTCTGCGACATTACTAATCCATACGGATTTCTAGCAAATTCCGACCCCAGGAAATATCTAAGGACTCCAAGATCCTTAGTGACAAATTCGCTCCCCAGCTTCTCTTTCGCCTACTTTATGCCTTGCTCATCATCTCCTGTAATCAAGATGTCATCTACATAAACCATAATTGCAATAATACCTCTTGAAGTCTTCTGTACAAACAATGAATGATCAACATTGGAGCGTTTGTATCCCTGTTTTTCAAAGAGGTCTGAGAGCTTCTGAAACCATGCTCTAGGGCTCTGCTTAAGGCCATAGATAGCCTTATGAAGTCTGCACACCTTGGAACACTCCCCCTCAACAGCAAAACCGGGTGGCTGTTGCATATAAACTTCCTCCTGTAGGTCTCCATGTAAGAACGCGTTCTTCACATCTAACTGATATAGCGGCCACTCTTTATTGACTGCGACTGACAACAAGATCCGTAGAGTAGAATGACAGGCTACTGGCGAGAATGTATCAAGGTAATCCACCCCGTATGTCTGTGTAAAGCCACATGCAACAAGGCGGGCCTTGTATCTGTCAATACTACCATCTGCATTTTGCTTCACCGTAAATACCCACTTGCAGCTCACCGGGGTCACATCTGAAGGTATAGGAACTAGACTCCAAGTTCCCCTTGATTGAAGTGCCGCCATTTCTTCCTCCATTGCTAGATGCCATCTACTATCCTGCAGAGCATCTTGATAATTCCGCGGAATATCTACAGCTGACAAGGCCACCACAAAGTTCCTGAAATCCCCAGATAGTCGCTCAAATGACACAGAGGCTGCCAACGGATATGTAACGCAACTCTTCTTTGATTTGTGTATAGCAATAGGAACATCTAAATCAGTTGTGTCCTCATCTGGCCCCTGCAACATATCCTGCTCAGAAATATCATTAGATCCATCAAGAGAAGTATCTTCAGTACATACCATAGGCGAGCTAGGAGATGAGTCATGACCATGAGCTGGAGGAGGCCTGCGGGTATAATGGAATGGTAGTGGTGAAACGGGGATCTGTGGTGGTGGTGGTGGTGGTGGTGACGGTGCTGGAGGTGGTGGTGTCATATATATGGCGTCGGTAGTCAGTGGAGGTAGCTGCTGATCACATGAGGATGAAAAATACATTACGGATTCAAAAAATGTAACATCTGCAATGACCATATACCGCCTACGCAAAGGATCAAAACACTTGTACCCCTTTTGAGTTTTGGAGTACCCAACAAACACACACTTGACAGCCCTAGAAGAGAGCTTGTTAGTACTAGGAGACAACTGATGGACAAAGGCAACTGAACCAAACACACGGGGAGTAAGTGAAAACATATCCTTCCCAGGATATATAATGGAAAAAGGAATCTGTTCATCCAAGACAGAGGACGGCATCCAGTTAATTAGGTAACATGCTGTGAGAACCGCGTCACCCCAGTAAGAATAAGGAACATGACTCTGTATAAGGAGTGATCTTGTGACATCAAGTAGGTGGCGATATTTCCTTTCAGCAATCCCATTTTGTTGAGAGGTATAAGCACAGGATGTTTGATGGATAATCCCTTTTGATGAGTAGTAGGTGGCTAGGGCATGAGTGCACAGTTCTAGGGCATTATCACTTCTCACAAATTTCACAGATGTGGAAAAAACATTTTGAATTTCATTCAGAAATTGGATGATAATATTGCCTGCTTCAGATTTATTTCTCGTCAAAAATACCCATGACACACGAGAGAAGTCATCCACAATAACTATATAAAATTTGTGTCCCTGATGATCAGATACACGACTCGGAGCCCAGATATCAATATGAAGTAACTCAAACTTGGAGGTACTACTCCGACCTGGACGACTGGGAAAGGTAGACCGGTGATGCTTTCCCAACTGACAAGCCTCACATTGGATAGATGTGCGAGGAAGACCCTGGGGTAACACACGATGCAACTTCTGAAGTGGTAGATGCCCAAAGCGCAGATGCCACAACAAAGGAGATACTGGTCCGGTGGGAAGGGATGAGGTTCCCGCGAATGGAGTCTGATTTAGGCGATAGAGGCCTCCTTGCTCATAGCCACGACCAATCACGTTGCCCGTACGGATATCCTGAAAAATAAGAGAAGATGGATCAAAAATTGCCCGACATTGTAAATCCTTCGTAATCTGACTGATTGATAACAAATTCATTGAAAAATCAGGTGCATGTAGCACATTCTTGAGCTGCATAGAAGATGTCAGTCTAATCTCCCCCTGACCAGTTATGGGAGAATGCGTACCATTGGCGATGACCACTGTTTGGCCTGGAGGAATCTGAGAATATCCTGTAAGTAAACTCTGATCGCCACATAGATGATGTGTAGCGCCCGAGTCCATAATCCAAGGTAATGTATCTGATCTACTACTGGTAAATGCAAGTATGCTACCTGAAGTACTGGTAGACGCAGAGGCAGAAGCAGCGACATCAGGTTGGCTCTCAGTAGTAGGTGTTGGGCAAGATGGGGGAATAATGCCCCTTAGACGGGCAACTAGATCATTGAACCGTTGATCCAAAGTAGCAGCAGATGGAGGCTCTATCTGCTCAGCAACTCGTGCAGATGCATGAAATCCATGCTTCGAGTAGCACGTGTCTTCATTGTGTCCAACACGATGACAGTAGGTACATGTTGGCCGAGTGCGGCCTCCTCTGCCACGAGGTCCACGTCCACGGGTCTGATGATGAAATCCGCGACCCCTGTTGGCGGCGATGGCTGAAGCATTCTGATTCGTGGCCGTGGAAGGAACTGTGATGCGGCTCAGTCTATGGAAGGCTTCCTCCATGGGAGGAATAGTAGAATCGGCCAAGATCTGGGATCGTGCCGCCTCATACTCTGGATCAAGTGCAGCAAGGAACACACCCACCATAGTCGCATTCCGATATGTCTTCTGTTGTTCTGGCGTGGCTGTCAGAGGCATGAAGCTGTAGAGCTTCTTGAACATCCCTCTCAGGGATGTGTAGAGTGAATATAGAGGGCGACCATTCTGCTTTATAGTGAATATATCATGCTGAAGTTGCAGAATCTTTGTCTCGTTCTTCGTCTGAGAATATGTGGTCGCCAGAAGGTCCCACATGTCTTTGGCCGTGGGCTGATGTAGAATATCATTGGCAATCTCGATCGCCAACGTACCAGATAGCCAAACTTTGGCATATGCGTCATCGGCCTCCCACGAGGCGTTGGCTCCAGTCTTCTCAGCAGGCTCTGGTTCGGTAAGAATATGCATCTTACCTGTTGACTTCATCATGCTCATGAACTGCATCACCCACAGTTCAGTTTGTACCGTCCATTTTGACGATAGGCGCCGGACCACGGAAGACGCCAATGGATGGGATATCTGCCTTGCTTTCTGACATACTGGAAATTGAAGACTGGAGCGATTGACTGAGGACAAGATTTGTCTACAATGACATAGACGGGTTTAGTTGCTTGTGTAGACCTCAAACAGCTAAACCCATATAGGTGACGGTGTGCTCTTTAGGGCTTCGCCCACGCTTAGGGCTCCTTGGTGCCCTCTGACCTCGCAGAAACGCAAGGTCACTCGATTAATCGTGCACCGTGAAGTTGCGCACAGATGCAGGCGATATCAGGCGCACAGGTGCATAGTCGAGATCAGGCGCACAGGCGCACAGGCGAGATCAGGCGCACATGAGCAGACGAGCGCGCACCCGCGCGTGAAGTTACGCGCACAGGCGCGTAAAGGCACGCACAGGCGCGCAGGCGCATGAAGGCGCGCGCGCAGAGGCGCACAGGCAGGCGCGCAGGGGCACTAGGAGGTGCGCGGTGGTTGCACACAGGCGCGTAGGCACCGGCGGAGGTGCATCGGCGGAGCAGAAGCGCTGGCGGCGCCGACGATGAGAGAGATGGGCTCGCGGGTGGGGTGGGGTAGGGTTAGGGTTTCGAGAACTCCGGTCTAGGACCGTCGCTCTGATACCATGTTGGGAAAAATGAAAGAGATGTTTATTCCATGAGCCATAGGCTCTCTTATATAGGAGAGTAGCCTATGGGTAAATTACATAAAGCATACAACTGAGAATAAAAATAACAGAGAGACACAGAAAACCAATATATACGTTAACAATAAGCAAACACACAAATGAGGGAAGTGCGATATATGTGTATCATCTTTAAAATCAATAAGAGGAATAAGAGTGTAAGAAACAAAAAACTAACAATCTCCCTATTTTAATGATGACAAAACACTTAAGAGAATACAAAAGTTTAAAATTAAAAAATAAAGCTGAACTTAATTCATCACTTAATCAAGAAATTCTAAATAAATGTAACTTCTTAAAACTTTCTTATTAATATTTTATTACTCTCCCTTAGTCTTTAGTCAATATTTTTTACTTTCTTTTTGCTTCTTCCTTTTTTATCAATAAAAAGTAAATTCACAAGATGAAAACAAAATGCAATTCATTACTGGATATGGAACTGGGTATTAGAAACAAACTATAGTTCCCATACACAAGCACTAGAGAAGAGAAAAAGGAACAATGAAAAGGAAATACCAGATAGCTAGGCATTGTCTAAAAGTTTGTAGAATAGTCACTATCATTGTTTCACGTCGTGCTAGACGAGAGTGCTTGTGCCTTTCAGTCTAGACAAGAGTGCTTGTGCCTTTTAGTGATGAAGCGATGACATGTTGAGTCTCAGAGCTGTAGATGTACTCATGAGAGCTTGCATCAGAAGACTCATCATCATCATCTTGTTCTTGTTTTTCTTCTTTTTCTTCCACAATTATAGGCATATCAATCCTTTTCCATGAGAGGAAGGAGTTGATGTAGGAGGACAATGATGAGGAGAAGGCGCAACACTAGACGAAGAAGGATGGTGCAGAGTCTACCTGGTATGGATCTTGGTGGACTAGGAGGAGAGAGCCAGAGTCAACTTCTAAACGTCAATTAAATACTTGTAGAGAAGTTCAGCGTAAGAGTTGGCAAACTGGGAGTAGTCATTCACCCAATTAGCTACATTTATTTTACGGCCATATCACCGGATATGCATTCTCTTTTGTGGTAGTCATGGGAGAAAGCATCTATCATGTCATGCTAAGTAAAATCATCTCGGAGAGATATAAGACATTCCTGATAGGCTCACATATTATTGTAGTAAAATGAGTTGGGTCGAATAAGAGAAGGTGCCCTGAAGGTAGGGAGCTGGAGTGGGCAGTACTGGGTTGGGTTGGAATGACAGAAGTGGAGGATTGCTATCCGAATCTCGGTTGAATCATATCGCTTCATGCCCAAATGGCTTGACCCTTGTGATGCGATGATGGTCCATCGTAATTGAGATAGAGAAGTAACTTACAATTTAAGGGTGAGAATCCCTAGAGATAAATGGTACATAGGATCATAAGGATCGGCATAAGAATTCACCAATGGTTGAACCTGAGTCGAGACAAGAAACAATGCGACTTATCACCGAGCTATTTATTGCAAAGGTGTATGAGTGGACAATAGCTTGAAGACAACTTGAAGAATCGATGATATTTATCATATTCACGTAAAATTTCATGACATACACAGGAGAAGTGGAGTCAACAAGTGAACTCCGAGAAACATGATAAAAGGATGGGTCGAAGAAAGTATGTATTTTGTTCGTAATGAATATGTCTCTGTAGGATGGGAAGTGGTCATGAAAGATATTCCTGATAATAGGTCGGCAAGTCGAGAGTCAGAGTCAAGAAAAATGGAGAAGATGGTCTCAAGTGGACAAGGACTGAGGACCTCTGAACGAGGATTGACCTATTTTAGTGCATTTATCGATCATGATCTCAAAGAAGGGAGTCATGGATCATAAAAATGTTCTATTAGAACAAAGGTCTCCTAAAAAAATTAAAAAGAAAAGAAATAAACCAGACGTGATAGCAGAGACAATCGATCGGGGTTAAGTCTCATCCATCAGACTTGATCGATCACCTGGAATGGGATGGTCAATCATGTAATGTCTCTTGCTGTAAAAAGAGGTTTTCTAGAGGAGATGAGAGTAGAGGGAGTTGTGGTTTGTGTGTCTCCGATTGGTTGCTTAAATAAAGGAGAGGTGGGAGTGCGAGGATTTGAAGAGATTTGAGAGGATTTTAATGTCAATTTAATAAATTTAAAATTACATAAAAAGAGAAAGGTGCCTAAAAGTGGTGCGCCTAGAAAGGATGGATGAGGCGATGTAAGAACCTGCCTTCTTATCTAGAATTAAAATTTTTACACGTATTTGAATTAAAAAAAGGAGCTCATGTGCCCATATCCGATCTTTCATGTATGACTCAGGGATCGATCATCAATCAAGCAAACCTAATTGATCGATTAGATTTGTGTTTTAAGAAATTCCTTTCTGAAGTAATCATTTAATAAATATTTCTTAAAAACACAAGCCTATATATCTTCTTATCTTTTTAAATTGAGGGGTAGCTAAAGATTTCGTAATGTTGTTTGCAAGTTGTATTTCTGTGGAGATATACTCCATTGATATTTCCCCTTTCAGAATATTTTCATGCAGAAAAATGATGTATAACATCAATGTGCTTTGTTCTAAAGTGGCTGAGGGGGTATTTAACTATGTTTATAGAACTAGTATTATCACAAAGAATGTGATTTTGGCTAAAGGTTAGATCAGAATCAGAGAGAGCGTTCTTCAACCATAAAAGCTAGAAATAAGCTGAAGCAGATGTGATAATATTCTGTTGCAGTAGTTAAAGGGCCACACAAGTTTCCGATTTATAAAACCATGATATAAGAGCATTCCCCATGAATTGGCAGGTGCCTGTCGAACCGTCGGACTACCGTGAGGCGATCATGAGGTGGGACAAGGCATGACCTTAGTCGTTGAAGTGACCGCTCACGAGAGCCGACTACTTCAAACAACAATCAATCCACAATATGAATAAAGCAATGCAATCATTGTGGAATCAAAATTTATTATAACCCTACAAATAAATGTGTAAAGTGGTCAAGTACGTGTAGGGTGTCGAACACAGGGAACAGAAGGGTGAAGCAGTATTATTTATTGCTAAATAATGTGTTTATGTATATATTTATCTGCTATGTACTTAATGCTTTTATGGGTTTTTAATTATTTAAATTTTTATGGATTTTTTTATGTTTTATATTTTTTAATTTTATATTTTTCTTTTTATATTTTTTTCCAATTTTTAATTTCTTTTTTATATAATAATAATAACTGTATAGATAACACTATATGTAATAATATGTATAATATAGGGTATATATACGTAAAAGATATAATAATTATATAAAAATTAGTAAATACAAGTAAAAATAATCCTATTTATTTTTAAAAGATTTAAAATATATTTACAGTATTTATAATGATTAATATTAAAATAAGTATATATAACTATATATACGTATATAAGGAAAGGGAGCCTACTTTATGAAGTAGGTAACCTTACCTACTTCATGCCCATTTTTGGCCATTTTTTTATTTTTTTGGAAAACACCAACATGGATTTTCATACCTATATCCCTCTAATAGCACTCCAATTTCATCAAAAACAGAGACTCCTATGCCATCCTTCCAGAACAACTCGATTACAACAATTCTAAGATCGTTAAAATTACATGCTCTAGATGGAGAGCATAGGAGTCTATGTTTCTGACGAAATTGGAATGACATATTAAGGGGATATAGTAATGAAAATCCATGATGGTATTTTTCGAAAAAATAGCCAAAATGGGCATGCATGTAAGGTTACCTACTTCATGAAGTAGGTTCCCTTTCCTCTATGTATATAAGTGTAATATAAGGTATTTTATTTATAAATATAGCTATATATAGCCAAAAATTATTAAAAAAATATTTTTATGTTTTTTTTAATATTTTCTCTTTATTTTTTTGAGTTTTTATGTTTTTTTTCTAATTTTTATGTATTTATAAAATCCAAAATGCTTCAAAATAGTTAGTAAATAAATATGTCGAACTGTTTTGAGAATTTAAAATATAAAATAAGCTCAAATTTTCTTAAAACTATTTTCAATATGTAGTAATATATAATAGAGAACTATTTTTTTTGAAATTTTGAGAATTTTCTATTTTTTGGGGTTATAAATGGTTTTCATTTTGGATTTTTATTTTGTATTTTTTTCGTGATTTTTGGTCTATAGTGATAAAATATCATAATAAACAGTACCTAATGCTTTGGAATTTCTAAAGAAGATTTTATTTTTTTGTATTTTTCAAGTTAAATAGGGAATAAAAGGGCACTTTTAATTTTTAATAAATAAAAAATACAAATAATATGCTAAATGGAATGCGTGGCATGAATGAGCATACAATCAAGTATTTTCTCCTATTTTTGCATAATTTTTAAAGCATGAGAACTAATTATACAAAAATAAAAATATACAAACAGGAAGGGGCATTTATGCAACATAAATAAAAAAATCTGGAGGGGGGTATAATGGAAATTTGCCCATCTCATGTGGGGCCCACGTGAGTTGAGCTGGCATAGGATCTAAAGGTAATATTGAATACTAACATGGGTTCTTCTGTAATTTTTCCACAAAACTTTACTCTTAATTAAATATTTATAGGGATTTTTAACTATTACAAAAAGGTGAAGGGGGTATTCGCAATTTACCCCACTTAACAATGCTTCATCAGACCATTCTCTGGACGACTCGTGGAAGATCTGATGGGCGATGGAAGGCGTCACTTCGCTTCATTTGGACGGCCCTGATTAGATCTGGGTTGTGTTCTTCGTCCAACGGTGTTTAAGGACATTAGAAGAACATCCCAAGAACACGTCAGCGTTGAGTTTCAATCGTGGATTCCAGGCAACTCCGACCCTCTTCTTGTTTCGATGGTGGCTATCGGTTCCTGGGAGTCCTTCGCAGATGCAGGTGGGCTCCGGTGATGTATAGATCCTCCTGATGAGGATCTGTAGTTCTATTTGCTTTAAGTGCATGGAGGTCTGTTCAAGCCTTGATTCGAGGCTCCAGGTCATCGTCGAAGCACCAGACCTGCACAAAACAAATCAGTGGCTTGAGGGCTTCCTCCTTGGCCAAGTGATGAAGCCGGAAAGCAAGGGGATGTGGAAGGGTGACAGAGGTTCGGAAAAGGGTGGAAGAGCAACCTTCGATTCTCTAGATCCACAAAGGATCTAGGTTGATTTTGTGAGGCGAACAATGGAGAAGATGTTGGGGAATGTAGTGAGATGGAAATAGGGGTAGATTATAGTCGGAAACAAGATGAATTTGACATGGAGCTCGAGCTCCAGGTCAAAATGGGATTCTTAAATTAACCTAAATTAATAACTAAAATCTGAAACCTATATGGGAAATGCAAGATATGGCTAAAGGTTACCTAGAATAACAAAAAATGGGCCTCAATTTGGCCAGAGAACCAAAGATGCAGAACCATCGATGAAGTGTCTAGCGATGGACTTGGAGAAGAGGGATCAATCCTCAAAAAATGGCAGAGGGGTGAATTTTATAGACAGATGGTCGGCTGAATTCGAGGCCAGCTTGTGTGCGGAGAAGTAGGTGGAAGGAATGGTGTCTTCATGGGAGTTGGATGTGAGGAGATCATAAGCGTGAGGGTCTCGAGGGAGATGGAGGTGAGGTGGTGGAAAAATTGAAGAAAATGGCCCCCCCTATAAACTCTAACAGGGCAGCTGAAGAAGTGTCATGCAATTGACCAAGGTCACTCATGGAGTGATTTGGTTGGTCCACGTCGACCAAGCAGATAATTCCTAGATTAAAATACCTTATACAATCAATAAAAATAACAAATTAATTAATTAATTTTTGGCTAAAATAAAAAATATTAATATTTTATGTAGTATTTTATGTCTATTTTTATTTGTTTTTACAAAGCTATTTGTAAAATGTTTGTATTTACATGTATATATAGGCAAATATACACGTATTTCTTATATTTTGTTTGTAATTTGTAATTTGTATTCTATTATAATATACATGTATTTTATATATTTTTAATTTATTTAATTACATATTTTGATATTTTATTTTATTTTTATGAGTTTAGTTAAATATTTAGTTAATTATATACATAAATCTTATAGGTTTATTATAGTATACTTTACCTATATATTGAAATATATCATTTATTTTTATTTTATTTTTAATTGTTTTATTTTCTTTTAATTATGTACATACATTTTAAATAATATTTACAAAATTATAAAAATATAAAAACATAAAATATAAAGAATAAATAAATTGAATAATTT
Organism: Ottelia alismoides; assembly: GCA_037367405.1. Classification (NCBI taxonomy): domain Eukaryota; kingdom Viridiplantae; phylum Streptophyta; class Magnoliopsida; order Alismatales; family Hydrocharitaceae; genus Ottelia; species Ottelia alismoides. Next base: position 243,255 of record JAZKJV010002677.1, read on the forward strand.
ATAAAAGTATGTTGCACAATGAGAGCTCAAAACTAAACTTTTGCATATTAAGTCCAAATTGGATGAAACCACCCTGTTAAATAGCTAATTTTATTTTATGAACAATAAGGATGAGTTTGATCAATTTTAAGATATAGGTTCGCAACGTTTTCTTTGCATCTTTTTATTTTGTATGGGCACACGTGCATTATTTTTCAGCAAAATCAATTTTGTATTTTTCTTTGTATTTTTATGTACAATATTCTTGTTGAGGGTTTTATTATTTAAGGTATAAAATAATAAAATAAAATAGGTCCTAAAATGCAATTATTGGGCGAAATGAACTGTAATTTTCTATTTATTTTCTGACAATTTCTTTGTCCTATCTCCAACTACTTTATTCCTTGTTGACCAAGTCATTATGATGATTGGATCTCAGGATCTAGGGTCACTTAGTGTCCTTGACACTTCATTATTTTTCTTTTCTTTCCTATATTCTTTTTTTGGAATTAAATACAATATTTATATAGTATATTACACATGTTTTATGTGGATTATTGAATGTTTTTTTCACAAATTAATGATATATACATGCATTTGGCTAGAGATTTACAACCAAAATGAAAGAATAAAGGTGATGAAATGAGGATTCATCATCCCCTTATACTTGCCTTTGCTAGTCCTTAGTAAACACTTATGCTAATAAGTGCAGAAAAAGAAATAAAGAAAAAAAAAAGAAATAACTCGGAACAACTTTTAGACTTTTAAACTTGTATTGATGAAGTCAAAGTTTGGAGCTCAGTTTAGACCTTCAGATTCTTGGTTTATTCAGAACCACATTGAAGTTAGGAAGTGTGACACAACAACCCATAGGTTCCATAATCCTATTATCCAGTTCTCTTCACAGTCTGGTCAGAACCATCCTCTCAATCGCATACTCTAGCTACCTCGAAATGACAGAACCATGTGAGTGAATTTTCATCTCTTCCTAGACAAATCACTAAACCATAAAAAGAGTTTGCCCCTCTTATAACTCTTCCTCATGGAGACAGATGTTTCCTTCTAAGGTCAGGTGCTGCCAGTTTTTACAATCAAAAGGGGGAGAAGCTAGAAGAAAATGGAAAAGAAGTGGGAATGAACCAGTGTAGTTTTTATTCCCTTGTGAAGCTCGGCATGTATAATCGAATATTCACCAAAAAGCGGGTTTTTTCTGGAAGCTCAATTTTTTGTGGAATTTTTGGTATAGACCTTTTCTTTGGATATTTTCTTCGACTTTACATTGATTTGCATTCTTGATTGTGCCCCGACGGATATAGAGTCTTTTGTTCTGCCCTTGTTTTGGGGTCTTGGAAAAAGTTGTGTCGGCAGACCATTCCTCATCTGAAGCATGGTTTTAATCTAGTCTCCAGTCTTTAGATATCATTGTTACCAAAAGAAGTGGGTTAGAGCACTGATTTTGGCGATTCCCAAGAATGGTTCCTGATCCACCCTTGACGAAGCGGCCTAGCATCGTCCTGATTTAGACTCCAAGATTTTTCAACAATCCATCTAGGTTGAGCTAAGTGTTATGTGTGAGGTTTGTAATCAATACACTATCTCAAGAGTCTTCCCGATGATATGAAGTGTTCTAGTTAGACACATTGAATTGACTCATGAACATATTCTCATGGAACGTAAAGAATTAAGTAAAGGTGACATGAAGTATCCCAATTCCAATCCTAAATGGGTTCCTCTGAATTTAAAAGTTTTAGGTCTATACCAAGCTCCAATCTTCAGTCTTTACTCATATCTTCTTTATTCCGAAAAATGCAGATGCTGTGTACAATGGACGAAAATATTTTTGTGAAGAAATTTTCTAATTTTGAACTTTTTATAGATTTTTGAAAAAGTTTTGTAATTTTTATGGAATTTTGAAAACATTTTGCAAACTTCATGGGTTTTTAGTTTTGTAAATTTTTAGGGATTTTTGAAAAATAAAATAGATTTAATGAAATAATTATGTGTAGATATTTACATGGGAGTGCTTTTGTATTTACAAGAATTGGCTTTAAGAATTTACACTAGTGAAATCTAGTCAGCTATCGAGGAGACGGTTGTGCGGTCCACATAAGGGGGACAGATGGTTGTTGTGATTGCCGTACACGAAGGCTGACGATAAATGCAACAATTGATCCACAATATAGATATGAAGCAATAAAAGCAAATGTGTGGACCAAAATTTATTATATCTTACAATAAATGCGTGTATAGTGACAAGCAGAGCATGTATCGAACACATGAAGACAAGTCAATGTAGCAGGTATATTAATTATAAGTAAATAATGAATAAATAATATAGATATATTTGTACAATATTCAGTTAATTAATTAATGTTTTTGTTGATTTTAATTAAATAAAATAATTCTTTTATTAATTATATATTTATATATTTTTTTTAATATTTTAATTTTTATGTTCTTTTTATAATTTTTTGATTTAGTTTCCCTTTTCTAATATATAATACATGTATATATAACTATATGTATGTAATATGTGTAATATAAGGAGTATATAATATAAAATATATAGTAAATATACAAAAATCAGAAAATGCCAAAAAGAATAGTCCTTTTTATTTTTCTAAAGGTTTTTAAATATTTATAAGGTATTTATAATAAATAATAGTAGTATTAATTATATAGAACTATATATAGGTGTATTATATAATATAGGATATTATAACTATAAATATATACAAAAATAATCAAAATTTACAAAATAAAATATTTTTGTTTTTTATATCATTTTTCTGTTTTTATAATTTTTTGGATATTTTTGCTAATTTGTAGGTATTTTTGATGTATAAAATATACAAAATCAAGGACTTTTAAAACATGCCAAATAGATTTGAGATTTAAAAATAGGTCAAGGTCTCAAAAATTCTCAAAATCAATTTTTATATAAAGAAGATAATATATATATATAAATATGAAACAAAAACTAATATTTTTGGGATTTTAGGAATATTTATAATTTTTTTAGGTTTAGCAAGAGTTTGATAATTTTAAGGGTTTCTTTTAAGATTTTTTTGTTATTTTTGATCTGGAAGTAGAAAATGAGGTAATAGATATTAGATTTTTTTATTTTTTCTTAAAAATTTTTCTATTTTTTTGTATTTTCTAAGTCAAATGTGGAATAAAATGGCTCTTTTTGATTTTAATAAATGATAACATGCAAAATGGTAAATAAAAATAATAGCATGAATAATGAGCCAATCATGTACTTATACTTATTTTTTGAGTTTTTTAGAGTATATGAGTTTTTTTAATAAAGAGAAATGCATAGATAAAATTAATTCAGGCTAATAGGAGCATATTTGCAATTAAAATATAAGGCATAGGGTAACATGCAAATTTTCCAAAAAATTAGAATTGACATTTGCATTTTTTATATTAATAAGTAATCACAAAACCTACAAGGATATATATATATATATATATATATATATATATATATATGCAAAATGCCCAGCTCAAGTGGGGGGCACATGAGCTGAGCTAGCAAGGACCTAACATTTATGCCAGTGGTCTGAGGGTCCTTTCACAAATATTACAATTTTTTTACAACTACGGTTGAAAGTTTAAAGATTAAATACTGATGAACGCGAAATCCGCCTCTTTAATAAATATAAATAATGCTGTAGTACAGGAGGCGGATTCGGTTCAACAAAAATCCACAGACTTTGAATGCTGTGGAATATTTATGCTTGGCAAGTCTACCAAGGTCGAACACAGGGACACAACTGCTTAATTATAGCTTTTGAATTTTGATTCATGAAGTTCAATGTGATTTAATCTCAATTTCAGGTCCATATGCAATTCATGAGGCACTATGATATTTACAAGGCGATGCCATGATGCATGCATTTTTATTTAGATATTCTTTTATGCAAGTTAAAGTGATGCATGTGCAAATAATGCAATGGAATATGCATGATGAATCAAATGCTACAATTATACCCTAAAATTCGAGCAACACAATATAGAATGAAGTTAGAGCCATTTTGAACACATCATTAAAAATCGGTCATGAAATCAAGCAGACAAGTATAGCATGGTCCCATTTTTGACATAAAAAATCACTTAATTTAAAACATTGTCAAACGAGACAATTAAGTATGCTAGATTGTAGAGGACAAAACAAGGATCAAAACGACACTAAAATCATGCAATTTGGACCTACGATGCTCAAGTTATGCTAAAAATAGTGCAAGGGCATAATTGTAATAAAAATGCAATAAAAATAAAGGATAAATATTGCATTTAGGTCCCTGGAGGGACCTAAATGCAAATAGAGAAAACCGTCTGATCCCAGATGTAATTTCTCCATTTGCGCGCAGGGGCATAAATGTAATTTCCAAAACTCTGGAGGGCCTCCCTGTAAATAACCCCAGGTGCGCACGTGACGCACGCGCCTGGAGGACCAAACTACAATTTCAATTTCTTCTAGGGTCATCTCTGCAATTTACCCAGGCCCCACGTGCCTCGCACGTGAGGCGCCTAGGCTCGGGCGCCACCTCAGGTTTGGGCCACGTGGCTAACTCTGGCAGTTCGGCTCTAGGCTCGGATGACCCGAGCCTGTAGGTCGGGGAAGAGGCTCGGGTCGACCACGTGGTCTCATCTGGACCGTCCGATCCTGATGATCGGATAGTGCCTGTAGCTTCATCCTTCTCCGCTGCTCACCGGAGGAGGCGGGGCTCCGGCGAGATGTACGAAGCTCCACCGAGCTCTAGATAGGTGTCCGATGGTCGGGGAGGAAAGCTGGCGGGCCGGCAGATAACTGGGACGCGTCGTGAGGCTCCGAGGCATGTCGGAGGGGAGAATCGATGGAGCCTCGCCGGCGGAGGAGAGCTCGAATTAGCTCCGACGCAAACTCCGGCAATTGAAGTACCTGCAGGGGGTTAGTTCTTGCCGAAGCTTGTGCGTGGTTGTGCGAGGTGAGTGAGGTGATCGGAAGGCTGTGGAGGTGGCAAGAATGGCGGCCAGAGGCTTCTTTGCCGCCGGAGCGGGAGAAGAAGGGGAACGGGGCGGGGGAGGTCCTGGAGAAGGGGAAGAGGATCGGCGAGGGTCGGGGTGGTTGGGCGGAGCTGATGAGTAGGTCAGATGAGGGTGAATCGGTCGGAGATGAGTGGTGAAATTCGAAGAAAAATGCGACGAAAAGATCTCCTCGCCGGAGCGAGGAGTTGGCGGAGGAGGAGGTCTGGGCAGGGCTTCAATGGAAGCCCTGGTCGTCGCACGACAGGGCCGACCTCTCCCTGGTGCTCGGCGGCGCAAGAAAGCGACCGCTTCGTGGTCGGAGGCCACGGATCACACCGGGGCTTCGGCCGTCGACGCCCCCTTGCAAGGGCTTCTCCGCTGTCACCGGAGAGCCAGGGGCTCGGGCCGAAGCTCCCAAATGGTGGATATGGACTATGGTGGCGGCGGCGGAGGTTAAATAGGCGGAGACAGTAGGAGGTTATGGTGGTGGAGAGGTGTTTTAGGAAGGAGGTTTAATGGCTATAGGTAACGGCCGAGGGTGCTTAATGGTGGCGCGAGGATGACGGGAGGTCAGGGTTCATGGAGGTGGCGTTAGGAGCTCGAAGGAATGGTCGGGGTGATGGCCAAAAAAGGAAGGGTGTGATGGGTTTGCGAGATGAAACGGTCGGGGGGGAGGTGCGTTACGGAGGAGGAAGATGGCTTTCTGACCGTTGGATCATTGATCCAACGGTTAGGATGCAAGCGCGAGAGGTCGACGAGGATCAGATCTTGTTATCTGAATGAACGGCTGAGATGTGAGAGATGATGAGCAGTTATGATGAAGAGATGGGTGAGATCCAACGATTGAGGACAGAAGGGCGACGTGGAGCAAGGAGAGGCGTCGGATGGTTTGAAGATCTGACGGCTGCGGTGAGGGTATGACATGGCGAGCTGAGGGGTGTTGGATGGTTGGCAGGATCGGAGGGCTGAGATGGAGGGGCGACGTGGCGCAAGGAGAGGCATAGGATGGAGGTTGATCCAACGGTCGTAGATGAGGCGGGTTTAGGCGGTTGAGATCAGATCTGACCATCAGATCTGACGGTTGTGAGGGAGGCGAGGATAGACGGCGGAGATTGGGGCGGGGATGGAGTGATCCGATGGCTCAGGAGGCTGCCGGGTGGCGGAATGGGAAGCGGGCCACGTGGGCGGCCCAGAGGGCGCCACGTGGCCCAATCACAATAATTTAAAAATAAATACAAAGAAAAATATAAAAGAAATAGTTACAGGCCGAATTTGGAAAAAGTCAAAACATGAAAGTTGTTCGTCTCGACGAGATCTACAACTTTCATGTTGGGTAAAAAGCCAAAAGAGGTAATCTGTACAAAAGCTATTTTTGGGGTAATTTTAAGGGGATAAAAACACCGATTTTTGTGGTTTTGAATTGTTTTTGTATTTTTTAGTGGTTTTAAAGGTCAGTGAATTATAGACAACTTATCTACCTAATTTTTAGGAGTTTTTGAGTTATAAAATAATTACAGAAAAATAAGGGCAATTAAATACACAATAATTAAGGGTTAATTATACACAATGATAAAATCAAAGAATTAGAGGTGATTTTTATTGGTTTGTTTAAGCAGGGATTTTAATAAGTGTCTTTTAGCATGATGAATACGAGATTCATCATACCCCTATACTTAAACCATGCTCGTCCTCGAGCATTTAAAGAATGAAGGAGTTGGGTTAATTCCTGACAGTGCGTGTGAAAAATTCAAGGCTTGATCTTTCGAAGACCCATGACCTAAGTGATCCTAAAATTCTGGGTTTATCCAAGCCTTAGTCAGAAGGAATCCAACTTCTTTGATTATCAGACTCTCTTTTTGTACATATAATATAAGGATATGACATTTAGTGTACTGCATTTCATGAGAGCCGAGTCGATGCATCACCCAAAGTTCCAGTCCCAAAGATTCTCCTCTAGACCTAATCCTCAATACTAGGGAATAAGTATGTTCTTGCTCCAGTCCACCGTCTCATTAGTTTGTCAGACTTTGAAATGTTGATGGACGGCCAGATGATGGAGGTACTGGGATTGTGTCTAATTTTCTCACCCTCACATTGGAACAAGGGGTCTCTCGCGTGCCTTTTACTCAACACCTGTATATTAATACTTTGTTGATCAATGTGTCCGTCAAGAGAGTTGGAGTCGTCTGCACTTGTTTTTCTGGGAGTACACCGGGGTGTGTCTTTTCTGAGTATCTAAGATACCTTCGACACCCAGACTTGTATCGCTTACGATGCAGGGCCCTTTTTGTGGTGTCAGCCCGACTCCTTGGTCCTATTTAGCGCTTGGTCCAAGTGGACACTTTGAAAATGGTTGGGAGCGCTCGCCATTGGTGGAAGCTCATTTGGAATTGACTTTGATTTTAGAGCTTTTCTTTAACATTTCATTTCTTTTGTTGGCTAGCTCCACTGCTTTTACCAAGAGATTGGCGCACACTGATCAACAAGTTTCTTTAAGTTTCATCACACCCTGGCACTTTTAGGTAAATATCAAGAGATAGCATATGAATCTTGTTCACATACTGGCTAGGGTTTTTGCTGACACTCAGGTTTTCTGAAGCCTTCATTAACTTTATCCCATCCTCGAATATCATAAGATCGGGTCTAAATTTAAATTTCTGATCCTAGTTCCTCAAGTGATATCTCATCTCAGCTCATCAATCATGCAGTTGTGGAAGTGACTGTGCTGATCATATTTTCTTGAAAGTAGAGATAAAGAGTGCAATATAGCACTCAAATCTTTCAAACTAGAGGAGTGTGGATATTTAAGTCAGGAAAACCCTAATGACTAAGGCATGTTAACTCAGACTCTCAAGATCCCAGAGATCCAGTGTCCTCAAAAATCCTCAAGCCTTGCGTGAGTGTGAATGTGTCAGGAATACACCAACTCCAAGGATTAGTGATTTTTTTGTGTGATTTTTATCTTTTGCAAATTTTTATGGGTTTTAATTTTATACTTTTTTTTAATTCCTCGGAGAGACAATGACTGGCCCAGGCTCAAATAAAAGTATACACTTTCAGCCAGTATGGGTGTAAGTACGGGCCGAGGCCCGTGTTACTTGAGGACAGGGCCGTATGCGATGTCCTCTAAACCACCCACTCTGCTAAGGGAGACCGAGGTTCCCTCACTGAAGATGCCTACTAAACCTAGTAGTCAGAGTCAACCTCCAATTTTTTTTTATACAGGAATAATTACAAAAATTAATCCCTCAATTTTTAATTTTTACAGGATTTTACTCAGTTCACTAGTTTACCAAAACCCAGCCCGAAAAATAAAATTTAAAAAGTTTTAAAAACGCGAGATAAGGCTAAAGTAATAAACAATAATATACGGTATACCCCCTATACTTAAAATTTGCTATGTCCTCATAGCACAAGTGCCATGAAGCCAAGGCTCGGTTCAAGTACAGGGTGATATAGCGGAACTGAGGAGGAGGGTCCCCCTATACTTAGGCCAAAATTGGCCTAAGTACAAGAAGACGGGACGAGGGAAGGAAGAGCAGGCAGGTCCCCCCTATTCTTAGGCTACAAATAGCCTAAGTAAGGTCTGCGTTAGGGGGGGGGGGGGGTTCTATGATACAAGGGAGAGGGGGAGGGGAGAGAGAGAGAAAGAGAGAGAGATATTCAGGGGGCGGGTGAGGGTGAATATGTGCGGTGTAAGTGTGTGTGTGAGGGGGGGGATTTTTTTTTTGTACAATATGCAATACTGGAAATAAATATGCAGATGCAATTTTTTTTTTACAATATGCAATGCAAGTTGACTGCTAAAAAGCCTAGAATTTCTTCACGGTTTCCCTTGTGGCCTCTTCAGCGGAAGCTCCCGACTTCGCGCCTCCATGATGATCAGGCATCCCCGATTTTCCATGGGCCCTGCCACAAAAGATAAACGTTAGAAAACCAGAGAAATTAAATCCGCAAAATAATATGCAACTAGATGATGCATGTAATGAGGACCTATAAATTATTGAATTAATAAAAAAAAATCAAAATTCAAAAATTAAGCAAAGCCGCATCCCCGGCAACGGCGCCATTTGATGAACGCGAAATCCGCCTCTTTAATAAATATAAATAATGCTGTAGTACAGGAGGCGGATTCGGTTCAGCAAAAATCCACAGACTTTGAATGCTGTGGAATATTTATGCTTGGCAAGTCTACCAAGGTCGAACACAGGGACACAGCTGCTTAATTATAGCTTTTGAATTTTGATTCATGAAGTTCAATGTGATTTAATCTCAATTTCAGGTCCATATGCAATTCATGAGGCACTATGATATTTACAAGGCGATGCCATGATGCATGCATTTTTATTTAGATATTTTTTTATGCAAGTTAAAGTGATGCATGTGCAAATAATGCAATGGAATATGCATGATGAATCAAATGCTACAATTATACCCTAAAATATGAGCAACACAATATCGAATGAAGTTAGAGCCATTTTGAACACATCATTAAAAATCGGTCATGAAATCAAGCAGACAAGTATAGCATGGTCCCATTTTTGACATAAAAAATCACTTAATTTAAAACATTGTCAAATGAGATAATTAAGTATGCTAGATTGTAGAGGACAAAACAAGGATCAAAACGACACTAAAATCATGCAATTAAGACCTACGATGCTCAAGTTATGCTAAAAATAGTGCAAGGGCATAATTGTAATAAAAATGCAATAAAAATAAAGGATAAATATTGCATTTAGGTCCCTGGAGGGACCTAAATGCAAATAGAGAAAACCGTCTGATCCCAGATGTAATTTCTCCATTTGCGCGCAGGGGCATAAATGTAATTTCCAAAACTCTGGAGGGCCTCCCTGTAAATAACCCCAGGTGCGCACGTGACGTGATGAATACCCATTCATCACTCTTTATTCTTATATTTTAGCTACAAAAACCTTTGCAAATGCATGTAGATATGTGTAAATAGGAATAATTAGCAAAAACATGCATTGTGTAAAAACCTATAATTAGCATGTTTTTGTGCATATATAAAAGAATAAAGATTAAAAAGAAAAAGAGGGAAATATTTAGAATAAATATTGAGCAACCTAACCCAAGGGAGGGCTCAGCATGGGCCTGACCGCATAAAAGCCAAAGTAGAGGGAGATAGGGGCTCATGTGTATATATTTATGTAAATAAAATAAAAATGTTTTCCTCACCCAAAAATATGCTTGTAAATATTTGTATATATTTATAAAATATAAAAACAAAATAAAAAGTTAAAAATCAAAAAGATTAAAAAGACCCCTTCATCATGTACATAAACCATGCTCCTATATTTATTAAACCTTGTAAATAAATAAAGTTATTTTCAAAACTTTTTGTAAATATTCTAGGTTATATATTGTAAGTAAATAAAATAAAAAGAATCAAAACAAAAATCAAATAAAAATCACAAAATTAAAAATACAAAATACATTGTACATATACCATGTATATAGTTGTACATAACTATTTATTTTACCTATGTATATAAATAATAAAAATAGAATAAAAACACCCTTTTATTCCTTATTTTATGCTATAAATAAATAAAATATAAAATAAGGATAAAATTGTACAAAAATAATAATTAAAAATCAAAAATTAAAAACCTACATATTGTATATATACCTATATATAGCTATATATTGTAAATACCTTATTTTTATTTCCAAAAATTAATTAAAAATCACTAAAAAATAGAAAAAATTAAAAGAAAAACATTTCATGTTTTGACTTTTCCCTAATTCGGCCATTTGTTATTTTTTATTGAATTTCTAAATCTTTTACACGTGGCCTTCACCCATTGGCCCTGGGGATTGTTGACCGCCAGGTCAACTGCCCCCCCCAGGACCACTTCCCACGGGTTAGGCGCCCGACCCGACTTCCCCCTATTTTAGCGCCTAAACCCGATTCACCCGCTCCTAAACCCAGGGTCCGATTCCTTCTTGATACATCCGAGACCCTCGCCGGAGCCTCCACCTCGAGATCCGCGCTCCAGGATACCCTACCCGACCTCTTCTAGCCAGACCTGCACACATATATAGCTCGAGCTCCACCACCTTCATTTCCATCTTTGGCTCATTCGCTCCATCCCCCGTGACCTCCAGTGCTCGAGCGTGAGTGACAGCTCGCTCCAGGTGCTGTCGCAGCGAGGAGAGGGGCCGGATACCACTGATCCGGCGATTAGCTCCGCCGTAGCTCCGCCACTGGTGCGAGCTCCGAGCCTCGGGCCCAGACGTCCCTCGAGGCTACGACCGGGAGCTTCCCCAGCTCCAGCCCAGTCTATTCATCCATCCAGGTACTCCCTTAGCTCCGCCCTTTCCTTTGATTTCAGCTTTCCCCCAATCCTCGCCGTCGTACTTTTTCGTCGATTCACCCCGGTTCCGACCACCTCCCGACCATCGGACCCGACCTTCACGTTCGCCCTTCCCCAGCGCACCTTCTCCGCCCCTCCGTTCAACCCAGCTCGCACAGGAGCTAGGGTTCGAACCCCTTCGCCGTCGCATCGCCGGGGTTCGCCCGCACCGACGCACCGACCACCCCCACGCCGCCTAACTGGGTCGAGGCACATTGCCCTCGACCCGCGAAGCTTCTGAACCGTTTTGCAGGACCAGTGGAGGCCATCTGAGGCCTCTCGACATTCAGACAGGAGCTTCAGCTCCGCCACCCTCGTCGGAGCTCATCCGAGCTCGGCTGGGGCATCGGAGGACGTCATCAGCTGCGCATCTTCACGCCGGAGCTCCTCCGATCTTCAGGCGCAGCAGAGGAGGCCGGAGGCGCCTTCACGAGGCCGGCGAAGTTCGCCGGCCGTCAGTTCATCCAGCACCCTCGAGAGCCGTCGGATTAGCCTCCCGCTCCAGGTCCCATCCTGACCGTTGGTGGCTGGAGCTTCTTTTTGTCGTCAGATCTGAGGCGCCAGATCCAGGACGTTGGATCCACACGTGTCCTGGCCTGGACCGTTGGATCGACCAGAGCAGAGCAGCGTAGAGAGCCGCCCCCTTCCTGACCGTCTGATCGCCACGTGGCGGCCATCCATCAGCTCCGCTTAATAAAGGGTAAATTACCCTTAGGCCCTTATCTTTAGTTTATTTCGTTTTAGTCCTGTAAATGTTTAAGTACGTTGTGTAGTTTTAGGGTAAATTGCATAGAGGACCTCGAGCTTATTTTATTTGCACTTATACCCCTGTCTGTGTGAGCCACGTGCTTCGTCACGTGTAGTTTTGGGTTATTTGCGATATATGCCCTTGTAGTTCTGATTGTTCTGAAATGAAAGAAACTTTTTAGTATTTGCATTTATGCCCCTGTGAATGATTTTATTCCGCATGTGCGTTTATTTGTGGGTAAATTGCAACTGAGGCCCTCGGACTTTTGGTACGTGTTACCAATAGGTCCCCGGACCTTATTTTTATTACATATAGGTCCCTGAGTGCCCCAGGCACGCGCCTCGCGCGTGTTTTGCTGGGTTAATTGCACCTGGACCCCCATAACTTTGGGTATTTGCATTCCAGTCCCTGTGCACTGTACCCTCTTGTCATTTTTGAATAAAATATCAAACCACCTCCAAATTCGACGAAAATTTGACACATGGCTCCTGCCATGGTGTAGGATTTTTGTGAATTTTTGAGGACATTTTTGATTTCGTTTGTTATTTTTAAAAATTCAAAAACCAATATTTTTGTTATTGTCTAGGTTTAAAAATCACAAAAAATATAAAAACACTCTAAAAATTCTATAAAAATTTGGTACTGTTTGTTTTGTGTTCCTTGATTTTCTAGCCAATTTTGGCTATTTTTCATTGCTTAAAAACCTTAAAAACTTAAAAACACCTAAAAACTCATAAAAATTCTATTAAATAATCTAAAAATCCAAAAACAATAATTTTGGTACTTAAATTTTCCTTGTTTTACCTAGTTTACAGGAAAAATACCTCCAGGCCCTTTTGAGGCCCTTAGATATTTTATCTAGGGCTTTTGGGCCTGGCTGGACAGTACCTTGCATTTTTGTTACTGTTTGATTTTTAGAAATTAAAATAAATATCAGAAAAATCCCAAAAATTCACCAAAAACATAAAAAATATAAAACACATAAAAATATTTTTGTTTGAATTTTTGCTTGATTTTTGTTGCATTAAATAAATTGTTGAAGTGTGCTCATTTGTGTTTCTTTTATTTTCTTTACATATTAAAAATCTAAAAAAATATAAAATTAATTAAAAACTACTAAAAATATTTTGTCTTTTATTTGATTTGTTTTTACTACTTCGTAGGCCTTCGGCCAACCCGTGCTCCTTGAGTTCGACCCTAGGTGCTATACTAGGTTAAACATATAGCATGACCGCTTGCTTTGTTCTGATTGATTTTATTTGCTTTAAGTGGTTCATTTTTCTTGATATACGTGGTCTGATTGCTCGGGTCACAACGACCCTATTTCTGTACCTCATACCCTAGCCTTCAGACCCGTTATCAGAATGGCACCGTTGCCGGGGAGCACGGCTTAGTAGTGTTTCTTTTCTTTTCGTTTTTATTTTCGCGGTTTCCGCGGCTCTTCGGAGCTCGCGGCTTTTCGCGGCTTTTTGTTTATATTTCATTTTCATTCTATTTTGCTTTATTTTCTCTTTCTTTTATTTTTGTTTTTGTTTTCTTTTGTTTGTTTATTTTATTTTACATTTTTGCATATATACCCTCACTTTTATTTTCATTTCTTTTTCCTTAATTATTTGATTATTTTTGCTGGTCTGACCACTCATATCTTTTTCTTGCGAGGGCCCGAGGACCGCGGAGGCGACTTTCGAGGAGCCGGTGCAACCAAGGAACTCGGAGGCGGCTTCCTTCTCTACGAAGCTGCAGGAGAGAGCGAGAGGGAGAGAGTTGAGTGGGTGAGGTTAGATTAGGTTTTTATTTTATTTTATTATTATTGTAATAATACAGGACTCAGGACTTGGACACTCTTAGACTTTTCTACCGTAGCGGGTCTGTTTTGCCGAGCACCGGTGTGCTCGGGGGACCCTTAGGACTTGCGCGGTTTTTCGCAGCTTTTTCACGGTTTTCTTTTTCTTTTATTTCTGTCTTTTCCGATTTTTCGCGGTTTTTGCTCGAGCCCCTAGACTTAGGATTTTCTGGTGATTGTGCCGTAATTAGTAGGATCCACACACCTAACTGCTTATCTGTTCCCATAGATCGATAATTGGACCTACTTAAAAAACATTAATAAAAATAACCGATTCATTTGCCTTCGTAGCCTACGTGCCGCAGCCCGTCCTGTAAAGCGCTTACTCCTACCCCCGATTTGTCGGACAGAGGAGGGACGGGCCAAGACCAGACTCTTTGGCTTGGAGGTCGGTGACCGGTTAGACGGTTCTTCGCTAGAAGTTGCTCGTTTAGGACTCGGCTTTACCGCTGCATCATTTAGGTTAGTTTCTTTTCAGTCTTTACTTTTATGCGCGGGTCATTTTGCATGTAGAGTGCTGGAGGCAAGGTACGCATTTCTTACTCAGCATGCATCATTGATTTATCGTGCATCGGCTTTTTCGTCTTCTCCCCCCTATTTTTGGACTTAATAACCAGGAGAACCGAAAAATTCGTTAGGCCTTTTGTTTGCTTTGAAAAAGATTAAAAAAAAAGTGAAACCATAAAATTGGGACTGCTAAGAATTATTGATCTTAAAACTCGCTCACCCTAAAAACTTTGTCTTGGGGAGAGCAACCCCCTCATTGTATGGTTTGGATGCGCGAGAGAGTGACCCGCACCCTAGGTAGAGCCCCCCGTTGCTAGTCCCGACTGATTACCGACTTTTCCGTGCGGGCCAGTTGGTTGGGTTAGCATCGGATATCCCAACAGGTCACGTAAGCGCTCTGATATTCTGTGTGTTCACCAAATAAAATTAACAAGATAATTTGACCGAACTTTCACGGTCTTCAGCTCGCGTTGCGTTGGTGAACCGGGGGTTTGTCTTCAGATCATAATTTTTCCAGATCTCATCCGCACTACTCGCCAGATCAAGATGATGGGTAGGCGGTCTCTTAGGCAGCCTTTGGCTGCACCGCTTTCGGGCGCGTCTACCTCATCATCTAGGTTGGCTCGCGAGAGCTCAGACCTGCTCTCTGAGCCCGAGTACGATTCCACCCTATTCCCCCTCGACCCCCTTTCTGTTCTACCTGAGAGACACGAGCCCGAGGAGAGACTGATTGATTTGACAGCACCTGAGTTGGGCTCGTTTGGTTTTGTAGACGTTGCCATGGCCGGCAGTTCTGAGGATCGTTCCCGTACAGAGCACGTTGTGATGGATCAGGGAGCGATCAACTCCACCTTGATCGCCTCATTAGAGACAGTTCATCAGCAGTTACGCGATCAGGGAGCATTCATGATTGAGATGAGGAGAGAGTTGAAGCGCCTCCGATTAGAGCGAGATGAGCACAGCGAGCCTGAGGATGGACCAGATGCAGAGGCACGAGCCGCAGCAGCAGCAGCAGCAGCCGCAACCGCCGCCGCAGCGGCAGCAGCCGCGGGAGGAGGACCACCTAGACCGATGCGGGAGTTGCACAACCCCGGATCTACACTGATGCACCATTGGGTGGTGGTACCTGCTATCGTGGGGGACTTCAAGTTCCCCCCGAACACCCTGCAGATGCTTCCTCGTTTTCACGGACTCGCCACTGAGGAGCCCCACCTCCACCTCCAGGAGTTTCTGATGATCTGCAGTACTGTCCACGACCGGCATGTGGACCAGGACACGATCCGGATGATAGCCTTCCCGTTTTCACTGGCAGATAGAGCATCCACCTGGCTGAAGCATCTTGGGAGGTTTGTCTATACCTGGGAGCAGCTCCACACCGAGTACTTGAACAAGTACTATCCACTCGGGCGGACGAATGCAGCGAGGGCCCTGATCAGCAACTTCTCCATGTTCCCCAACGAGCAGTTTCACGAGGCATGGGAGAGGTTCCGAGAGCTCCTGGATAGATGCCCGCACCACGACATCACGAAGCCGAACCTTGTGCAGAGCTTCTTCAGCGGGTTGACACCAGAGCTACAGGGCCTGGTGAATGCTTCTTGCGGCGGGTCCTACTTCGCCAAGGACCACGACCAGGTCTGGGCCATCTTCGAGGAGATGACTGAGAACTATATGGTGATGTCTCAGACCAGGTTGTATACTCAGAAGACCCAGCCACATCAGCCAGGACCCGTGCAGTACCAGCGGATAGCACGAGTAGATGCAGGTCCATCCAGTTCGTCCGCAGCCGCAGCAGCACAGGCAGAGTCGTCAGCTGCGGACATGGGCATTATCAGCGAGAAGCTGGACCGCATGGAGCTGATCGAGAAGAAGCAGTGCCAGAGTATCACGCAGATGGAGCAGATGGCACAGGTTCTGAGCGACATGAAGACACAGCTCATGTGTCTCCAGGAGGCACAGACGGCTCCTCAGCCCCGTCTTCAATCGCGAGGCGACGCCGGCAGCAGCAACAGCTTGTCCCAGCGCTCCAGCACCCACGTGCAGCCTAGACAGGTCCATCTTGTACAGGCGGAGCCGTACCAGCAGCCGCAGCCCACCTACCAGTCCCCACCATCTCCAGAGATGCAGATGGTGGTCTACCAGCCGGACCAGCCTCTGGCAGTACTCCCGCCAGCCCCCTACGATGCAGAGCCGTTGATGGATGTCAACGGGATTTGGTATGACCGCCCCCAGCCTGGGATCCGACGAGACCATCCCAGATTCAGGTGGGGGAGTGGTGGTACCCAGCCCCAGCAGCAGCCGTCAGGACAGGGAGGGCAGTACTCCCAGCAGAGAGATCACCACCAGCCGCAGCAGCAGCCCCCAGCATATCAGCAGCACCAGCCATCCTTCGGTCCGCGTCCCTATCAGCAGCAGGGACAGTCGTGGAGACGTGAGCACCAGGCTCACCCAGTTCAGCAGCAGCACCCTTCCTCATACCCCTCTTACCAGCACCAGCAGCAGCAGTTCCAGCAGCCTCACCCACAGAGAGGCTACCCGTCGGGCTCCCACGAGAGCCCCGCTTTGGACGACATCGCCCGCCTCCTCACGGACCAGCAGGCCACATTCCGACGGGAGATGGACGAGTTCCGCCAGGAGATGCGGGACTTGGTGAGAGGGGAGGCCGCCATTCCAGCCCAGATTGAGCCGAAGCCGAACAACCTCAAGAGGAAATCTGAGCAGGTAGTACATACTGAGTTTGCCACTCCTAGTGACCCATTTGATGATACATCTTCGGATCTATTTGATGCTGATTTTGTCACACTTAGGAGCGGTAGGACCCCAGCAGGCGGCGGCGCCTCATCTGAGATTCACCACGAGGACACTTCAGAGGCGCCACATGAGGAGGAGGAGAGCGGTACTGAGGCCGTTCCAGATGATGACGGTGGCACTGAAGCCACCAAGGATGCTGATCCCACCGGCGGTACTGAGGCCGCCGCTTCACCAGATCTAGGAGGTGGTACTGACGCCACCAGTTCAGCTGAGCCAGCCCGCGGTACTGATGCCGCGAGACGTCTACCAGCAGCAGCAGCACAGCCAGCCCACGGTGGTACTGAGGCCACCGGTGTTAGTATAGAGAGAGATGTTGTTTTTCCTCGCCGTGTTGTATCTCAGAACTTTGGTGTGAATAAAGGAAAAGGTTTAGTTTCTTCTGGTCCCACTGTGGTGCATGATGTATGTGAGGATCCGGTCATCGAACCGTCTAGGCCTTTTCCTAGTCCTTCATCTGAGAAGGACCCTGTGATCCCCTTCCCTAGAGCCCTTCAGATGGGGAAGGGGAAGAAAAATGATCCAAAAAAGAGAGAGCTTGAGGAGTTCAGCCAGAGCATGATCGATCGATTCCATATCCAGCTGACCCTCCAGGAGGCTTTGCAGCACATCCCCCTTCTCCAGCGATCTTTGAGAGAGAGGACTACAGTCAGGAGGAGGAGGAGGAACCACACTTCAGAGATCCATGTGCTGACCAAGGCCACGTGTTTTGCGATCCAGAACCGCCTGCCAGCCAAGAGGCCAGATTCAGGGGCCCCGTATATCAGATGCCAGATCAGTGAGCAGAGGTTCGACCGTACTCTTTTAGATAGCGGATCGTCGATCAACCTTCTTCCGGCAGCCCTTCTCGACCGCTTTGAGTTGGGCACTCTTCGACAGAGCAGGACAGTCCTTCAGTTCGCTGATCGATCTGTCAAGAGGCCGAAGGGGTTATCACGAGACGTTATCGTCACGATTCAGGGCCTGAAATTCCCCGTGGACTTCGTAGTGTTGGACATGGAGATCCCTGAGTCAGTGGCCGATACCCCCATCATCCTTGGTCGTCCGTTCTTGGCCACAGCCAAGACGGTGACTGATCATGATAGCGGGAAGGTGTACTTTCGCGTCGAGGGCGAGAGTATACAGATAGAGACGGTCGAGGACTACAGAGATAGATTCAGAGTCTGCTCAGATGCGAGTACAGATTCAGAGCAGCTGACAGACACAGAGCCAGACATCCACCAGGACTGTGATTTTGTGATCACAGATGATGAGGCAGCTTGGGCAGATCTTGAGACACAGACCATCCTCTCACTTTCAGATACAGCTGATGCCGAGATGATAGCAGAGGAGAGTCTGGAGAGCACAGCCCTGGTCCCGGATACCATTGAGGCAGCAGAGCCGGTCCTTGATCGCAACACGATGTTTAGTGATGGTGGTGCTGAGGCCACCTTGTTTTCCGGTGGTACTGATGCCACCGCGGTTGATACAGATCCCTCGGATTCAGAGTCTGATTGGGCCGATTGTTTTGATCAGATGCCAGACCTGAGTTCACCTGAGCCTATAGAGGAGGAGGAGGTAGATGCAGAGCAGACCAGAGACAGTGCAGTTGAGCAGCCTTCTCCCGATCCAGTTTGCGAGAGTACGCTTTCACTTTCCCAGGTAGATTTGGCAGACTTAGCAGCATTCACTCAGTTTCTTCTGCAGCCAGATTTACCAGCACCCAGCATTCCAGAGCTGAAGCCGCTCCCTACTTCGCTGAAGTATCGATTCCTTGCCGGCGAGCCTGAGATGTACCCAGTCATCATCTCCGCCGAGTTGACTGGAGAGCAGGAATCCCGTTTGATGGGAGTTCTTGAAAAGAACCGCAAGGCGATCGGATGGAGCGTAGCAGATCTCCATGGGATTAGTCCATCAGTGTGCTCCCACCATATCTATCTCGAGGAAGGGGCGAAGCCGTCGCGTGAGTTCCAGCGGCGACTGAACCCCAACCTGAGAGAGGTTGTGATGAAGGAAATATCAAAATGGTGGAGTGCAGATTTTATTTATCCCATTTCCGACTCCAAGTGGGTCAGCCCCTTGCACGTGGTGCCCAAGTAAGACGGGCATCACGACTGTGATCAGTGAGTCGGGAGAGGAGATTGCTACACGAGTACCCACCTCTTGGAGGGTTTGTGTTGACTACAGGAGACTCAACCAAGCCACCAAGAAGGACCATTTCCCCTGCCTTTTATTGACCAGATCATTGAGAGACTGGCAGGGAAGAGCCATTATTGCTTCCTGGATGGGTACTCGGGCTACAACCAAGTGGCCATCGCTCCTGAGGATCAGGAGAAGACCACCTTTACCTGTCCCTTCGACACATATGCTTTTCGACGCATGCCATTTGGGCTATGCAATGCCCCTGCGACTTTTCAGAGGTGCATGCTGTCGATCTTCTCGGACATGGTAGGGGAGTGTTTGGAGGTCTTCATGGACGATTTCTCGGTTTACGGCGACGGATTTGATTCTTGTCTTGACTGCCTAGATCGAGTACTCCAGCGATGTATTGAGTATCACTTGGTGCTATCTTGGGAGAAGAGTCATTTTATGGTGACTCAAGGGACGGTGCTTGGCCACATCATCTCCAACAGGGGCATGGAGGTTGATCCGGCCAAGGTTGATGTCATTAGGAAACTCACACCGCCGTCCAATCTGAGGCAGCTACGGTCATTCCTGGGGCACGTTGGATTTTATAGAGGTTCATTCAGGATTTCAGCAGGATTGCCCGACCGTTGACTGACCTCTTGACGAAAGACACCGAGTTCCTTGTCGATGACAAGTGTCTTTCGTCATTCGCGACTCTCCAGCAGTGTGTCATTGAGGCTCCTGTCCTCCAGCCGCCTGATTGGTCTCTCCCATTCGAGATCATGACGGATGCCTCCGATTTTTGCCGTAGGGGCAGTGCTGGGACAGAGGAGGGATGGAGTTCCATTTGCCATACACTATGCTAGCCGCACATTGGATTCCGCCCAGCGGAATTATACTGTCACAGAGAAGGAGATGCTAGCCGTAGTGTTCGCCCTAGATAAGTTCAGATCATATATCATCAGATCTAGAGTGACTTTATTTACAGATCACATCGCCATCAGGTACCTCATGGCAAAGAAGGATGCCAAGGCCAGACTGACTAGATGGATCCTTCTACTCCAGGAGTTCGACATTGAGATCAAGGATAAGCCTGAGTCAAGAATGTGGTGGCGGATCATCTCTCCCGACTAGAGCAGCCTGAGGATTCTGAGCAGATTGACCCTATTAGAGATACCTTCCCAGATGAGGCGATACTTGCTATCGCCTCACTTCCATGGTATGCCGATATTGTGAACTTTCTCGTTGTTGGGAAAGTCCCACAAGATTGGCCCAGACAGAGACTTGAGACCTTCCTTGCGAAGGCCAAGTCCTACCATTGGGAGGATCCCATCCTTTACCACGAAGGAGGGGATAGCGTCTGGCGTCGGTGTATTCCTCAGGAGGAACACCATAGCGTCCTCACTTACTGCCACAAGCTTGAGGCAAGAGGACATCATTCTGGGAGGAGAACGGCACAGAAGGTGCTCCAATCCGGCTTGTGGTGGCCTACCCTCTTCAAGGACTCAGATGAGTTCGTGAAGAGGTGTACTGACTGTCAGAGGATGGGCACTTGTGGACAGCGTGATATGATGCTGATGCAGCCCATTCACTTATGTGAGGTTTTTGACGCATGGGGCATCGATTTTCATGGGTCCATTCCCTAAGAGTCAGGGATTTGAGTACATTCTGTTGGCCGTTGATTATGTGAGTCGTTGGGTGGAGGCTATCCCCGCCCGAGCCGCTGATGCGAGGACAGTTTGCAGATTTTTGAGGAAGCACATCATCACGCGGTTCGGGGTTCCACGAGTTCTGATTTCTGATGGGGGATCTCACTTCATCAACGACCAGGTGAAGGCACTTGCTAGCGAGTTCGGCATATATCATCGTGTTGCTACACCTTACCATTCACAGACGAATGGTCTAGCCGAAGTATCGAATAGGGAGATCAAGACTATTCTGCAGAAAGTCGTCCGCCCTGACCGAAAGGATTGGTCACAGCTCTTGGACTCGGTCTTGTGGGCGTATAGGACGTCTTTCAAGACACCTTTGGGCACATCTCCCTTTCGCCTCGTATACGGCAAGCCATGCCATTTACCTGTTGAGCTGAGGCACAAGTCACTCTGGGCAGTCACAGATATTATCATGGATCCAGATGGTATGGGAGACCAGAGAAGGGCAGAGCTAGCTGCCCTGGAGGAGCTTAGAGATGCAGCTTTCTCAAGCAGCCTACATTATAAGGAGAAAGTCAAGGAGTGGCATGATTCTCATATCATCCACAAACATTTTGAGATTGGACAGAGAGTATGGCTGTTTGATGCGAGGCTTAGATTATTTCCAGGGAAGCTACAGAGCAAATGGAAGGGACCTTATCTGGTTAGGAAGGTACACGACAATGGTAGCATAGACATATCCGAGTTGTCTTCTGAGAGTACCTTTCGAGTGAACGGCCAGTGGCTCAAACCATTTCTAGATCATGAGCCGAGAGTTGTTGATCTTGCCCCTATTCATTTTGCATGAGATGTGGTCTTTGACTCACGTCTAATGCATCTCACGCCTGAGTTTCACTGATCTTCCGCTGTATATAGATCCAGATGTCCATATCACTACATACTTTAGTCCCACATCCCTTCCTTCATCTTGTGATTATGCTATACTTAGGGTGCACTTTACCCTAAGTATAGGGGGGATGTGAGGCCTTTCGGGTATTTCTTTTGTTTCCGTCTACCCCTGTTGTTGTTGCCTATACTTAGGGATATTTCACCCTAAGTATAGGGGGGGGTAGACCCTGTACATTCTGCACTCAGGTTTTCCCTTAGTATACAGCCTGCTATACTTAGGAGTACTTGATCCTAAGTATAGGGGGGAGACCTGGGTCCCTCTTGACTTTTCATTTCTTTTTGTATAGCCCTTCTTTTCACTTCCCTATACCTAGCCCGAGTTATGTCTTCTTCATCACTCTTGACTCTGAGGACATCGTTCGAGCTAAGTATAGGGGGGTGTGTATATATTTCATATATACTTTAGCCATAACTCGTACTTTGTGTGAGTGTGTTAATAAATAAAATGGCTAAAAATCACAAAAATAAAAATTTTTCATGTACATAATCTTCTTTTATTTGCACATACATAGCTAGTGTACAAATTATGTTTGTAAAAATGATTTCAAAAATCTTTTGTGTAAAGCTTGTGTAAATATTTTTGTATCAAAATTATGTATATAGTACAAAATTTTTCCAAAATGTTTTGAAAATCAAAAAGTTTGCAAAAATCTTGTGTAAATGTGTGTAAATATCTTTTTGCAAAACATGCACTTCATGCATCATCCATTCATGATTTCAAAACATTTTTCAAAAATTTTGCATGATTGTAAAAATTTGTGAAAATAAGCATCTTTTTGTACATATGTATATAGTTTTTTCTGGATGATAGTTGACATTTAAGCTAGCCTGGATCAAATTGAGAAATGGAGCTTGATTAAGATCTTAATCCACCTAATTTCTAAGAGGAACCTTATAGGACTTAGGTTTAAGGCTTTTCAGGTCCATGGTGACTTAATTCTTTGAGTTCACTAGGCTATGATCACATGTCATCTCAATGAGCCTAAGTAGAGCACTTAACAACAACACATGACTCATATAGATTATGGCTTTACTTGGACAACCACACTATGCACCGAGCTCTCTACGGATGAGGTGGTGAGGAGGCAGTCTTCCTTGACTTGGGGTAGCATATGAGGGTAGTACTTCTAGGCGGAACCTCTCTTCTTCTTATAGTGAAGGAAGTGCGTCTCAACTTGGTATGGTTGCCATGAGGTCTAACGACGGGAGTTGTGGGTTGCAGTAAAGCTTCAAAAGAGGGATAGTCTACTGGCTCAAGAGGAAAAACTCCTTGTATATATGCTGCATATGTATACGTTATACAGATGCACTTGAAAAAAAATGTGCAAAAAGAAAAGAACTCCAAAAAAGTGGGTGGGTCTGAGAGAAAATGATAATCCCACCGGAGTATGTATATAAGTGCAATAAGCAAAGCTTGGTTTCATGATCCACCTGTTGTAGCTTGTAGCAGGGAGACTTGGCTACACTGGTCAAGCTCCCAAGGGTACTTGGCTACACTGGCCTTGACCCATTCTCTTCTTCCCCCTCTTCTTGAGCTGGTTGTACTTGAACTTAGAAGGGAATACCCCGCTCCTCGAGGAAGAGTGGCCAGATTGAGCCATAGAGTTACCTTGTTGGGGAGGGTTGTCAAGTTGCCATTTCTGAGGTGGAGAGCTTAGACTTCACATTCACAGGACAAGAAAAGATTCATGGTCTTCAGGGTTTTGTGATTGATGACTTGTTCTGATCTGGAGCATTGAGGAGTCTTGGTTATAGATTGGTGGAACTTAGAGGCTGTTAGGTTTTAAGCTTAAGTCTAAATAAGGTTCCGACACATTACTAATCCAAAGATCTGATCGAGCTCCATACCCCAATTTAATGAAGGGCTAGTTCAATAATCAACCTTGATCCATGTACATCCTCTTTTCTTTTCTTTTCTTTCTTTTTCACTTCTTTTTCAAATAAGTGTTTGCTAAGGGACTAGCAAAGTTAAGTATAGGGGGGTGATGAATACCCATTCATCACTCTTTATTCTTATATTTTAGCTACAAAAACCTTGCAAATGCATGTAGATATGTGTAAATAGGATAATTAGCAAAAGCATGCATTGTGTAAAAACCTATAATTAGCATGTTTTTGTGCAAAAATAAAAGAATAAAGATTAAAAAGAAAAAGAGGGAATATTTAGAATAAATATTGAGCAACCTAACCCAAGGGAGGGCTCAGCATGGGCCTGACCGCTAAAAGCCAAAGTAGAGGGAGATAGGGGCTCATGTGTATATATTTATGTAAATAAAATAAAAATGTTTTCCTCACCCAAAAATATGCTTGTAAATATTTGTATATATTTATAAAATATAAAAACAAAATAAAAAGTTGAAAATCAAAAAGATTAAAAAGACCCCTTCATCATGTACATAAACCATGCTCCTATATTTATTTAACCTTGTAAATAAATAAAGTTATTTTCAAAACTTTTTGTAAATATTCTAGGTTATATATTGTAAGTAAATAAAATAAAAAGAATCAAAACAAAATCAAATAAAAATCACAAAATTAAAAATACAAAATACATTGTACATATACCATGTATATAGTTGTACATAACTATTTATTTTACCTATGTATATAAACAATAAAAATAGAATAAAAACACCCTTTTATTCCTTATTTTATGCTATAAATAAATAAAATATAAATAAGGATAAAATTGTACAAAAATAATAATTAAAATCAAAAATTAAAACCTACATATTGTATATATACCTATATATAGCTATATATTGTAAATACCTTATTTTTATTTCCAAAAATTAATTAAAAATCACTAAAAAATAGAAAAAATTAAAAGAAAAATTATTTCATGTTTTGACTTTTCCCTAATTCGGCCATTTGTTATTTTTATTGAATTTCTAAATCTTTTACACGTGGCCTTCACCCATTGGCCCTGGGGATTGTTGACCGCCAGGTCAACTGCCCCCCCCAGGACCACTTCCCACGGGTTAGGCGCCCGACCCCGACTTCCCCCTATTTTAGCGCCTAAACCCGATTCACCCGTGCCTAAACCCAGGGTCCGATTCCTTCTTGATACATCCGAGACCCTCGCCGGAGCCTCCACCTCGAGATCCGCGCTCCAGGATACCCTACCCGACGTCTTCTAGCCGGACCTGCACACATATATAGCTCGAGCTCCGCCACCTTCATTTCCATCTTTGGCTCATTCGCTCCATCCCCCGTGACCTCCAGTGCTCGAGCGTGAGTGACAGCTCGCTCCAGGTGCTGTCGCAGCGAGGAGAGGGGCCGGATACCACTGATCCGGCGATTAGCTCCGCCGTAGCTCCGCCACTGGTGCGAGCTCCGAGCCTCGGGCCCAGACGTCCCTCGAGGCTACGACCGGGAGCTTCCCCAGCTCCAGCCCACTCTATTCATCCATCTAGGTACTCCCTTAGCTCCGCCCTTTCCTTTGATTTCAGCTTTCCCCCAATCCTCGCTGTCGTACTTTTTCGTCGATTCACCCCGGTTCCGACCACCTCCCGACCATCGGACCCGACCTTCACGTTCGCCCTTCCCCCGCGCACCTTCTCCGCCCCTCCGTTCAACCCAGCTCGCACAGGAGCTGGGGTTCGAACCCCTTCGCCGTCGCATCGCCGGGGTTCGCCCGCACCGACGCACCGACCACCCCCACGTCGCCTAACTGGGTCGAGGCACTTTGCCCTCGACCCGCGAAGCTTCTGAACCGTTTGCAGGACTAGTGGAGGCCATCTGAGGCCTCTCGACATTCAGACAGGAGCTTCAGCTCCGCCACCCTCGTCGGAGCTCATCCGAGCTCGGCTGGGGCATCAGAGGACGTCATCAGCTGCGCATCTTCACGCCGGAGCTCCTCCGATCTTCAGGCGCAACAGAGGAGGCCGGAGGCGCCTTCACGAGGCCGGCGAAGTTCGCCGGCCGGTCAGTTCATCCAACACCCTCGAGAGCCGTCGGATTAGCCTCCCGCTCCAGGTCCCATCCTGACCGTTGGTGGCTGGAGCTTCTTTTTGTCGTCAGATCTGAGGCGCCAGATCCAGGCCGTTGGATCCACACGTGTCCTGGCCTGGACCGTTGGATCGACCAGAGCAGAGCAGCGTAGAGAGCCGCCCCTTCCTGACCGTCTGATCGCCACGTGGCGGCCATCCATCAGCTCCGCTTAATAAAGGGTAAATTACCCTTAGGCCCTTATCTTTAGTTTATTTCGTTTTAGTCTTGTAAATGTTTAAGTACGTTGTGTAGTTTTAGGGTAAATTGCATAGAGGACCTCGAGCTTATTTTATTTGCACTTATACCCCTGTCTGTGTGAGCCACGTGCTTCGTCACGTGTAGTTTTGGGTTATTTGCGATATATGCCCTTGTAGTTCTGATTGTTCTGAATGAAAGAACTTTTTAGTATTTGCATTTATGCCCCTGTGAATGATTTTATTCCGCATGTGCGTTAATTTGTGGGTAAATTGCAACTGAGGCCCTCAGACTTTTGGTACGTGTTACCAATAGATCCCCGGACCTTATTTTATTACATATAGGTCCCTGAGTGCCCCAGGAACGCGCCTCGCGCGTGTTTTGCTGGGTTAATTGCACCAGGACCCCCATAACTTTGGGTATTTGCATTCCAGTCCCTGTGCACTATACCCTCTTGTCATTTTTGAATAAAATATCAAATCACCTCCAAATTCGACGAAAATTTGACACATGGCTCCCTGCCATGGTGTAGGATTTTTGTGAATTTTTGAGGACATTTTTGATTTCGTTTGTTATTTTTAAAAATTCAAAAACCAACATTTTTGTTATTGTCTAGGTTTAAAAATCACAAAAAATATAAAAACACCTCTAAAAATTCTATAAAAATTTGGTACTGTTTGTTTGTGTTCCTTGATTTTCTAGCCAATTTTGGCTATTTTTCATTGCTTAAAAATCTTAAAAACTTAAAAACACCTAAAAACTCATAAAAATTCTATTAAATAATCTAAAAATCCAAAAACAATAATTTTGGTACTTAAATTTTCCTTGTTTTACCTAGTTTACAGGAAAAATACCTCCAGGCCCTTTTGAGGCCCTTAGATATTTATCTAGGGCTTTTGGGCCTGGCTGGACAGTACCTCGAATTTTTGTTACTGTTTGATTTTTAGAAATTAAAATAAATATCAGAAAATCCCAAAATTCACCAAAAACATAAAAAATATAAACACATAAAAATATTTTTGTTTGAATTTTTGCTTGATTTTTGTTGCATAAATAAATTGTTGAAGTGTGCTCATTTGTGTTTCTTTTATTTTTCTTTACATATTAAAAATCTAAAAAAATATAAAATTAATTAAAACTACTAAAAATATTTTGTCTTTTATTTGATTTGTTTTTACTACTTCGTAGGCCTTCGGCCACACCCGTGCTCCTTGAGTTCGACCCTGGGTGCTATACGAGGTTAAACATATAGCAGGACCGCTTGCTTTGTTCTGATTGATTTTATTTGCTTTAAGTGGTTCATTTTCTTGATATACGTGGTCTTGATTGCTCGGGTCACAACGACCCTATTTCTGTACCTCATACCCTAGCCTTCGGACCCGTTATCATGACGCACGCGCCTGGAGGACCAAACTGCCAATTTCAATTTCTTCCAGGTCATCTCTGCAATTTACCCAGGCCCCACGTGCCTCGCACGTGAGGCGCCTAGGCTCGGGCGCCACCTCAGGTTTGGGCCACATGGCTAACTCTGGCAGTTCGGCTCTAGGCTCGGATGACCCGAGCCTGTAGGTCGGGGAAGAGGCTCGGGTCGACCACGTGGTCTCATCTGGACCGTCCGATCTTGATGATCGGACGGTGCCTGTAGCTTCATCCTTCTCCGCTGCTCACCGGAGGAGGCGGGGCTCCGGCGAGATGTACGAAGCTCCACCGAGCTCTAGATAGGTGTCCGATGGTCGGGGAGGAAAGCTGGCGGGCCGGCGGATAACTGGGACGCGTCGCGAGGCTCCGAGGCATGTCGGAGGGGAGAATCGATGGAGCCTCGCCGGCGGAGGAGAGCTCGAATTAGCTCCGACGCAAACTCCGGCAATTGAAGTACCTGCAGGGGGTTAGTTCTAGCCGAAGCTTGTGCGTGGTTGTGCGAGGTGAGTGAGGTGTTCGGAAGGCCGTGGAGGTGGCAAGAATGGCAGCCAGAGGCTTCTTCGCCGCCGGAGCGGGAGAAGAAGGGGAACGGGGCGGGGGAGGTCCTGGAGAAGGGGAAGAGGATCGGCGAGGGTCGGGGTGGTTGGGCGGAGCTGATGAGTAGGTCAGATGAGGGTGAATCGGTCGGAGATGAGTGGTGAAATTCGAAGAAAAATGCGACGAAAAGATCTCCTCGCCGGATCGAGGAGTTGGCGGAGGAGGAGGTCTGGGCAGGGCTTCAATGGAAGCCCTGGTCGTCGCACGACAGGGCCGACCTCTCTCTGGTGCTCGGCGGCGCAAGAAAGCGACCGCTTCGTGGTCGGAGGCCACGGATCACACCGGGGCTTCGGCCATCGACGCCCCCTTGCAAGGGCTTCTCCGCTGTCACCGGAGAGCCAGGGGCTCGGGCCGAAGCTCCCAAATGGTGGATATGGACTATGGTGGCGGCGGCGGAGGTTAAATAGGCGGAGACAGTAGGAGGTTATGGTGGTGGAGAGGTGTTTTAGGAAGGAGGTTTAATGGCTATAGGTAACGGCCGAGGGTGCTTAATGGTGGCGCGAGGATGACGGGAGGTCAGGGTTCATGGAGGTGGCGTTAGGAGCTCGAAGGAATGGTCGGGGTGATGGCCAAAAAAGGAAGGGTGTGATGGGTTTGCGAGATGAAACGGTCGGGGGGGAGGTGCGTTACGGAGGAGGAAGATGACTTTCTGACCGTTGGATCATTGATCCAACGGTTAGGATGCAAGCGCGAGAGGTCGGCGAGGATCAGATCTTGTTATCTGAATGAACGGCTGAGATGTGAGAGATGATGAGCGGTTATGATGAAGAGATGGGTGAGATCCAACGATTGAGGACAGAAGGGCGACGTGGAGCAAGGAGAGGCGTCGGATGGTTTGAAGATCTGACGGCTGCGGTGAGGGTATGACGTGGCGAGCTGAGGGGTGTTGGATGGTTGGCAGGATCGGAGGGCTGAGATGGAGGGGCGACGTGGCGCAAGGAGAGGCATAGGATGGAGGTTGATCCAACGGTCGTAGATGAGGCGGGTTTAGGCGGTTGAGATCAGATCTGACCATCAGATCTGACGGCTGTGAGGGAGGCGAGGATGGACAACGGAGATTGGGGCGGGGATGGAGTGATCCAATGGCTCAGGAGGCTGCCGGGTGGCGGAATGGGAAGCGGGCCACGTGGGCGGCCCAGAGGGCGCCACGTGGCCCAATCAGAATAATTTAAAAATAAATACAAAGAAAAATATAAAAGAAATAGTTAGAGGCCGAATTTGGAAAAAGTCAAAACATGAAAGTTGTTTGTCTCGACGAGATCTACAACTTTCATGTTGGGCAAAAAGCCAAAAGAGGTCATCTGTACAAAAGCTATTTTTGGGGTATTTTTAAGGGGATAAAAACACCGATTTTTGTGGTTTTGAATTGTTTTTGTATTTTTTAGTGGTTTTAAAGGTCAGTGAATTATAGACAACTTATCTACCTAATTTTTAGGGGTTTTTGAGTTATAAAATAATTACAGAAAAATAAGGGCAATTAAATACACAATAATTAAGGGTTAATTATACACAATGATAAAATCAAAGAATTAGAGGTGATTTTTATTGGTTTGTTTAAGCAGGGATTTTAATAAGTGTCTTTTAGCATGATGAATACGAGATTCATCAAATACTAATATACAAAAAGAGGGGGTTAAAGGTGAAATATACGCCCAACACGTGTGTGATCCGACGATCGATGGAGATCTACTTATACTTGTGGCAACTTTGGATGGCACGATGCCCCTTCGCGGATCTGTGGCAGAGATTAGATCCCACGGGTCCAAATTCGACGGCTCCTAATTGATCTGGAGCTCCTTCCCAGATCAGACGATGGCTGCTTTCTTCGAAGAACAGGGAGGAACTCCTCCTCCCCCGAGCATCATTCCTCAACTCCCCCTTTTCTGAGCTTCTATCTTGATGTTAAAGTGATCCACATGCTCAAGGATGATGTCTGCAGCTACTGAGCTCCTCAAAAAGCTCCAGGACCCAGCAACGAGGTCCTGGTAAGTCACGAAGCCCAATGGACCCACATCCTGTTCTTGGAGCAAAACCACCCCTATATGGGGTCTTCTGGTCATTGTACTTGCACATAAACGTTGACGAGGCCCTGGGGATGCAATCCATGCATTTATTGGTGAGGGTAGAGGGTGACATGGAGGTGGTAGTGAGGTTCGGTGACGAGTGGCAGAGATGGACCTCGAGGCTTCACTCCAGTAGGAGTCGAAGGAATTTGATGGCTCGAGAAGGTAGAGAAGCGTGAGACAAAGCGTAATGGGTGGTTGGGTAGGTCGGAACACGACAGAGTATGGTGGAAGACGATGGCCAGAGTTCTAAATTCTGACGAATTCAAGTGAACCTAATTCTATGCTACGAGGCAATCAAAGCATGAAATAAAATACCGAATTAAAAAGACAATGATTGAAATTACCTAAAAATGAAGGAAAGAACCTTGACTTGATCGGAAGCCATGGAGATGAACCGCCTAGAGCGGAGCTCCGGTGATGGCTGGAAACCGCTTCTTACGTCGTTCCTCCCCATTGCGAAGCACAATGAGCAGCTCCTATCATGAGCAACGCCACCACCAAGTGCTCCGAGGGGCTATGTAAAGGGAACCAAATGCAAAAATACGAAGAAGCGTGAAGCTTTAAGGGTGGAATGGATAAGACTTCAAGGGGAGTTGGCATGCGAAGGGAGAAGAGATGGCGATTGGTGGAAGGTCAATGAAGATCATGGAAGATCAGAGAGCTGAGGGGTGGAAGGGCTCGAGGAAGAAGGGACATGGTGGAGGCGTGGATAAGGGGAGAAAACATGTGGTTCATGCGTTCTAACAGAAGTCAGAAGGGGAGGCGTACAGTTTACCTTGAGTCAACATTGGGAGGCCTCCCATTACTCCATCAAGGCCGCTGGAAGACAAAACCGGCTAGAAAATAATAAATAGTTAAAAATAAAATAATGAATTAATTAATTAGTTAATTAAAAGTTATAATATAATATGCTTATTAGTTTATTTATAATTTTATTATGATATTTATTTTTTCGAATTATTTTATTATATTTTCCCTTTTATATGTACAAATATATATATTTAGTATATTTTATTTTTATTTTGTATTTTAAATTTTATTATTTTATACAGTTAATTTATATATTTTTAATTTATTTCAATACAAATTTAGATATTTTATTGTATTTTTGTGAGTCTGTATGTACACTTAATTAATTAAGCATATCTACGTCATATGTATATACAAGTATATTTTACCTATGTATTGAAACATATGATTATTTTATTTTATTTCGATGATTTTATTTTTTTAAATTATGGATGAGTTTTGAATAATATTTACAATTTTATAAAAATAAAAGAATTTGAAAAATATAAAGAATAAATAATATGATTAAAATATAGGTATATTGCACAATGATGGCCCAAAACCTAAACTTTGCATCTTAGCTCCAAATTAAATGAAACCAACTTCATTAAATAGCTTATTAAAAGTTATATACAATTAAAGGTGATTTTGATTCATTTTGATATAGTATGGAGAATATACAGGTCTGTGAAGTTTTTATTTTGACTTTTTATTTTGTGTGTCCTGGACACAACGTGCATTATTTTTCTGTGAAATTAATTTTATATTTTTCCTTTTATTTTTATCTACAATATTCATGTGCAAAGTTTATTGATGTAAGGTATAGATAATAAAGAATAAAATAGGTACCAAACTTTATTATTGGGCAAAATAAATAGGTGTTTTATTATTGTGTTTGTCCCTTATCTCCCCCTACTTTATTCCTGGTCGACCAAGTCAATTCTTGACTTAGTCTCAGAGTTTAGGGTCATTCAATACCTGTGGTATTTCACTTCATTTCTTTTCTTCCTTTATTATTTAATTTTGGCATTAATTACATTATTATACATAATATTTATAGACTAAAATAATGAATATTATTTTGTTTAAATTAATTCTATATACACACATTTAGCTAGGTATTTAAAGCCAAAATAGAAAAATAAAGGTGATGAAATGAGGATTCATCACCCCTCTATACTTGCCTTTGCTAGTCCCTAACGAACACTTATGCTTATAAGTGTAGAAAAGAAAATAAAGAAAAGATAAAGAAAGAAAATTGGATTGATTTTAAATTTTAAACTTGCCTTCATAATATCAAAGTTTGGAGCTCAGTCGAACCTTTGGATTTTAGTTTGGTCGGAATCTTGTTCGGGAACCGAAATTGCAACACAACAACCTCTGAGAATCACAGAACCCTGCCCAAGTCTCCTCAAAATCCAGTTTAGAACACTTCGATGTCTTGCACAGTCCCTTATGACTATGAGTCTATCTTGTACAGTGTGTGTGATATATAGCTCCTCTCAGCTGAGGTGGTAAAAGGAAGTCTTCTCCAACATGGTGACCCTAATTCCCCAATCCAACAACTCTTTCCTTTATAAGTGGGGTATTCCCTTCTAAGTTCAATTACGACAGGAAAGTTTATGCCTTGATTATAATATACAAAAAGTGCCTGGGTTAGAATGCAAAATACCCAGACTTAGATGTGATCCGACGACAGATATCTTCCACTTATGCCACGTGTCATGATCTCGCGCGATGATGACGGTTGGACACCGACGACCAGGATTAGAAGATCACATCATGATGGACGGTTTTGGCGCGCTTGATCCAACACACACTGCTTCACTCCAAGAACAGTTCTAGATCTAACGACTCAAGATGGAGGTGGAGGAACTGGTGAAGAACTATGGCCGGCTAAACTTCAATCGGCTCCCGCGACCCCGCCAAGGCTCCTCCGACGCTGTTGTGGTAGGGATTATGCTCCAGCACGTCGTCCATAACTCGGAGAGGCTTCAACTGATCATGGAGGCCTTCAATGGAACCCGGGCGCGCGAGGACACCAGGAGGTGGTCCTGGAGAGTCGCTGGGGCGCAGATGCCCCCTTCCAGCCGCGAAACCTGGATAGAAAACACAGAAACGCTCGTGCGGTGCGTGCTGGGATGTTATTGGTGGATATAGGCGATTGATGAGGCGGAGCGGTGGAAGATGGTAGAGGTCAGAGCAGAGCTCCGACGTGCATATTCAGATGGATTCGCGGCTCAAAAGCTTGATCAAACACGTAATGAAACTACCGAGCTAAAGCCTAGTCCTACCTACAACTATCTAAATAGCGAAGATAAACAAGCAAAAAGTACATCGACTGGCCGAGAAATCCAAGAGATAGACCTCAACGGTGATGCTCTCCAGAGGTGGGTGGATACGCCCAATCAACTCGTCAAACACCTCCCTGATCGGCTGGAGGTGGTGCTGTCACCACCACCGGTCCGGAGCACAAGAAAGGGGAGAAGAGACGGGTCAAATGGGGTTCAAAAAATCAATTGAAGCTCGGATGGGTTTTTGAATGAGATGCGTGACATGGATCAAAGATCGAAGGCGAAGCTCGATGCAGCGATCCAAAGCCTGATGGGAAGCTTGGGCATGAATCACCACAGATCGAGGAAAAAATGCCATCAAGGGCCCAACGCGAGATGGTGAAAGGCGTGGCCCCCAAAATTCGGAGAAATCGAGGAAAAACAAACGTTTTGACACATGCAGGGGTGGGTGATGTGTCGCTAGATACGGTGTTTAATTCGGTCACGTTGTAGCACGTGTACTTAGCGATTCGGTCAGAACCGAAAGAAGATCTCCGAGAAGAGTGTCTCGGCTTAATTTATATCCCGGGCAAGTCCGGGGTCGAACTCAGGGAGGCAAAGGAACAACTTTGGGGTTAATTTTCAAATTTAGGATCTAGATATCCAATGCGGTTTTTTTTAGATTTTTTTAATGCAAATAGGACGCCAAAATGCACAATGCAAGTGAACTAATATACTAAGGAAGCATACAACTTAGCCAAATTAAGTTTAATGTCAAATCAGTTCAATTCAGCCAAATTATATTTTTCCTAGAATCCTAATCCAGTGATGAAAACAAAACACATTTTTTTGGAATTTTATGGGTTAAAATGCAATAAACAAAAATGCACACTTTTTATGGGTTTTTTCGCAATTTCTCACACAAACAGTAAGCAAAAATTATGAAAAAAATATTGGAATTAAAACATGATGCAAGGAGACTACAGTAATTTTTTTAGAATTTTTTGACAACGTATGAATTTTTTATGAATTTTTTAGTGGAAACAGAGTGACAATGAGTAACTAATTTATATTAAATCCACGTTATCAAATTAATCAGAGTGCGATTTATCTCAGAAAGATATTTGTATAAGCAATCCAGGAGATTTGAAATTTCGTAAAAAAGATGTCTGTGGATTTAATTAAAAATCAAATACGAAAATCACTCAATAATTTATTTCGAGCACAAGGCAATTCCAATTTGGTTGAAATTTGGACAGTAAGTTCATCACATATCAAGGCATCATATATATTTTTTTTAGAATTTTTAGAGCAACGGTGTGTTAGAAATAAATTTAGGAGCACGGATTGGGTAAAATACACAGAATTTCAATTTGACAATTTTAATTAATTACCCAAATATCATAAAAATACAAGTAAATAATCACATGATAGAGGATAAGTTGCTCAACATGATAGCATTTTTCATTGAACAAAAATGTGCATAAACAAGGTCCAAATTAAAGCACAAACACAGGGGTCTTTGTGCAATACAGAAATTGAAAAGAAAACTCAAACTTATGTACAAGGACTAAACTGTAATTACAAAAACTATAAAAGAAATGTTTGCAATATTTACAATAAAAAAATAAAAAAAGAAAGACCTTCTTCCTGGAGGACGGCTATGCACAAGGGGAAGAAGAACCCAAAAGGTCGGCGGCTCACCGCTGGGCTGGAGGCGGCGCCGTCGCACGCGGGTCGGCGGTGAGGCACGGAGGGGAAGACGGTGGTCGGCGCGGGGGCGGAGGAGCGATGGCGCGGTGGTAGGCGGCGCGGCCGCGGAAGGAGGCTGAGCCGCGCACGGCAGCGCGGGGGCGGCACTCCGCCGCACACGAGGCGGAGGAGAGGCGTGCGGTGCCTCCGCGCGCTGTGGAGGCCGGGCGGCCCGCGCTGGGGTCGCGGCGGCGGCAAGCGCCGTGCGCCGGTGGAGAAGAGGGGGTAGGGGGCGGGCGGCGCTGGAGCTGCTCCCCCACCCGTTATTATTTTTTTTTTTTTGATTTTTTTTACAGATTTGATGTAAATAAATTTTTTTGATTTAATTTTTTTTGTTAATCAGGAAATGCAAATAAAGATGAAAATGAGGGGGTATTAAGGTGATGAAATGATGAAAATGGTGCAGTAATATAAAAAGGATGATTACACAACAAAGGGCACAATATTAGATAAAATAAAATAACGAGAGAAATGAGGAGGAATACTTACCTGTTCTTCGCCGGATTGGCGGAGCAGTCTACGCTGAACTCCTGTCGTCGCCTCGATCCGATTGGCGAAATAAAAATCGGAGAAGCTCCACGAGCTCGACGGGGAACTCGTGACGCGGAGCGGAGCTCCGCGGATCTCGCCTGAAGGAGGTCGTCGCTTGAGGGAGATGTCTCGCCGCTGTCACCAACAAAACACTCCAAGCTCTCTCCCTTTTCTATTAGAATGGCGGATGGGGAAAAAATGTGGATGTGGAGATGATTATAAAGAGATGAGAAAGAGAGGTTAGAATGGTGGTGGTGTTGAATGGGAAGTTGTATTATTGGTGGAGTTGAATGGGAGGTTGGTGGAAGAATATGGAGTGGAATGGGAGTTATTAAAAATGATGGAGTTGAATAGAAGTTGGTGGTAGAGAAGTTATTGTAGAGAATGGGAAAAAATAAATACATAAATAATGATATAAAGTATGCTACTTTAAATACAACAAAAATAAAGAGGGAAAAAAATAGTGGTGAATTTACAAATAAATACATACAACATGTACAATTTTTGTTTACTTTTCTAATTTGTATTTTTTTTCTTTTTAATAAGAGATATTTACAGCGGAAAAATACTATAAAATAATATAATTAAAATACAACACAATCATGATATTTTTGTATTTTTAGCAATTATGAAAGATACAATAAAAATTAAAGAAAGAATGAATATATACAAGGTATACAATGTACATCTAGGTCCCAAAACCCAACTTTTGCAAACGAGCTCCGATTTTAATGAAACCACTTCCGTTGGATAGATAATTTTCTAACTTGAACTTTAAAAGTGAGTTTGGTGAATTTGGATTTCATACGGAGCGGGAATTTAGCTTGGAAGTTGGTCTTTACGGCTTTTTCCCATTGGGATCTAGGAGCATTTATTTAAGGTAAAATTTGTTTTGTATTTTTGTATTTTTATATACATTATTATAAACAAGTTAGAGAAAGAATTAGGCAAAAAGGAGTTGAAATGAAATTATTAAAAATAAATGAAGTTTTGGGCTATTTACATGTATACAACTCCTTTATTTTTGCGGCTTTTTATGTGTAATTTATTTTGTACAATCTAATATACAATAATTAATGTATTTTATTTACAAGAGTCATTTTGTTAGTTTATTGATTTTATGGACATTTATTAGGGAATTTACTCGGGGATTTTGCTAAGATCAAGATATTAAGATGATGAATCGCGGATTCATCACCCCCCTATACTTAAACTTTGCTAGTCCTCGAGCAAATAAAGAATGAATAAGTTGGGTTAATCCCTGACTGTGCATGTGAATACAAGACTTGATCCGTTCAAGAACTCTCGGTTTTAGAGATCCTAAAATTCTAAGCTGAACCAAGCTCTAGTCAAAAGGTACCCAATTCCCCTAATCATCAGACTCTCTTTGTATACATATATATAAGGGATATGACTTTAAGTGTGGACTGCAGTTATAAGAGTAGAGTCGCAACGTCACCTAAGGTTCCAGTCCAAGAGACTCTCCTATGGACCCGATCCTCAACACTAGGGAAAAAACCATTTCTTGCATCCAATCCACCGTCTCTTTAGTTGTCAGACTTAAAAGTGTAGATGGAAGGCCAGTTGATGGAGGGCATAGGATTGTGTCATTTCTTCTCTCCCTCTCATTGGAACAAGGATCCTCTCAAGTGCCTTATTACGCAACGCAATTTTTTTTGGTGTTGATCAGTGCGTCCGTCAAGAGAAGTTGGAGCCGTCTGCACTTGTTTTCCTGGGAGTACACCGGGGTGTGCCTTTTTTGAGTACCTATCGTACCTTCTACACCCAGACTTGTAGCATTTACGATGCAGAGCCCTTTTTTGGTGCAAGCCCGACTCCTGGTCCTAATAGCGGTGGTCCAAGTGGACACTTTGAAATGGTTGGGAGCGCTCGCCTTTGGTGGAAGCTCTTTTGATAATTGACTTTGTGGAATGAGAGCTTTTCTTTGACATTTCATTGCTTTGTAGTATTTGTGGCTAGCTCCACTGCTTTTACCAAGAGTTGGCGCACACTGATCAACATTTTTTTTATTTTATCACACCCTGGCACATAGGTAAATATCAAGAGATAGTACAAGAACCATGTTCTCATACTGGCTAAAGATGCTGACACTCAGGTTTCATGAAGCCTTCATTGATTTTATCCCATCCTCGAGCATCATTAAATCAAGTCCAAACTCAAATCCCTCTTCCCAGTTCCTCAAGTGAAATTACAACTCATCTCATCATAACTGCAGTCGTGTATGTGAGGTGCAGATCATATTCTTAAGGTAGAGACTAAGCATGCAATATAGCACACACATCTTTCAAACTAGGGAAATGTGAATAATTAAGTCAAGGACCCTAATGACTAAGGCTGGTTAACTTAAAATCTCAAGACCTCATAAACCAAGTGTTCTTGAACATCACTAGTCTTGTGTGAAAGTGAATTGTGTCAGGGATTAAACCAACTTATTAGTTAGTTTTTCTTTTAGTTTTTTTTAAGTTATTTTTTGTGCAAACAAAAGCAAAGAAGTTTTTTTTGTTAGAAAAGTTTTGCTTTTTTTTTTGAAAAAGATAGGTAAATAAGAAAAGATTCTTTTTTTTAAAGTTTTTTTTAAGGAAAATAAGAAAAGAGTTTTTTTTTGAAAAGTTTTTACTTTTGTTTTGTTTGTTTTTTTTACCCACCCCATAATTATTGTATAATATATATAAAAAAATATGTGAAAGTACGAGGTATGGGTAAAGTATATATGTAATATATACACGCCCCCCTATACTTAGCTTGTGCTATGTCCTCATGGCACTAGGTGACAAAAATCCATAGCTCGTACTAAGTACAAGTGGGTGAAAAGAAGAGAAGTGAGGAAAAAAATGTGAATAATACACAATGGGCATCGGCCCCCCTATACTTAGGCTCTGGTCAGCCTAAGTATTGGAAAGAACACAAGAATGGGGGACCAATGAGAATGGGAAAGAATATACAAAAAGAAAATAAAAAGAAGAGAAGGAGTAAATCGGGTCACTCACCCCCCTATACTTAGGATCTAGTCATCCTAAGTATAGCCACAAAATGAAAACGATACGGAACTGGGGCGAGTGATGCGAATCATTAGGGAGGGAGGTGAATAAAGGAAGGAAAATATGTACAAGGAGGAGGGAGAATATACAAGGATCAAGAAGGTTTGTGACGGACCTTCTTGCGGGAGCGATGGGGTGGGTAGTATACACATGTGTCGCTGTCAGAATCGTCCTCCGAAGAATAATAGTGAGGTGTGGGGAACGTCCAACGGGGGTCGACACACGGCTGCTTGCTCAAATATGGCTTCAGATAAGCCGAACTAAGCTCACTCATGTAGATCACCTCATCCGGACCTGATGAGGACTCCTCAGAAAGTTCCTTCTCTGAAACATCGAAGGTAACCTTCTTAGTCGGTCTTCTAGAACCTGAAGCATCAAGAGGAAGAGGAGATTGATACGTCTTAAGGAGTTCAGGAGAACACCTCAAGGAATCAACACCCGTCTTCTTCTTACCAGATGACCGACTAGAGGATGGAGCAACCGATTTATCAAGATTGGTCAATTTGGTCCCAGTTGTCTCCTTTGGTGTATGTCTTGGATGTGGTGTGTGTGAGGTTCTGACCAGAGGTTCATCATCAGATGAGTCACCATATGCATTGTAATACTCCTGCAGGGTCAGCACACGTCTCTGATAAGGCACAGTGATCTCAGTTGGCTTGACATTGTTGGGTTCTTGTGTCGGATCATAGAAATGATCAAGGCAATCCACAAAGGTCATGTCCGACTCACTGATAGCTTCTGGTCTTGAGTCCTCTCTAGAAGCTGTCGTGGTGGTGGTGCAAGTAGTAGGCGGTGTGTGGTTGTAGGGAGTGTCTAAACCAATGGTTGTCTGGACAGTCGGTATCTCAGGTGTAGTAGAGAGATTGGAGTCAACTGTCTCTCGAAGGTCGCGACTGTCTGCAACTTTACGGGTTACCTTGGAATATCGTGTGTCCTCAAAGATCGGGTGAGGTCGGAGTGCTCCCAATGTAGAGAAATCGATCTCCCGAGTCTCACAATCTATAGTTGCCTTAGCCAAGGCTAAGAACGGCTTCCCAAGAATGATCGGAGACTGGGTGAACTCTCCTCGGTGCTCAATGTCAATGATCATGAAGTCTATCTCCAGTAGAGCACCTTGAAAAGTGACGATGACTGAAATGGTTCCTCTCGACCGTTTAATGGTCCGATCTGCCAACTGAATGATATCTCTTGACTTCTTGGCAGATCCGAGTTTGAGCTTGGCAAACACGGAGGTCGGGAGGATATTAATTGGTAAGTCATCATCGATTCTTGCATGGGTGAATGTGGTATCTTTGATTTCACAATCAAACCTAGGCAACCGCTTTACTCTGCGGCTCTTGGTTTTTCTCCCTATCATCAAAGATGTGGCCATAGACACTATATGTATCTCAGTCCTTGTTCTCTTATTGCCCGACCTTTTAGGAATGAATTTACTTCTCACAAATCTTTTAAGGTCGGGAAAGTGTTCAATGGCCATTATTAAGGGAAGCTCAAAAATCAACTTTCAATTTTTATGGTATTTTCCGAGTTTTCAATTTTTTTGGTCTTTTTGGTATGTGAAGGAGGACTAGGAGAATGT
This sequence comes from Ottelia alismoides, assembly GCA_037367405.1. Taxonomy (NCBI): domain Eukaryota; kingdom Viridiplantae; phylum Streptophyta; class Magnoliopsida; order Alismatales; family Hydrocharitaceae; genus Ottelia; species Ottelia alismoides. The sequence continues at coordinate 283,492 of JAZKJV010002677.1, forward strand.
ACAGACTCTGGTTTGGAGGGAAAGTGGTTAGTAGAAGAGGGAGGTAGAAGGGACTCCAGCTGTACATGACTTGTGGTCAATCCGGTGTCTTCCAGGTTTTCAAGATCTAATCCGCAAAATCCATGATCCACATTCCTACCTGGACTCTTGATCGGTCTACAAATGTCATCCTCCAATAAGTTCTCATGACACATCATGAGAGAAGTTGACGCAATTGGAGGGTACTGCTGAGAACTCGGGCTCTTATACTCAACACACCTTGACTCGGGTGTGTAATACTGGGTTGAGTATGGCCCATATGTATGGCAATTGTTGGTCGGAGCCTCATCAGGCGGAGTTAGTAGACAGGGGGTCTGTAAATCAGTCGCATGAATCCAATCCCCTGTATATGTCGGCTCTCCGAATGGGTGATATAAAGGTTGGTCAATGTGGTCTCTATCACTCAGGTCAATCAAGTCAGGAAGATCGTACGGTGCAGGCCTCTCCATTCGGTTTGTCTGGTTGACCATGTTGTACCCTAAGGTTAAGTCGGGATGTGTGTATGGCAATTGTTGTTCTGTCCCAACTCGAGGTGAAAGTGAGGTATGTGGGGTCAACTGATTATGCCAATCATTCATCTCAGCAGTCGCTTGCTCTTTGATTTGTTCCTTGATTCCAGCAAGCGGACGAGAATATAGTGAGTCAATCCAAGGTGGTTGTGGGTCAGGGGTGCAAGATGGTGGGGTAGGTGAGAAGGACGAAGAAGTGCGGAAGTCAGTCGGAGTTCTGACTTCGCGGTTGGGGTGTGGGTATGAAGAGGAATGAGAGGGTGGAGATGATCGAAATATGGTCGAAGAAGAATGACGTGGATATGATGACCAATATTCTGACATCTTGGAGGGAAAATGGGAGAATGAAGCAGATCGAGGAAGAAAGCGTGCAAGTGCACCGAATAACACACAAAACAAACAAACACAAGAGCAAACCCTGAGTTCACCTACTCAACACAGTGATGGTCGCAAAAGTCCGACCGTTTATCTTTTCAGTTTTAATTAGGTGATAAATCAAGATATCAATCCAATTACGCAAGGCTCAAAGTAGGTTTTGGGCACTATCCTAGGGATGCGTCCTCACCTCTCAACAATCACAATTAGCCAAGCATACAATGAGGGTTTTGCTCTCCCAAAACAAGTGTTAGTTTTAATCAGTTTTTTTTGTCAACTCTGATTAGCAGTCCCGGTTTTAGGTTTGGTTATCACTTGATTAGTCCACCAAACAAAGCACGCCTAACGATCAGTCCCGATTTCCTTTTAACCTAAGTTTCAAAAACCGAGGGGAGGGAGTCGAGAAAAACCGATGGAAATGATGAAATCAATGATGCATGCCCAGTTCAGAAGACTTACAGTGATCCTCGCGCTCTACATGCGGGATGCAAGGCAGAATTGAAATTTTATACTATATGAATGCAAACGAGAAACCGTTCCTAGACAAGCAGTTCTATTAGCGAGTGATGAACAAGTTAAATTTGACTAATAGTCCAGCGGTCTAAGTGCGTCTCGTTAAATGTGATGTGTGGTCCTAAATATTACGAGCACAAGCAATCAAGATAATCTAATAAAATGCTCTAAGAGCCGCGAGTGCAAGTCCTATTCTACGTCAAGCAACCACACGACCACGAGCGGGTCCAAAGTCCAGTCCGGATACAAACGCGAGCTCTCAAACAAGAGCCGCTGGAAAGAGCGAATTACCTAAGTTATTACAACACAATAATTACAAAAAGTTCTCTAAAAAATAAATAGTTCTCCTCGCACTTCAGCAGTCAACTCGCGTCGCGTCCGTCGACCTCCGATGCACTCCAAGTCCACCGGGCCCTCGCAAGGAAACAAAGATGTATGTTAGAGATAAATAAAAAAAATATATACAAGAATATGAAGACAAATAATTGAAAGGGAATGGAATAATTACAAGTGGGCTCGGGGGTCAGACTACCCGAGTAAATGGAAAACTAAATCCAAAATTTTAAATTAGTCCCTAAGCCGTTTGCCTCCCCGGCAACGGCGCCATTTGACGTGTCGCTAGATACGGTGTTTAATTCGGTCACGTTGTAGCACGTGTACTTAGCGATTCGGTCAGAACCGAAAGAAGATCTCCGTGGAGAGTGTCTCGGCTTAATTTATATCCCGGGCAAGTCCGGGGTCGAACTCAGGGAGGCAAAGGAACAACTTTGGGGTTAATTTTCAAATTTAAGATCTAGATATCCAATGCGGTTTTTTTTAGATTTTTTTAATGCAAATAGGACGCCAAAATGCACAATGCAAGTGAACTAATATACTAAGGAAGCATACAACTTAGCCAAATTAAGTTTAATGTCAAATCAGTTCAATTCAGCCAAATTATATTTTTCCTAGAATCCTAATCCAGTGATGAAAACAAAACACATTTTTTTGGAATTTTATGGGTTAAAATGCAATAAACAAAAATGCACACTTTTTATGGGTTTTTTCGCAATTTCTCACACAAACAGTAAGTAAAAATTATGAAAAAAATATTGGAATTAAAACATGATGCAAGGAGACTACAGTAATTTTTTTAGAATTTTTTGACAACGTATGAATTTTTTATGAATTTTTTAGTGGAAACAGAGTGACAGTGAGTAACTAATTTATATTAAATCCACGTTATCAAATTAATCATAGTGCGATTTATCTCAGAAAGATATTTGTATAAGCAATCCAGGAGATTTGAAATTTCGTAAAAAAGATGTCTGTGGATTTAATTAAAAATCAAATACGAAAATCACTCAATAATTTATTTCGAGCACAAGGCAACTCCAATTTGGTTGAAATTTGGATAGTAAGTTCGTCACATATCAAGGCATCATATATATTTTTTTTAGAATTTTTAGAACAACGGTGTGTTAGAAATAAATTTAGGAGCACGGATTGGGTAAAATACACAGAATTTCAATTTGACAATTTTAATTAATTACCCAAATATCATAAAAATACAAGTAAATAATCACATGATAGAGGATAAGTTGCTCAACATGATAGCATTTTTCATTGAACAAAAATGTGCATAAACAAGGTCCAAATTAAAGCACAAACACAGGGGTCTTTGTGCAATACAGAAATTGAAAAGAAAACTCAAACTTATGTACAAGGACTAAACTGTAATTACAAAAACTATAAAAGAAATGTTTGCAATATTTACAATAAAAAAAATAAAAAAAGAAAGACCTTCTTCCTGGAGGACGGCTATGCACAAGGGGAAGAAGAACCCAAAAGGTCGGCGGCTCACCGCTGGGCTGGAGGTGGCGCCGTCGCACGCGGGTTGGCGGTGAGGCGCGGAGGGGAAGACGGTGGTCGGCGCGGGGGCGGAGGCGCGATGGCGCGGTGGTAGGCGGCGCGGCCGCGGAAGGAGGCGGAGCCGCGCACGGCAGCGCGGGGGCGGCGCTCCGCCGCACACGAGGCGGAGGAGAGGCGTGCGGTGCCTCTGCGCGCTGTGGAGGCCGGGCGGCCCGCGCTGGGGTCGCGGCGGCGGCAAGCGCCGTGCGCCGGTGGAGAAGAGGGGGTAGGGGGCGGGCGGCGCTGGAGCTGCTCCCCCACCCGTTATTTTTTTATTTTTTTTTGATTTTTTTGATTTTTTTACTGATTTGATGTAAATAAATTTTTTTGATTTATTTTTTTTGTTAATCAGGAAATGCAAATAAAGATGAAAATGAGGGGGTATTAAGGTGATGAAATGATGAAAATGGTGCAGTAATATAAAAAGGATGATTACACAACAAAGGGCACAATATTAGATAAAATAAAATAACGAGAGAAATGAGGAGGAATACTTACCTGTTCTTCGCCGGATTGGCGGAGCAGTCTACGCTGAACTCCTGTCGTCGCCTCGATCCGATTGGCGAAATAAAAATCGGAGAAGCTCCACGAGCTCGACGGGGAACTCGTGACGCGGAGCGGAGCTTCGCGGATCTCGCCTGAAGGAGGTCGTCGCTTGAGGGAGATGTCTCGCCGCTGTCACCAACAAAACACTCCAAGCTCTCTCCCTTTTCTATTAGAATGGCGGATGGGGAAAAAATGTGGATGTGGAGATGATTATAAAGAGATGAGAAAGAGAGGTTAGAATGGTGGTGGTGTTGAATGGGAAGTTGTATTATTGGTGGAGTTGAATGGGAGGTTGGTGGAAGAATATGGAGTGGAATGGGAGTTATTAAAAATGATGGAGTTGAATAGAAGTTGGTGGTAGAGAAGTTATTGTAGAGAATGGGAAAAAATAAATACATAAATAATGATATAAAGTATGCTACTTTAAATACAACAAAAATAAAGAGGGAAAAAAATAGTGGTGAATTTACAAATAAATACATACAACATGTACAATTTTTGTTTACTTTTCTAATTTGTATTTTTTTTCTTTTTAATAAGAGATATTTACAGCGGAAAAATACTATAAAATAATATAATTAAAATACAACACAATCATGATATTTTTGTATTTTTAGCAATTACAAAAGATACAATAAAAATTAAAGAAAGAATGAATATATACAAGGTATACAATGTACATCTAGGTCCCAAAACCCAACTTTTGCAAACGAGCTCCGATTTTAATGAAACCACTTCCGTTGGATAGATAATTTTCTAACTTGAACTTTAAAAGTGAGTTTGGTGAATTTGGAGTTCATACGGAGCGGGAATTTAGCTTGGAAGTTGGTCTTTACGGCTTTTTCCCATTGGGATCTTGGAGCATTTATTTAAGGTAAAATTTGTTTTGTATTTTTGTATTTTTATATACATTATTATAAACAAGTTAGAGAAAGAATTAGGCAAAAAGGAGTTGAAATGAAATTATTAAAAATAAATGAAGTTTTGGGCTATTTACATGTATACAACTCCTTTATTTTTGCGGCTTTTTATGTGTTATTTATTTTGTACAATCTAATATACAATAATTAATGTATTTTATTTACAAGAGTCATTTTGTTAGTTTATTGATTTTATGGACATTTATTAGGGAATTTACTCGGGGATTTTGCTAAGATCAAGATATTAAGATGATGAATCGCGGATTCATCAGTGGGGTCAGAGAGTTGACCGCATGTCAACTCTCCGACCCTCCTGGTTGGTCCACGTGAACCAACCAGGAAAAAGCCTAGAGAAAAGAATTGAAAATTCATTTAAAAATAATAAATGATTTAATTAATTTTAGGTTATTAAATGAAAAATATTTATTATTTTCTGAATTATTTTATTATGTTTTTTATTTATTTTTTAGAGGTTTAAAAATACAAGTTCCCTTTTAAGGGCTATATAGGTACATTTATCTATATATTTTAATATTTTATTTTTATTTGGTATTTTTAATTTTATTATTTTTTTTTTAAATTTATAACTTATTATTATATAATTGAATATATTTTTAGATTATTTTCTGAAATATTTTATACAATTAAATAAATAGAAGTATTAATTGTATAGGTATGTTTATAGGTATTATACCTATGTATTTTATACAAGTAATTTATTTTTATGTTTTCTTTGGTGTTTTATTCTTGTTTTAATATGTATAAATAATATTTACAAAATTATAACAATATAAAATTATAAAAATAACGAATAATAAATAAAATGAATATTTTAATTGGAATAAGTATACAATAAGGGTCCAAAACCTAACTTTCACACCGTTGCTCAGAAAAATATGAAACCACCTTCATTAAATATTTTATTAAAAATTATATAAAATTAAAGGTAATTTTGATACATTTCAAGTTTTTATTTGAGAGATACAGGTCTGAAAAGTTGGGATTCTGGAATCTTATTCAGATCATAACTTTTTATCTGTACATTTATTTTTATGTGAAATAAATTTTGTATTTTTATATATTTAATTATCTACAACTTTATGTAAGAAGTTTTTTATTTGAAGTATAAAAAGTGGATTTAAAAATGGATCCCAAAATGAATAAAAAATGAATTAAATAAAAGGGATTTTTATTGGTTTTTGACCCTTATCTCCCCCTACTTTATTCCTTGTCGACCTAGCCATCGAGATGCCTAGGTCTCGGGGTTTTGGGTCATAAAATATTTGAAATAATTTATTCCTTTCCTTTTCTTTTCTTTATTCTATAATTTTAGCTTTAAAAATCGTATTTTATACACATTTTACACAATAATGCATGAATGATAAAATGCCTAAATTAACAGTATTTACACGCATTTACTTGGATTTTTAAGGCTAAAATGGTAGAATAAAGATGATGAAACAGAGATTCATCATCTCCCTATACTTGCCTTTGCTAGTCCCTAGCAAACACTTATGCAATAAATGCAGAAAAAGAAAAACAAAGAAAAGAAAAAGAAGAAAGATGGATTAAATTTAATTGTCAAACTTATCTTCACAAAATCAAAGTTTGGATCTTAAGTCGGACCTTTGGAATTTTAGTGCGGGCGAAACTTTGATGGGAACTGGATTTGAAATCCAAGAGCCTTCGAGAATCCCAAAACTCTGTTCAAGTCTCCTCAATAGCCAGGTCAGAAATATTTCAACTCATACGCCAACCCTTACGACTATGAATCTGACTCGTACAGTGTAAGTGATAGTGGCTCTCCCCAACTGAAATGACAAAGAGACTGACTTCTCCAGTATGAAAACCCAATGATTCCCCAATCCAGCAACTCCTTCCTCGAGGAGCGGGGTATTCCCTTCTTAGTTCAAGTAACAACCAGCTCAAGAGGAGGGGGTGAAGAGAAGAATGGACGGTAGCCACTGTAGCTACCTATCCTAGGATGCAAGACCAGTGTAGTCAAGTCATCCAGCTGCAGGCTCACATAATTTAACTTTGATGCTCAAGCTTGCTTATTGACTGTACAACATATATACATTCTCCGACATGCATTTTATTTTTGTACAGGCCTGCCCACTTTTTTGGAGTTTTTTTGAAATACTATTCACAACAACATTTACATAAGGAGTTTTTCCTCTTGAGCCAGTAGACTATCCCTCTTTGAATCTTTATTGCAACCCACACTCTCCTATCTTTAGAATTGCTCATCATTGGACGGGTTGGGGTGCACTTCCCTCCCTAGAGGAGGACAAATGTTTCCACTTGTGTACGCCTCATATCGACAAATCTAACCCCCTCACCACTCCAACTGAGTTGAGCCAAGTGAAAGGTGCAAGTGTCCAAGTTAGGTCATTATCAACAAGAGTTGTGTGTGTGCTCCGAAATATTCTACTTAGGCAGTCAAGAATCTGTTGAACCAAGTCTCGTGATCCTCAAAGAATTAAGTCAACTAGATCTAAAGTACCTCAATTCCAGCTCCTATAAGGTTCCTGTTATTAGGTAGATTTTAAGGTCCAACCAAGCTCCAATCTCTAGATTTTATTTAGACTTGATCAATTATCAAACTCAATCCAAAAAGTGCTCATGCTATGTAAAATGAAGAAAATATTTTTGTGATGCAATTTTCAAAGATTTCGAACTTTTTTTTGAAAAGATGATACATATGCAATTTTTTTGAATTTTTAATTTTTGCAAATGTTTTGTGAACTTTAGTTTTGCAAATGTTTTTGGGCTTTATGAAAACAAAGATTTTTGGATAAAAACTAAGTACAAAATATTTACACAGGGATGCATCTTATATTTACAAGAAATGGATTTTAAGAATTTACAAAGGGTAAGTGCTCAATTTTATGATTATATTGATAATGAATTTTGGTGTGATGTATTTATTCCTCAAACTTATTTGAAAAGGTTTTTCAAACAAGCTTGAAAACTATAGTCCAAAATAATTTTTACAAACAAATTTTACAAACAATTTCACACATTTGAAAATCATTTTGCAAAGGTTTTTTTAAACATTATATATAGATTTTTCAAAATATTTTTCAACTATTTGCAAATAGTTTTTCAAACATTTTATTTCATACAAAGAAAATAAAATTTTTTAAAACAAAACATTTTACAAAGGTTGAAAATATTGAACAAAATATTTTCCAAATAGTTTTTCAAAAGATTTTTCAAAAGGATTTTCAAACTATTTTTCAAATATTTTGCAAAAAATAATTTTCTCCTGATTTATTAATCAGTAAATAGAAAAGGAATTTTAGGAATAAATAGAATATTTTTATTAAGTATTTTTAATGAATTTAATTGGTGTAATTAGCCATGATTATTAAAAAAATATGAAAGTACAAGTTATGTCTAAAGTATATACGTAGTATATATGACCCCCTATACTTAGCTTGAGTTATGTCCTCATAGATCAGAGAGAGAGAGAAAAAGAAGACATTACTCAAACTGAGTATAGGAAAATCTAAGGAATTCAGAACAAATGAAGGATTGAATAAATCAAATAGAAGTTGACTGTCCCCCCTATACTTAGGATCAAATAATCCTAAGTATAGGAGATTGTACACAAAGCAGGGAGGGTCAAGGGTGGGAATGAATAGATCGTACTCAGACTGTCTCCCCCTATACTTAGGGTAAGATATCCCTAAGTATAGAGAAGAAGAGGAGATAGTGGAGAGGATCAATGAAATAGAAGAACTCAGAGTGCACACCCCCTATACTTAGGACAAAGTATGTCTTAAGTATAAAAGACTGACAAGGGGCGGCACCTTTTTGGTAGAAAAAGAAAATAGAAAAGGAAAAGAAGAAAAGAAGAAAAGAAGAAAAGAGATCAGAAGATGGAAGAAGATATCGTGAGAATGTACACACCACTCCCCTAATACTTAGGGTGAAAGAAGCCCTAAGCATAGGCAACAACAAGAGTGATGAAACAAAATGAAGAACGAACACTCAGCTCGGCCACCCCCTATACTTAGGACAAGGCACGTCCTAAGCAAGGCAAACATGAGAATGGGTGGACGAGCAATACGGAAGATGGGCGAAGATACATGAGAGAGAATATACAAAAGAGTGGATGTACACAGGATCAAGAAGGTAGAAAGTGAACCTTCTTGAGGGACCGTTGAGGAATAGATCTGGTGTGGTGCAGGTCGACATCAGGGTCCTCAAATGGCACAAATCGATCATGATCGACAGGGTGTAGGTCCTCGGTGGTCCTAGGGTGTAAAGGCACAGACTGGTGAGTGGAAGAAGTACGACTAGGTCTGGCCTTGGGAGTCTCACTGATATCGAAGTGAAATGAGAAGAACTCGTCATCATCGGAAGAAGTGTAGTCAGTATCATCCTGCAAGGTCTCGTCCAGGTCAAAACCAAAAGGAACAAACTCATCAGTGGAAGTAGTCGAACTATGTTCGTCCTCTACAATCTCAACCGGATTATCTTTTTCATCAAAAGGCTCTAATTCTCGAATAAAAGCAACAAGATCAAATTCGTCATTTATCTCATCTGAATCTAAATGAATAGGAGCGGACTCATCAGTGAAAATAGTCAAGTCATGTCCGTCACATCTAGTCCCTGAGTCCGCCCTCCCCTCAATAGTATCAATCGTGTAAATCCCGCAGATGTGATCAACACAACGCCAAGTCCCAGAAGGAAGAACTCCAAGGTCCACGCTTTCCGAGTCTTCCTCCACAGGGAGGAATTCTCGAGTCTCAGTGGAATCCAATAAGCAGCAAAATTCTCTTATGGCCTCATCAAGGTCATGGTCCTCGAGGTCAGCCAAGATAGGTGTGGTCACATCAGGTGCAGATCTCTGGTCGACAGTGGGTGCGGTGATCAACACTTCGCTCTCGTTAATAGGACGGAAGCGAATCTCTCCTGATCCATAGTCAATAACGACCCTCACAGAGGTGAGGAATGGTCGTCCCAGGATGATTGGAGAATGCTCCCATGTGGAGGTCTCCATGGACAATACGACAAAATCAACATTGTACCTCATGCCCTGAATCGAAATGACGCCATTTTCAAGGATACCCTTTGGCCTCTTGATTGATCCATCAACAAACTGAACTATCATCCTGGTCTTCTTGAGAGGCCCTAAGTGAAGAGACTGTACCAACGAGAAGGGTAATATGCTAATTGAAGCACCGCCGTCGAGAGAGTGTGATCACAAGTATGGTCAGAGATGGTGCAGCTAATGAAAGGTGTGGCAGTGTTCTTTTTCCTAGGAATGGGATGGTGTGTGATGATGTGGGCAGTGGTCATGGTCAGAATGTGACACTCAGATCTGCTCCTTCGCTTTCTCTTCTTGGGAAGAGGAGCAGATAAATTGGTCATGGCCTGTTGAAGTGGGGCACAGATAATCTCATGAATGGTGGCCACCACTTCAGGTTCAGTCAACATTTTTTTTAAATTTTTGGACCTCCTCCATACAAGGGAGGAAGTTGGAATAAACATCTACATGAGGCATGCCAAGAGCAGTCTGTACAGCGGCATCCTCAGGGTCAAAGGTGGGAAAGGGTGTGAAAGAGTGTGTGGTCAAAAGGTCTGGCAGATGGGCACTCTCCTCACAGTCTGAATCGACCAAAGGTCTCCCAAACTCTTTTTGGATTTTTAAAATTTTCTCATTTTTTTGTGTTTTGGGCGATTGCAAGCTCTCATAGAAATCCTCAATCAAGTCCAAATCATCAGATCGTGAAACATTGATATGACTCTTATTTAGGCAGGTGAGGTCATCAATCCTCAAATTCATTTGCTTCATGAACTGGATCAAGGTCTCAAGGAAATCATGAGAGGTGGCTCCAACAGATCAGTCTCAGGTGGATGTGAAGGGAAATGTGAATGTGGAAGTGAGTAAAAATCTGAGGTATGAATCTGTGACTAAGGCATATATGTACAAAAATCAGAAAAAATGGGAGGAGGGTTCTGTTGGCACGAAAATTCCCGAACCACTGAGGTAGAAAATAAATCACAATGTCGTTGTCCTCAATCGCTCAGAATGTGTCAATCAAGAAAAATGAACCACAGATGAAGATAAATCAATAAAATACAGAGAAGTGGTCCTGCTATAAGATTAACCTGGTATAGCTCCCAGGGTCGAACACAAGGAACACAGATTGGCCTTGCGGCCTACGATGTAGTCAGAAATCCAAGAGAGTCCTTTTTTATGGTTTTTATTTGTTTTTATATTTTTTTTTAGATTTTTTTTAAATGATGAGAGAAATAAGAGAAAGTAAATACAAGGGAACTTCAACAATTTATACAACACTCCAAAAATAATGCAAAAATTAAGGAAAAATGGTTTTTATGTTTTTTATGTTTTTTACTGTTTTTGGTGAATTTTTGGAATTTTTCTAATGGGTAAATTATTTCTTAAAAATCAAACAATGCAAAGAATAGAGGGTACTGTCCAGCAAGGCTTAAGATCCAAAAATAAAATAATTTTGGATCTCAAAAAGCCCTAAAGGTAATTTTCCTATAATCTAGAAAGAATAAGGAAAATTTAGGCACCCTAATTATTGTTTTTGGATTTTTAATTAATTTATTACAATTTTTATGAGTTTTTAGGGGTTTTTTCAATTTTTAAGGTTTTTAAGTGATGAACAGTAGCCAAAATTGGCTAGAAAATCAATCAACAAGTAAGAAACATTATCTAATTTTTTTAGAATTTTTGGTGGAGTTTTTATATTTTTTTGGTATTTTTAAAGTCAAACAGTAGCAAAAATAAGGGTTTTTGAATTTTTAAAAATAATAAATGAAATCAAAAATGTCCCCAAAAATCATAGAAATTCCTACACCATGGCAGGAGCCATGTGTCAAAATCTCATTGGATTTGGAGGTCGTTTGATATTTTATTCAAAAATAAAGGTGGGGCACTGTGCACAGGGACCTAAGTGCAAATACCCAAAAGTTCTGGGGTCCTGGTGCAAAATACCCAGCAACACACGTGCCAAGCACGTGCCTGGGGCACTCAAGGACCAAATGGTAAGAAAAATAAGTCCCAAGGACCTATTGATAACTCGTATCAAAAGTCCAGGGGGCTCGGTTGCAGTTTACCCAAAATAATTCGCACATGTGCAAAATCAATGCTCACAGGGGTATATATGCAAATAAACAAAACATTTTATTCAACGAATAACATCCAGAACTACAGGGCATATCTTGCAAATAACCCAACAAAACACGTGACGAAGCACGTGGGTCTCTACTGGCGGGGGTATAAATGCAAATAAAATTAAGCGCGAGGTCCAGAATGCAAATAACCCAGAAAATAAACAACTTGAATTAAAAGTTACAGGACTAAAATGAAATAGAGCAAACAGAGGGGTCTAGGAGAAATTTACCCCTTTTATTATTATCAACGGCCCGATGGTGACGCGTGGATGATCGGACGGCGGAGAACAAACGCGCCTTCAACTAAGGAAGCGCTGGCCTGATCTGACGGCTGGTGTGCGTCCACGTGGGTGATCGGACGGTGGAGATGCAACGTGGTTCTTCGAAGGAAACCAGGATCAGATCGGATGGTCGAGAGAGAGGCACGTGGACGATCGAGCGGTCCTGGGCTCCTGCGCCTCTCTCCTCGGCTGCAACGGTCCGGATGAGATCCTCAGATGGATCGACGGCTGCTGCTCCTCCAAGGATGGACGCTCAGGATTAGAACTGGAGCGAGGTCTTCATCGGACGGCTCTGGAAGATGGAGGAAGAACTGATGGCCGGCGAACTTCGCCGGCCTCGTGCGTGGACTCCGGTCCTCCTCTGCTGCGCCTGAAGGTCGGAGAAGATCCGGCGTGAGGTTGCGCAGCTGCTGCGGGTCTCCGATGCCTCGGTCGAGCCCTGGAAGGCTCCGGCGAGGTCGGCGGAGAAGAAGCTCCTGGCTTGAAGTTGGGAGGCCTCAGACGCCTCCCTTTGGACCTGCAAAGTGGTCAAGCAGCTTCGCGGGTCGAGGGCAAAGTGCCTCGACCCGGTTAGGTGGCGTGAAGGTGAACGGTGCGGTGGGGCGGAAGAGCTCCGGCGAGGTGGAGGCGGTGGAGCTCGACTCCCAGATCCTGTGCGATCTGGGTTGAGTGAAAGTGCGTAGAAGGTGCGTGAGGGTACGGCGGAGATAATGATCGGGTCGAGTGGTCGAGATATTGCGTGAGATGGTCGGAATCGGAGATGTACGTCGGAGCTATGATTTGGGCGAAATCAAGAATTACGCTAAATGGAAGGTCGAATCGGCTACCTGGTGGCTGCAGTAGACTGTGCTGGAGCTGATCTTGCTCCTGGTCGTAGCTTCGAAGGGCGTCAAGGCCTGAAGCTCGATGCTCAACGCCGGCGGCGGAGCAAGGACGGCGAAGTTCGCCGGATCAAAGGAATCACCTCCTCGCCTCACTGCAACAAAGGCGAACGCTCGCTGTCACTCTTGCGGTGCCAATGGAGGTCACTGGGAAGAAGGAGAGGGTCCAAAGATGGGGCGCGGAGGCGGCGGAGGTGCGAATATATAAGGTGACAGCGTCGATTAGGGTTGAGGGCCGACGGCTAAGGAAGGCGTTGATTTGATGGCGAAGGATCCGGCGAGGGAGAGGGATGAACGGCGAAGAATCCGGGCGTGGGATATGCGTGGGAGACAGCCTGGATGCGCGTGGGAAATTCGGAGAAGGCGGGGCGGCGCGCGTCGTCCAGAATAGGAAGGAGTCCGCGGGGGAGTTGACCGGGGTCAACAGTCCCCCGTGGACCAATCAGGAGCGGCCACGTGTGCCCGATTTTTATTTATTTATTTTAAGGCAGAAATAGGCCGAATTAAAGAAAACTCAAAACATGAAATATTTTTCTTTTATTTTTTTCTATTTTTTGGTGATTTTTATTTAATTTTTGGACATAAAAATAGGGTAGCTCTATATATAGGTATATGTACACTATATGGATTTTTATTTTTGATTTTTTATTTGTTATTTTTATGTATTTTTATGCTCATTTTGTATTTTATTTATTTACAAGATAAAATGAGGAATAAAAGAATATTTTTATTTTATTTTTATCACTTATATACAAGGGTGTAATAAATGGTTGAATACATTTATATACATGGTATTTATACAATGTATTTTTGTATTTTCAATTTTGTAATTTTTATTTGATTTTTGTTTTGTTTCTTGTTATTTTATATATTTACAATATGTAACATAGAATATTTACAAAAAGTTTAGAAAATAATTGAATTTATTTACAAGGTTAAATAAATACAAGATGATGGTTTGTACACATGGTGAAAGAAGGGTATTTTTGAATTTTTGATTTTTATCTTTTTATTTTGTTTTGAATAGCTTCTGAATATACACACAATATGGACAAACATATTTTTGGGTGAGGAAAATATAAAGTTTTATTTATTTACAAATATACACATATGAGCTCCTATCTCCCTCTACTTTGGCTTTTATGCGGTCAGGCCCATGCTGAGCCCTCCCTTGGGTTAGGTTGCTCAATATTTATTCTAAATATTTCCCTCTTTTTCTTTTTGCTCTTTATTCTTTTATTTTGTGCACAAAAACATGCTAATTATAGGTTTTTACACAATGCATGCTTTTGGTATTTATTTGTATTTACACATATCTACATGTATTTGCAAAGGTTTTTGTAGCTAAAATAGAAGAATAAAGAGTGATGAATGGGTATTCATCACCCCCCTATGCTTAACTTTGCTAGTCCCTTAGCAAACACTTATTTGAAAAAGAAGTGAAAAAGAAAGAAAAAGAAAAAGAGGATGTACATGGATCAAGGTTGACTTATTAAATTTTCCTTCATTAAATTGAAATATGGAGCTCGATCAGATCTTTGGATTATTAATGTGTCGGAACCTTGTTTGGACTTAAGCTTAAAACTCAACAGCCTCCAAGTTCCACCAATCTATGGGCAAGACTCCTCAATAAACCAGATCAGAACAAGTCTACATACACAAACTCTAATGACCATGAATCTTTTCCTTGCGGTGTAAGTGATATGTGGCTCCCCACCTCAGAAGTAACAAAGAAACAACCTCCCTCAACCTGGTAACTCTAATGCCTCGGTCTAGCAATTCTTTCCTCGAGAAGCGGGGTATTCCCTTCTAAGTTCAAGTGCAACCAGCTCAAGAAGAGGGGGTAGAAGTATAGAGTTTTGGAAGCTTAGCCAGTGTAGCTAAGTCTCCCGCTGCAAGCTTCATGAGATGTAACATGGATACCATAAGCTTTTGCTTTATACTCCGGTGGGGTTATTAAATTTTCAATCCGACCCACCACTTTTTTGGAGTTCTTTTTGCATTTTTGCATTTTTTTTTTCAAGAACTTCTGTACAACATATCTACATGGTGCAGCATATATGAGAAATTTCCCCTTGAGCCAGTAGACTATCCCTCTTTTGAAGCTTTATTGCAACCCACAGCTTCTGTCTTTAGCTTTCAACACCACTAGACCAAGTTGAGGTGCACTTCCTTCACTATAAGAAGAAGAGAGGTTCCGCCTAGAAGTACTACCCTCATATGCTACCCCAAGCCAAAGGAAACTGCCTCCTCACCACCTCATCCATGGAGAGCCATGTGTAAAGTGCAGGTGCAAGTGAAGCCATTGTCTCTGAGAGTCATGCGTGTGTTGTTAAGTGCTCTACTTAGGCTCATCAAGATGACATATGCTCATAGCCTAGTGGACTCAAAGAATTAAGTCCTTATGGACCTGAAAAGCCTTAACCCTCAGTCCTACAAGGTTCCTCTTAAAGTTAAGTGGATTAAGATCTTATTCAAGCTCCATTTCTCAATTTAATTCCAGGCTTAATTTAAATGTCAACTCTCATCCAGGAAAAACTATATACATATATGTACACAAGATGCTATTTACAAATATTTTACAATCATGCAAAAATTTTTGAAAATGTTTTGAAATCATGAATGAATGATGCATGAAGTGCAAGTTTTGCAAAAAGATATTTACAAACATTTACACAAGATTTTTGCAAACTTTTGATTTTCAAAACATTTTGGAAAAAAAATTGTACTATATACATAATTTTGATACAAAATATTTTACACAAGCTTTACACAAAAGATTTTTGAAATCATTTTTACAAAAATACTTTGTACACTAGCTATGTCTGTGCAAGAATAAAAGAGGTTTATGTACATGAAAAATTTTTAATTTTTGTGATTTTTAGCCATTTTGTTTATTAACACACTCACACAAAGTACGAGTTATGGCTAAAGTATATATGAAATATATACACACCCCCCCTATACTTAGCTCGAACGATGTCCTCAGAGTGATCAAGAGCGATGAAGAAGACATAACTCGTGCTTAGTAAAAGGGAAGTGAAAAGGAATGGCTAAGTACATGAACGAATAAATGAATAGAATGAGAGGAACTCGGTGGTTTCCCCCTATACTTAGGATTAACTAATCCTAAGTATAGAAAGCTGTACATGAAGGGAAAGCCGAGTGAAGAAGATACAGAATCTGCTCCCCCTATACTTAGGGTAAAATATCCCTAAGTATAGGCAGCAAAAACAAGAGCAGAAAGAATGAAAAGAATACTCGCAGGTCCGACATCCCCCCTATACTTAGGGTAAAGTACACCCTAAGTATAGCCTAATCATAAGATGAGAGATGGGATGTGGGACTAATGAATAGAATGATATGGACAACTGGATCTATACAGGCGGAGGAACAGTGAAAATCAGGCGTGAGATGCAAAAGATGTGAGTCAAAAGACCACATCTCACGCAAAATGAATAGCGGCAATAATAACGTCCCGCGGCTCATGATCTAGAAATGGTTTGAGCCGCTGGCCGTTCACTCGGAAGGTACTCTCAGAAGATAACTCAGATATATCAATGCTACCGTTATCGTGTACCTTTCTGACCAAATAGGGTCCTTTCCATTTGCTCTGTAGCTTTCCTGGAAATAGTCTAAGCCTTGCATCAAACAGCCATACTTTCTGTCCAATCTCAAAATGCTTGTGGCTGATATGAGAATCATGCCACTCTTTGACTTTCTCCTTATAATGTAGGCTGTTTGAGAAAGCTGCATCTCTAAGCTCTTCCAAGGCGGCTAACTCTGCCCTCCTCTGGTCTCCTATACCATTTGGATCCATAAGAATATCTGTGACTGCCCAAAGTGACTTGTGCCTCAGCTCAACTGGTAGGTGACAGGGTTTGCCATACACGAGGCGAAAGGGAGATGTACCCAATGGTGTCTTGAAAGACGTCCGATATGCCCACAAGACCGAGTCCAAAAGCTGTGACCAATTCTTTCGGTCAGGGCGGACGACTTTCTGCAGAATATTCTTGATCTCCCTATTCGACACTTCGGCTAGACCATTTGTCTGTGGATGATACGGTGTAGCAACACGATGATCTATGCCGAACTCGCTAGCAAGTGCCTTCACCTGGTCGTTGATGAAATGAGATCCCCCATCAGAAATCAGAACTCGTGGAACCCCAAACCGCGTGATGATGTTCTTCCTCAAAAATCTGCAAACTGTCTTTGCATCTGCGGCTCGGGCGGGGATAGCCTCAACCCAACGACTAACATAATCTACGGCCAACAGAATGTACTCAAATCCCTGACTCTTAGGGAATGGACCCATGAAATCGATGCCCCATGCGTCAAAAACCTCACAGAAGTGAATGGGCTGCATCGGCATCATATCACGTTGTCCACAAGTGCCCATCCTCTGACAGTCAGTACACCTCTTCACGAACTCATCTGAGTCCTTGAAGAGGGTAGGCCACCACAAACCGGACTGGAGCACTTTTTGTGCCGTTCTCCTCCCCGAATGATGTCCTCCTGCCTCAAGCTTGTGGCAGTAGGTGAGGACACTATGGTGCTCCTCCTGAGGAATACACCGACGCCAGATGCTATCCCCTCCTTCGTGGTAAAGGATGGGATCCTCCCAGTGGTAGGACTTGGCCTTTGCAAGGAAGGTCTCAATCTTCTGCTTGGGCCAATCTTGTGGGACTTTCCCAGCAACGAGAAAGTTCACAATATAGGCGTACCACGGGAGTGAGGCGATAGCAAGGATCGCCTCATCTGGGAAGGTATCACAAATGGGATCAATCTGCTCTGTCTCCTCAGGCTGCTCTAATCGGGATAAATGGTCCGCCACCACATTCTTGACTCCAGGTTTATCCTTGATCTCAATGTCAAACTCCTGGAGTAGAAGGATCCATCTAGTAAGTCTGGCCTTGGCATCCTTCTTTGACATGAGGTACCTGATGGCGGTGTGATCTGTGTACAAGGTCACTCGGGATCCAATGATATATGATCTGAATTTATCTAGGGCAAACACTACTGCTAGCATCTCCTTCTCTGTGACTGTATAATTCCGCTGGGCGGAATCCAATGTGCGGCTAGCATAGTGTATCGCAAATGGTACTCCATCCCTCCTCTGTCCTAGCACGGCCCCTACGGCAAAATCAGAGGCGTCCGTCATGATCTCGAATGGGAGAGACCAATCTGGTGGCTGAAGGACAGGAGCCTCAATTACACACTGCTGGAGAGTCTCAAAGGACGAAAGACACTTGTCATCGACAAGGAACTCGGTGTCTTTCGTCAAGAGGTCAGTCAACGGTCGGGCAATCTTGCTGAAATCATGAATGAATCTTCTATAAAAACCAACGTGCCCCAGAAATGACCGTAACTGCTTCAGATTGGACGGCGGTGTGAGTTTCCTAATGACATCGACCTTGGCCGGATCAACCTCCATGCCTCTGTTGGAGATGATGTGGCCAAGCACCGTCCCTTGAGTCACCATGAAGTGACTCTTCTCCCAAGACAGAACCAAGCGGGTAGCAATACATCGCTGGAGCACTCGGTCTAGGCAGTCAAGACAGGAATCGAATCCGTCGCCGTAGACCGAGAAGTCGTCCATGAAGACCTCCAAACACTCCCCTACCATGTCCGAAAATATTGACAGCATGCATCTCTGAAAAGTCGCAGGGGCGTTACATAGCCCGAATGGCATGCGTCGAAAGGCGTAAGTACCGAAGGGACAGGTAAAGGTGGTCTTCTCCTGATCCTCAGGAGCGATGGCCACCTAGTTGTAGCCCGAGTACCCATCTAGGAAGCAATAATGGCTCTTCCCTGCCAGTCTCTCAATGATCTGGTCAATAAAAGGCAGGGGGAAATGGTCCTTCTTGGTGGCCTGGTTGAGTTTCCTGTAGTCAACACAGACCCTCCAAGAGGTGGGTACTCGTGTAGCAATCTCCTCTCCCGACTCACTGATCACAGTCGTGATGCCCGTCTTCTTGGGCACCACATGCAAGGGGCTAACCCACTTGGAGTCGGAAATGGGATAAATAAAATCTGCACTCCACCATTTTGATATTTCCTTCATAACAACCTCTCTTAGGTTGGGGTTCAGTCGCCGCTGGAACTCACGCGACGGCTTCGCCCCTTCCTCGAGATAGATATGGTGGGAGCACAATGAGGGACTGATCCCATGGAGATCTGCTACGCTCCATCCAATTGCCTTGCGGTTCTTTTCAAGAACCTCCATCAGACGGGATTCTTGTTCTCCAGTCAGATCGGCAGAGATGATGACTGGGTACATCTCAGACTCTCCCGCAAGGAATCGATACTTCAGCGAAGTAGGGAGCGGCTTTAGCTCTGGACAGCTAGGTGCTGGCAAATCTGGCTTCTGAAGAAGATGTGTGTATGCGGACAATTCTGCCAAATTTGCCTGGGAGAATGATAACGAACTCTCACAAACTGGATCTGGAGAAGGCGGGTCCTCTACATTGTCTCTGTTCTGCTCTACCTCTACCTCCTCCTCATCTATAGGCTCAGGTGGATCCAGATCTGGCATCTGATCGTCACAATCTGCCCAATCAGATTCTGAATCCGAGGGATCTATATCAGACTCGGTGGCATCAGTACCACCGGAGAACAAGGTGGCATCAGCACCACCATCACTGGAAATCGTGTCGCGATCAAGGTCCGACTCTGCTGACTCAATAGTATCCTGAACCAGGGCTGTGCTCTCCAGACTATCCTCTGCTATCATTTCTGCATCAGCTGTATCTGAATATGAGAGGATGGTCTGTGCTACAGGATCTGCCCAAATTGCCTCATCATCTGTGATCACAAAATCACAGTCCTGGTGGATGTCTGGCTCTGCGTCTGTCAGCTGCTCTGAATCTGTACTGCTATGTGAGCGGGATCTGGATCTGGCTCTGTGGTCCTTAACCGTCTCTATTTGTATGCTCTCGCCCTGGACGCGAAAGTACACCTTCCCACTGTCATGGTCAGTCACTGCCTTGGCTGTGGCCAAGAACGGGCGACCGAGGATGATGGGGGAATCGGTCAACGAGTCAGGGGTCTCCATGTCCAGCACTACGAAGTCCACGGGGAATTGCAAACCCTGAATCGTGACGACAACGTCTCGCAACAACCCCTTTGGCCTCTTGACAGACCGATCAGCAAACTGAAGGTATGTCCTGCTCTGTCTAAGAGTGCCCAACTCTAAGTGGTCGAGAAGGGCTGCCGGAAGAAGGTTGATCGACGATCTGCTATCTAAGAGAGTACGGTCGAACCTCTGCTCACTAATCTGACATCTGACATACGGGGCCCCTAAATCTGGCCTCTTAGTCGGCAGATGGTTTTGGATCGCGTAACACGTGGCTTTTGTTAGCACATGAATTTCTGCGGTCTTGCTCCTCTTCTTCCTCCTGACTGTGGTCCTATCTCTTAGGGATCGCTGAAGAAGAGGAATGTGCTGCAAAGCCTCATTGAGGGTCAGCTGGATGTGAAATCGGTCTATCATTCCCTGGCTGAACTCCTCCTGCTCTCTCTTTTTTGGATCTTTTTCTTTTTTCTTCCCCTTCCCCAACTCAAGGGCTCTAGGAAAGGGGATCACAGGGTCCTTCTCAGATGAAGGACTAGGAATAGGCCTAGACGATTCGATGACTGGATCCTCACAAACATCATTCACCACAGTGGGATCAGAAGAAACTAAACCTTTTCCTTTATTCAAATCAGAGTTCCGAGATACATTCATGCGAGGAAAGACAACATTTCTATCAGAATAAATGTTGGTGGCCTCAGTACCACCTCTAGCTGGCTCTACAACTAGACGTCTTGCGGCCTCAGTACCGCGAGCTGGCTCGGCTCTGCTGGTGGCGTCAGTACCACCTCCTCGATGTGGTGAAATGGCGGCCTCAGTACCGCCGGTGGAATCAGCATCTCGGGTGGCCTCAGTACCACCCTCATCAGGATGTGCGGCTTCAGTACCGCTCTCCTCTTCCTTATCTGGCGCTCTAGATGGATCCTCGTGTTGCCGCTCAGATGAGGCGCCTCCTGCTGGTCTTCTACCGCTCCTAAGTGTGACAAAATCAGCATCAAATAGATCCGACGAGATAACATCAAATGAGTCACTAGAAGTGGTAGGCTCAGTGTGAACTACCTGCTCAGATTTCCTCTTCAAGTTATTCGGATTAGGCTCGATCTGTGCAGGGATGGCGGCCTTACCCCTCTCAGCCACACCAGCCATCATCCTTTGGACCTGCAAAGTGGAAGGCTCCGGCGAGGTCGGCGGAGAAGAAGCTCCTGGCTTGAAGTTGGGAGGCCTCAGACGCCTCCCTTTGGACCTGCAAAGTGGTCAAGCAGCTTCGCGGGTCGAGGGCAAAGTGCCTCGACCCGGTTAGGTGGCGTGAAGGTGAACGGTGCGGTGGGGCGGAAGAGCTCCGGCGAGGTGGAGGCGGTGGAGCTCGACTCCCAGATCCTGTGCGATCTGGGTTGAGTGAAAGTGCGTAGAAGGTGCGTGAGGGTACGGCGGAGATAATGATCGGGTCGAGTGGTCGAGATATTGCGTGAGATGGTCGGAATCGGAGATGTACGTCGGAGCTATGATTTGGGCGAAATCAAGAATTACGCTAAATGGAAGGTCGAATCGGCTACCTGGTGGCTGCAGTAGACTGTGCTGGAGCTGATCTTGCTCCTGGTCATAGCTTCGAAGGGCGTCAAGGCCTGAAGCTCGATGCTCAACGCCGGCGGCGGAGCAAGGACGGCGAAGTTCGCCGGATCAAAGGAATCGCCTCCTCGCCTCACTGCCGCACCGCCGACCTCGCCGCCGACCTCGCCGGAGCTCCCGGCAACGGCGCCATTCTGTTGGCACGAAAATTCCCGAACCACTGAGGTAGAAAATAAATCACAATGTCGTTGTCCTCAATCGCTCAGAATGTGTCAATCAAGAAAAATGAACCACAGATGAAGATAAATCAATAAAATACAGAGAAGTGGTCCTGCTATAAGATTAACCTGGTATAGCTCCCAGGGTCGAACACAAGGAACACAGATTGGCCTTGCGGCCTACGATGTAGTCAGAAATCCAAGAGAGTCCTTTTTTATGGTTTTTATTTGTTTTTATATTTTTTTTTAGATTTTTTTTAAATGATGAGAGAAATAAGAGAAAGTAAATACAAGGGAACTTCAACAATTTATACAACACTCCAAAAATAATGCAAAAATTAAGGAAAAATGGTTTTTATGTTTTTTATGTTTTTTACTGTTTTTGGTGAATTTTTGGAATTTTTCTAATGGGTAAATTATTTCTTAAAAATCAAACAATGCAAAGAATAGAGGGTACTGTCCAGCAAGGCTTAAGATCCAAAAATAAAATAATTTTGGATCTCAAAAAGCCCTAAAGGTAATTTTCCTATAATCTAGAAAGAATAAGGAAAATTTAGGCACCCTAATTATTGTTTTTGGATTTTTAATTAATTTATTACAATTTTTATGAGTTTTTAGGGGTTTTTTCAATTTTTAAGGTTTTTAAGTGATGAACAGTAGCCAAAATTGGCTAGAAAATCAATCAACAAGTAAGAAACATTATCTAATTTTTTTAGAATTTTTGGTGGAGTTTTTATATTTTTTTGGTATTTTTAAAGTCAAACAGTAGCAAAAATAAGGGTTTTTGAATTTTTAAAAATAATAAATGAAATCAAAAATGTCCCCAAAAATCATAGAAATTCCTACACCATGGCAGGAGCCATGTGTCAAAATCTCATTGGATTTGGAGGTCGTTTGATATTTTATTCAAAAATAAAGGTGGGGCACTGTGCACAGGGACCTAAGTGCAAATACCCAAAAGTTCTGGGGTCCTGGTGCAAAATACCCAGCAACACACGTGCCAAGCACGTGCCTGGGGCACTCAAGGACCAAATGGTAAGAAAAATAAGTCCCAAGGACCTATTGATAACTCGTATCAAAAGTCCAGGGGGCTCGGTTGCAGTTTACCCAAAATAATTCGCACATGTGCAAAATCAATGCTCACAGGGGTATATATGCAAATAAACAAAACATTTTATTCAACGAATAACATCCAGAACTACAGGGCATATCTTGCAAATAACCCAACAAAACACGTGACGAAGCACGTGGGTCTCTACTGGCGGGGGTATAAATGCAAATAAAATTAAGCGCGAGGTCCAGAATGCAAATAACCCAGAAAATAAACAACTTGAATTAAAAGTTACAGGACTAAAATGAAATAGAGCAAACAGAGGGGTCTAGGAGAAATTTACCCCTTTTATTATTATCAACGGCCCGATGGTGACGCGTGGATGATCGGACGGCGGAGAACAAACGCGCCTTCAACTAAGGAAGCGCTGGCCTGATCTGACGGCTGGTGTGCGTCCACGTGGGTGATCGGACGGTGGAGATGCAACGTGGTTCTTCGAAGGAAACCAGGATCAGATCGGATGGTCGAGAGAGAGGCACGTGGACGATCGAGCGGTCCTGGGCTCCTGCGCCTCTCTCCTCGGCTGCAACGGTCCGGATGAGATCCTCAGATGGATCGACGGCTGCTGCTCCTCCAAGGATGGACGCTCAGGATTAGAACTGGAGCGAGGTCTTCATCAGACGGCTCTGGAAGATGGAGGAAGAACTGATGGCCGGCGAACTTCGCCGGCCTCGTGCGTGGACTCCGGTCCTCCTCTGCTGCGCCTGAAGGTCGGAGAAGATCCGGCGTGAGGTTGCGCAGCTGCTGCGGGTCTCCGATGCCTCGGTCGAGCCCTGGAAGGCTCCGGCGAGGTCGGCGGAGAAGAAGCTCCTGGCTTGAAGTTGGGAGGCCTCAGACGCCTCCCTTTGGACCTGCAAAGTGGTCAAGCAGCTTCGCGGGTCGAGGGCAAAGTGCCTCGACCCGGTTAGGTGGCGTGAAGGTGAACGGTGCGGTGGGGCGGAAGAGCTCCGGCGAGGTGGAGGCGGTGGAGCTCGACTCCCAGATCCTGTGCGATCTGGGTTGAGTGAAAGTGCGTAGAAGGTGCGTGAGGGTACGGCGGAGATAATGATCGGGTCGAGTGGTCGAGATATTGCGTGAGATGGTCGGAATCGGAGATGTACGTCGGAGCTATGATTTGGGCGAAATCAAGAATTACGCTAAATGGAAGGTCGAATCGGCTACCTGGTGGCTGCAGTAGACTGTGCTGGAGCTGATCTTGCTCCTGGTCGTAGCTTCGAAGGGCGTCAAGGCCTGAAGCTCGATGCTCAACGCCGGCGGCGGAGCAAGGACGGCGAAGTTCGCCGGATCAAAGGAATCGCCTCCTCGCCTCACTGCAACAAAGGCGAACGCTCGCTGTCACTCTTGCGGTGCCAATGGAGGTCACTGGGAAGAAGGAGAGGGTCCAAAGATGGGGCACGGAGGCGGCGGAGGTGCGAATATATAAGGTGACAGCGTCGATTAGGGTTGAGGGCCGACGGCTAAGGAAGGCGTTGATTTGATGGCGAAGGATCCGGCGAGGGAGAGGGATGAACGGCGAAGAATCCGGGCGTGGGATATGCGTGGGAGACAGCCTGGATGCGCGTGGGAAATTCGGAGAAGGCGGGGCGGCGCGCGTCGTCCAGAATAGGAAGGAGTCCGCGGGGGAGTTGACCGGGGTCAACAGTCCCCCGTGGACCAATCAGGAGCGGCCACGTGTGCCCGATTTTTATTTATTTATTTTAAGGCAGAAATAGGCCGAATTAAAGAAAACTCAAAACATGAAATATTTTTCTTTTATTTTTTTCTATTTTTTGGTGATTTTTATTTAATTTTTGGACATAAAAATAGGGTAGCTCTATATATAGGTATATGTACACTATATGGATTTTTATTTTTGATTTTTTATTTGTTATTTTTATGTATTTTTATGCTCATTTTGTATTTTATTTATTTACAAGATAAAATGAGGAATAAAAGAATATTTTTATTTTATTTTTATCACTTATATACAAGGGTGTAATAAATGGTTGAATACATTTATATACATGGTATTTATACAATGTATTTTTGTATTTTCAATTTTGTAATTTTTATTTGATTTTTGTTTTGTTTCTTGTTATTTTATATATTTACAATATGTAACATAGAATATTTACAAAAAGTTTAGAAAATAATTGAATTTATTTACAAGGTTAAATAAATACAAGATGATGGTTTGTACACATGGTGAAAGAAGGGTATTTTTGAATTTTTGATTTTTATCTTTTTATTTTGTTTTGAATAGCTTCTGAATATACACACAATATGGACAAACATATTTTTGGGTGAGGAAAATATAAAGTTTTATTTATTTACAAATATACACATATGAGCTCCTATCTCCCTCTACTTTGGCTTTTATGCGGTCAGGCCCATGCTGAGCCCTCCCTTGGGTTAGGTTGCTCAATATTTATTCTAAATATTTCCCTCTTTTTCTTTTTGCTCTTTATTCTTTTATTTTGTGCACAAAAACATGCTAATTATAGGTTTTTACACAATGCATGCTTTTGGTATTTATTTGTATTTACACATATCTACATGTATTTGCAAAGGTTTTTGTAGCTAAAATAGAAGAATAAAGAGTGATGAATGGGTATTCATCAGGTTCTCCTGATAAAAGAGAGGTGGACCGGCTAGAGTGAACGAAGGATCCGTAAAGTCCGGATAGGAAACGCTCCAGTCGGCCATCTCGAAACAAAAGAAAAGGATAGTCGGGAGAGCACGATGGTCAAGTCAAGAGAAGTGTGAAGCAAGGCGCAAGTGCGCAGAAGCGATCTAGGATGTTCACAAAACGATCACAAACAAAAATAAAAACAAGACAAACCCTTAATTCACCTACTCAACTCGGTAAAGATCGCAAATGCGGTCTTTTTATCTTGTATGTTTTAGAGTTAGGTGAGAAGTCAAAATATTGTCCAATCACATAGGAGGCTTGATAGGATTTGGGCACTAATCCTTAGTGTGTGTGCGAGCAATGTAAAACGAAGACAATGAGGGGATTACTCGCCCCAAGATAAGGTTTTTCTTTTTGGTTAATTTTAGGGTCGAGTAATGTTAGAAGTCCCAATTTTATTGATTATCACTTTTTTTTGGATTTTTAATAAAAAATGCACGAGCCTATCGAGGAGTCGATTCCTTTAAGCACCTAGGTGGTCAAAATCAGAGGGGGAGGCGGAAAAGCAATGCAAGTGGCAAACGATGATGAATGCTAAAGTGTAAACGCTCACCTTGCCTCCAGCACTCTACATGCAAGGATGCTTAACATAATTAAAACCTATCTATATGCAAATGCAAGCCGATGAAATCTCCCTAGGGTGAGAAACTGCTATTAGCGTGAAGCACAGTTTTCAAAATTTGTCTAGATCCAAACGTAGACTATAGGAGCATGCAATGGTGACTAATGTGTTTGGACCTATTACTATCGACAAGCTGATCCTACACTAAGGGCTCAATCACACAAATAAAGAAAACAAAATCGAAAAACAAAGGAAAAAAGGTGATAAAACCACGACAAAAATCGATGAGGCCCCCAAGGGAACAATCCCTTGAAAATTGGGCCTCATGAAGTGTGGAGTGTAGCACAGTCCTGAATATTACAAATTAATGTCTCTCTCACTTTAAAATTACACAAATGAATACAGAAAATAAAGAGGAGCTCGGTCTTCAAAAATCCCTCTGCATCTCATTCGGTGCTAGGCAAGCTAAAGCCGGCTTCACGTGGGTGTGTAGGCCCCTAGGGTAGCGTGCCTCCCTTGATCCGCGTTCCTGCACGAAGTCAACAAGAAAGGAGGTTAGACAGCTCAACAAGATATATCAAAAATAAAGAAAATAAATTAAGCAAAAAATCTAGACAAATAATCACAAGCACAAATAATCCCAATCTAAGTGTTGTTGTTCCCCGGCAACATCACCATTTGTTTATCATGAAGATCGGGAGGTCGTGTTAATTCACAAGGCGAATCAACAGTCGTTGTGTTGACCTTGCACGAAATCCGCGTTAAAACAACAATTAACCCACACCAAAGATCAAACAATGAAAAGCGGTGCGGAGTTAAAATTTATTAAAACTCTACAAAAGATGTGTATAGTGCAAGTAGTGTAGAGTGTTGAACACAAGAAGCAAACAGGTAGATCAGGGCAATTCAATGCACAAAAATGAGTGTGATTGTTTGTCTATAAATGCTTTTTTGTGGGTTTTTATTTTTTTTATTTTTAATTTTATTTTTAATTTTTATATTTTGATTTTTAATTTTCTAATTTTGTATTTTCTTTTTATATTTTATATTTTTATATTTTCTTTTTCTTTTGAATTATAAAATAAAGTATATATACAATATAAGAAAAGAGAGATAATGTATATATAAATAGGTAAAAATAAGCAAAATATAGGAAATAAAACATTTTTGTGCTTTTTTATTTTTATTATGTTTTTGTGATATTTTCTATATTTTTACTAATTTTTTGGTATTTTTAAAGTAACAAATACTCAAAATAAGGAATAAAATAAGATCTAAAATTAATTTGGAGATGAAAAATATCAAACAGGAACAAAAAAATCTCCAATTTAATTTTAAAATAAAGACAATAAATAAAAGAAAAAATCAAAAATAGAAATTAGATTTTTAGGATTTTTATGGATTTTTTATATTTTTATAGATATTTTAGGGGTTTTGCAATTTTTATGAGTTTTCTTTTGTATTTTTAGTGATTCTTGGCCTAACGGGTTCCGGTTATAAATTTTATAGAAATAATGTAAAGGCAAAGGAAAGTTTATGCCTTAATTATAAAATACAAAAAGTTCCTGGGTTAGAATGCAAAATACCCAGACTTAGGTGATGAATCCACGTTTCATCATCTTTATTCTATCATTTTGGCCTTAAAAACCCTAGTAAACGCGTGTAAATATGCGTAATTCATGCATTTTAGCATTCATATAAATATATATATATATATATATATATGTGTGTGTGTGTGTGTGTGTGTGTGTAAATATTGTATAAAATGCGGTTTTTAAAGCCAAAATTATAGAATAAAGAAAGGAAAAGAAAAAGAATAAAATATTGCAAATATTTTATGACCCGAAACCCCGAGACCTAGGCATCTTGATGAATAGCTCGACAAGGAATAAAGTAGGGGGAGATAAGGTCAAAAATACAGATAAAATCCCTATACCTTTTATTCATTCTTTATTCATTTTGGGACCTATTTTTGGTTCCACTTTTTATACATCAAATAAAGAAACTTTGTATATGAAAGTTGTAGATAATTTTATAAAGAAAAATACAAAATTGAAAAATAATGTACAGATAAAAAGTTATGGTCTGAATAAAAATCCAGAATCCCAACTTCCCAGACCCGTATCTCACAACTGACAACTCCAAATGCAGCATACTCACCTTTAATTGAATATAGAAGAAAATAAGCTATTTAATGGCGGTGGTTTTACATTTGGCGGAGCTACGGTTTGAAAGTTGAGTTTTGGACCCTCATTGTATACTTGTACAGATTAAAATATTCAATTTATTATTCATTCATTATTTTTGTATTTTTATATTTTTTATAATGTTGTAAATTATACTTATAATAATTATGTACATTAAAATGGGAATAAAAACATAAATACAACTCAAATAAAAATACTTGTATACTGAAAACATAGGTATAATACATGCATCTATACCTATACAAATAACACTTTCATTTTATTAAGGGTATAAAATATATCAGAAAAATAAAATAAAAATATATCTGTGTACATAAAAGTATGCTACAATTTTAGAAAATAACAAATAAAAATAATAGAATTAAAATACACAAAAGAAAAATAAAGTAGTGAAGTATATAGGTATTATACCTATAAAGGGGTAAAAAGTGAACTCATTAAAATAAGCCTCATAAAAATAAATAAAATTCATAATAAAATACTTCATAAATTAATAAACAAATTTTATTTTTTAACCAAATTGAAATTCATCCATTTACTATTTTATTTCGATTTTTGAAAATGTTTTTTCCTGGTTGGTCCACGTGGATCAACCAGGTTGGTCTGACAGTTGACCTCGGTCAACTGTCTGACCTACTCTTCCACGGTTGTCAGATGCACGTTTGACCCCTCTTCTCGCCATTTTCTAGGCCCGCTCTTGCACCAAATCGTGTCGACTCCTTCAGACTTTTTGCTCCTCGATTAGTGGTGAATCACGCCCAAGTGATTCCTTGGGCTGAGGACCACTAATCGAGGCGTTCTTGCCCTCGTCTTCCACGCCCGTCGTCAACCATACAAAATGAGCCTCCCGACTTTGATTCAAAATTAAACCTTCTTCCGCCACTTTCTTTCTCAAACCCCTACTTCTTCATGCTCCTCGTGACAGGGGGAGTTGAATCGACCCGGGGTTCGTGAGGATTGGTGTAGAATCGAAGAGATTCGACCCTCGCCGGAGCTCCGCCGTGCTTCATCGCCCGTCGTCTCTGGTGAGTTTCTTCCTCTTTTCTCTCCATTTCCTTGTAGCCTTAGCCTAGCATAGCTTAGATCTATAGCAGTTTTGAGTTTCGTTTAGTCGATCGCCGTGAAATCTCAATCGAAGCCACGTCGGAGCTGAGCTCCGCCCGTTGCCTCCGACCACTCCGGTGATCCTCCTCCGTCCTAAACACCTCCATCCTTCTCCTCTCCGCTCCGTCATCACGCCGCACCCTTCCAGATCCCTCGGTCTCGCTCAGATCGAGCCTTCGAGCTCCCCTCTCCGCCGCTCGCCGGAGCTCTTCGCCCGCACCACCTTACGCCTCATTTGAACCATCGGACCCCACCATCTTGTTCGCCTGGATTTTGTGTGCCTAACCTTGCAGGTCTGAGCCCAAGAGAAGGCTCAATCGACCTTCGACGACCCCAGGACCAGCCGTCCAAGTCACCTCCGCCGCCCGAGCACCTCCGACCGCCTCCGCCTTGCCGGAGACCATCAGCTGACGCGGGAGGGCCCCAGGATCATTTTGCCTCTGATCCTAGGGCCGGAGCGGCCGTGTGTCGGCCGAAATCGCCGCCCGAAGTTCGCCGGGGAGAAGTTCTTCGTGAACTCCTCCCTGCCGTTGGATCGACCGCCTGCTCCAGACGCCACGCCAGCCGTCCGATCGCCCTTGCCTCTCTGCCGTTGGATCGAGCCTCAAAGGTCTAATCGCAACCGTCCGCGACGAAGGGGTATCCGCCGTCGGATTCCCGCCACGTGTCCAAGTGGGACGCCATCGGCCGAACGATCGAACCTCGTGGGTATTTTGCATTCTTAACCCACGACTTTTTGTTTTTAACGTTTAGTCCCGTAACTTTCATTTGTAGTTTAAAAAGTTTTGTAATAATTGCACGTAGACCCTCACAGTTTCACTATATGCACTTTAATCCGCGCCACGTCACCTCACGTGACTGGGGCGCGTGACCTTTGGGTATTTTGCATGTTAGGCCCAGAACTTTCGGTTATTTGCAATTTCGTCCCTGTGCGTAGGAAATATAATATGTTTTTGGAAATATTGCATGTATGCCCATCCGGTTTTCATTAATTGCAATTATGCCCCTGTAAATGTTGTTTCACGTGACCTGTGCGTGGTTTTGCGGTGAAATTTGCAGCTGAGCCCTTGAATGTTTTCATAATTCCATTTATGCCCTTGCCAGGCTTAGGAATTTTGTGTGCTTAACTTATTTATTTCATACCTCTTTTAATTGCGAAAAATTCTTAAAAAATAGGGTTAAGCTCCTGTGTGCTTCTATTTTCACGCTATATTTTTAGTTTTGGATTTTATCTTATTTTCATATTTATTAAAAATCAAAAACATGCTTTTTCTCTACTGTCTCGCTTAGAAAATGCCAAAAAAATATTACAAAATCTCGAAAAATTCCAAAAAAATTCCATAGTGTCTATTTTACTATATTTTAGTTGCAGACCAAAATTCACTAAAAATCTCAAAAGAAAAACCTTAAAAATTTAAAAAGACTCTAAAACTTCAAAAAAATTTATAAAATCAAAGAAAACTCTAAAAAATACAAACTCAGTTCTTGTTTGCCCTTTATTTTGCTCTCTTTATTTGAAAAATAGTGTGAAAAATTTTGATTGCTGTTTGCTATTTTTAAGCTTCATTTTGTTTCCATCCAGCCCATTTTCCACTGTTTTCTATTGTTTTAGTATCTTAAAATACCAAAAACACCTAGAAAAATCCCCAAAAATCACAAAAACAGTAAAAAAACCTAAAAATACTAAAAACATTTAATTTCTGAATTTTTGTTTATTTTTGTGCATTTTTATAAATAGTTGACCTTGTCTTTTATTCCTTTGTTTTTATTTTCCAATATTGAAAAAGAAATATAAAATATAAAATATAAAATTATAAAAATTAGAAAATTAAGAATCAAAACACAAAAATTAAAAAAATTAAAAATTAAATAAAAAATTTAAAAATTAAAAACCCACAAAAATTCTAGATTGGATAAGTTGCTTATTAGACCTAGGTTTGGATTTTTATCTATGCTCTACACCTTTGCTTCTTGAGTTCGACCCCTACTTGCTTGCCATTGTACGTCTTTAGTAGGGTATAATAAATTTTAATCCTTGCTGTTCATTCTCTGATTGATTGTGTGGGTTAATTGTTGGAGATCGAGGAGGCTTGAGTAGTCGCATCAGCGACAGTGAGTCTGATTTGTCAGACCGCTATTTAGCGGCTCTCGTTTTTCTCGCTTTTCAAATGGCGCCGTTGCCGGGGAGCATCGGCTTGTAGAGTACCTTTTGGGTCTTTTTAGTTACTTAGCCATTTTTGCTTACTTGCCTCTTGTTTATCATTTGTTTTGAATTGTCTGACATCTCTTTTGTTTTCTTGCGAGGGACCGCCGACCAAGGAGGATCGCCTAGGGGGTCCTGAGCAGTCTTGGGAGGAGGAGCCGGCTATTCTACCCTAGCCGGCAGGAGAGAGCAGGAGAACTAGAGAGAGTGTTGCTTTTATTTTTGTGAGAGAGAGTATTTGATTAATTTGTAATAATACAAGTCTTGGACACTTGAACACTTCGGGCCTAATTTCCGGGTGTTTGTTCACCCGGGGGCTCACCGCAGCTTTTTCGTGTTTTGATCGACTGTCATTTTCCGGTTTTGTTTTCTTTTTATTTCTTTTGTGGATTGAGCTCTTAGATTAGGTCCTGCTTGATTCGATTAGCCTAGGTCCAAACACCCTAATAACTCTTGCATGTTCCTATAGTTCGTATTTGGACTTAGATTAATTAAGTAGTTGATCATTGGCTCTCGATCCGCGCGCCGCGAGCTCACTCCACACAAGCGCTTTCTCCTAACTCAAATGTGTTGAGCAGAGGAGGAGTGAGCCTAGACCGGACATTAGGATTGGGAGTTGACGGTTAACTCGTGGTTCTTCACGTTAGCAATTGCCTATCTTAGGACGATTTCCGCTTGCATATCGACAAATAGATTAGGTTTATAAATTTCTGCCTTGCATCCCGCATGGAGAGAGCTGGGATTCGCTGTAAGTCTTCTTACTTTGCATCCATCATTTAGGCACAAAGGTGAGATTTCCATCTTGGTGCCGACTTGCATTGGCTTTTCCCGACTCTTTTTCTCCCTCTGATTTTGATACATTAGGATAAAGAAAATACAAAATCGTTAGGCGCTTGTTTGAATCTACTCAAAAGAAGCGATAACACAAAAAAAATTAAAAAAGGGACTGCTAAGAAAACTTTGACCTAAATAAAATTGGTAATTGGACTCATTGATTGGGGAGAGTAACACCCTCACTTGTTTTCAGGTTGCATGGGAAGGTCTCCTTCCAAGTGAGGTGAGCGCTTCGTAAGGATTAGAGCCCAAAACCCAACTTGTGGCTGCCTTGTGTATCGCCTGGATTACCGAAGTATTGG
This sequence comes from Ottelia alismoides, assembly GCA_037367405.1. NCBI lineage: Eukaryota > Viridiplantae > Streptophyta > Magnoliopsida > Alismatales > Hydrocharitaceae > Ottelia > Ottelia alismoides. The sequence goes on from JAZKJV010002677.1 coordinate 316,457, forward strand.
CGCTACTATCGTACGTAGTCGAGTAGGGCTTGGTCGCCATTGGTGGCTCACTATTGTGTGAGCATCGACCTTGTCCGAAGTACCGAGCATAGGCCACGCCTTCACGGAGGTGTCTGTCTCGCCGGCTACGTCCGAGTAGGATCTTGCACGCTCACGGGCGATTCCGTTGCGAGCGAGGTCCGAAGTATCGGTTTCGCCTATCGGCTTCCTCCCTCTATTTCTTTGGCTGAGTAGGGATCCAGGAAGGGTTACAAGGACCTTAAAAAGCGCAAGTTACAGGTTACACAGGAGGAGGACAAGTACGGGAATACTTTTCCGGCAGTACTCTCGCTCCTATAGGCGTAGCGCTCTAAGGACTCGTTGAAAGATAAATTCCTGAAATCAAGATAAAAATTACAAAGATAAAAGCCGACCTTCATGGCTTCATGCGTTGAGTTGGTGAACTCCCTTGTCTTGTGTTTGATTGCTAATCACATTTAGGTCAAGATCAAAAATATCGCGCCGTTGCGCAATTTTGTACTCCCTCCAGTTGACCCTCGCTCATTGTGAGCCTTCTACTGTTTTGCACTCCATTTGTTTCTTGTTGATCTCTGTATCTTTCATCCACATCGATCTTCCTCTTGATCTTCGGGATGGCGACGAATGGACAGTTTAGTCGAGGCTCTGTCGGCACCCACATCAGTTCCATTCGCTTGCCTTCTCCAATAATTCAGGGCGATTCCCGAGACACCGGTTCAAACCCTATGAACCGACCTCCAAACTCCCTGCCTTCTTCAATAACCCGGGACCACTCTCGTCCCGTACTCTGTCCGTTTTGGATGGCCATTGATTTTACTCCTTACACATCGCCATCCTTAACGAAGTTCTGTGTTGATCTTGACACAGACCGCATCTCTCTATCTGGTGCTGCAATTCAGACTGATCGGGGCATTCTACCATGTGCAGACTTAGAACCCGAGCCGGTCAACCAAGCAGAAACAGAGATGGCAGGAGGAAGGGGAAAAGGACCACAACCCCAGCAGGAGCCTGAAGACAACGCAGCAGAAGGACAATACACTACGCAGGGTGAGGTCAACAGTCAACTGCTGGCTTCCATTCAAGCCATTCAGCAGCAGTTGACTAATCAGGCCTTGGCCTAGACAGCCTTTCAGGACATGCTGAATGATCTGAGGAGAAGGGCCGATGTGAGAGACGGCCGACGGGAGGATGATCCAAACTACGATCCCAATGACCATGAAATCAATGATGAGTTTTCAGTGGGACCCGAATATGAAGCAGCAGAAGAAGATCCACCGCAGCGCAAGCCCACACTCAAGCAGACATACAACCCAGGAGCAGGGCGCATCACTGAGTGGATCCAAATTCCGCGTATGCACGCCCACTTCGAGCTGAAGCCGCAGTTTCTGTCATTGCTTCCCACTTTTCATGGGAACACCACTGAAGAGCCATATATTTTTCTCAAGAAGTTTAACCGCATCTGCTCCACTGCTCACTACCCCTGAGTTCCCCTGGATGTGATCAAGATGACCGCGTTCTCTTTCAGCCTTCAAGACAAGGCCCTTTACTGGGTCGACCATCTCAGGAAGGTCGTCACCACCTGGGAGGAGTTGAAATCTGCCTTTCTCCATAAATTTTATCCCCTGGGGAGATTAAATCAGATGCGTGCCCGGATCTCCAGTTTCTGCCAGCAGCCCCACGAGACTATCCATGAAGTGTGGGAACGATTCAAAGATCTCCAAGAAAAGTGCCCCCACCATGAAATACCAAAAACCAGTCTCGTACATCATTTCTTCGGGGGGCTATCATTTGAGAGCCAAAAGCTCGTGGATGCAGCTTGCGGCGGTTCACATTTTAACAAGGACGAGGATGTAGTATGGAACGTCTTCGAAGAAATGGCTGAGGGAGAAGCAGCCCAATCCTCGTCTAGAGTTTACATGAAGACACCAACCGCCATCAGCAAGCCAGTTAACATGGCTTCTCACACCGAGGACAAAGATGAGAGCTCCAACTTGAGCATCATTGGGAGCCACTTGTCCAAAGTGGATATCATCGAGAAGAGGTCGCAGGACCTCGAAAAGCTGGCAGTCATAGAGAAGAGGACCCAAGGTCTGGAGAAGCTTGACCAGATCTCCCAGCAGCTGGAGCAGCTCGTCCGAGCATTGAATGCAAACATGTGCAACGCTGTGTCTACCTCTGCCGAGCCGAACGCTGAGAAGAAGGAGCCTACAGTGCAGCAAAACCCTCAGCCGACTCCATCGCAGCCCCAACATGTCCAGCACGTGTACTACGTGCAGGTTCCGGAGCAGCCACCGCAGCCTCAGACGCAGATGGTTGTATACCAACTAGAGCACCAACCCTCATACTCCGAGCAGTTCTCTCCACCCTCGCCGCTGATCCAGGAGATCAATGGTGTTTGGAACAATGAAGCGCAGCTGACCCGTCCTCAGGGACACTCTCAGGGTCAGAACATGGGTAACAGGCCCTTCCATCAGCAACAGCAGGGTGGGAGACCCTTCCAGCAGCCTTACCAGTACCAGCCTCCCTCACACGGGAACACTTGGAGGCAGAATTACCAACATGGTCCTCAGAAGTCCGGATATCGAGGACAGGGCTACCACCAACAGCCGGCTACCCAATTCAATCAGCACAACTCACAGTACTCCTTAAACCCCCCTCCTCAACAATTTGCACAAGGATACCAGTCGCAATCTCAGCCGCAATACCAGCATTCTAGACCCCAGCAGGGGGAATCCTCTGAGATTGTACCTGCCAATCCGGCCCTGGCTTGTTTAGAGCAGTTAATGAAGAACATGGCTGAGATGAACCAGAAGATCGACGACCTGACGGCAGCCAAAACCGTCATACCAGCCCAGGTCGAAGCTAACCCTAACAATTTCCGACGCAAGGAGCAGGTAGCCGGCAGTGTCCGACCCGAATCAGGTGAAATTAATTGTTTTTATCTAATGCTGTTACTCTCAGGAGCGGTAGGACACTCCAGCCATCGGCGACGGCGAAGGGAAAGCACATTGCATCTGACGGGGAATCGTCAGTCCAGCCAACACCAGGGCCAGCCAGTATTTTGGGAGCAGCACCAGCATCCAGAAAACCACAAAAAAATGAAGAAAACAGAAAAACACAAAAAGATAGCAGCAACCTCGATGGAGATCAGCCAGCATTGGAGACGCCTGCACCTGCCTTACAGCCAGCTCCTGACAGGAGGAGCACCACACCTGCAGCGAGTCCAACGCCAGCACCTGAAGCCGAGCCTGTCATTTTTGGTCCGCAAATTGTAGATGAATCCATTCCTTTTTGTCATCTACCTGTAAACAACAATATGGACACTATTTTGAATGACATTGGTAAAGAGTTTGTAAATATTCCTTTTCCTGAAGCAATGAAAAAACACAAAAAAATGAAAAATTTGAAAAGTGCTTTGTCTGATCCTGCTATTATAGAAATCATTCAAAATTTGGTCTTGAACATGCCATTGATGAAGGCTCTTGAGTACATGCCAGCAGTAAAGAAAGGTCTTAAAGAGGCATGTACAACCAAGCGCAGGCCAACTCCCCATAATTCCAGAAGCAAAGGTGGCAAGTCTGAAAAACACATCCTCACTATGGCCACCGTCAACGCCATCAGCAACCTCCCGGATAAAAAGCCAGATATGGGAGCACCTCTTGTACGTTGTCAGATGTTCGAGAAAGAATTCGAGCGAACAATTCTCGACAGTGGGTCATCTGTCAATCTGATGCCAGCCTCACTACTCACGAAGTTCAAGTTAGGACCGCTCAAGCCCACAAAGATGATTCTGCAGTTTGCAGACAAGTCAGTCAAGCGGCCTAGGGGCCTGTTGGAGGACGTGATCGTCACGGTTCAGGGAAAGTCGTTCCCGACCGATTTTGTGGTCTTAGATATGGACGTCCATGCTCCGTTGCTCCTGACCCCGATCATACTCGAAAGACCATTTCTGCGAACATCAAACGCAGTGGTGAATTATGGGACGGGAGAAATCACTTTTGGAGCTGGCAATGAAATTATCCGAGTTGAGACCCTGTCTGAGGGAACGCCAGCTGAACCGACATCTGCATCGTGTGCAAGGGTAATCGAGCACGATGAAGACTGCGATTTTCTAGCAGAAATTCAAGATACCAACCTATTCCTGGATGATAATGATATCCATGGACTCCTCCGTTCCAAGGAGGACGTGGAGACCGCAGTCGAATTTCCTTGTATCGATCAAGATGAGGAACTCGCTGATACGCTACAAGATACTATCGTGGGGGTGATGTGCCTTCAGAACCAAGAGCCAAGTTTTGAAGCATTCTCTGATGAAGAAGACATCATTGCAGAATTCTGTCAGGATCTGAGAGAAGAAACAGAGCAGACTATGGTGGACAGTGCACAGTTGAAAGAATCACCACCTGTACTAATAGCTGAGGTCACCGCTGAAGCAGCTCAGACCCCACCAGAACTAAAACCCTTGCCCTCCAATATGAAGTATGCCTTCCTTGCGGGAGAACCTAACATGTACCCGATCATCATTAATGCACATCTGACTGAAGATCAAGAATCTCGTCTGATGGAGGTTCTTGAACGCAACTGCAAGGCAATTGGCTGGCGAACGTCCGATCTCCATGGGATCAATCCGTCACTCTGCTCGCACCGCATCTTTCTGGAAGACGACTGCAGACCCTCTCGTGAACTGCAAAGAAGATTAAACCCGAATCTGCGAGAGGTGGTTATGAAAGAAATCCAGAAATGGTGTGATGCGGGATTCATTTATCCCATCTCCGATAGCAAATGGGTGAGCCCTCTGCATGTGGTGCCCAAGTTATCAGGGATCACCATTGTGAAAAATGACAAAGGAGAGGAGATCGCAACCAGAGTACCGACTTCTTGGCGAGTGTGTGTAGACTACAGAAGACTCAATCTCACCGCCAAGAAGGATCATTTTTCGCTACCCTTCATCGACCAGATCTTGGAGAGATTGGCCGCGAAGGAATATTTCTGTTTCTTGGACGGCTACTCTGGGTATAATCAAGTTGCCATTGCTCCTGAAGATCAAGAGAAGACCACGTTCACCTGTCCTTTTGGCACATATGCCTTCAGACGGATGCCGTTCGGGCTTTGCAACGCCCCAGCTACATTTCAGAGGTGTATGCTTGCAGTTATTGCCGATATGGTGGGTAACTTTCTCGAGGTCTTTATGGACGATTTTTCGGTCTACGGGGATTCATTTGATCAATGTTTGGACTATCTAGACCGAGTCTTACGGAGGTGCTGCGAAGTGAATCTTGTGCTCTCCTGGGAGAAGAGCAATTTCATGGTGACCGAAGGAATCGTGCTGGGTCACGTTGTTTCTAAACGTGGCATGGAGGTTGACACAGCCAAGGTAGATGTAATTTCTAAGCTGGAGCCACCTACGAATATCAAGCAAGTCCGATCATTCTTGGGCCATGTCGGTTTTTACCGACGATTTATTAAAGATTTCAGCAAACTGGCCAGACCGCTGACTGAATTGCTCGGCAAGGACAATGAATTCATTGTAGATGACCGTGTGCTCCTTGCCTTTAATCAGTTGAAAGAGCTCATCACGCAGGCCCCTGTCCTACAGCCACCGATTTGGACTCAGCCTTTCGAGATTATGACCGACACGTCAGATTATGCCATCGGAGTTGTATTAGGACAGAGGAAAGACAATGTACCATTTGCGATTCACTACGCTAGCCGAACGCTCGATGAAGCCCAGAGAAACTACACTGTCACTGAAAAAGAGCTGCTAGCGGTAGTCTTTGCTTTGGAGAAGTTCAGATCTTACCTCCTTGGGTCCAAGGTTATCATTTACACTGATCATTCGGCCATTCGGTATTTACAGCAGAAGAAGGACGCCAAACCACGTCTCATCCGGTGGATCCTTCTCCTCCAGGAGTTTGACATGGAAATCAGAGATAAACCTGGGGTAAAGAATGTAGTGGCCGATCATCTGTCAAGACTTCCTGAACCAGAGTCTCCTGAGCTAAACTTGCAGCCTATCACAGAAACCTTTCCAGATGAATCGATTCTGTCTGTCGCCTCACTTCCTTGGTATGCGGACATTGTGAATTATCTAGTTGCCAAGAAAATCCCACAGGACTGGCCTAAGTTGAAAATAGACAGATTTTTATCTAAAATCCATTTTTACCAGTGGGAAGACCCGTATCTGTTTCGTGAGGGAGCAGATTGCATCTGGCGAAGGTGTATTCCTCAGGAGGAAGTTCCCAGTGTCCTCGCTCTATGTCATGATCAAGATTCTAGAGGACACCATTCAGGCAAATGCACGGCAGCAAAAGTTCTTCAAAGTGGCCTCTGGTGGCCTTCATTATTCAAAGATGCAGATGAGTATGTCAAATGTTGCACTGATTGTCAGAAGATGGGTGGAACCATAGGAATGAGAGACATAATGCCTCTGAAATACATTCAGATCTCAGACGTCTTTGACGCATGGGGCATCGACTTTATGGGCCCGTTTCCTAACAGTGAGGGTTATGAGTATATTCTGCTTGCTGTCGATTATGTCAGTCGATGGGTGGAAGCCATCCCCGCCCGAGCCGCCGACAGTAGGACTGTCTGTCGATTCTTACGAGATCACATCATAGCACGGTTCGGGATTCCCAAAATTCTCATATCTGATGGGGGTAGTCATTTCATAAATAAAGAGGTGAAAAAGCTGACTCAAGAATTCTGCATCGAGCATCGTGTTGCTTCACCTTACCACCCGCAGTCTAATGGCTTAGCTGAATGTTCCAACAGGGAGATCAAGACGATTCTACAGAAACTTGTGCGTCCGGATCGCAAGAACTGGTCTCAGCTGCTTGATTCCGTTCTTTGGGCTTACAGAACAGCGTATAAGCCACCCTTGGGAATGTCTCCCTACCTCCTGGTGTATGGCAAGCCATGTCATTTGCCCGTGGAACTTATCCACAAATCTCTATGGGCTATTAATATCTGTAATTTGGACTCCAAGCAAGAAGGAAAGAACAGGAAATTAGATCTGAACAGATTACTGGAATTCAGAGATTATGCATATGACAAAAGCCTGATGTACAAGGAGAAGGTCAAAACATGGCATGACAAGCACATCCGCCACAAGTCCTTTGATCCAGGTCAGAAGGTATGGTTGTTCGATGCGAAATTAAAGATCTTTCCAGGCAAATTGAAGAGCAAATGGATTGGGCCGTTTTTGGTTAAGCAGGTGCGTGACAACGGAAGTGTATTGATATCCAATCTGTCAGCTGACGCACAGCCTTTTGTAGTCAATGGACAACTTCTGAAACCATACCTTGAACATGACACATTCATGGCCGTCGTTGACTCAATTCGAGTAATCTATGAGGATGAGCTAAATATCTCGAAAGAGGCAGCGGAAGGCAAAGCACATCAAAACATTTTTGAATGATTTCCCTTTTTGTCTTTTCTTCTTTTCTTCTTTTCAATTTCTTTTATCTTGTTCTACCGAATTGATGCCAGCCCTTTCATCACTGCTACACTTAGGATGTACTCTATCCTAAGTATAGGGGGGATGCGCATCCCGAGTTGTTCATATCCAATTTCATCTCTTTTCTTCTTTTCTTCTTTTCCTCTTCCATCTTCTTCATCTACCGAAAAGGTGCCGCCCCTTGTAGACAGTCTTCTATACTTGGGACGTACTTTGTACTAAGTATAGGGGGGTGCGCACCCCGAGTTTCTTCATTTATCTCGATCCTCTCCATTGTCTCCTCTTCTTATCTATACTTAGGGATATCTTACCCTAAGTATAGGGGGAGACAACCCGAGTACGATCTGTTCATTCCCACCCTTGACCCTCCCTGCTTTGTGTACAGTCTGCTATACTTAGGATTAGTTGATCCTAAGTATAGGGGGGACGGTCAACTTCTTATTCTTTTGTTCATTCATGCATTTCTCATTTATTCTTTAGATTTTCCTATACTCAGTACGAGTTATGTCTTCTCTTTTCTCTCCGATCTATGAGGACATAGCTCAAGCTCAGTATAGGGGGGTCGTATATACTATGTATATACTTTAGCCATAACTCGTACTTTCGTATTTTCTTAATAAATATGGCTAATAATTCTTTAAAAATTCTTTAAAATTCATTGAAAATTCTTAATAAAAATATGTGATTATTCCTCAAATTCTTTTTGTATTTACTGATTAATAAATCAGGTGAAAATGTTTTTTGCAAAATGTTTGAAAAATAGTTTGAAAATCCATGTGAACATTTATTGAAAACTATTTTGAAAATATTTTGTTACATGTTTTCAACCTTTGTAAAAATGTGTGGTTTGTAAAACTTCTTTTCTTTGTGTGAAATAAAATGTTTGAAAAATGATTTGCAAATAGTTTGAAAAATGGTTGCAAAAATGATTTGAAAAATCTATATATACTGTTTTGAAAGCCTTTGCAAAATGTTTTCAAATGTGTGTAAAATGTTTGTAAAAATTATTTTGGACTATAGTTTTCAAAAATTTGTGTGAAAAACTTGTGTCAAATAAGTTTGAGGAATATACACATCACACCAAAATCCACTATATATGTATATATCTATAAAATTGATCACTTACCCTGTAAATCCTTAAAATCCACTTCTTGTAGATATAAGAAGCACTCCCGTGTATATATTTTTTTAACCCAGCTTTTAGCCAAAATTTTTTTATTTTTTTATTTTCAAAAATCCCCAAAAAATTTGCAAAATTAAAATCCAAAAACATTTGAAAAATCTTTTTGAAAAAGACAAAAAATGCATATGCATTATCATCATCTTTTCAAAAATCCATAAAAAGTTCAAAATCTTGAAAATTGCATCACAAAAATATTTTCTTCATTGCATTTGCATAGCATTCGCATTTTTCGGATTGAGTTTGATAGTTGAACAAGTCTATGTAAAATCCGGAGATTGGAGCTTGATTGGACCTTAAAATCTACCTAATAACAGGAATCTTATAGGAACTGGGTTTGAGGTACTTCAGGTCTAGTTGACTTAATTCTTTGAGGATCACGAGACTTGGTTCAATGGATTCTTGACTGCCTAAGTAGAGTATTTCGGAGCACACGCACGATTCTTGTTGATAATGACCTAACTTGGACACCTGCACCTTTCACATGGCTCAACTCAGTTGGAGTGGTGAGGGGATTGGATTTGCCGGTATGAGACGCACACAAGTGGAAACACTTGTCCTCCTCTAGGGAGGGAAGTGCACCCCAACCCGTCCAGTGATTAGGAAGTCTAAAGACAGGAGGCTGTGGGTTGCGATAAAGCTTCAAAAGAGGGATAGTCTACTGGCTCAAGAGGAAAAACTCCTTATGTAAATGCTGCTGTATATAGTATTTCAAAAAAAAAAGAAGGAAAAGTTCAGGCATGTTCAAAAATAAAAAGCCTGCAAGTATGTACAAAGTCAATAAGCATGCTTGAGTTCCAAAGTCAAATATGTGAGCCTGCAGCAGGATGACTTGACTACACTGGTCTTGCATCCCGGGATAGGTAGCTACACTGGCTGCCGTCCATTCTTCTCTTCACCCCCTCCTCTTGAGCTGGTTGCCACTTGAACTTAGAAGGGAATACCCCGCTCCTCGAGGATGGAGTTGCTGGATTGGGGAATCATTGGGTTGTCGTACTGGAGAAGTCAGTTTCTTTGTCATTCTAGTTGGGGAGAGCCACCATCACTTACACTGTACAAGTCAGATTCATAGTCGTAAGAGTTTGCGTATGAGTTGAGATATTTCTGACGTGGCTATTGAGGAGACTTGGACAGAGCTTTGAGATTCTCGAAGACTGTGGGATTTCAAATTCGGTTCTCAATAAGGTTCCGCCCGCACTAAAAATTCCAAAGGTCCGACTTAAGATCCAAACTTTGATTTTGTGAAGACAAGTTTGACAATTAAATTTAGTCCATCTTTCTTCTTTTTCTTTTCTTTATTTTTCTTTTTCTGCACTTATTGCATAAGTGTTTGCTAGGGACTAGCAAAGGCAAGTATAGGGGGATGATGAATCCACATTTCATCATCTTAATTCTATCATTTTGGCCTTAAAAACCCTAGTAAACGCGTGTAAATATGCGTAATTCATGCATTTTAGCATTCATATATATATATATATATATATATATATATATATATATATATATGTGTGTGTGTAAATATTGTATAAAATGCGGTTTTTAAAGCCAAAATTATAGAATAAAGAAAAGAAAAGAAAAAGAATAAAATATTGCAAATATTTTATGACCCGAAACCCCGAGACCTAGGCATCTTGATGAATAGGTCGACAAGGAATAAAGTAGGGGGAGATAAGGTCAAAAATACAGATAAAATACATATACCTTTTATTCATTCTTTATTCATTTTGGGACCTATTTTTGGTTCCACTTTTTATACATCAAATAAAGAAACTTTGTATATGAAAGTTGTAGATAATTTTATAAAGAAAAATATAAAATTGAAAAATAATGTACAGATAAAAAGTTATGGTCTGAATAAAAATCCAGAATCCCAACTTCCCAGACCCGTATCTCACAACTGACAACTCCAAATGCAGCATACTCACCTTTAATTGAATATAGAAGAAAATAAGCTATTTAATGGCGGTGGTTTCGCATTTGGCGGAGCTACGATTTGAAAGTTGAGTTTTGGACCCTCATTGTATACTTGTACAGATTGAAATATTCAATTTATTATTCATTCATTATTTTTGTATTTTTATATTTTTTATAATGTTGTAAATTATAATTATAATAATTATGTACATTAAAATGGGAATAAAAACATAAATACAACTCAAATAAAAATACTTGTATACTGAAAACATAGGTATAATACATGCATCTATACCTATACAAATAACAATTTCATTTTATTAAGGGTATAAAATATATCAGAAAAATAAAATAAAAATATATCTGTGTACATAAAAGTATGCTATAATTTTAGAAAATAACAAATAAAAACAATAGAATTAAAATACACAAAAGAAAAATAAAGTAGTGAAGTATATAGGTATTATACCTATAAAGGGGTAAAAAGTGAACTCATTAAAATAAGCCTCATAAAAATAAATAAAATTCATAATAAAATACTTCATAAATTAATAAACAAATTTTATTTTTTAACCAAATTGAAATTCGTCCATTTACTATTTTATTTCGATTTTTGAAAATGTTTTTTCCTGGTTGGTCCACGTGGACCAACCAGGTTGGTCTGACAGTTGACCTCGGTCAACTGTCTGACCTACTCTTCCAGGGTTGTCAGATGCACGTTTGACCCCTCTTCTCGCCATTTTCTAGGCCCGCTCTTGCACCAAATCGTGTCGACTCCTTCAGACTTTTTGCTCCTCGATTAGTGGTGAATCACGCCCAAGTGATTCCTTGGGCTGAGGACCACTAATCGAGGCGTTCTCGCCCTCGTCTTCCACGCCCGTCGTAAACCATACAAAATGAGCCTCCCGACTTCGATTCAAAATTAATCCTTCTTCCGCCACTTTCTTTCGCAAACTCCTACTTCTTCATGCTCCTCGTGACAGGGGGAGTTGAATCGACCCGGGGTTCGTGAGGATTTGTGTAGAATCGAAGAGATTCGACCCTCGCCGGAGCTCCGCCGTGCTTCATCGCCCGTCGTCTCTGGTGAGTTTCTTCCTCTTTTCTCTCCATTTCCTTGTAGCCTTAGCCTAGCATAGCTTAGATCTATAACAGTTTTGAGTTTCGTTTAGTCGATCGCCGTGAAATCTCAATCGAAGCCACAACGGAGCTGAGCTCCGCCCGTTGCCTCCGACCACTCCGGTGATCCTCCTCCATCCTAAACACATCCATCCTTCTCCTCTCTGCTCCGTCATCACGCCGCACCCTTCCAGATCCCTCGGTCTCGCTCAGATCGAGCCTTCGAGCTCCCCTCTCCGCCGCTCGCCGGAGCTCTTCGCCCGCACCACCTTACGCCTCATTTGAACCATCGGACCCCACCATCTTGTTCGCCTGGATTTTGTGTGCCTAACCTTGCAGGTCTGAGCCCAAGAGAAGGCTCAATTGACCTTCGACGACCCCAGGGCCAGCCGTCCAGGTCACCTCCGCCGTCCGAGCACCTCCGACCGCCTCCGCCTTGCCGGAGACCATCAGCTGACGCGGGAGGGCCCCAGGATCATTTTGCCTCTGATCCTAGGGCCGGAGCGGCCGTGTGTCGGCCGAAATCGCCGCCCGAAGTTCACCGGGGAGAAGTTCTTCGTGAACTCCTCCCTGCCGTTGGATCGACCGCCTGCTCCAGACGCCACGCCAGCCGTCCGATCGCCCTTGCCTCTCCGCCGTTGGATCGAGCCTCAAAGGTCTAATCGCAACCGTCCGCGACGAAGGGGTATCCGCCGTCGGATTCCCGCCACGTGTCCAAGTGGGACGCCATCGGCCGAACGATCGAACCTCGTGGGTATTTTGCATTCTTAACCCACGACCTTTTGTTTTTAACGTTTAGTCCCGTAACTTTCATTTGTAGTTTAAAAAGTTTTGTAATAATTGCACGTAGACCCTCACAGTTTCACTATTTGCACTTTAATCCGCGCCACGTCACCTCACGTGACTGGGGCGCGTGACCTTTGGGTATTTTGCATGTTAGGCCCAGAACTTTCGGTTATTTGCAATTTCGTCCCTGTGCGTAGGAAATATAATATGTTTTTGGAAATATTGCATGTATGCCCATCCGGTTTTCATTAATTGCAATTATGCCCCTGTAAATGTTGTTTCACGTGACCTGTGCGTGGTTTTGCGGTGAAATTTGCAGCTGAAACCTTGAATGTTTTCATAATTCCATTTATGCCCTTGCCAGGCTTAGGAATTTTGTGTGCTTAACTTATTTATTTCATACCTCTTTTAATTGCGAAAAATTCTTAAAAAATAGGGTTAAGCTCCTGTGTGCTTCTATTTTCACGCTATATTTTTAGTTTTGGATTTTATCTTATTTTCATATTTATTAAAAATCAAAAACATGCTTTTTCTCTACTGTCTCGCTTAGAAAATGCCAAAAAAATATTAAAAAGTCTCTAAAAATTCCAAAAAATTCCATAGTGTCTATTGTACTATATTTTAGTTGCAGACCAAAATTCACTAAAAATCTCAAAAGAAAAACCTTAAAAATTTAAAAAGACTCTAAAACTTCAAAAAAATTTATAAAATTAAAGAAAACTCTAAAAAATACAAACTCAGTTCCTGTTTGCCCTTTATTTTGCTCTCTTTATTTGAAAAATAGTGTGAAAAATTTTGATTGCTGTTTGCTATTTTTAAGCTTCATTTTGTTTCCAGCCAGCCCATTTTCCACTGTTTTCTATTGTTTTAGTATCTTAAAATACCAAAAACACTTAGAAAAATCCCCAAAAATCACAAAAACAGTAAAAAATCCTAAAAATACTAAAAACATTTAATTTCTGAATTTTTGGTTATTTTTGTGCATTTTTATAAATAGTTGACCTTGTCTTTTATTCCTTTGTTTTTATTTTCCTATATTGAAAAAGAAATAAAAAAATATAAAATATAAAATTATAAAAATTAGAAAATTAAAAATCAAAACACAAAAATTAAAAAAATTAAAAATTAAATAAAAAATTTAAAACCCACAAAAATTCTAGATTGGATAAGTTGCTTATTAGACCTAGGTTTGGATTTTTATCTATGCTCTACACCTTTGCTTCTTGAGTTCGACCCCTACTTGCTTGCCATTGTACGTCTTTAGTAGGGTATAATAAATTTTAATCCTTGCTGTTCATTCTCTGATTGATTGTGTGGGTTAATTGTTGGAGATCGAGGAGGCTTGAGTAGTCGCATCAGCGACAGTGAGTCTGATTTGTCAGACCGCTATTTAGCGGCTTTCGCTTTTCTCGCTTTTCATTAGGCGTGATCCGACGGCAGATATCTTCCACTTATGCCACGTGTTGCGATCTCGCGCGATGATGACGATTGGACACTAACGTCCAGGATTAGAAGATCACATCATGATGGACAGTTCTGGCACGCTTTATCCAACACACACTGCTTCACTCCAAGAACAGTTCCAGATCCGACGGCTCAAGATGGCGGTGGAGGAACTGGTGAAGAACTCCGGCCGGCTGAACATCAGTCGGCTCTCGCGACCCCGCCAAGGCTCCTCCGACAATGCTTTGGTAGGGAATCTGCTCCTGCACGTCATTCGCAACTCGGAGAGGCTTCAGCTGATCATGGAGGCTTTCAATGGAACCCGGGCATGCGAGGACACCTGGAGGTATTCCTGGAGAGTCGCTGGGGCGTAGATGCCCCCTTCCTACCGCGAAACCTGGGTAGAGAACACAGAAACACTCGTGCGGTGCGTGATGGGTTGTTATTGGTGGATATAGGCGATTGATGAGGCAGAGCGGTGAAAGATGGTGGAGGTCAGAGAAGAGCTTCGGCGTGGATATTTAGATGGATTCGCGGCTCAAAAGCTTGATCAAACCTGTAATGAAACTACAGAGCTAAAGCCTAGTCCTACAGCTAGCTAAATAGCGAAGAAAAACAAGCAAAAAGTACCTCGACTGGCCGAGAAAGCCAAGAGATAGGCCTCAACGGCGAAGCTCGCCGGAGGTGGTTGGATACGCCCAATCAACTCGTCAAACGCCTCCCTGATTGGCTGGAGGTGGTGCTGTCACCACCACCAGTCCGGAGCACAAGAAAGGGGAGAAGAGATGGGTCAAATGGGGTTCAAAAAATCAATGGAAGCTCGGAGGGGTTTTTGAATGAGATGCGTGACATGGCTCAAAGATCGAAGGCGGCAGCTCGATGCAGCGATCCAAAGCCCGATGGGAGGCTTGGGCGTGAATCACCACAGATCGAGGAAAAACAAGGGCCCGATGTGAGATGGTGAAAGGCGTGGCCCCCAAAATTCGGAGAAATCGATGAAAAACCAATGTTTTGACACATGCAGGGGGCGGGGTCAACTCTCCGGCCCTCCAGGTTGGTCCACGCGGACCAACCAGGAAAAAAGCCTGGAGAAAAGAATTGAAAATTCATTTAAAAATAATAAATGATTTAATTAATGTTAGATTATTAAATGAATAATATTTATTATTTTTTGAATTATTTTATTACGATTTTTATTTATTTCTTAGAGGTTTAAAAATAGAAGTTCCCTTTTAAGGGCTATATAGGTATATTTATCTATATATTTTAATATTTTATTTTTATTTGGTATTTTTAATTTTATTAATTTTGTTTAAATTTTTAACTTATTTTTATATACTTAAATATATTTTTAGTTTATTTTTCTGAAATATTTTATACAATTAAATAAATAGAAGTATTAATTGTATAGGTATGTTTATAGGTATTATAGCTATGTATTTTATACAAGTAATTTATTTTATGTTTTCTTTAGTGTTTTATTCTTGTTTTAATATGTATAAATAATATTTACAAAATTATAAAAATATAAAATTATAAAAATAATAAATAATAAATAAAATGGATATTTTAATCGGTATACATATACAATAGGGGTCCAAAAGCTAACTTTCACACCGTTGTTTAGAAAAATATGAAACCACCTTCATTAAATATCTTATTAAAAATTATATACAATTAAAGATGATTTTGATACATTTCAAGTTTTTATTTGAGAGATACAAGTCTTAGAAGTTTGGTTTCTGAAATCTTATTCAGATCATAACTTTTTATCTGTACATTATTTTTGTGTGAAATAAATTTTGTATTTTTCTATATTTAATTATCTACAACTTTTATGTTCAAAGTTTCTTTATTTGAAGTATAAAAGTGGAGCTAAAAATGAGCCCCAAAATGAATAAAGAATGAATTAAATAAAAGGTATTTTATTGGTTTTTGGCCCTTATCTCCCCATACTTTATTCCTTGTCGACCTAGTCATCGAGATGCCTAGGTCTCGGGGTTTCGGGTCATAAAATATTTGCAATATTTTATTATTTTTCTTTTCTTTTCTTTATTCTATAATTTTGGCTTTAAAAACCTTATTTTATACACATTTTACACAATAATGCATGAATGATAAAATGCCTAAATTAACGGTTTTTACTATTTACATGCATTTACTACGTTTTTAAGGCCAAAATGATAGAATAAAGATGATGAAACATAGATTCATCACCCATCCTAAGTTGCTTGACCAGTGTAGCCAAGTCATCCGGCTGCATGCTCACATGAATACTTTGACTTTGAAGCTCAAGCTTGATTATTGAATACATGCATACTCCGATGGGAATTGATTTTTCTTGATTTTTGCTCATCTAATTTTTTACTATGTACAACAACATATACATACAGACTTTTTTCTCTTGAGCCAGTAGACTATTCCTCTTTTGAAGCATTATTGTAACCCACAACTTCCGTCATTATACCTCATGGCTACTGGATCGGGTTGGGGTACAATGACCACAAATATGTGACTTCTAATGTTTCCATTAGCTTGTGTCTCCTATATGCAAATCTATCCCTCTACCACTTAAACTGGGTTGAGCAAGGTGCAAGGTGCATGTGTGTGATGATTACATATTATGCTGGTATAATACCATACAAATTACATGAAGAATCCCGTTAATATCTTACACATACACCTCAATACCACTTAATCCAGATATTATTTATTTTATAAATACAATGGGAAAACCACCTCCAAAATGCACAATTGATTTAAATGAACAAATTCTCTCCTCTACATTAATTATATAATACCACATTCGAGTCATTCAATTTATCATTGAAATACTTTATGTATCCAAACAAAAATTGCATGATCATTAAATAAAACATCACATTCAACCACACATATTTATACACCCAATTTGGCTCTACACATATTTTGTTGGAAAGAAAAGAGGAGGGAGATTAGTATGAAATGACCACTATTTATTCTCATGCATAGAGCCCACCCACATTACACATTTCCCATGCCAAAAAAACCAACGTGATGCATGCATCCTCTTTATTCTTCTCTCTCTCTCTCTCGCCCATGCAACTTCCCCATGCATGTATGAATTTATATTTTTGTCTTTATATACATGAGATGAAGACCTTTCAAAAGTCAAAGGATGCATATAGCATCCATAAAAGGAGGAGTCCCCCAAGGCACCAAAGGGGGCGCGTGACCTCTCCCTCAACGCAAATCTCTCTTTCCTGGCACAAGTTCTCTCGTCCCCGACTTTCCCTCCTCCTTCCTCTGCACGTACGGCTATCCCCTTCAGCCTGCACCACCTTGCGCAGCCACCGGCTTGCGCTCACCTCCTCCGTGCAGTCCGGCTCCATCTCCGCGTACTCCAGCCTGTGCGGACCTCCTCCGTGCTCGTCTCCACACCTCCATCTTCACGTAGCCGCTATCTCGCGACTCCACCGTCGTCTCCGAAAGCTCCAATTGAGAAGACTTCTTCCCCATCTTTATTTACCTTTTGAATTTTCCTTTAGTCATTTTATTTAAGTTGAACTTGAAGAAAATAACTCTCATGTTATAAGTTCTCTTGTTTTTTTATATTACTTGTTTTGTTTAAATTGAACTTGGAAGCATTCTTATTTTGTAATGTTCTTTCTCAACTCTAAGTTGCCTTAAATATTTCAAGTTTACCTTCCATTATTTTGTTTTGAAACATTGCAAATGTCATCTTATTTCTTCTATCTTAATTTGCAATTCTATCCCCATCTTCTTATTTAGTTGCACTCATGCACTCCTTCATTTACTTTAAGTTCTAGGAAGTATTTTCACCGTAGATTGCATTCTCTCATAATTTTTCTTTCATCGCAATAGATTAAAATTTGCGTCAAGTTTGAAAGAAGAACAATAGTTGCGAGATTGCTTAGTCCCTGTGGATACAAACCTCTACTTGCACTATACATCTCATATATTTTCATCATGCTTGTAGTTGTAATATTATTTGTTTGATTACGGTTTTTCGTGGAACAACAATGACATGGTAAAACCAACTTTTTAAACAGCGCAAAATCGTTTCAACATTTTGGCGCCGTTGCCAGGGACAAGGCAACATTTGTAATTTTTTTCTCCATTTTAACCTGTTTTCGATATTCTAATCTGTGCATTTTTTTATTTCAGGTACTTGAACTCTGAAAAAGAAAAAAAGAAGAATCCATGCATTTTTTTAGCGAACTTGTAATTTGTTCTAAGTACTCCTTTTCGGGAAATCTCGCCATCAACAGGACAAAACATTACAGATTTAGCACCAGAAGTGCAGGAACTATGAGCCTCATTTTTCATTTAGGCATTCTAAGATTTACATTTCTTGCATTTGTTTGCGCATCGAATTAAATCGAAAAAAAATTAAAAAATAGTTCTTGATTGCATCATCTCTGTGGTCTTCTCCCTCTGTGATAATCTAATTCAAAGACCACCAAATCATGTTTTGATCATATAAAAAGATAGGCTTGAAAGATCACTGCAGTGGTCCGAGCAAAAGCATACAAAAATTTGATTGCTTGTTTGATGCAAATGGTGAATTACACAAAACTCACAAGCACATAGAATCCTAGGATAGAGACAAAAATCTCCGGTGCTACGTGGGATTGCAGAGAGAAATCGTAACTCCTCAACACGTTGGGCATAGGTTCTTGTGGGAAGAACAGATCATTAATCTGAGTACCGTACACTGGATCCCCCAACCGGATTAGGACATCGATTTCTCACAATCTTCCACACCCACCTCTTCATTAAGGACTCTTAATTCTCTGATAATATTTGTTGAATTACTAAATTAAAATCGAAAAGATAACCACTTCCGCGGTAATTTTTGTGTGAGTTGGTGAATCAACAACTTGTCTGGTGTTTGTGTTGTGTATACTAGGTCGTAGGTCTCTGAAAAATTCATTGCAACAACCCTTAGATTACGATCCAATCTATAGACTTAAATCTCACCCATCTTGTTCGAGTGAAAAAAATCTGAGAACACACCCGATATAGCTGATATGGGAGAAGAAAACCGCCCGAATCCCATGGACCTCATCCTCCAACAATTACAGCTTCTGAGAGAGGAAAATGCCACCATTCGCCAAGTCATAACTCCTCTGAATAGGGGACCACCCATAAGCACACATTACAATCCGACCCTTAAAGATCCAGTTCATTGGGTCCATATCCCACATGAGGTAGCAGACTTTGAAATGAAACCTACATCCATCCCTCTGATCCCAAAATTTTACGGAATCGAAAGTGAAGATCCTTTTCTTCATATCCAAGACTTTCGAACAACTTGTGACACGATGAGTATCCCCGGAATAAAAAGAGAGTGCATCTACATGAAGGACTTCACATTCTCTCTAAAAGAACGAGCTCAACAGTGGTTGAGGAATTATGGGATCCCTATCACTTCATGGGATACCTTGAGAGAAGCCTTTATAAAAAATTTCTTCCCCGTAGGAAAAACCAATGCCCTAAGACAAGCCATATCTTTCTTCAAATAGAAGACCAACGAACCCATTCACAAGGCTTGGGAATGCTTCAAAGAGCTACTTAAGAAATGCCCTCATCATGCAATCCTAAAGTGGAAATTAGTTCAACTATTCTATGAGGGCATAGACACATCTTTCAAGAGAGTCATAGATGGATCATGTGATGGTAACTATATTAGCCGTGACGAACACTTTGTATGGACATTATTTGAGAACATGGCTGACAACTAAGAGAACAGCTCTTCCATTGAGCAATATAGCGGCCATGCGAAACCAGTACACAGAGTCAATAAAGAGAAAACCATCAATGAATCGATCGAGGAAAACAATGATAAATGGAAAACTCTATCCATGCAAATGGATCTCATGACCCAAGCCATAGAAAAATTGGCTATGAACAATTTCTCGAACAACGTCTGTGGTGTCATTTCTAACCTCATCATTCAAGAAGTTGACCACACCCCCTTCACCTATAATCAAGACATGATCCCTGAGACTGTGAATTGGGTACAAAGAAATCAAGGAGGGTCATATTCAAACATCCAAAATTCAGGATGGAGAGAACAACAGAATACTGGGTGGAAAGGACAATACAACAACCACTATCAGCCCAGACAACCGATAGCACCACCAGTGACCCAACCACCCACTTCTGCTGTGAATTTTGATGCCTTGGCTCAAGCTATACAACAACTTGCCATAGCAAAACAACATGCCACTGAAGCTCAACAACAAGACAACTCTGAGAATGCCCTCCAATTTACCGAGATCAGATCTTACATCCCAGCCTTGTCACCTCAACCTCTGCCGAATCCCAACACCAACAAGGCTAGCTCATCTGGAGTACTCCAAACTCACCACCTGCCGGGTCTTTCACCTCACCACCTGGCTTCCAAAACCAAAATCAATGATTTTTCACACCTCCTAGGATAGACCATTCAAATCAAGGGACCACACAGCAAGCACCTAGGAATCAAGTGAATTTTAAAACCCCAACCCGTTCAAACCAATATGCTAATGCTATAACTCTGAGAAACGGGAAAATCACATCTGCTTTCTCCAAACCCCTTGCTTTTGAGGATCAAATAGAAATTGAAGAAGAAATTGATGATGAAGAAGAATCAATTGAGACAACCATGCTTCCTCCTTCCTCCCCAACCATAACCATCCCCTTTCCTGGAGCTCTTCACCGAAGAAAGACTCGATCATCCACCATCGATACAGAGCTAGAAAGCTGTTCTTAGACATTGTCATCGAAATCCCACTCCTGGAAGCCCTCGAACAAGTCCTAGCCTTCTCCCGCTTCTTAAAGGAAAATGCACACCAAAGTGGAAAGGGAAAGAATAAGAAGGATTAAGAAGAGACTGAAAAGTATGTGCTTCCACAAGCTACATCAAATGTCATTTCCCAATTCTTGCCCACCAAGAAGAAAGATCCAGGGGCACCCTTGGTTAAATGCATAATCAGTGACTTGAAATTCGAGCATACTCTGTTGGATAATGGCGCCTCGATTAATCTCCTCCCTAATGCTATCCTAAAGTACTTTGACTTAGGGAAACTAAAACCTGTCTCGATGATTTTATAAATGGCTGATCGTTCGGTGAAGAGACCAATAGAACTTCTTGAGGATGTCATCGTCACCGTTCAAGGACATCAATTTCCCGTGGACTTCATTGTGATGGATATGGATCCCGCTAATACACTGAGTGAAACACCCATCATTCTGGGAAGACCCTTCTTAACTACTTCCAAAGTACATTTTGATTATGAGGAGGGCAAAGTAGAATTTAAAATCAATGGCAAGATCGTCCTTGTTGATCTTGTCAATCCAACTTCTATTGATTCCGAGACCGAAGACTGTGGTTGGATAGAGAGTTGTGTTGTCCTTGACATACAAGATGACTTTGCTCCTAAGAATCTCTCCAAAGAACCTTTAGAGGTTAGTCTGAACACTTCTAGATCCACTTATAAGGATACCTCTCATGAAATTGCCACATACAATCTGAATCTCGCACTCGAAGCTCCACCATGCCCTCTCACCGGACAAGAAATTAATGAGCTTGATAATTCCTGAGACACACTAAACTCTGAACTTGCATCGACCTCAGCCATAATCATGCCCATGATGGAGCCACATTTTGAGACCATTTCTGTAATAGATTCATCAGAAGAAACTACACCTCTGACTCCACTGACATCCATTGTCGAATTGGAACCCCTTCCCCAAGATCTGAAGTATGCTTTCCTTGATGATGCACGCACTCCACCAGTCACCATCAATGCCAACCTATATCACATATAGGAAAGCCAACTCATGGAGGTTTTGAAAAGAAATTCCCAGGCTATTGGATGGAAGATAACTGATTTGAAAGGAATAAGCCCGGCATTCACCACATATATCTGGAAAATGATAGTAAACCCTCTTGAGAAATGCAAAGATGATTAAATTCCATTCTACGAGAGGTTGTGAAGAATGAAATCTACAAGTGATCAAGTGTGGGCATCATTTATCCTATTGCTGATAGTCCTTGGATCAGTCCTCTCGAGGTTGTCCCCAAGAAAGCTGGATTGATAATCGTCAAAAATGAAAAAGGAGAGGACATACCCACCCGAGTAGCCACATCTTGGAGAGTCTTTGTCGATTATAAGAAACTCAACAAGGCTACCCGAAGAGATCATTTCCCGCTGCCATTCATTGACTAAATCATCGAGAAGCTAGTCAGAAAAGAATTCTTCTACTTTTTGGATGGATATTCCGGTTATAATCAAGTGACCATAACACCAGAAGATCAAGACAAAACCACTTACACTTGTCCCTTTGGGACTTATGCCTTTCGTCGCATGCCTTTCGAATTATGTAATGCCCCAACAACCTTTCAAAGGTGCATGATGAGAATTTTCACCGTCATGATCAACGATTTCATGGAAGTATTTATGGATGATTTCTCTATTTTTAGGGACTCTTTTGAGGAAACACTCAGGATAGAGTCCTGCAAAAATGCATTGAAGTAAACATGATATTGTCTTGAGAGAAATCACACTTCATGGTGAAGCAAGGGATTATGCTAGGAAACATTGTGTCAAAGAAGGGGATGGAAGTGGATATATCGAAAATGGAGACCATCACCCACTTAGGCCCACCCGTGAATATAAAAGGAGTTCGATCCTTCCTAGGTCACGTCGGTTTTTACCGTTGATTTATCAAGGATTTCTCAAAAATTTTCCGCCCTCTCACCAAACTACTTGAAAAGGGCCAAGATTTCACATTCATTGAGGAAGCATTCGAGTCCTTCAATACACTAAGGAAAATCATCACTGAAGCACCCATACTATAGCCCCCTGATTGGAACTGTGAATTTGAAATCATCTATAATGCTTATGATCATGCTGCTGGGGCAATATTGGGTCAAAGGAAAGATGGAAAATCCTATGCCATCCACTATGCCAACAAAACCCTGGATGATGCTCAAAAGAACTACATTGTGACTGAGAAAGAACTGTTGGTTGTGGTATTTTCACTAGAGAAATTTCGATCTTCCATCTTAGGGTCCCATATCATAATCTACACAAACCACTCTGCTCTCAAATACCTCTTCACAAAGAAAGATGCCAAGCCTAGACTGATTATGTGGTTGCTGTTGCTACAAGAATTTGACCTAGAAATCCGAGATAAAGCAGGAGCAAAGAATATTGTAGCTGATCACTTATCGAGGCTTCCCTCATCATCTTCACTAACCGATTACGTGGTCCCAATTTCTGAAAGTTTTCTTGATGAGAATATAATGTCTGTCTCTCAACTCCCTTGGTATGCGGACATCGTCAATTACCTTGCCACTTCCACATTTCCTTATGACTGGCCAAAACATAGAAGAGACAAAACCAAGGCCCAAGCCCGATATTATCATTGGGAAGAACCTTTTCTCTTCAAAGAAGGCACTGAATTAATTTGGAGACGTTGTATCCCTGAATCTGAAGTCTCTAGTGCCATATCTCACTGCCACACTTCTGGGTGTGGAGGACACCATTCAGGGAAGCGCACAACCACTAAGGTCTTACAATGTGGTTTCTACTGGCCTATACTCTTTAAGGATGTCCATCATTTTGCTCAATCTTGTCCTGCCTGTCAGACCAATGGAACAATGATCCGACACAACATGATGCCCCTCTAACCCATACATATAGTCGAAATCTTTGATACTTGGGGAATAGACTTCATGGGACCTTTCACCACATCACAAGGATATCAACACATCCTACTCGCCGTTGACTACATGTTCCGTTGGGTTGAAGCCATTCCCATCGCGCTGCTGATAGCGCCACTGTTGTCAAATTCCTGACCAACCTTTTCTCTCGATTTGGATTACCAACGGTGGTCATTAGTGATGATGGAACCCACTTTCTGAATGCTTCAGTAAAGAATTTACTTAATAAGAATGGAGTCGAACACCATGTCTCAACTGCCTATCACCCACAGACAAATGGAATGGCTGAGCTATCAAACCGAGAAATCAAGACCATACTCCAGAAAATTGTCCGCTCTCATCGTAAAGACTAGTCTCAACACTTGCCTTCTACTCTCTTGGCCTACCATACAGCCTTCTGCACCCCCTTAGAAATGAACCCATACCGATTGGTCTATGGAAATCCATGCCATTTACCCATTGAGATTCACCACAAATCACTCTGGGCAATCAAGAAATGCCATTTGGATTATGATGAGGCTGGAAAAAGAAGATTATTGGATCTATCTGAATTAGAGGAATTAAGATCACAAGCCTATGACAACAACTTGTTGTACAAAGAGAAAATCAAAATATGGCATGATGCAAACACTTCAAGGAAAACATTTCAGGAAAATCAAAAAGTATGGCTTTTCAATGCAAAATTGAAACTATTCCGAGGAAAGCTGAGATTGAAGTGGAAAGGACCATATACTGTAATCCAAGTCTTTGATAATGGTTCAATAGAAATTTGTGACCCACACACCAAAGCCACTTTTAGAGTCAATGATCAAAGACTAAAACCTGTTGTTAAACCATCTGGTCCCATGCATTCTGCACAACATACCTTCTGCAGGAAAAGTAAGCCACAACATCGCCGAGCTGAGGCGTTAAATCATGCATTCTCGTAAGTCTCTCCTCACATGTATCTTTTATCTTTACTCTTTTTTCCGCATATTTTTACTACATTGTATTAGATAAGTATGGGGTTATACTTTTTTATCTAAAAAAATCACAAAACAAAAAAATATCTTGCCACCCAATCTGATGGTCCTTTTGTTCACCACGAGGACATGGTTTTTGATAAGCATGGGGGGGGGTGGTATCTGCATGTTTTCAAAATATTTTTTCAAAAAAAAAGAAAAAAAGAAAAAGAAGAAAACCACCAAGAATATGGCCTTCCCAATTTTGTTGAGAAAACAGATCTTCACTGCATAGATTATAGACTGAGGCTGAGTTGACCGTAATCCACTTAACTTCATCAGAATTTCACTAGGCATGAGTTTTTAAGCTTTCTTTAGGCCCATATGGATTTATTCTCTCAGTTCCAATGACTCTACTGGTGAATGAACTTCTGTATCTAACTAGATCACCTGAGCAACTAGTAGCACTCTTAAACTCTTCATTGGATATTAAGCAACTGCACATTCCACTTAGCTTGATTGAGTTTATTTTACGAGATACAATTACAATCTAGTTGAGGTGAGGAGTTGTCCTCTTGGTTTGTGCCAATGCTTGAACCTTGTCTATAGTCAGTGAAGGAACTTGACTTAGGAGCAACATGATCTCCCTAGTCTAAGTATGTCAGCAAATAAGCCAGTATCGTGCCTCCAAAGTCAATATTAAGTCGATACTACCTTTGATGCCAAACCCAAAGCAAAAATAACACAAAAGGTATATCACAATACAAAAGAATGCCAAAAACCACCAATCATGCAAAGGTGTGCGAAGCAAAAGCAATGAAAGAAGACCACCAAATAACCTTTCTCCACCAACAAGCTGCGGTAGCAGCCCAATGATGCTACCTAATTTCTTAAAAGAGGCATAAAGAGGCCCAGGGTTATGCTCTGCAAAAGGAAAAAATGAGAGCAACAGACCAAAGCGATCTACGGAAAACCCCAAAAATTAAGTCCCATTCTCCAATGAATTATGATCTATTTTTTTATGCTGACATACTTGGGTGAAAAGAGAATATGCCTGAATTCAGGCGAGGACTGAGACTATATGTGTAGGGAATCATTCGGTAACTTGATAGATTGTGCTGTTAGCTCGTTCTCTTGACTCACGAAAGCTACAACTACACTAACACTGTTTATATCCATTCAAGGTCAAAGAGAATACTTGTTGCTTAGGGATGAGCTGACTTAATCGACCTTCTGAAACCATGTCTGATTTTGTTGGAACTGAAAGACTGTTGAAAGCTAAAAACTTAAGTCAAGTTGATAATTCGAACAAACATTTAATCCATGGGTCGACTCTTCTGAAGTTTATATATTTGTGTAGTATTGATCTGAAGACTCAAAAGACTTTGTGAGTATGTCTGCTGCAAACCATCAACTAATTCACCTTGATTATTTATCTCATTATTATTTATCTTATTCTTGCTCGAGACTAACAAGATTTAAGCATAGGGGTGTAATGATTACATATTATGCTGGTATAATACCATACAAATTACATGAAGAATCCCATTATTATCTGACACATACACCTCAATACCACTTAATCCAGATATTATTTATTTTACAAATACAATAGAAAAACCACCTCTGAAATGCACAATTGATTTAAATGAACAAATTCTCTACTCTACGTTAATTATATAATACCGCATTCCAACCATTCAATTAATCATTGAAATACTTTATGTATCCAAATAAAAATTACATGATCATTACATAAAACATCACATTCAAGCACACACATTTATACACCCAATTTGGATGTACACATATTTTGTTGGAAAGAATAGAGGAGGGAGATTAGTATGAAATGACCACTATTTATTCTCATGCATAGAGCCCACCCACATTACACATTTCCCATGCAAAAGACACCAACGTGATGCATGAATCCTCTTTATTCTCCTCTCTCTCTTGCCCATGCAACTTCCCCATGCATGTATGAATTTATATTTTTGTCTTTATGTGCATGAGATGAAGACCTTTCAAAAGCCAAAGAATGCATATAGCATCCATAAAAGGAGGAGTCCCCCAAGGCACCAAGGGAGGCACGTGACCTCTCCCTCAATGCAAATCTCTCTTTCCTGGCACAAGTTCTCTCGCCCTGACTTTCCCTCCTCCTTCCTCTGCACGTACGGCTATCCCCTTTAGCATGCACCACCTTGCGCAGCCACCAGCCTGCGCGCACCTCCTCCGTGCAATCCGGCTCCATCTCCGCATACTCCAACCTGTGCGGACCTCCTCCGCGCTCGTCTCCACGCCTCCATCTTCATGCCGCCGCTATCTCGTGACTCCACCGTCATCTCTGAAGGCTCCAATTGAGAAGGCTTCTTCCCCGTCTTTATTTACCTTTTGCATTTTTCCTTTAGTCATTTTTAAGTTGAACTTGAAGAAAATAACTCTCATGTTATAAGTTCTCTTGCATTTTCTTTATATTACTTATTTTGTTTAAATTGAACTTGGAAGCATTCTTATTTTGTAAGGTTCTTTCTCAACTCTAAGTTGCCTTAATATATTGCAAGTTTATCTTCCATTATTTTGTTTTGAAACATTGCAAATGTCATCTTATTTCTTCTATCTTAATTTGCAATTCTACCACCATCTTCTTATTTAGTTGCACTCACGCCCTCCTTCATTTACTTTATGTTCTAGGAAGTATTTTCACCGTAGATTGCATTCTCTCATAATTTTTCTTTCATCGCAATGGAAAAAAAATTGCATCAAGTTTGAAAGAAGAACGAAAATTGCGAGTTTGCTTAGTCCCTGTGGATATGAACCTCTACTTGCACTATACATCTCATATATTTTCGTCATTCTTGTAGTTGTAATATTATTTGTTTGATTGCAGTTTTTCGTGGAACAAAACAACGTGGTAAAATCAACTTTTTAAACCGCGTAAAATTTCTTCATGCAAGTTAGGTCAATGTTTACACGAGTCTTGTGTGTTCCCAAATATTTTACTTAGGCAGTTAAGACGACATTGAACCAAGTCTTGTGTTCTTAAAGAATTAAGTCTACCAGACCTGAAGTGCCTCAATTCCAATTCACTTAAGGTTCCTGTGAATAAGTGGATTAAGCTCCAACCAAGCTCCAATCTTCGAATTTTACTTAGACTTGTTCAATTATTATTGTCCATCCGAAAAATGCAAATGTTATGCACAATGCAAAAATATTTTTGTGATGCACTTTTTTGGTTTTGAACTTTTCATGGATTTTTGAAAAAGTTTTGCAAATTTTTATGCAATTTTTTAAAGTATTTTACATTTTTTAATAGATTGTTTATTTTTGCAAATTTTTAGTGGTTTTGAAAAATAAAAGAGTTTTAAAAAATAATTATGAACAGATATTTACATAGGAATCCATTTGTTATTTTCAAGAATTGAGGTGAAGAATTTACACAATGTATTCTCAGGTTTATGTACAAGGTTTCTAAAGAATTTGAATATGTATATGGTTCTCAAAGTAATTTAAAAATATTTTTACAAATAGTTTACAAACTTTATTTTGAAAAATAATTTGACAAATAGTTTTTAAAAACTTTTACAAAATTTGATTATCATTTTACAAAGATTTTTCAAATAGCATGCATAGATTTTTCAAATTATTTTTGCAACCATTTTCAAATCATTTGCAAATAGATTTTCAAAACATTTTATCTAAAACAAAAAAAGATTTTTTTACAAACAAACCATTTTTAAAAGGTTTGAAAATATTTTACCAAACATTTGCCCAACGATTTTACAAGAGATTTTCCAATCATTTTTCAAACATTTTACAAAACATTATAAACTGATTTATTATTCATAATTACAAGGAATTTTGTGTGTTATTACTTTTATTAATTAGTCATATTATTTAAAAATATGAAAGTATGAGTTATGGCTAAAATATATACATTATGTATATCACCCCCTATACTTTGCTTGAGCTATGTCCTCGTAAATCAGAGGTAAAAGGAAGACATAACTTGTACCAAGTATTGGTGAGTCTATACTACAACGACAGAAGAATGAAGAATGAATGAATGAGAAGTCAACCGTCCTCCCTATACTTAGGATCAAGTAATTCTAAGTATAGCATACTGTATACCACATGCAGGGAGGGATGAGGGTGGTAATGAACATGTCCAGAACTCAGAGTGTCTCCCCTTATATTTAGGGTAAGATATCCCTAAGTATAGACATAAATATAAACAGGAGAGGAGACAAGTGAATGGATCAATGAAAAGAAATCGATAAAAAGGAAAAAATACGTTGAGAGAATGCTCGCATCACTCCCCCTATACTTAGGATACAAGAGCCCTAAGTAAATGTAACAACATAAGTGATGAAACAGAACGAAGAACGAGCACTCGACTCGTCCACCTCCCTTATACTTAGGACAAAGTGCGTCCTGAGCATGGAAAATGCATGTAACGAGGTGGATGAGAAAAACGGTAGACGGAAGGAATGAAATGAATGCGGTTATACAAGGCAACTGCACAATGATCAAGAAGGTAGAAAGTGTACCCTCTTGCGTGACCGTTGAGGGATGGATCTCAACAGGTTCAAGTCAATATCGAGGCCATCAGCTGACACATCCCAATTAGGATCGACATGGTAAATATCTTTAGTAGCCTAAAAGTAAAAAGGCACGAACTCAACAATGAAAGTAGTACAATCATGTTCATCTTGGGAGGTTTCTCCTAAATATGCCTTCTGCACTAAGGTGTCTATGGTGTAATTGTCACACATGTCATCAACACATCATCATGCATAAGAAGAGGGAACTTCAAGGTCTATGCTATCCCAGTTTTCCTCATTGAAGATGAATTCTCGAGTCTCAGTGTCATCCATGATCAAGCAAACCTCTCTGATATCATTACATAGGTCATAGTCCTCGGGGTCGCCTGACACGACACGCTCTCATAAGATGTCTGTCTCTGGTCCGTGATGGGTGCAGTGATCAAGACGCTCTTGTTGTCAGAACAAAAGTGTATCTCTCCAGATCCATAATAAAATACGGATCTCACTGAGGTGAGGAAGGGTCGTCCTAGGATGATCGGAGATCGCTCTACAGGAAGGGAGGTCTCCATGAGAAATACAATAAAATTAACACTGAAGCTCATGCCCTAGATATGAATGATGACGTTCTCAAGACTACCCCTCAACCTCTTTATTGATCCATCTGCAAATTGACAAATCATCATGGTTTCTTGAGAGGCCCGAGATGAAGAGACTATACCAGAGAGAACGGTATTATATTAATCGATGTGCCACCGTCAAGGAGAGTATGATCACAAGAATGCCCAGGAATGTCACATCTAACGAGGGGTGTACCAGTGTCCCCTTTCCTATAGAGTGGACGATGGGTGATGGCTAAGGCAGTGGCCATGGTGAGAAGGTATCGCTCGGATCGGCATTGTCTCTTTATCTTTTTGGTGGTGGGCACAAACAATTAGTTCATGGCCTTTTGAAGTGGGGCTTCAATAATGTTATGAATAGACACCGCCACTTCGGGGTGAATCAATATTTTTTTTAAGATTTTCTATCTCTTCAATACAAGGGAAGAGATCAGAACCATCATCTACACAAGGATGACTGCGAGCAGTCTGTACAGTGTCATCCTTGAGGGAAAAGGTGGAAATTGTGGTGTATATGTGTGTCAGCATAGGATATGGCAAGGGCACCCTCTCCTCATAAACCAACTCGGTAAGGTGTCTCCCATAATCCTTTTGTGTTTTTATATTTTTCTCATTTTTTTTATTTTGGGTGATTACAAGCTCTCATGGGTGTCCTCTACTGAATCCATGGCATAGGAAGATGAAGCGTCCGTATGGTTTTTATTTATAGTAGTGAGGTCATCTATCCTTTGCTTCATTTGCTCCACTACCTGGGTCACATACTCAAGAGTGGTATCCATAAGAGGTGACTCCAACAACTCAATCTCAGGTGGGTAAGATGGCGGGAAATGCAATGGTGAAGGTGGACAAAAATCAAAATCCGATGCCTTAAACTGTGGAGGAGGTACATATGTACAAAAAGAAAAGTCAGGAGCAAAGAACTCCTGATAAAATGGAGGTTGAGCTACCGGAGAGTAAGGAGGCTCCACAAAGTCTGGATAAAAATAACTCCAGTCAGCCATCATTGAAACAAAAGACGGAGATCAGGAGATCACAAAGGTCAAGTCAAGATATGTAAGAAAAAGGTGCAAATGCACAGAGGAGATTAAGTATGCATACAAACAAACACAAATATAAACAAACAAACCCCTCAATTCCCAAACTCAACACAATGATGACCATGAAAGCTCGGTCTTTTTCTCTTATCAAATTTCACAGTTGGGTGAGAAAACAAATATGTACAAGCTCACATGTGCAGTCACCTAGAGTGGTTGTGTTCTAGTCGGTGATGCATACTTACTAGAACATCGGGACCACTTCGTCTAACGTTCGAGGCAAGTGCTTCCAGCAATAACAGGGCCCAAGAGTCGACCCAAGCTCTTAAGGCAAAAGTCCATGGATGCGGTCTCTATTCCTTAGGTGTACGTGCCTCACTCGGTCTGATTTGCAACATGTGCACAATGAGGGGGTTACTCTCCCCAAAATAATGATTTTTCCTTAAGTTTATTTTAGGATCGAGCAGAGTTAGCAGTTCAAATTTTATTGATTATCCCTTTTTTAATATTTTTGAATGCACGAATACTAATAAGGTTCCAATTCCTTTAGTATCCTATGTTATCAAAATTAGATGGAGAGAGCGGAAAAGCAATGCAAGTAGAAATCAATAATGCGTGCTCAGGTAGATGGTGCTTACCTTGCCTCCAACTCTATATGTGCAGGATGCTAGACATGAATTAAAACCTACAATATATGCAATGCAAGCCGGTTAAAGTTACCTAAAACAGGAGTTGCTATTAACGTGAAGAACCAAGTGAATATCTAGAAAAGAAACCTAGATTCTGATCTTGGAGAATCCTTGGCGCTCGCCATAATGGGTCCTGCAAATGTTGCGTGGAGTTTCTCGCGATGCATGGATTCGAATCCAAATACTCGACAACTAATTTGTTCTAAGATCAAGCATGAAAATATAGGTACATGCAATTCAATTAGGGATTTGGACCTATTCTATCGAGCAAGCAAATCCTAAACTAGGGCTCAATCATACAAATCAAATAAAAAGAAAGGCGAAATACTCAAAATGCATGAAACAAAGAAAAAGAAAGGCAATGAGAATAATGAAAAATTCGACGAGGCCCCCAGGTGAATAGACACTCGGGCACTAGACCTTGAGAAGTGTGGCAGTGTCCAAATTGTTATAATTTAATTTATAAAAATAAATTAAAATCTCTCTCACACAAAATAAAAAAAAAGTTAAAAGAGTTTCTCTGCTCTACATCTCTCTACTCCTCTCTCTTGCTCTCTCCTGGTCGGCTCACAAGTGGAAGAGCCAACCTCCTCGTGGCTCGAGTGCGTCCACCTAATAAGAATAGGACTTCACCACACAGTCCTTTGCAAGAGAAACAACAATGAGATATGGGTTAGAAATAGTCAAATAAATATAAAAAATAAATAACACAAAAATAAAAGAAAAAATGAACAGTATAATGTACAAAAATGCTACAATCTGTTGCTCCTCGGTAATGCTGCCATTTGAAATCTCGTCAGCTATCGAGGAGGCAGTCGTACGGTCCACACAAGGTAGTACCGACAGTCATTGTGATGTCCACACACGAAGACCGACGAAATTCAACAATTAACCCACGATATAGATATGAAGCAATACAAGCAAATGTGTGGATCAAAATTTATTGTATACTACAATAAATGTGTGTATAGTGACAAACGGAGTAGGGGTCAAACACATGGAGACAAATCGATGTAGCAGACATATTAATTAGAAATAAATATGAATAAATAATATAGGTTTATTTATACAATATTCATTTAATTAAATAATGTTTTTGTGGTTTTTAAATAAATAAAATAATTCCTTTCTAATTATATATATTCATTTAATTTTATAATTTTTATTTTCTTTTTATATTTTCTTATTTTTAATTTCCCCTTTTTAATATATAATATGTACATATATATCTGTATGTATGTAATATGTGTAATATAAGGAGTATATAATATAATATATAATAAATATACAAAATTAGTGAAAACAAAAAAAATAGTCCTTTCTATTTTAAAGGTTTTAAAATATTTATAAGTTATTAGAATAATTAATAATTAGTAAAACTATATATAGGTGTATTATACGATCTAGAGTATTATAATTATAAATATAGTCAAAATTTACAAAATAAAATAATTTTGTATTTTTTAATATTTTTATTTTGTTTTTGTCATATAAGTACAAGGTTGATTCTACGAATATCCCAAAATATTTATAATAATATTTAAAGTTCATGGACTAAATAGAAATTACACAAATCGTAGGGGCTTTTATGCAAAATCGCCACTTTACATGTGACCGCACGTGAGGTGACACGGATTGGATCCAAATGTAGACATGGGAGAAATCAGGGGTTCCAATGCAATTTTACCAAAAGTTTTACACTAATTAAATAAGTTACATGACAAAAATAAAAAGACATAAACATGGGGTATGAAGTGTAAATTACCCCCAAAAGCACATGATCCAATGGCCGTGGACACGTCACTTGCCACGCGACGGCTCCTGGTGGCGCAATGGTGGTTCGCTTGGATGGCCAAGATTAGATCTTAGGACTGAGATCGACGGTGGAGGTGCGACACATCCAACAACAACTGGGGCTTTTAGAGGCGATGCGAGACCCAACGACCCTGGACCCCTAGAAGAATAGAGAAGAACAAGGCTGAGGGCGAGCTTCAATCGACGTTGCTAGGCTACTTCGACCACCTAAAGCTGATCCAAGGGCTGCAAAATGGAGCTGGAAGCTCCCCACGGTTGCTGGCGATGCTAAAGAAGTCTGAGACCCATCGATGGGGTCCTGGATGGTCGGGGAATCTCAAGCACTTGAACTATCTTCAAGTAGACCAAAATCGCTCCCATGAGTATTTTGATCCTCTGACCTGCACAGGAAGCTCAAGCGCGCAAAATAGAAGGTTTTTGAGGTCTTATTGGGCGGAAATGGGTGGTACATGGGTCGTAGTGATGCTCTCCAACGAAGGGCGGAGGTGAAGAGATGATTTCCAGAACCACGAAGGATCTGGGTGAATAGCAGTGCCTGGGATGTATGAGAAGCTGTGGGGAAAGAAATGAAGTGGTCAGGTAGGTTGGAGACATGGTGATTGATGGTGAAATGGTTCACAGGAGTGGAGCTCCGACGAACTACGAATGTGGATTTTTACGCTAAATCAATTAACTAAAATTAAAAATAAAGACGGGAAATGAAATCTACAGCTAACCTAAAAAGCGATAAAAAGAAACCTCAAGCAGCGTTGGCCGCGAGGTGGATACCTCACGACGAAGCAATATCGGAGATGGTGGAGATCGCCCTAGCACTACCTTCTCGATCCAACCAAGAGCTAAACGAGCTCCCTGTCATGAAGCTCTAGCCATGGAGGGCAAAAGTAGGAGAAGAAACGAAGCCATGGGGATTCGAAATCGAAAGGAAGGAGGAACTAGGCTTATGTACAGGGATGGAACGATCGAGGTTGAGCGGTTGATACAATGATGCAATCCTCAAGGAAACAATGCGTGAAAGAGGGTAGAACGAGGAGAAAAAGTCGTCAAAGAATCAATCCAAATCGATGACTACATCGATTGGGGAAAACGAGAAAAGTGCTGGTTAAATGAGGTCTGACAAGGCTACAAGGCTAGTCAAAAGAGTTATCCAAGGTCAACTGATGATGCAACCCGGTTGGTCCATGTGGACCAACCAGAAAAAAACCGACCCGAAATTTTTTTATAAAATCAATAATAAATGGTAAATAAATTTATTAAATTTTAGTTTTAAAAAATGTTTATTATTTTCTGTAGTATTTTAATATGATTTTTAACTTATTTATTACAAGTTAATTTTTATGATTTATTTATACGTATACTTACCTATATTTTATATATTTTATTTTTATTTTGTATTTTTGGTTTTATTATTTTATTTTCATATTTTATATGTTTATAACTTATTTTTATCATATAAATATATTATATATTTTTCTGATGTATTTTGTACACTTAAATAAATAGGGGTATATATTATACATGTGTAAGTATTGTATAGTCATCTATGTATTTTTGTATATTATTTAATTTTAGTATTTATGGTTTTATTTAATTCTAAATATGTACATATATTATAAATAATATTTAAAAAGTATAAAATTATAAAAAATATAAAGAATAAATAAAATGAATATTTTATTTAGGTATAATATACAATAGGGGTCCAAAACTTAACTTTTGCATCTTAACTCTAAATTAAATGAAACTACCTTCATTAAATATCTTATTAAAAATTATTACAATTAAAGGTGATTTTGGTATATTTTAAGTTCATATGGAGAAGATATGGGTCTGGGAAGTTTGGATTTGGATTTTTATTTAGAGTATAAAATGTACACTGTATATTATTTTTGTGTGAACTCAATTTTATATTTTTCTATATATTATTATATATGACTTTCATGTACAAGGTTTCTTTTTTTGATGTATAAATAATAAAGAATAAAATAGATCCCAAAAATGGATTATTAGCCAAAATAAATTGAGGATTTTATTATGTTTTTGGCCCTTATCTCCCCCTACTTTATTCCTTGTCTACCCAGTCATCAAGATGCCTAGGTCTCAGGGTTCATAAAATACCTTTAGCATTTTATTCTTTTTCTTTTCTTTTCTTTATTCTATAATTTTGATTTTAAAATTATATTTTATATACAATAAATGAGATAAATAATGAATGCTAATTTATACAATTTAATACTTTTTACATACATTCAGATAGGGGTTTAAGGCCGAAATGATAGAACAAAGGTGATGAAATGGAGATCCATCACCGCCTGGAGCGAAGCTCTAACGATAGCTGGGAACTGCTTCTTACGTCCTTCTTCCTCGTTGCAGTATCACGACCAAGTGCTCTGAGGAGCTAAGTTTGGGCAGAAAGGGAACCAATTACAAAAATGTGAAGAAGCGAGAAACTTTAAGGGTTGAATGGAGCAAGCATCGAGGGGAGGTGGCGTGTGAACGGAGAAGAGATGGCGATGGACGGAGGGTCGGCTAAGATCATGGAAGATCAAAAAGCAAAGGGGTGAAGGATCGAGGGAGAAGGGACATGGTGGAGGCATGAATAAGGGGAGAAAGCATGTGGTTCACACGTTCTGACAGAAGTCAGAAGGGGAGACGTACAATTGACCTTGAGTCAACATTAGGAGGCCTCCCGTTGGTCCAACAGGGTGGTTAGAAGACAAAACTGGCTGGAAAATAATAAATAATTAAAAATAAAATAATAAATGAAGTAATAGATAAAAATTATAATATAAAAATGTTTGTTATTTTATTTATAATTTTATTATGATTTTTATTTATTTTTTCGAATTATTTTATTATATGTTTCTTTTTATATGCACAAATATAGGTATATTTATCTATATATAGTGTATTTTATATTTATTTTATATTTTCAATTTTATTATTTTATACACTTACTTTATATATTTTTAATTTATTTAAATACACATTTAAATAATTTAATTGTGTTTTTCTGAGTCTATATGTACACTTAATTAATTAGGCATATCTACGTCACAGGTATATACAAGTATATTTTACCTATGTGTTGAAACATTTGATTTATTTTTATTTTATTTTGATGGTTTGAATTTATTTTAATTATGGATACGAGTTTTAAATAATATTTACAAATTTATCAAAATAAAAGAAATTGAAAAATATAAGGAATAAATAATATGATTAAAATATACAAGTATATTGCACAATAAGATCTCAAAACCTATCTTTTGCATCTTAGCTCCAAATTAAATAAAACCATCTTTATTAAATAGCTTATTAAAAGTTATATACAATTAAAGTGATGTTGGTCTATTTTTATACAATATGGAGAAGATACATGTCTGTGAAGTTTTTATTTTGACTTTTTATTTTGTTTGTTCTGGACACGCTGTGCATTATTTTTATTTGAAGTCAATTTGTTTTTTTTCTCTTATTTTTATCTACAATATTCATATACTAAGTTTATTGATTTTGATGTACAAATAATAAATAATAAAATAGGTCCCAAAACTCCATTATTGGGAAAAATAAATCGGGATTATTATTATTATTGTCCCTTATCTCCCCAACTTTATTCCCGATCGACCAAGTCAGTTGTTGACTTAGTCTCGGGGCTTAGGGTTATTTAATACCTATGGTATTTCATCTCCTTTCCTTTTCCACCTTTATTCTTTTATTTTAGTATTAACTACATTATTTTATATAATATTTATAGAATAAATAATGAATTTATTTTGTTTAAATTAATGTTATATGCATGCATCTAGAAAGGGATTTAAGGATAAAAGAGAAGAATAAAGGTGATGAAATGGAGATTTGTCAAATAGGTATTTACGTGAATTAAGCTAATTATTATTACATGTTTCTATATACGTGGTTTGTAAAGAATTTTTATTTGCTTTACATGGCTCTCAAAATAATTTAAAAATATTTTAACAAACATTACAAAACTTTATTTTGAAAATAATCTGACAAATAATTTTGTAAATAGTTACAAAATTTGAAAATCATTTTGCAAAGATTTTTTAAACAGCATGTATAGATTTTTCAAAGTATTTGTGCAACCATTGTCCAAACCATTTGCAAAATACATTTTAAAAATAGTTTGTTAAAACAAATAAAAAAAATTTTTACAAACAAAATATTTTTACAAAGATTTGAAAACATTTTACAAAATATTTTTTAACCGATTCAAAATTTTTTAAAGAGTTTTCCATCCATTTTCAAACATTTTTCAAACATTTTAATACCCGGTTTATTAACTGTATTTACAAAGAATTTAGTGTGTGTTTGTTTTTTATTAGTTAGTCATATTATTGAAAATACCAAAGTACGAATTATGGTTAAAGTATATACAATGTATATACGACCCCATATACTTAGCTAGACCTATGTCCTCACAGGTCAGAGGAAAAAATGAAGACATAACTCGTGCTAAGCATAGGAAAGTCTATACTACGATGATTGAATTAAGAAAGATAAGGTGACCATCCCCCTATACTTAGGATCAATTAATCCTAAGTATAGCAGACTATGTACAAAGCAAGAAGGGTCGAGGGTGGGAAATAATCAACTCATCGGCTCGGCCTATCTCCCCCTATACTTAGGGTAAAATATCCCTAGGTATAGAAAAAATCAAGAGTTGAGGAGACATGCAAGGGATCGAAGAATGAGCACATGTATACACTCATCCCCCCTATACTTATGATGAAGCATATCCTAAGTATAGCAAGGATGAATGGGATGACTAAAATAATCGGAAGAATGAAAGAATGAATTTTTAAAAGAAGAAAAGAATAAAAAATCAATTAATCAAAATATTTTTCTGAGCCTCCTCTGACTTTGCTAATGCTACAACTTAAAGCTCTTCTTGGTAGACCACATGTATTGAATAAACATCAGGAGGGAATGTATCATGCTCTAAGTATGGCTTTAGCAAGTGTCCGTTGACCATAAAGGGTTGTGCATCTGTTGATAGACCAGATATTACAATACTTCCATTATCTCTCACATGTTTCACTACAAATGGCCCTGTCCACTTGCTTTTTAACTTCCTTAGGAAAAGTTTCAACTTTGCATCAAACAACCAAAGCTTGTGGCCAGGCTATATCTATCTATTTTTAAAACCCAAAACAATCAGGCTTATTATTATGAGTCACTATTTTGATATTTTAAGTTAATTAAAAATATCTAAAAATTAGTAAAAATTACAAGAAAAACTACAAAAGTAGAGAAAAATAGTAAAAACTGAAAAACAATTTATTTTATAATTTTTGAGTATATATAGCTATATTTATAAAAATAAAACCCTATATAATATATATACATAATATTACTTATATATACCTATAATTAGTATTATTATTCATAAATACCTATAAAAATATTAAACCTTTAAGAATATAAAAGGTTGTTCTGATTTGTATTTTCTATATTTTTATATATTTATTATATATATCATATATTATTTATAATATACATATTATTATATATAGGGAAAATGGAGCTGCCCCACCCCATTTTTTGTAATTTTTTTGGAAAATATCACCATGTATATTCATCCCTACATCCCTCCTATATGTCATTCGAATTTCGTCTGAAACAGAGACTCCTACGACCTCCATCCAGACGTTATTTTTTTAACGGTCGCATGATTTTTTAAATCAACCCTGTCTAGATGGAGGCCGTAGGAGTCTCTGTTTCTGACGAAATTCGAATGGCATATAGGAGGGATATAGGGATGAATTAAATAGCTATATTTTTTTAAAAAAAATTGACGAAAAATGTGACGGGGCAGCCCCATCAACCCCATATATACGGTATCCTTGAAAATAAAAAGAAACTAAAAATTGAAAAAAAACTAAAAAGGAATTCAAAATTCAAAATTCAAAAACATAAAAAATATCTTGAAATAGTAAAAATCGATAAAAGAAATTAAATATAATAAAAAAACCCACAAAAACTTATAAGCAAACAAGCATAAAAACACCTAAGTAGGTTGCTCTTTTTTCTCTACTCCCTTTTGATTTTTATGGTTTGACACTCTATACTTGTCCTTATACACATATTTTGTAGAGATAAAATAAAATTTGACTCTCTTCACTTTACTTGCTTTAATTTTCTTGTGTGGGGCAATTGTTGTCTGACTTTGCGGGTTTTGGTCACGTCAGCGACGTGTTCTAGCCTTGTTGGGATACCAGACTGATGAATCTATGATTCAGTTGAAAATAGAGCCTTGTTCCCGAATAATTAGGAGCATACTGCCATCGAAAATGCATAATTAGCATTCATGCATGCATTGATAACATCTGCATTTTAGCATTCATATCTGCATTAGATCAGGAGCCCAATATTCACCAGAAATCACCTATCTGTATATATTTTACATTAACCCTAAATCCCCATAAATGCACTCTATACAGTACATACTACTAACAAATAATACAAGAAAAATACTAAAAAACGCTAACTTGAATAATTGACCAATAAAACCCCAAATCAAGTTGGGGACCATGGATCTTAGAATGCACAGATCCCTCTCATACAACCTCCGATCTAGGTCTACTCACTTCTAAATTAACACACATTCAGAGACCTTCAAAATGAGACCAATTTCATTTAAATTGGAGCTCGTATGCAAAACTTGGGTTTTGGGACCCCATTGTACACTATATGTATGAATATTTATACCCTTGTATTTTTACTTTATTTGACCTCATTTCCATTTTTGGTCAACATGAAACTTGTAGATATCATCGAGATCTACAACTTTCATGTTTTGAGTTTTTCCAAATTCGGCCATGTTCTCCCTCTTATTTCACATTCTTTCTCGACCAACCAAATTCGGCCATGTTCTCCCTCTCATCGAGATCTACACTATTCACTTTTAAATTAATACACATTCAGAGACCTTCAAAATGAGATCAATTTCATTTAAATCGGAGCTCGTATGCAAAACTTGGGTTTTGGGACCCCATTGTACACTATATGTATGTATATTTATACCCTTGTATTTTATTACTTTATTTTACCTCATTTCCGTTTTTGGTCAACAAGAAACTTGTAGATCTCATCGAGACTACAACTTTCATGTTTTGAGTTTTTCTAAATTTGGCCATGTTCTCCCTCTTATTTCACATTCCTTCTCGACTGACCAGATTGGGCCACGTGGCATCCTCTGGTCGCACCACACGACCCACTCAGCTGCTCGCCATGCACCTCATTTCCTGGCCGTTCGATCTCATCATCTTCTTCCGATCTCGACCCTCCATTGCGCAACTCTTCTCAGCCGCTCGATCTTTCCCCCTGATCTCATCCAGACCACACGTCTCCGCCTCATTCTCAGCCCTCCACGTGGTCGAATATCCACCACCTGATCATAGCCCCGATGATCCCATCTACGCCGTTCACTCCCACCTAAATCATGACCCTTGGATCATCGTCCCAGATTTCATCCCCGTCATCCGTATCCGAGTCACTCTCCTTAGGCCACGTGTCACGCTCATGGTCGTTGGATCTTAGCCCTGATGATTAAATCTCATCCGCTCATCCCCGCTCAATCGATGACCCTTCAATCCTATGCCGGATCTAATCTCCACCATTCACCAATGCCTGTGCCTATGCCCGCCACGTGGCACCCTCCATAGCCCTTCGATCTAGCCCACCTGATTTAATCCTGCCTGCTCCCTTGCGCCCACCTCCTGGCCGTTGGATGGAGAGATCCAATGGCTACGATGTCGTCTTCTACCTCCCGAGGAAGCCTCACCCACGTCACCACCTCGCGCTTCCTCTCTGCCCTTCCTATTTTTGGCACCACTCTAGCCACGTTCTCCGCCCATTGTTACCTCCACGACATATCCCCGACCTCCACCTTCCTCGCCGGCACCCACGATCGCCATGACAGCTGCTCCCTCGCTCCACCAACTCCATGCAAACCACGCCTCCCGTCACCTGGACCTCCACCTTCTCCCTTTAAATACTCTGCCTCCGGCCACTTTCCAACCCATCCGTCCTTGCACGAGAGTTCCTAGAGCTCGAGTCCTCCTATCTGTGACAGGGATTAGGTCAGAATCCGAGCGACGACAGAGATCTTCTCTGGCGAGATCTACGGTGAAGTTTCGTCGTGCCAACAGCTTCCCCGATAAGCTGCCAGAGCTCGGGCTTCTACTAGCCCTCGAGCGATGACCGGCGACTCCATTTCGAGCGCCAATTCTCAGGTAGCTTAACTCCTTTTCCTCTCTGATCTTCTTCTTGTTTTCTTTAGTTTTTCTCTAAATTTATTCCACCGCTCCGATCGCTTCCATCCTCACCCAACCATCCGCTGAGCTCCGCCTTGGAGCTCCCATCTTTGCGGCACCATCCGTCCACCCTCACGACACTTCGTACCACTTCCGACCATAGCTCTGCCGGTCACGGCTGACGAACATCTCCACCTGGCCATCGCTTCGCCCTAAGGACTCTCGCACATCCCTTGCACTTCCACGAGCACGAGCGATTGTTTTCTATCTACCACTAACCCTGCAGGCACACTTTTCTTCACTGATCAGAGATGTCGTCAGAGCTCATTTGAGCTTCATCATCACTGACCTATGAACCTCCCCAGCTCCGTCCAGATACGCAGGTAGCTTCACCACACACCTACGATCGTTCTGAGCTATCCAAAAGTCTCCAGCGACCTCCACCAATCACAGGGGAGGTCGGCGGAGCTAGGACCCCTTCACCGAAGCCCCACCAAAACCGCCGCAAGAGGCGACGGCCCGGAGGAACAAGACAAGCAGCCACCGTCCGATCGCCTTAATCAAACGGTCCACCTTCGCCCACGTCATCTGCATCAGCTGCCTTTGGATCAAGAGGATCTAACAATCTACCATCTGCCTCGTCGCCATCGCCTTCGAGCTCCAGATACCGTCCGATCACGCGAGGATCTGACGGTCCACCTTCGCCTACGTCATCGACCGCATCCTCCTCCGTTGGATCTCTCTTGATCTGACAGATCCAAGGGAGCCACGTCGCCCACTTCAGCAGCCGTTGGATCTCCAGATCCAATGGTCCATCTTTCACCACGTAGCCCCGCTCCAAGCCTCTTCCCCGACCCTAGGCTCGGAGCACCCGAAGCTGATTAGAAGCAAAGTCCGAGCCTCCAGAGCCGCCCGAGCCTCCTACGTCTCTTGTCCTCACGTGTCTCTCACGTGAGGACCGGGTAATTTGCAACGAGGCCCCTACAAGTTTCAGAAATCACATTTAGTCTCAGCAACGACGCCATTTGACGAGGCCTCGGCTTACCCTTGTTAATTCAATCGGATTAAGGATCAAATTAGATTTGTCATTCATTGTAGTTAGGTAAATCAAGACTGATCAAAAACACCACTCAGAATTAATGTATAATCAAGTTCAAGCGGCAAATTTATTTTACTTGGGCAAGCCCAAGGTCGAACTCGGGGAGGCAGTTGTCTCCTTAGGTAAATTTTTAAATAATTTCGAGATCTGATTTTTATAAGAATATTTTTTGGTCTTTTTATATTTTTTTATGCAATTAAGAGAAAAATAATGCAAGTTCAGGCCAAATTTGTAAGTTAAATTAAAAGGATAGTCAAATGAAGTCTAAAATTAATGAAACTTGGCAATAATATGAAATGCTATGAAATAAGTTATTGTAATGTTTTTGGAATTTTGGACTCTAATTTATTTAAATATGAATAAAATATGGATGCATGGTAGTTTTTGCAAAATTAATTTTAATAAATACCACGATACATTAATTTTAGATATAAAAATTATCCTAGATAGGTCTATGTAAGAGGAATCCAGGAAAATTAATAGACCTAAAAATATATGTAAACTGGACCTAATAAAAATCAATTAGGCAAAATATTATTTGATTTATTTAGTCCTTGGATTGCGTGCAAAAGCAATAATTTTTGGGCACAGTGTAAAGTAACTTCACCTAAGTCTAATGTGATTTTATGGTGATTTTTGGTTCTACAAATAATTTAATATTAAATAAAAGGGATACAGTTGGCAAAATATGTCAAATTTCACCAAAATAATATTAATAAATTCAATACAGCTCACAAAAATAGGATACATGTCACAAAAGATAAAGGACAAAGTAAAGCATTGGCATGATAGATATATCAGACAAAAGACCTTTGTTCCTGGACAAAAGGTATGGTTGTTCAATGCAAGGCTGAAGGTTTTCCAAGGCAAGATGAAATCCAAGTGGACGGGTCCATTCATAGTCCGTGCTGTGCATGATAGTGGATGCGTAGAGATCTCAGATCTCACTGATGGAGCACAAACATTCCTAGTTAACGGACAACTGCTGAAGCACTTTGTCTAACCTAATGAACAGTTAGTCCATGTCGAGGAGATTGTATTCATGCGCGAGAAAGACTCAGTTGATACACATAAAGCCGCGCATGAGACCTTGCAGCAGTGAGCTCTTGCCATCAGCAGCATCGAGAAGATTCAGATTGCGATCCTTGTATATACTCGCCATTCCTGTATATTCTCTCCCTCCCTCCCGCGCCTCTAATCACTCACCCCGGCTCCATCTTTTCATGGTTATACTTAGGATGACCAGATCCTAAGTATAGGGGGGGAGAGTCACCTGAGTCTATTCACTATTCTCTGTACATCCTCAGATCTCATCGGTCCTCATACTCACTCCTGTCCTATACTTAGGCTGACCTGAGCCTATGTATAAGGGGACCGATGCCCATCATGTATATATACTCATCCACTTCTCCTCTTGATCTCGCCCGCCCCGTTTTTGATCTTCGTCTACACTTAGGCTGCCAGAGCCTAAGTATGGGGGGCAGGATGACTTCTATACATTTTTGTTCATTTAGCTCTCCTACGCTTAGCACGAGCTATGTCTTCTTCCTCGCTTTCGTGCTCTGAGGACATAACACACGCTAAGTATAGGGGGCGTGTATATATTACATATATACCTTACCCATAGCTCGTATTTTCATGTAT
The DNA here is from genome assembly GCA_037367405.1 of Ottelia alismoides. Lineage (NCBI taxonomy): Eukaryota > Viridiplantae > Streptophyta > Magnoliopsida > Alismatales > Hydrocharitaceae > Ottelia > Ottelia alismoides. The sequence goes on from JAZKJV010002677.1 coordinate 360,747, forward strand.
TTTTGTATATACTATACAATAATTATGAGGTGGGTAAAATTAGAGATTTTTTTTTTGTAAAATACATGTATATTTGTAATACACTTGTATATTTTGACATAAAAAAGGAGCACGGCTTCTTATTTACTCTTGCACATCATCTCTACATATAAAAAGTAAAAAGAATCTGGCATTTTCATTCATCCACATAGCATGTCATCTACGTCTGCATATCTTGCATATGCAAATTGAAAAGTTAGTGGGTTCTGAACCAAGTTATGAGTAGATGTTGAGGAAGGACTTGATTTGACCTTAATCCACCTAATTTCAGAGGAACCTTATAGGAACTGGAGTTAAGATTTCTCAAGTCAAGTGACTTATCTTTGAGTCCGCAAGTCTATGTTCACATGCCATCTTAATTAGTCTAAGTAGAATATCTCGTGCACACGCATGATTCTTATAGACAGTGACCTAACTTGGACAAGCACCATGCACGTAGCTCTTCATTGATGAGGTGGTGAGGAGGTAGAATCCTTTAGCTTGGAGTAACACACGAGTGGAAACATCCGTCATCCTCTAGGGAGGGTAGTGCATCTCAACCTAGTCTGGTGGTGTTGACGTCTAAAGATGGGACGCTGTGGGTTGCAATAATGCTTCAAAAGAGGGATAGTCTACTGGCTCAAGAGGAAAACTCCTGATGTTCATGCCGCACATTGTATATAGTTAAAAAGAAATGTGCAAAAACTCCAAAAAAATAAGACAGGCCTGAGTGAAAATAAAATACCTGTCGGAGTATGCATATTAGCAAGAAGTCTGCAGTTGGATGACTTGGCTACATCGGCCATGCATCCTCGGATAGGAAGCTACACTGGCTACCGTCCATTCTTTCCTCCCCCCTCCTCTTGAGCTGGTCGCACTTGAACTTAGAAGGGAATACCCCGCTCATCGAGGAAAGAGTTATTGGACCCGAGAATTAGAGTTACCTTGCTAGAGGAGGCTGGTTCTTAGTCATTCCTGATGTGGAGAGCTATCTTACACTTACACAGTACAAGTATGAATCATAGTCAACAGAAATTTGCGTTTGAGGATTTGTTCTGACCTGACTATTGAGGAGTCTCGAATAGAAGACTTGTGGAACTTGAAGTCTGTTAGGTCTTAAGTTCAGATCCAATAAGGTTCCTCCACGCAAATAATCCAAAGGTTGAGTCAAGCTCCATTTTCAACTTTTGTTCATGACCTTGGTATGGAACCCAATTTCATTTCACTTTTGCATTTCATTTTCGTTGCTCGGGGACGACAAGGTTTAAGTATAGGGGGTTGATAAATATGTGATTCATCACTCTTATAGTTGAAAATAGAGCCTTGTTCTGAAGTAATTAGGAGCATATTGCCACCAAAAATGCATAATTAGCATTCATGCATGCATTGATAACATCTGCATTTTAGCATTCATATCTGCATTAAATTATGAAGCCCAATATTCACCTGTATATCCACCAGAAATCACCTATCTGTATATATTTTACACTAACCCTAGATCCCATAAATTCACTCTATACTGTACATACTACTAACAAATAATACAAGAAAAGTACAAAAAATGCTAACTTGAATAATTGACCAATAAAACCCCAAACCAAGTTGGGGACCATGGACCTTAGAATGCACATATCCCTCTCATACAACCCTCAATCTAGGTCTATTCACTTTTAAATTAATACACATTCAGAGACCTTCAAAATGAGATCAATTTCATTTAAATCGAAGCTCGTATGCAAAACTTGGGTTTTGGGACCCATTGTACACTATATGTATGTATATTTATACCCTTGTATTTTATTACTTTATTTTACCTCATTTCCGTTTTTGGTCAACAAGAAACTTGTAGATCTCATCGAGACTACAACTTTCATGTTTTGAGTTTTTCCAAATTTGGCCATGTTCTCCCTCTTATTTCACATTCTTTCTCGACCAACCAGATTGGGCCACTTGGTGCCCTCTAGTCGCGCCACGTGGCCCACTCAGCTGCTCGCCACACGCCCTCATCTCCTGGCTGTTAGATCATCATCTTCTTCTTCCAATCTCGGCCCTCCATTGTGTAACTCTTCTCAGCCGCTCGATCTTCCCCCTGATCTCATCCAGACCACACGTCTCCGCCTCATTCTCAGCCCTCCACGTGGTCACATATCCACCATCCGATCATAGCCTCGATGATCCCATCTACGCCGTTCACTCCCACCTAAATCATGACCCTTAGATCATCGTCCCGGATTTCATCCCCACCACCCATATCCGCGTCACTCTCCTTAGGCCACGTGTCACGCTCATGGTCGCTAGATCTTAGCCCTGATGATTAAATCTCATCTTCTCATCCACACTCAATCGACGACCCTTCGATCCTATGCCAGATCTAATCTCCACCATTCGCCAGCGCTCGCGCCTACGCCCACCACGTGGCGCCCTCCATAGACCTTCGATCTAGCCCGCCTGATTTAGTCCTGCCCGCTCCCTCATGCCCACCTCCTGGCCATTGGATGGAGAGATCCAACGGCTACGATGTCATCTTCTACCTCCCAAGGAAGCCTCGCCCACGTCGCCCACCTCGCGCTTCCTCTCCGCCCTTCCTATTTTTAGCACCACTCCAGCCACTTTCTCCGCCCACTGTTACCTCCACGACTTAGACCCGACCTCCACCTTCCTCGTCGGCACCCACGATCGCCATGACTGCCGCTCCCTCGCTCCACCAACTCCATGCAAACCACGCCTCCCATCACCTGGACCTCCACCTTCTCCCTTTAAATTCTCCACCTCCGGCCACTTTTCAGCCCATCCTCCTTGCACGAGAGTTCCTAGAGCTCGAGTCCTCCTATCTGTGATAGGGATTAGGTCAGAATCCGAGCGACGACAGAGATCTTCTCCGGCGAGATCAACGGCAAAGTTTTGCCGTGCCAGCAGCTTCCCCGACAAGCTGCCAGAGCTCGGGCTCCTACCGGCCCTCGAGCGACGACCGGCGACTCCATCTCGAGCACCAATTCCCAGGTAGCTTCACTCCATTTCCTCTCTGATCTTCTTCTTTTTTTCTTTAGTTTTTCTCTGAATTTATTCCGCCGCTCCGATCGCTTCCATCCTCACCCAACGATCCGCCGAGCTCTGCCTTGGAGCTCCCATGTTCACGGCACCATCCGTCCACCCTCACGACACTTCGCACCACTTTCGATCACAGCTCCACCGGTCACGGCGGACGAACACCTCCACCCGGCCATCGCTTCGTGCTCAGGCATCTCTGATGAATCTGCGATTCATCATCTTAATATCTTAATCTTAGCAAAATCCCTGAGTAAAATCCCATATAAATGTCAATAAAATCAATAAACTAACAAAATATCTCTTGTAAATAAAACACACTAATTATTGTATATTAGATTGTACAAAATAAATTACACATAAAAAAACCGCAAAAATAAAGGAGTTTTATACTTGTAAATAGCCTAAAACTTCATATATTTTTAATAATTTCATTTCAACTCCTTTTTACTAATTCTTTCTCTAACTTGTTTATAAAATTGTTTATAAAAATACAAAAATACAAAACAAATTTCATCTCAAATAAATGCTCCTAGATCCCAATGGGAAAAAGCCGTAAAGACCAACTTCCAAGCTAAATTCCCGCTCCGTATGAACTCCAAATTCACCAAACTCACTTTTAAAGTTCAAGTTAGAAAATTATCTATCCAAACGAAAGTGGTTTCATTTAAATCGGAGCTCGTTTGCAAAAGTTGGGTTTTGCGACCTATTGTATATTATGTATATATTCTTTCTTTCTTCATTTTTTATTTTATCTTTCTTAATTACTAAAAATCCAAAAAAATCATTATAGTGTTGTATTTTGATTGTACTATTTTATTGTATTTTCCTATTGTACATAGCTACTATTAAAAAGACAAAAAAAATTACAAATTAGAAAAGTAAACAAAAATTGTACATGGTGTTTTGTCTTCTTTTGTAAATTCTCCACCATTTGTCTTCTCTTTTTATTTTATTGTATTTGAAGTAGCCTACTTTTATTTTCTTTTATTTAATCACATTCTCTACAATAACTTCCCTTTCTCCATTAACCTCCAAGTCTTCTTTCAACCTCCATTCCACTCCATATTCAATAATATAACCTCCCATTCAACTCCACCAATAATCTAACTTCTCATTCAACACCACCACCATTCTAACTTCCCTTTCTCTTCTCTTTATATTCATTTGTACATCCTCATTTTTTCCCCATCCGCCATTCATATAGAAAAAGGAGAGAGCTTGGAACGTGGAGTTGGTGACAGCGGTGAGACGTCTTCCTCAAGCGACGACCTCCTTCAGGCGAGATCCGCGGGAGCTCCGCTCCGCGTCACGAGTTCCCCATCGAGCTCGCGTAGCATTCTCCTATTTTTGTTTCGCCAATCGGATCGAGGCGACGACAGGAGTTCAGCGTAGCTGCTCCGCCAATCCGGCGAAGATTCAGGTAAGTATTCTTCCTGATTTCTCTCGTTATTTTATTTTATCTAATATTGTGCCCTTTGTTGTGTAACCATCCTTTTTATATCACTGCACCATATTCATCATTTCATCACCATAATACCCCCCTCATTTTCATCTTTATTTGCATTTCCTGATTATCAAAAAAAATTAAATCAAAAAAAATTTATTTGCATCAAATCAGTAAAAAATCAAATAAATCAAAAAAAAAAATAACGACTGGGGGAGCAGCTCCAGCGCCACCCGCCCCACCTCCCCCACCAACGCCGGCCGCCCCCCCCCCCCCCTCTCCTCCATCCACCGCCAGAGGCCGCCAGCCACGGCCTCCTCACGCGTCCCTTCCGCCAGCAGCCGCGGCGACGCTGCACCACCAGCGCCGGCCGCCGTGCTGCAACTCCGCCAGCTGCGGCCTCCACCCGCAGCGCCGCGCCGCCCTCTCGCCCCCTTGAGCCCCGCGTCAACTCAGCCGCTCCGCCGCGCTCCGCGTGCGCACGACCGCCTCCAGCTCCAACGGCGAGCCGCGCCGCCGCCCGACCCCCATCCGTTGGGTTCTTCTCCCCACCTGGGAACGAAGAAGAAGAAGGTCCTCTTTTCCATATTTTTTTTATTTGTAAAAATTGTATATATTTTATTAAGTTTTTCCGTAATTACAATCCAATCCCTGTGTGGTTTATGTTGTTTATTTTCAATTTTTATTTTGCACAAACACCCCTGTGTTCTCCTGTTAATTTGGACATCTATCTTGTATATTTAAATTCAATGAAAAATACCACTGTGTTGAGCAACTAATTGTGTACGTTTTGAGTATTTATTTGGATTTTTATGTTACATGGGTAATTAATTAAAAATGATTAACTGAAACTTTGCATATTTTACCCACTCAGTGCTCTTAAATTTATATCTAACACACGGTTGCTCTAAAAATTCCACAAAATTATATTTGATGCTTTGATGAGTGCTTAACTTACTGTCCAAATCTCATCCAAAACGGAGTTGTTTTGTGCCTTAAATAAATTGTAGAGTGATTTTAATTTTCGATTTTTAATTAAATCCCTGTATATTCTTTTGCGAAATTTCAACTCTCTTGGATTCTAGATCTAAATATCTTTATGAGATAATTCGCATTCTGATTAATTTGATAACATGGATTAATTAGGAATTAATTACTCACTGTCACTCTGTTTCCACTAAAAAATACATAAAAAATTCATATTTTGTCAAAAAATTCCAAAAATATTACTGTAGCTTCCTTGCCTCATGTTTTCATTCCAGTATGTTTTTCATAATTTTTGCTTACTGTTTGTGTGAGAAATTGCGAAAAAACATAAAAGTGTGCATTTTTATTTATTGCATTTTAAACCCTGAAAATTCTTAAAAAATATGTTTTGTGTTCATCTCTGCATTAGTATTCTAGAAAAAATATAATTTGGCTGAATTGAACTGATTTGACATTAAACTTAATTTGGCTAAGTTGTATGCTTTCTTAGTATATTAGTTCACTTGTATTTTGCATTTTGGCATCCTATTTGCATTAAAAAATATAAAAAAAAACCGCATTGGAAATCTAAAATCTTTATTTTCAAATTAAACCCAAGTTGTTCCTTTGCCTCCCTGAGTTCGACCCCGGACTTGCCTGGGATAAAAATTAAGCCGAGACACTCTTCACGGAGATCTTCTCTAGGTTCTGACCGAAACGCTAAGTACACGTGCTACAACGTGACCTAATTAAATATCGTATTTAGCCACTCGTCAGATGGCGCCGTTGCCGGGGGGCAAACGGCTTAGGGATTAGTTTAAAATTTAGATTTAGATTTTCATTTACTCGGGTAGTCTGACCCCCGTGCCACCTTGTATTTATTCCATTTTTTTCAATTATTTCTCTTCATATTCTTGTATATATTTTGTTTTTATCTCTCTAACATAAATTTTATTTTTCTTGCGAGGGCCCGGTGAACTTGGAGTGCATCGGAGGTCGACGGATGCGACGCGCGTCGACTGCTGAAGAGCAAGAAAATCAATTTTTCTTCGAGAGATTTTTCTTCTAAATTTTTGTAATTATTGTGTTGTAATAACTTAGGTAATTCGCTCTTTCCAGCGGCTCTTCTTTGAGAGCTCGCGTTTGTATCCGGACTGGACTTTGGATACGCTCGTGGTCGTGTGGTTGATTGACGTAGAATAGGACTTGCACTCGCGGATCTTAGAGCATTTTATTAGAATATCTTTATTGCTTGTGCTCGTAATTTTTAGGACCACACATCACATTTAACGAGACGCACTTTAGACTGCTGGGCTATTAGTCAAATTAAACTTGTTCATCACTCGCTAATAGAACTGCTTGTCTAGGAACGGTTTCTCGTTTGCATTCATATTAGTATAAAATTTCAATTCTGCCTTGCATCCCGCATGTAGAGCGCGAGGATCACTGTAAGTCTTCTGAGCTGGGCATGCATCATTGATTTCATTATTTGCATCGGTTTTTCTCGACTCCCTCCCTTGGTTTTTGAAACTTAGGTTAAAAGGAAATCGGGACTGGTCGTTAGGCGTGCTTTGTTTGGTGGACTAATCAAGTGATAACCAAACTTAAACCGGGACTGCTAATCAGAGTTGACAAAAAAACTGATTAAAACTAACACTTGTTTTGGGAGAGCAAAACCCTCATTGTATGCTTGGCTAATTGTGATTGTTGAGAGGTGAGGACACATCCCTAGGATAGTGCCCAAAACCTACTTTTGAGCCTTGCGTATTGGATTGATATCTTGATTTATCACCTAATTAAAACTGAAAAGATAAACGGTCGGACTTTTGCGACCATCATTGTGTTGAGTAGGTGAACTCAGGGTTTGCTCTTGTGTTTGTTTGTTTTGTGTGTTATTCGGTGCACTTGCACGCTTTCTTCCTCGATCCGCTTCATTCTCCCATTTTACCTCCAAGATGTCAGAATATTGGTCATCATATCCACGTCATTCTTCTTCGACCATATTTCGATCATCTCCACCCTCTCATTCTTCTTCATACCCACACCCCAACCGCAAAGTCAGAACTCCGACTGACTTCTCCACTTCTTCGTCCTTCTCACCTACCCCACATTCTTGCACCCCTGACCCACAACCACCTTGGATTGATTCACTATATTCTCGTCCGCTTGCTGGAATCAAGGAACAAATCAAAGAGCAAGCGACTGCTGAGATGAATGATTGGCATAATCAGTTGACCCCACATACCTCACTTTCACCTCGAGTTGGGACAGAACAACAATTTCCATATATACATCCCGACTTAACCTTAGGGTACAACATGGTCGACCAGACAAACCGAATGGAGAGGCCTGCACCGTATGATCTTCCTGACTTGATTGACCTGAGTGATAGATACCACATTGACCAACCTTCATATCACCCATTAGGAGAGCCGACATATACAGGGGATTGGACTCATGAGACCGATCTACAGACCCCCTGTCTACTGACTCCACCTTATGAGGCTCCGACCCACATCTGCCATACAGATGGGTCATACTCAACCCAGCATTACACGCCTGAGTCAAGATGTGTTGAGTATAAGATCCCAAGTTCTCAGCAGTATCCTCCAATTGTGCTGACTTCTCTCATGAGGTGTCATGAGAACTTATTGGAGGATGACATCTGTAGACCGATCAAGAGTCCAGGTAGGAATGTGAATCGTGGATTTTGCGGATTGAATCTTGAAAACCTGGAAGACACCGGATTGACCACTTGTCATGTACAGCTGGAGTCCCTTCTACCTCCCTCTTCTACTAACCACTTTCCCTCCAAATCAGAGTCTGTACATTCTCCTAGTCCTCCTTCACCTACCAAAAATACCATAAAAATTGAAAAAGGAAAAGATCTAAAAAAATTGGATCCTGCGGTTAGGGAAGCATTGGATAGAAAGTTGATTTTTGAGCTTCCCTTAATAATGGCCATTGAGCACTTTCCTGACCTAAAAGATTTGTGAAGAGTAAATTGATGCCTATAAGGTCGGGCAATAAGAGAACAAGGACTGAGATACATATAGTGTCTATGGCCACATCTTTGATGATAGGGAGAAAAAACAAGAGCCGCAGAGTAAAACGGTTACCTAGATTTGATTGTGAAATCAAAGATACCACATTCACCCATGCAAGAATCGATGATGACTTACCGATTAATATCCTCCCGACCTCCGTGTTTGCCAAGCTCAAACTCGGATATGCCAAGAAGTCAAGAGAGATCATTCACTTGGCAGATCGGACATTAAACGGTCGAGAGGTACCATTTCAGTCATCGTCACTTTTCAAGGTGCTCTACTAGAGATAGACTTCACGATCATTGACATTGAGCACCGAGGAGAGTTCACCCAGTCTCCAATCATTCTTGGGAAGCCGTTCTTAGCCTTGGCTAAGGCAACTATAGATTGTGAGACTCGGGAGATCGATTTCTCTGCATTGGGAGCACTCCGACCTCACCCGATCTTTGAGGACACACGATATTCCAAGGTAACCCGAAAAGTTGCAGACAGTCGTGACATTCGAGAGACAGTTGAGTCCCATCTCTCTACTACACCTGAGATACCGACTGTCCAGACGACCATTGGTTTAGAGACTTCCTACAACCACACACCGCCTACTGCTTGCACTACCACCACGACAGCTTCTAGAGAGGACTCACGACCAGAAGCTATCACTGAGTCGGACATGACCTTTGTGGATTGCCTTGATTATTTCGATGATCCGACACAAGAACCCAACAATATCAAGCCAACTGAGAATACTGTGCCTTATCAGAGACGTGTGCTGACCCTGCAGGAGTATTACAATGCATATGGTGACTCATCTGATGATGAACCTCTGGTCAGAACCTCACACACACCACATCCAAGACATACACCAAAGGAGACAACTGGGACCAAATTGACCAATCTTGATAAATCGATTGCTCCATCCTCTAGTCGGTCATCTGGTAAGAAGAAGACGGGTGTTGATTCTATGAGGTGTTCCCCCGAACTCCTTAAGACGTATCAATCTCCTATTCCTCTTGATGCTTCAGGTTCTAGAAAACCGACTAAGAAGGTTACCTTCGATGTTTCAGAGAAGGAACTTTCTGAGTCCTCATCAGGTCCGGATGAGGTGATCTACATGAGTGAGCTTAGTTCGGCTTATCTGAAGCCATATTTGAGCAAGCAGTCGTGTGTCGACCCTCGTTGGACGTTCCCCGCACCTCACTATTATTCCTCTACGGACGACTCTGACAGCGACACACATGTATACTATCCTCCCCATCGCTCCCGCAAGAAGGTCCGTTACAAACCTTCTTGATCCTTGTATATTCTTCCTCCTCCTTGGACATATTTTCCTTCCTTTTTTTCACCTCCCTCCCTCATGATTTGCATCACTCGCCCCAGTTCCGTATCATTTTCATTTTGTGGCTATACTTAGGATGACTAGATCCTAAGTATAGGGGGGTGAGTGACCCGATTTGCTCCTTCTCTTCTTTTTAATTTCTTTTTGTATATTCTTTCCCATTCTCATTGGTCCCCCATTTGTGTTCTTTTCAATACTTAGGCTGACCAGAGCCTAAGTATAGGGGAGCCGATGCCCATTGTGTATTATCCACATTTTTTTTCTTCTTTCTTTTCCCTCACTTCTCTTCTTTTCACCCACTTGTACTTAGTACGAGCTATGGATTTTTGTCACCTAGTGCCATGAGGACATAGCACAAGCTAAGTATAGGGGGGCGTGTATATATTACATATATACTTTACCCATACCTCGTACTTTCATGTATTTATATATATATATATTATATAATAATTATGGGATGGGTAAAAAAACAGACAAACAACAAAAAAACTTTTTCCTAAAAAAAAACTCTTTTTCCTTATTTGCTTAAAAAAACTTTTCAAAAAAAAATCCTTTTTTATAAAAAAAAACTTCTTTGCCTTTATTTGTGAAAAAAACCCTTTTGAAAAAAAAAACTTTTTCTAAAACTTAAAAAATCAATCATAAAAAAAACTAAAAAAAAACTAACTAATAAGTTGGTTTAATCCCTGACACAATTCACTTTCACACAAGACTAGTGATGTTCAAGAACACTTGGTTTATGAGGTCTTGATATTTTGAGTTAACCAGCCTTAGTCATTAGGGTCTTGGATTTAATTATTCACATTTCCCTAGTTTGAAAGATGTGTGTGCTATATTGCATGCTTAGTCTCCACCTTAAAGAATATGATCAGCACCTCACATACACGACTGCGGTTATGATGAGATGAGTTGAAATTTCACTTGAGGAACTGGGATGAGGGATTTGAGTTTGGACTTGATTTGATGATGCTCGAGGATGGGATAAAATCAATGAAGGCTTCATGAAACCTGAGTGTCAGCATCTTTAGCCAGTATGAGAACATGGTTCTTGTACTATCTCTTGATATTTACCTATGTGCCAGGGTGTGATAAAATAAAAAATGTTGATCAGTGTGCGCCAACTCTTGGTAAAAGCAGTGGAGCTAGCCACAAATATTACAAAGCAATGAAATGTCAAAGAAAAGCTCTCATTCCACAAAGTCAATTATCAAAAGAGCTTCCACCAAAGGTGAGCGCTCCCAACCATTTCAAAGTGTCCACTTGGACCACCGCTATTAGGACCAGGAGTCGGGCTTGCACCAAAAAAGGGCTCTGCATCGTAAATGCTTCAAGTCTGGATGTAGAAGGTACGATAGGTACTCAAAAAAGGCATACCCCGGTGTACTCCCAGGAAAACAAGTGCAGACGGCTCCAACTTCTCTTGACGGACGCACTGATCAACACCAAAAAAAAATTGCGTTGCGTAATAAGGCACTTGAGAGGATCCTTGTTCCAATGAGAGGGAGAGAAGAAATGACACAATCCTATGCCCTCCATCAACTGGCCTTCCATCTACACTTTCAAGTCTGACAACTAAAGAGACAGTGGATTGGATGCAAGAAATGATTTATTCCCTAGTGTTGAGGATCGGGTCCATAGGAGAGTCTCTTGGACTGGAACCTTGGGTGACGTTGTGACTCTACTCTTGTAACTGCGGTCAACACTTAAAGTCATATCCCTTATATATATGTATACAAAGAGAGTCTGATGATTAGGGGAATTGGGTACCTTTTGACTAGAGCTTGGTTCAGCTTAGAATTTTAGGATCTCTAAAACCGAGAGTTCTTGAACGGATCAAGTCTTGTATTCACATGCACAGTCAGGGGTTAACCCAACTTATTCATTCTTTATTTGCTCGAGGACAAGCAAAGTTTAAGTATAGGGGGGTGATGAATCTGCGATTCATCATCTTAATATCTTAATCTTAGCAAAATCCCCGAGTAAAATCCCATATAAATGTCAATAAAATCAATAAACTAACAAAATATCTCTTGTAAATAAAACACACTAATTATTGTATATTAGATTGTACAAAATAAATTACACATAAAAAAAGCCACAAAAATAAAGGAGTTTTATACCTGTAATAGCCTAAAACTTCATATATTTTTAATAATTTCATTTCAACTCCTTTTTACCTAATTCTTTCTCTAACTTGTTTATAAAATTGTTTATAAAAATACAAAAATACGAAACAAATTTCATCTCAAATAAATGCTCCTAGATCCCAATGGGAAAAAGCCGTAAAGACCAACTTCCAAGCTAAATTCCCGCTCCGTATGAACTCCAAATTCACCAAACTCACTTTTAAAGTTCAAGTTAAAAAATTATCTATCCAACGGAAGTGGTTTCATTAAAATCGGAGCTCGTTTGCAAAAGTTGGGTTTTACGACCTAGATGTACATTGTATATTATGTATATATTCTTTCTTTCTTCATTTTTTATTTTATCTTTCTTAATTACTAAAAATCCAAAAAAATCATTATAGTGTTGTATTTTGATTGTACTATTTTATTGTATTTTCCTATTGTACATAGCTACTATAAAAAGACAAAAAAAATTACAAATTAGAAAAGTAAACAAAAATTGTACATGGTGTTTTGTCTTCTTTTGTAAATTCTCCACCATTTGTCTTCTCTTTTTATTTTATTGTATTTGAAGTAGCCTACTTTTATTTTCTTTTATTTAATCACATTCTCTACAATAACTTCCCTTTCTCCATTAACCTCCAAGTCTTCTTTCAACCTCCATTCCACTCCATATTCAATAATATAACCTCCCATTCAACTCCACCAATAATCTAACTTCTCATTCAACACCACCACCATTCTAACTTCCCTTTCTCTTCTCTTTATATTCATTTGTACATCCTCATTTTTGCCCATCCGCCATTCATATAGAAAAAGGAGAGAGCTTGGAACGTGGAGTTGGTGACAGCGGCGAGACGTCTTCCTCAAGCGACGACCTCCTTCAGGCGAGATGCGCGGAGCTCCGCTCCGCGTCACGAGTTCCCCATCGAGCTCGCGTAGCTTCTCCTATTTTTGTTTCGCCAATCGAATCGAGGCGACGACAGGAGTTCAGCGTAGCTGCTCCGCCAATCCGGCGAAGATTCAGGTAAGTATTCTTCCTCATTTCTCTCGTTATTTTATTTTATCTAATATTGTGCCCTTTGTTGTGTAACCATCCTTTTTATATCACTGCACCATATTCATCATTTCATCACCATAATACCCCCCCTCATTTTCATCTTTATTTGCATTTCCTGATTATCAAAAAAAATTAAATCAAAAAAAAAATTTATTTGCATCAAATCAGTAAAAAATCAAAAAAAAAAACAAAAAAAAATAAAAAAAATAACGGCTGGGGGAGCAGCTCCAGCGCCGCCCGCCCCACCTCCCCTACCAACGCCGGCCGCCCCCCTCTCCTCCATCCACCGCCAGAGGCCGCCAGCCGCGGCCTCCTCACGCAGCCCTTCCGCCAACAGCCGCGGCGGCGCTGCACCACCCGCGCCGGCCGCCGTGCTGCAACTCCGCCAGCCGCGGCCTCCACCCGCGGCGCCGCGCCGCCCCTCTCGCCCCCTTGAGCCCCACGTCAACTCAGCCACTCCGCCGCGCTCCGCGCGCGCACGGCCGCCTCCAGCTCCAACGGCGAGCCGCGCCGCCGCCCGACCCCATCGGTTGGGTTCTTCTCCCCACCTGGGAACGAAGAAGAAGAAGGTCCTCTTTTCCATATTTTTTTTATTTGTAAAAATTGTATATATTTTATTAAGTTTTTCTGTAATTACAATTCAGTCCCTGTTTGGTTTATGTTGTTTATTTTCAATTTTTATTTTGCACAAACACCCCTGTGTTCTCCTGTTAATTTGGACATCTATCTTGTACATTTAAATTCAATGAAAAATACCACTGTGTTGAGCAACTAATTGTGTACGTTTTGAGTATTTATTTGGATTTTTATGTTACATGGGTAATTAATTAAAAATAATTAACTGAAACTTTGCATATTTTACCCACTCAGTGCTCTTAAATTTATATCTAACACACGGTTGCTCTAAAAATTCCACAAAAATTATATTTGATGCTTTGATGAGTGCTTAACTTACTGCCCAAATCTCATCCAAAACGGAGTTGTTTTGTGCCTTAAATAAATTGTAGAGTGATTTTAGTTTTTGATTTTTAATTAAATCCCTGTATATTCTTTTTGCGAAATTTCAACTCTCTTGGATTCTAGATCTAAATATCTTTATGAGATAATTCACATTCTGATTAATTTGATAACATGGATTAATTAGGAATTAATTACTCACTGTCACTCTGTTTCCACTAAAAAATACATAAAAAATTCATATTTTGTCAAAAAATTCCAAAAATATTACTGTAGCTTCCTTGCCTCATGTTTTCATTCCAGTATGTTTTCCATAATTTTTGCTTACTGTTTGTGTGAGAAATTGCGAAAAAACCCATAAAAAGTGTGCATTTTTATTTATTGCATTTTAAACCTGAAAATTCTTAAAAAATATGTTTTGTGTTCATCTCTGCATTAGTATTCTAGGAAAAATACAATTTGGCTGAATTGAACTGATTTGACATTAAACTTAATTTGGCTAAGTTGTATGCTTTCTTAGTATATTAGTTCACTTGCATTGTGCATTTTGGCATCCTATTTGCATTAAAAAATATAAAAAAACCGCATTGGAAATCTAAAATCTTTATTTTCAAATTAAACCCAAGTTGTTCCTTTGCCTCCCTGAGTTCGACCCCAGACTTGCCCGGGATAAAAATTAAGCCGAGACACTCTTCACGGAGATCTTCTCTCGGTTCTGACCGAAACGCTAAGTACACGTGCTACAACGTGACCTAATTAAATATCGTATTTAGCCACTCGTCAATCTCGCACATCCCTTGCACTTCCACGAGCACGAGCGTTTGTTTTCTGGCTACTACTAACCCTGCAGGCACACTTTTCTTCATTGATCGGAGACATCGCTGGAGCTCCTTCGAGCTTCATTGTCTCCGACCTACGGACCTCCCCAGCTTCCTCCAGATACGCAGGTAGCTCCACCACACACCTACGATCATTCCGAGCTATCCAGAAGTCTCCAGCGACCTCCACCGATAACAGGGGAGGTCAGCGGAGCCATGACCCCTTCACCGGAGCCCCGCTAAGTGATGAATCTGCGATTCGTCATCTTTATTCATTTATTTTAGCTTAAAATCCCTTATAAAACACCTGCATATAACGCTAACTCCATATTCTTACTAACTTGCATCTGTGTAAATATTGTACATTTCTGACTAATTTTAACCTAAAATAACTAAATAAAGAAAGAAAGGAAAAATAAAGAAAAGAAACAAAAAAAGAAAAATAAAGAAAAGAAATAAAAAAGGAAGACTGTATACAGGCTGACCCAAACCCCGAGAGAAGGTCAAGACTTGACCTGATCGACCAGGAATAAAGTAGGGGGAGATAGGGTCCTTAACCAAAAAAATCCCAAAAAAATTTTTGTGTGTTCTCCCTTATTTTATATCACTAACATTAATTTATTTGTACCTTAATTGAATTCAAATCAAATAACATTCAAAATTAAAGTTGTAAATAAAAATGTGTTCTACGTACTAAAATTGATTGCACAATTAAATCTTGTACAGAATAAAAGTAGCCACACTTGGAAAAAGCCACTAAGCACTAATTGAAAGACCAATTCCGGCTCCATATGAGCTTAAATTGAATCAATCTCAGTTCCATTGAACTCGAAATTAAATTATCTTTAAAATGGCTGTATTTTCATAATTTTTGGAGTTACGGTTGAAAAGTCGGTTTTCTGGGGTGGTTTGTGCAATTTTCCCATGTATTTTGTGCATATTGTATTTGTATATATTTGTAAATTATTCTCACTAATTCTTTAAAATAAAAATAAAAATTAAAAAAATAATAAATTTTTAAAACACAAAAAAGGCCAATTTCGTCATTTATCCTTGTATATAGTGTCACATATGTATATAGTATATGTATATAGTTGCTATTTTTAATTAACCTTCATAAAAAAAATAAAAAATAACATTTTTTAATTCAAATTAAATAAGTGACGAAAATTCAAAAAAAATAGATAATTTTGTAATTAGTTTTATCTCTCTTTTATTTTCTAAATCAAATTTCATCTCCCTCCCACCAAAAAAATTCAAAAATTCATTTTAATTTTCATCTCCATTATCTCTTCAAAAAATTCAAATTTCATCTCTTCTATTTATATGGCTCCATCTCCCTCATTCCAACTTGATCAATCTTTAGAGAGAGGAGCCCTATCGCCGAGAGAAATTTCGCCAAGGAAGTTGCCTAGCCTCCAAGCCGTCCGGTGACAGCGAGTCGGCCTTGTCGAGGCGATCACGGTCGATTTTCCGCTCCTAAGGTGAGATCCACATTTTTCTTCGTGTTTTTTATCTAGTTTAATCGTAGATTTTTTTTTATCTCGTTGGCATTTTTATTTCTCTAGATCTTAAAAAAAATCCATCTCGATTTTATCCGCCACCGACTCGATTTTTCATCTCATTTTCTCGATCTCTCCACGTTCATTTTCTATCTCTCACGATCTATCAACTTCGACCACTCACGGTGGTCGGAGAATCGAATTCGCGATCAACAAAATGGCGCTGTTGCCGGGGAGGCACGGTGATGGTAGTTAGGTTTCTCTTTTGACATGCTATTCTTGGTTGTAAATATTTGCATTCATTCCATTGTTCATATCACTGCATTCATTTCCTTTCATTTTTCTCTCTCTCTCTTCTTTGATAATTGTATTTCTTACACATTTTCTTTTCTTTTTCTTGCGAGGGCCTGCGGAGCGAAGGAGGCGATTCTAGGAGAGCCGAAGCACCCAAGCGACGTGGAGGTGGCTTGATTATTCACCAAGCCGCAGGATAGCGTGAGAAAAAGAGAAGAAGAGTGAAAGAGACGAAGAGAGAGAGAGAGAGATTTTTCGTTTCCATTTGAACTTTGTAAAAGGACATTCGTTTGTTGCGGGGTCTGTTTCGCCAAGTGCCGGTGCACTTGGGGGACCTCACCGGTTTTGTTTTCATCGCCTTTATTTTTCTTTGTTTTCCATGGATTTCAAAAGCCACCTATTGATTGCTTTAATTAATTTGCTTGAGCCAGGTAATTAATTAGGTCCAAACACCCTAAACAAGAATTTCTGTGCCTATAGAGTAGATCGTAATTTGGACTTAGTCAAATTAAGTTGTTCTTGCCCGTTAATAGAAGTTATCATCTAGGACGGTTCATTTGCATTTGCATATAGGTTAGTTTATTTTCTGTATTTAAATTCTACGCGGATCACTTGCATGTAGAGTGCTGGCGACAAGGTACGCATCTCTAACCCCTGCATGCATCATCGTTTTTAATCGCGCATTGGCATTTCCGATCTCCTTCCTTGTTTTCACTCACATAAATTAAAAGGAAATTGGACACTCGGTAGACGATTCGTTAAATATACTTAAACCAAGTGATAACTGCCTAAAATTTGGGACTGCTAAAGAAAACCCGACCCTAAAATAAACATAAGGAAAAATCATTATTTTGGGGAGAGTAACCCCCTCATTGTATTTGTTTTAACTTGCTCGCGTACACACTAAGGTTAGTGCCCAAATCCCATAATTCAGCCTAAGTGTTTGTACAACTTTTGTTATTATCACCTAACTCTAAAACAGACAAGATTAAGAGATCGAATCTTCACGGTCTTCACATTGCGTGAGTTGGTGAATTGGGGGTTTGTATTGTGTTTGATTGTTTGTGTTCTTGCTAGATCCTTCTGTGCATTTGCGCCTTTTTCTCCATATCTTTTGGCTTGACCCTCGTGCTCTCTCATCTTTTGTTTCGAAGATGGCCGACTGGAGTTATTTTAATCCGATCTTCGAAGATACCTCGTACTCTCCAGACGATCCACCTTCCTTTTTTCAGGAGGATCTTCCTCCTGATGTTTGTGCATATCCGCCTAACCCATTATTTCAGGAAATGGAGGACTTTGATTTTTACCCACCCACATTCAGCCCACCCGGTCCTGAGATTTTGGAGTCACCTTTCATGATTTCCACACTTGAGACACTGAACCAGATAGTGGAGCATATGAATTCGAGGATTAACAATCTCTTTAACATAAATATGAGCCAGAACGCTGCTCCACTTTTTGAGGATATGGATTCATTCGAGGATAATCATGAGAGCTTGCAATCACCCAAAATACAAAAAAATGAGAAAATTTTAAAAATCCAAAAAGATTCTGGGAGACACATTATCCATTCATTTTGTGAGGAGAGGACCCAAATGCCCAATCATTTACCCACACAATCATCCACCACATGTCCCAATCTTGACCCCGAGGATTCCACTGTACAGACTGCTCTTGGCAATCCTCTTGTAAATGCTGATTCTGACCTCCTCTCTTGTATGTATGAGGTCCAAAAGTTCAAAAAAATGTTGTCTGAACCTGAAGTGGTAGCCGCCCTTAATGAGATCATTAAAGCTCCACTTCAACAGGCCATGACAGATTTATCTACTCCTCAACTCAAGAAGAGAAAGCGAAGGAGAAGATTTGAGCGTTACATCTTGACCATGGCCACTGCCTATGCCATCTCTCACCGTCCATATTTTAAGAAAGGGAACGCTGCCACACCTCTTGTGAGTTGCTCCATATCTGACTATTCTTGTGATAACGCTCTCCTTGACGGCGGTTCATCAATTAATGTAATACCCTTCTCTATGGTACAGTCTCTTCATCTTGGGCCTCTCAAGAAAACCAGGATGATAGTTCAATTTGCTGATGGATCTATCAAGAGGCCAAAGGGTATTCTAGAAAACGCTGTTATTTCTATTCAGGGCCTGAATTTCACTTCGGATTTTGTTGTAATGCCCATGGAGACCTCCACCCCTGTGGAGCACCCTCCAATCATCCTGGGACAGCCTTTCCTCGCCTCTACAGGAGCCGTTATTGACTATGGTTCAGGAGAGATTCGTTTCCATTCTGATGTAGGGAGCGATGTGTTGATCACTACACCCACCACTGCCCAGAAACCTGCACCTCATGAGAACCCGCCCGTGTTAGCCAACCCCAAGGAATTTGACATCGATGATAATATCAGAGATTCTTGTTATATGTTGGATGATAATGAAACCCAAGAATTCCTCTTGAAGGAGGAAGACTCGGAAAGCATAGACCTTGGAGTTCCCCCTTCTGGAATGTGGAGATGCATTGATGACATTCGCAGGATTTACACGATAGACACCCTAGAGCGGAAGGCAGATTCTGATACTAGACAGGACGGACATGATTTGACTACTTCCACTGATGAGTCCATTCCTATTCACCCTGATTCAGATGAGACCGATCATGCCCAATTTGATTTGATTGCTTTTATAAAAGAATTTGGGCCTTTTGATGAAGATGATGATCCAATAGAGGCTCGCCAAGCTGAAAATGATCCTACGTTTTCGGATAATGATTTCGAGCCATTTTACTTTGATGTTTGCGAGACTTCCCAGGCCAGACATGACCATACTACTTCTAGTAATCGGTTTAGGCCTGCACAATCTGAAACCGTTGAGGATACATTCTTGGTCGATTCTACTCAGTTTATATCTAATGATGATCCCAATATCGACCTACACCTTGTCAAATCCATACCTCAACGGTCCCGCAAGAAGGTTCATTTTCGACCTTCTTGACCTTTGTACATCCACTCCTCTTGTATATCCTTTCGTTTTACTCTTTCTTCTCCCGTTTTATCATTCACCCCTCCGTGTGTGTATATATGCTATACTTAGGATGTGCTTTATCCTAAGTATAGGGGGGGTGAATGATTTGTGTTGTTCATATTCATCTTGTTCATTACTCTTGTTGTTGCCTATACTTAGGGATACTCTACCCTAAGTATAGGGGGGTGATGTTGTTCATATCGTGTCTTTTTATTTTTTTTTGAGTCTGTACATTCTCGTCATTGGTTTTCCCCTTTTGTACACTCTACTATACTTGGGATTACTTGATCCTAAGTATAGGGGGGGATCACCATCTTCTCTTCTTTGTATCTTTTCTTTTCACTTTTCTATACTTAGCACGAGTTATGTCTTCCTTTTTCGCTCTCTGATCACTATGAGGACATAGTTCGAGCTAAGTATAGGGGGGTGTCGTATATATTGTATATATACTTTAGACATAACTCGTACTTTTAAATACGTTTATTTGGGGGGGTTGTGTGTATAGTTTGTAAAAGCCACATGCTAAAAAAACACAAAAAAAAACAAAACAAAACAAAACAAAACAAAACAAAAAAAGAGAGAATAATATCAAAACACAAAAAAAGTGTTGTATATACGTGTATATTTTACTAATCCTTTTCCAAAAAAAATTTAAAACAAACAAAAACAACAAAAAAAATACAAAACCAAAAATCTATAAAAATTTGCAAATTTCAAAAAAAAAACTTTCTTTCACATTTGCAATTTTTTTCCTTCAAAAAAAAAGAGAATCCATAAAAAGTTCAAAACTAGAAAATTGTTAAAAAAAAGTGTGTTCTTTTCACATGTGCATCATTCCTTTTTCAAAAAAAAAAGTGCGTTCTTTTCACATGTGCATTATTCCTTTTTCAAAAAAAAACCCTTGCATTGTTCATATGTTGCATTTGCATGTGCATTTTTCAGGATAGTATTGACATTTAAACTATGTCTGGAATAAAATTGAAGAATGGAGCCTAGATGGACCTTAATCCACCTAATTCTTAGAGGAACTTCACCGAGAAATAGGATTTTAGAAGCTTCAGGTCTTTGACTTAATTCTTTGGGTTCCACATGACAATGTGCAGCGTTTGACTCTTAGTGTCTAACCTGGTCTCTTCATTCTGGGTATAACTCTGGAATAGGGAATCAATTTGTACTCTCGCACTATGCACTTAGCTCAACTCAGATGGGATGTTGGAAGACTGTGTGAGTTTCTTTTCTGGTAGCATGGAAATCTAAAGACCAGAGTACGGGTTGAAATAAAGCTTCGGAAAAGGGATGGACGGCTGGGCACAATTTTTTCTAAGACCCCAAAAAATGTACGGAAACAAAAGATTCTATATCCGTAGGGGCAAACAAGATCCAAGCAGAACCACCAAAAATACAAATACAAAGAAGCCACTACCAAATAAATATCTGACCAAAAAGGTCCAAGCTTCAAGAAATCTGCAGATCTTGGTGAAGACTCGGCTACACTGGCCATCTTCACAAGGAGAGGTGTGAAGGATATGGAAAGATCCTCAAGCGCATCACGGAAGCGTGAGCGTCGTATCGGATACGACGAAGAACGACTAGTCGTACTAGTTGTTCGGTGCAGCGGAATTTAAAAAATTTTATTCGATGAAACCACATGATCCGAGAACCATTCTCGGATCGTTTCATCTATAACCACAGCAAGTATAATGCAATACCTCTTGAAGCGTGGTTGATCGAGTCTCTAAGAGAAGAGACCTCCTGTCTCAAGTCCGATCGTCGGAGAGATCGCTTGCGAGCGCGGGGATGAACCGCGGTGTCCTCGCAATCCAAGATGTTGATCCAAGCGTGGTTGCTCCTGATCTCGACACACGAGATCGTACGTCTCCCTCGCGAGTGCAGCACTCCAAGTAGACGAAGAACCGCAGAGCGTCGAGGCGGCAACACGAGGGTGCGGGCGTCGACGTTTCTCTTCCACCAAGGTGGACGGCCACCAAGAAGAGAAGGCAAGAAGGGGGGTCGAGTATGAGAAAGAGAGAGAGAGAGAGTTTTGCTAAAATAGCATGTGTGTAAAGAGAGAGCCAAGGGTGCCTCTCTATTTATAGGGTTTTGGGATCCATGGATCTCAATCCATGTGTCTCATAAAATCAATGGTTGAGATTGATTTATGATAATCCAATGGTCAAGATTGTTGTTGGTAAAAGCCAACAACTTGTGATTTAATTTTGATTAAATATATTTGATAAATCAAATATATATTAATACCAAATCAAACCAATCAAATAAGGAGTGAGAAATCAATTGGGAGCCTCCTTCCCCATTAGAAGAGGTGGACGACCACCAATTCCTAAATGGAATTGGTGCCGCCCCCCCTCTTCCATATGGGGAGGGCAATCCCATATATTACATGGGATTGCATATCTCCTAATATTTCTCTCTACTTATTTTCCCAACAATTTTTATTCACCAAAAATAATTCTCAATTAATTTTGGGAATATTGCAATCTTGACATTGGAATATTGTGAATCACATTCACAACCCAAAACAAAATGTAATTTATATTTTCAATTAATTAGACAATGTGTATCCAATACACATTAATAATTAATCTACTAATATAAATTATATTTAACTCTCTCTAATACATTATAAATTGCATTTATAATATATTAGGAATAATTGGATATTACTATCCACATTATTCTTATCCATAATAATTAAATCACATTTAATTATATTGGATAATTTCTCATACATCATGATAATTAAATCACATTTAATTATCAACTTCTCTTTGCTTAGATCTTATGGAATTGTTCTCAAACCATTTAAGAACAATGCTATTTCTCCTCAGATACTTGGAGATAAGGACAGGGCGATTGTATTATTCCACGTATAGTGACTTGGATATTGAGATCACATCTCAAATCCAGATCCCATGGACCTCTCATAGATTCTTGATCAAATCAAGACCGTAAACCTAATCTTCTCATTGTATCTGAATCTCATTCAGATCAATGTCCAATAAATGGACTAAGATCAGGTTACTTCTCTGATGAGAGGAGTCACTAAAATCCAGACATGTTTCATCACTCCCTCGGAATGGAAGCGTCATGGTTATACAATCGTTTATGATCAAATCACCCTTCAGGTATTCCTAATACCTGCACATCCTGCATACTGGAAGACTCATGATCATTATGAAGATAAAGATCACTTTTACACTGTCATCTTCATAGTCTGATCATTAAGTTTCTCAATCTTGGTCCTTGGGATATGGTACAGATCATATGCTTTCACAAAGCATATATCTTACCTTCAAATTCATATCATGCTTCTAAAGCATGATGACCATGCATGGAATTTGGTCAATCCCAATACCTCATGAGTGAGCTCATGTCTCCCGGTTCATAAGTGAACCTGTATGATCCCTTTGAGAGATCATATTACTCATATGTCCTTACATGCACACCAGCTCGCCGGTGTATAGACCTTGATTAGGTCATCAACCTATTGGTCTGCTAAATGTACATGCTCAGACATATAGTAATATATCTGTCTCTGGTCAGAGGATGTTTGCCTGTGATGTGACAGTATTCATCATAGGTCTTTGGTTATCTCGATCTCGTTAAGTCAACTCATTGACTTAACTAATCTGATACCTCCGAATCAATATTCCTATGCAGAGGACCTGCATCAAGAGGTCGATCAGATATCAGTCTAATGAGATGGGATTGCCATCTCCCACTCAGACTGGAGATCACTACTTGTTAATCATTGATGATGCTTGATGAGTCCTCTATCTAACTCCTTAGATATTCATCCAAGCATCAGCCTCTATGATTCAATCATTGAATCAACAGCTGTATGATTATCAAGTTGGCCATGGTACATAACCCTTATTGTACAGAGGGACCTTATAGTGCATTCATTCATTCAATATCAGAAAGGGAGTGAAACAAAACATCAATAACTTTTATTGATAAATCATTTATTACAATAATATTTATTGTGGGAATGGTTCGCCTCGGGCTCACATTGCTAACAATCTCCCACTAGCCCTCAGAACCATTCAGGAACAAGCCTTAAACCCATACTCATTACATGCTGGTCAAAAACCTTCTGTGTCAGAGGTTTGGTAAGAGGATCAGCAACGTTGTCGGCGGAGGCCACCTTGGTGATGATGATGTCACCACGCTTTTGAATCTCCCGAATGATGTGGTATTTCCTTTCTACGTGCTTGCTCTTCTGATGCCATCTGGGTTCCTTCGCCTGGGCAATGGCTCCCGTGTTATCACAGAGTAGCGGGATGGGAGTATCAGAGGAAACTACGCCAAGCTCCTGGACGAACTTGCGCAACCACACCGCCTCCTTTGCAGCATCCGATGCGGCAATGTATTCGGCTTCTGTTGTTGAATCTGCCGTAGTGTCCTGCTTCTTGCTTCTCCAGCTCACAGCACCACCGTTCAATAGGAACACAAACCCTGATGTCGACTTTCGATCATCAATATCCGATTGGAAGTCAGAATCTGTATATCCCAAGACTTGGAGATCACCATCTCCATAGACCAAGATGTAATCTTGCGTCCGTCTAAGATATTTGAATATGTTCTTTACTGCATTCCAGTGTTGTTCTCCATAGCAGGATTGGTAACGACTTACCACTCCCACTGCATGGCAGATATCTGGCCTAGTACACATCATGGCATACATTAAGCTTCCTACGGCTGATGCATAAGGACATCCAGCCATGGCCTTCTTTTCCTCAACAGTTTGAGGAGCCATTCCTTTAGACAGGTGGATACCATGTCTTAAGGGTAGGAATCCTTTCTTGGAACTATCCATACGGAATCGTTCAAGAATCTTCTTAATGTATCCTTGTTGTGACAATCCCAATATCCTCTTCTCTCGGTTTCTGAACAGCTTCAGACCCAAGATGTAAGAGGCTTCTCCAAGATCTTTCATCTCAAAGGTATTGGACAGCCAAATCTTCACACTGGTCATCATCCCTGTATCATTCCCAATGATAAGGATGTCATCTACATAAAACACGATGAACACAATGGCGCTCCCACTAAGCTTCTTGTACACACAAGGTTCATCAGGATTCTGCACAAAATCATAACTCTTTATGGTTTCGTCAAATCTGATGTTCCAGCTACGAGAAGCTTGCTTGAGCCCATAGATGGATTTCTTCAGCTTGCATACTTTGCCATCCTCAGTTATGAAGCCCTGGGGCTGCTCCATGTAGACATCCTCCTCGAGGTATCCATTGAGGAAAGCCGTCTTGACGTCCATCTGCCAGATGTCGTAGTCAAGATATGCAGCTATAGCTAGCAGTGCCCTGATGGATTTAAGCATAGCCACAGGAGAGAATGTCTCATCGTAATCGATGCCTTCTCTCTATGTGTAGCCCTTGGCTACGAGCCGTGCCTTGAAAGTCTCTACTTTCCCATCAGGTCCCCTCTTTCTCTTGAAGATCCATTTGCACCCAATGGGTTTTACCCCTTTAGGTGGATCCTCTAGGGTCCATACACCATTCTTATGCATGGAGTCAATCTCTGACTTCATTTCTAGCATCCATCTATCCATGTCATGATCCGCGAGTGCTTCATCAAATGAAGTAGGATCACTGTCAGTTTCACCTGACACATGGAATCCATACCTTTCAGGTGGTGCAACCACCCTCGAACTCCTTCGAAGAGGTATGGGTGTTTCATCTTTATTTATCTCTTCAGTTTCTGGTTCAGGAAGCTCAGAGTCCTCAGGGGACTCAATGTGTTCCTCTACTTCACTTTTGTCTTGACCTTTAAGGAAATCATCCTCCAGAAATTTCACATCTCTAGAGACAAAAACCTTTTGAGTCTCAGGGTCATAAAGTTGATATCCAATACCATCTTTAACATACCCAATGAAGTAGCACTCACGAGAGCGAGATTCTAGCTTACTTGCATCCACATTCTTTGCATGGACCAAGCAACCCCAAACCCTCAAATGATTAACACTAGGTTTGGTTCCATACCAGAGCTCATGAGGAGTCTTAGGTACAGATTTGCTAGGAATCTTATTTAGGATATATATTGCAGTCTCTACTGCATATCCCCAGAAACTAAGTGGTAAATGTGCTTTACTCATCATTGAACGAACCATATCCATGATGGTTCTGTTGCGTCTTTCAGCAACACCATTAAGTTGGGGAGTTCCAGGAGGAGTGAGATTGGAAATAATTCCATTCTCCTTAAGGTATTCCTTAAATTCATCTGATAGGTACTCGCCACCTCGATCAGATCGAATTCGTTTAATCTTCCTATTGGTTTGGTTCTCAACCAAAACCTTGAACTCTTTGAACTTTTCAAAGGTTTCAGACTTATGACGTAATAGGAAGACAAACCCGTATCGCGAATGGTCATCAATAAATGTCAAATAATATCGATATCCATTTCGAGTCGCGGTACTGAAGGGACCGCATACATCAGTATGTATTAGGTCAATAATACCTTCACATCTTGTAACCTTGTTACGAAAAGGCATCCTAGTCATTTTACCTCGAATACAATGTTCACAGGTAGGTAAAGGCTGAACCTGTAGAAAGTCCAAAGGTCCATCCTTTATCAATCTATTGATCCTATCAACAGATAAATGACCAAGCCTTTGATGCCAAATCATGTTTGAATGATTTATATTACTCCTGGATCTTTTAGGGTTTTTATTAGTGGTTGTAACATTCATGACATGCTCATTAATGCACAATTCATAGAGTCCTCCAGAAGTCAAAATACCCTCTGCAATATATTTATCATAATGATTTATGACTAATTTATTACAAAATAGGAATGAATATCCACTTCTAACTAGCTTAGATACAGATATCAAATTCCTTCTGACTTCAGGTACATAAAGACACTCTTTAAGTACTAGGACTCTTCCACTAGATAATGATAGTCTGCAGGTCCCGACGGCGACTGCTGCAACACTTGCATCAGATCCCATCTGGATGACTATCTCCCCTTCCTCAAGCTGTCTAGTTTCCTGAAACAAATGCAACAAATTGCATACATGAACAGAAGCACCAGAATCAACTACCCAACTTCCTTTTCGTCCAACGAGAAAGCTGGTTTCAATGATAAGAGTAGATTTTATACCTGCTGGGGCTTTACCTTTGTCGACCGACTTCAGGTAATCTGGGCAATTACGCTTCCAGTGCCCCGGCTTCTTGCAGTGGTGACAAACGTCGGTTTTCTTCGACGCCATTAAAGTGGATGCATTGGAAGATGAGGCAACACCTTGTCCCTTCTTCTTTCTCTTCTGGGCCGGGCCCTTCCGAGAACCTTGCTTCCGACCGCGCTTCCCTTTGACCTGTGCAACCATTGCAGTGCCAGAGGGACCATCTTTCTTCATTACGTCTTCTGCAGACTTTAATGCAGCAAGAAGCCCAGCATTTGTCAGTTCCAGCTTATTCATGTGGAATGACACCACAAAGTTATTGAAAGATTTGGGCAATGACAGCAGAATGAAATCAGATTGCATGTATGCATCCATCGTCGCCCCCAGAGTCTCAAGCTCTGACAAGTACCCAAACATTTTGAGCACATGATCGCGGACCGAGGTCCCTTCCTGCATCTTACAGTGAAGAAGATCTTTCATAACATTGTACCGCTGGGTGCGGTTAATGTCACCAAACATATCCTTTAGATTCTGCATTATATCCTGGCAAGTGCTCATCTCCACATGTTGCTTCTGAAGAACATTGGAGAGAGAACCCAAGATATAGCATCTAGCCAAGACATGATCTTCATCATACTTGTCATTATATGCTTTGTCTTCCTTAGATTTAGGGTTTTCAAGTTTTTTTTCATGGAGCACATAACTGATGCGCTCGGCTGAAAGCACAAGCTCCAAATTACGGATCCAATCAGAGTAATTTGGTCCGGTCAATTGGTTGACCTCCAGAAGCATGTTCAGTGGGTTCATGGCCTTCATTTTCTGAAATTGAGAATGCACTATATTAGAACATATAATCATATATTCAATTTAATTTTATTTGATTAAGGCATTTTAAATCAAATTAGTCTTGCTATGTCAACTATGAAAGTTTATTCCCTTATTCACTTTCAAAGTAGGAGATATACTTACCAATATATCTCAAGCAAGAACTGGGATCTCCTCTTTATCATTGTCATATCCCAATAATATGAGAACCTATGACTCTGATAAAGAGAAGCGGGAACACATTCCGCCTTGCAAGTCCAACTTGCATTTCCCAATTCGGTCTTTAATACCCGAGCCCACCACCCCTATGGTGATGTTGACTCGTCATTAATTGAACCAACCGTCAACAGGAATACAACTCGCTATGCGCAATCCAATATCGCCCCAATAATATGAGGACCCGATATTGGGGTCACTACGCATACGTCCTTACTCTTTCGAGAAGCAACGAGCCCGATCCAAACGGATCATATGTGGGAGCTGTCACTTCGGACAGGCGTCTCCCACATATAATATTTGGCGACGAAACCCTTCGCCTTGACGGGAGACCATGGATGTCACTTATGTGATCCTCCATCTCTTATTCAAATTTAATTAATTACTATGAATCTCATTCATATAATTAATTCTTCCAAGGGAATTATTAACTCTAATCATATTAGAATATTTTCAATTGGATATAATTAACTTAATCATATTAAATTAATTATCAATCCAATTTAATCAATCAAACTTAGTTTTATGCTTGAATATACATATATGATATTAATCTCAAAGTACGTATTAATTCGAATTTTAATAATTAGAAAAATACATCATAATCCCTCGGACATTATCCCGGCCCTACCCGCTGTCATGGCCAGTACCGACGGGAGTGGGGCGAACCACATACGTTGCAACCCGCTGACCCAGCGATCCCCGACTAGACACCATATCCACCTCGGGAAAGGATAATGCCAAATTGATTATTTTGTACTTGAGATGATCATCGGTTTTTCAACCGAAATTATACCATATAGTAATCAAAACAATTTTGATTTTAAGGAAATTTGCTAGGCAAATTCCCAAGTCCTATTCAAGCAAGAAGTTTGATGATTGTAGTTCCAATTAAGGTTTAGATCAAATCTAATCATTTAATTGGTTGGGGCCAAGTCAATTAGGCAAATAATCATGTTTCAATATTTCACAAATATTTTTCAAGATTATTTCACGAAATTAACAATTAATTTCTCTAATTGACAATCACTTGGTTCTAGATTAGGAAGGCAATTTCAGCAGTGACCCCTACTTACTAAAATTGACATATCTCAATCATATTAAATCCAAATTAAGCAAAGTCAATTTCTAAAGTTTGCTAATTTGATTTAGGACAGAACCTAAGTGATGTTTCACGCATTTCGAGGCAAGTCTAAACAGTAATTAACATTTTAATCACGTTCAGATTCACAGTTCTCGCAACAGTGCATACATGTCCATTAAAACGACCATATCTCGAGCATACGAAATCCGATTTACGCAAACTCAGATCCTATGGTTTCCTTATTTAATGGGGAACATAATGCAATTAAAAAATTCGTGTTTAAATAATTCAAACAGTGCCGAATTTCTTTACTAAACAGATCTGCGAAATCAAATGCGTTGAAAAACTTTCGCGACCTAAATGAACCCAAGTCGTCCTTGGTTAACGAATCACTATTCGAAACCGTCGACCTAAGGCTCTGATACCACTTGAAGGATATGGAAAGATCCTCAAGCGCATCACGGAAGCGTGAGCGTCGTATCGGATACGACGAAGAACGACTAGTCGTACTAGTTGTTCGGTGCAGCGGAATTTAAAAAATTTTATTCGATGAAACCACATGATCCGAGAACCATTCTCGGATCGTTTCATCTATAACCACAGCAAGTATAATGCAATACCTCTTGAAGCGTGGTTGATCGAGTCTCTAAGAGAAGAGACCTCCTGTCTCAAGTCCGATCGTCGGAGAGATCGCTTGCGAGCGCGGGGATGAACCGCGGTGTCCTCGCAATCCAAGATGTTGATCCAAGCGCGGTTGCTCCTGATCTCGACACACGAGATCGTACGTCTCCCTCGCGAGTGCAGCACTCCAAGTAGACGAAGAACCGCAGAGCGTCGAGGCGGCAGCACGAGGGCGCGGGCGTCGACGTTTCTCTTCCACCAAGGTGGACGGCCACCAAGAAGAGAAGGCAAGAAGGGGGGTCGAGTATGAGAAAGAGAGAGAGAGAGAGAGTTTTGCTAAAATAGCATGTGTGTAAAGAGAGAGCCAAGGGTGCCTCTCTATTTATAGGGTTTTGGGATCCATGGATCTCAATCCATGTGTCTCATAAAATCAATGGTTGAGATTGATTTATGATAATCCAATGGTCAAGATTGTTGTTGGTAAAAGCCAACAACTTGTGATTTAATTTTGATTAAATATATTTGATAAATCAAATATATATTAATACCAAATCAAACCAATCAAATAAGGAGTGAGAAATCAATTGGGAGCCTCCTTCCCCATTAGAAGAGGTGGACGGCCACCAATTCCTAAATGGAATTGGTGCCGCCCCCCCTCTTCCATATGGGGAGGGCAATCCCATATATTACATGGGATTGCATATCTCCTAATATTTCTCTCTACTTATTTTCCCAACAATTTTTATTCACCAAAAATAATTCTCAATTAATTTTGGGAATATTGCAATCTTGACATTGGAATATTGTGAATCACATTCACAACCCAAAACAAAATGTAATTTATATTTTCAATTAATTAGACAATGTGTATCCAATACACATTAATAATTAATCTACTAATATAAATTATATTTAACTCTCTCTAATACATTATAAATCGCATTTATAATATATTAGGAATAATTGGATATTACTATCCACATTATTCTTATCCATAATAATTAAATCACATTTAATTATATTGGATAATTTCTCATACATCATGATAGTTAAATCACATTTAATTATCAACTTCTCTTTGCTTAGATCTTATGGAATTGTTCTCAAACCATTTAAGAACAATGCTATTTCTCCTCAGATACTTGGAGATAAGGACAGGGCGATTGTATTATTCCACGTATAGTGACTTGGATATTGAGATCACATCTCAAATCCAGATCCCATGGACCTCTCATAGATGCTTGATCAAATCAAGACCGTAAACCTAATCTTCTCATTGTATCTGAATCTCATTCAGATCAATGTCCAATAAATGGACTAAGATCAGGTTACTTCTCTGATGAGAGGAGTCACTAAAATCCAGACCTGTTTCATCACTCCCTCGGAATGGAAGCGTCATGGTTATACAATCGTTTATGATCAAATCACCCTTCAGGTATTCCTAATACCTGCACATCCTGCATACTGGAAGACTCATGATCATTATGAAGATAAAGATCACTTTTACACTGTCATCTTCATAGTCTGATCATTAAGTTTCTCAATCTTGGTCCTTGGGATATGGTACAGATCATATGCTTTCACAAAGCATATATCTTACCTTCAAATTCATATCATGCTTCTAAAGCATGATGACCATGCATGGAATTTGGTCAATCCCAATACCTCATGAGTGAGCTCATGTCTCCCGGTTCATAAGTGAACCTGTATGATCCCTTTGAGAGATCATATTACTCATATGTCCTTACATGCACACCAGCTCGCCGGT
Organism: Ottelia alismoides; assembly: GCA_037367405.1. NCBI lineage: Eukaryota > Viridiplantae > Streptophyta > Magnoliopsida > Alismatales > Hydrocharitaceae > Ottelia > Ottelia alismoides. The sequence continues at coordinate 392,053 of JAZKJV010002677.1, forward strand.
GTATAGACCTTGATTAGGTCATCAACCTATTGGTCTGCTAAATGTACATGCTCAGACATATAGTAATATATCTGTCTCTGGTCAGAGGATGTTTGCCTGTGATGTGACAGTATTCATCATAGGTCTTTGGTTATCTCGATCTCGTTAAGTCAACTCATTGACTTAACTAATCTGATACCTCCGAATCAATATTCCTATGCAGAGGACCTGCATCAAGAGGTCGATCAGATATCAGTCTAATGAGATGGGATTGCCATCTCCCACTCAGACTGGAGATCACTACTTGTTAATCATTGATGATGCTTGATGAGTCCTCTATCTAACTCCTTAGATATTCATCCAAGCATCAGCCTCTATGATTCAATCATTGAATCAACAGCTGTATGATTATCAAGTTGGCCATGGTACATAACCCTTATTGTACAGAGGGACCTTATAGTGCATTCATTCATTCAATATCAGAAAGGGAGTGAAACAAAACATCAATAACTTTTATTGATAAATCATTTATTACAATAATATTTATTGTGGGAATGGTTCGCCTCGGGCTCACATTGCTAACAATCTCCCACTAGCCCTCAGAACCATTCAGGAACAAGCCTTAAACCCATACTCATTACATGCTGGTCAAAAACCTTCTGTGTCAGAGGTTTGGTAAGAGGATCAGCAACGTTGTCGGCGGAGGCCACCTTGGTGATGATGATGTCACCACGCTTTTGAATCTCCCGAATGATGTGGTATTTCCTTTCTACGTGCTTGCTCTTCTGATGCCATCTGGGTTCCTTCGCCTGGGCAATGGCTCCCGTGTTATCACAGAGTAGCGGGATGGGAGTATCAGAGGAAACTACGCCAAGCTCCTGGACGAACTTGCGCAACCACACCGCCTCCTTTGCAGCATCCGATGCGGCAATGTATTCGGCTTCTGTTGTTGAATCTGCCGTAGTGTCCTGCTTCTTGCTTCTCCAGCTCACAGCACCACCGTTCAACAGGAACACAAACCCTGATGTCGACTTTCGATCATCAATATCCGATTGGAAGTTAGAATCTGTATATCCCAAGACTTGGAGATCACCATCTCCATAGACCAAGATGTAATCTTGCGTCCGTCTAAGATATTTGAATATGTTCTTTACTGCATTCCAGTGTTGTTCTCCATAGCAGGATTGGTAACGACTTACCACTCCCACTGCATGGCAGATATCTGGCCTAGTACACATCATGGCATACATTAAGCTTCCTACGGCTGATGCATAAGGACATCCAGCCATGGCCTTCTTTTCCTCAACAGTTTGAGGAGCCATTCCTTTAGACAGGTGGATACCATGTCTTAAGGGTAGGAATCCTTTCTTGGAACTATCCATACGGAATCGTTCAAGAATCTTCTTAATGTATCCTTGTTGTGACAATCCCAATATCCTCTTCTCTCGGTTTCTGAACAGCTTCAGACCCAAGATGTAAGAGGCTTCTCCAAGATCTTTCATCTCAAAGGTATTGGACAGCCAAATCTTCACACTGGTCATCATCCCTGTATCATTCCCAATGATAAGGATGTCATCTACATAAAACACGATGAACACAATGGCGCTCCCACTAAGCTTCTTGTACACACAAGGTTCATCAGGATTCTGCACAAAATCATAACTCTTTATGGTTTCGTCAAATCTGATGTTCCAGCTACGAGAAGCTTGCTTGAGCCCATAGATGGATTTCTTCAGCTTGCATACTTTGCCATCCTCAGTTATGAAGCCCTGGGGCTGCTCCATGTAGATATCCTCCTCGAGGTATCCATTGAGGAAAGCCGTCTTGACGTCCATCTGCCAGATGTCGTAGTCAAGATATGCAGCTATAGCTAGCAGTGCCCTGATGGATTTAAGCATAGCCACAGGAGAGAATGTCTCATCGTAATCGATGCCTTCTCTCTGTGTGTAGCCCTTGGCTACGAGCCGTGCCTTGAAAGTCTCTACTTTCCCATCAGGTCCCCTCTTTCTCTTGAAGATCCATTTGCACCCAATGGGTTTTACCCCTTTAGGTGGATCCTCTAGGGTCCATACACCATTCTTATGCATGGAGTCAATCTCTGACTTCATTTCTAGCATCCATCTATCCATGTCATGATCCGCGAGTGCTTCATCAAATGAAGTAGGATCACTGTCAGTTTCACCTGACACATGGAATCCATACCTTTCAGGTGGTGCAACCACCCTCGAACTCCTTCGAAGAGGTATGGGTGTTTCATCTTTATTTATCTCTTCAGTTTCTGGTTCAGGAAGCTCAGAGTCCTCAGGGGACTCAATGTGTTCCTCTACTTCACTTTTGTCTTGACCTTTAAGGAAATCATCCTCCAGAAATTTCACATCTCTAGAGACAAAAACCTTTTGAGTCTCAGGGTCATAAAGTTGATATCCAATACCATCTTTAACATACCCAATGAAGTAGCACTCACGAGAGCGAGATTCTAGCTTACTTGCATCCACATTCTTTGCATGGACCAAGCAACCCCAAACCCTCAAATGATTAACACTAGGTTTGGTTCCATACCAGAGCTCATGAGGAGTCTTAGGTACAGATTTGCTAGGAATCTTATTTAGGATATATATTGCAGTCTCTACTGCATATCCCCAGAAACTAAGTGGTAAATGTGCTTTACTCATCATTGAACGAACCATATCCATGATGGTTCTGTTGCGTCTTTCAGCAACACCATTAAGTTGGGGAGTTCCAGGAGGAGTGAGATTGGAAATAATTCCATTCTCCTTAAGGTATTCCTTAAATTCATCTGATAGGTACTCGCCACCTCGATCAGATCGAATTCGTTTAATCTTCCTATTGGTTTGGTTCTCAACCAAAACCTTGAACTCTTTGAACTTTTCAAAGGTTTCAGACTTATGACGTAATAGGAAGACAAACCCGTATCGCGAATGGTCATCAATAAATGTCAAATAATATCGATATCCATTTCGAGTCGCGGTACTGAAGGGACCGCATACATCAGTATGTATTAGGTCAATAATACCTTCACATCTTGTAACCTTGTTACGAAAAGGCATCCTAGTCATTTTACCTCGAATACAATGTTCACAGGTAGGTAAAGGCTGAACCTGTAGAAAGTCCAAAGGTCCATCCTTTATCAATCTATTGATCCTATCAACAGATAAATGACCAAGCCTTTGATGCCAAATCATGTTTGAATGATTTATATTACTCCTGGATCTTTTAGGGTTTTTATTAGTGGTTGTAACATTCATGACATGCTCATTAATGCACAATTCATAGAGTCCTCCAGAAGTCAAAATACCCTCTGCAATATATTTATCATAATGATTTATGACTAATTTATTACAAAATAGGAATGAATATCCACTTCTAACTAGCTTAGATACAGATATCAAATTCCTTCTGACTTCAGGTACATAAAGACACTCTTTAAGTACTAGGACTCTTCCACTAGATAATGATAGTCTGCAGGTCCCGACGGCGACTGCTGCAACACTTGCATCAGATCCCATCTGGATGACTATCTCCCCTTCCTCAAGCTGTCTAGTTTCCTGAAACAAATGCAACAAATTGCATACATGAACAGAAGCACCAGAATCAACTACCCAACTTCCTTTTCGTCCAACGAGAAAGCTGGTTTCAATGATAAGAGTAGATTTTATACCTGCTGGGGCTTTACCTTTGTCGACCGACTTCAGGTAATCTGGGCAATTACGCTTCCAGTGCCCCGGCTTCTTGCAGTGGTGACAAACGTCGGTTTTCTTCGACGCCATTAAAGTGGATGCATTGGAAGATGAGGCAACACCTTGTCCCTTCTTCTTTCTCTTCTGGGCCGGGCCCTTCCGAGAACCTTGCTTCCGACCGCGCTTCCCTTTGACCTGTGCAACCATTGCAGTGCCAGAGGGACCATCTTTCTTCATTACGTCTTCTGCAGACTTTAATGCAGCAAGAAGCCCAGCATTTGTCAGTTCCAGCTTATTCATGTGGAATGACACCACAAAGTTATTGAAAGATTTGGGCAATGACAGCAGAATGAAATCAGATTGCATGTATGCATCCATCGTCGCCCCCAGAGTCTCAAGCTCTGACAAGTACCCAAACATTTTGAGCACATGATCGCGGACCGAGGTCCCTTCCTGCATCTTACAGTGAAGAAGATCTTTCATAACATTGTACCGCTGGGTGCGGTTAATGTCACCAAACATATCCTTTAGATTCTGCATTATATCCTGGCAAGTGCTCATCTCCACATGTTGCTTCTGAAGAACATTGGAGAGAGAACCCAAGATATAGCATCTAGCCAAGACATGATCTTCATCATACTTGTCATTATATGCTTTGTCTTCCTTAGATTTAGGGTTTTCAAGTTTTTTTTCATGGAGCACATAACTGATGCGCTCGGCTGAAAGCACAAGCTCCAAATTACGGATCCAATCCGAGTAATTTGGTCCGGTCAATTGGTTGACCTCCAGAAGCCTGTTCAGTGGGTTCATGGCCTTCATTTTCTGAAATTGAGAATGCACTATATTAGAACATATAATCATATATTCAATTTAATTTTATTTGATTAAGGCATTTTAAATCAAATTAGTCTTGCTATGTCAACTATGAAAGTTTATTCCCTTATTCACTTTCAAAGTAGGAGATATACTTACCAATATATCTCAAGCAAGAACTGAGATCTCCTCTTTATCATTGTCATATCCCAATAATATGAGAACCTATGACTCTGATAAAGAGAAGCGGGAACACATTCCGCCTTGCAAGTCCAACTTGCATTTCCCAATTCGGTCTTTAATACCCGAGCCCACCACCCCTATGGTGATGTTGACTCGTCATTAATTGAACCAACCGTCAACAGGAATACAACTCGCTATGCGCAATCCAATATCGCCCCAATAATATGAGGACCCGATATTGGGGTCACTACGCATACGTCCTTACTCTTTCGAGAAGCAACGAGCCCGATCCAAACGGATCATATGTGGGAGCTGTCACTTCGGACAGGCGTCTCCCACATATAATATTTGGCGACGAAACCCTTCGCCTTGACGGGAGACCATGGATGTCACTTATGTGATCCTCCATCTCTTATTCAAATTTAATTAATTACTATGAATCTCATTCATATAATTAATTCTTCCAAGGGAATTATTAACTCTAATCATATTAGAATATTTTCAATTGGATATAATTAACTTAATCATATTAAATTAATTATCAATCCAATTTAATCAATCAAACTTAGTTTTATGCTTGAATATACATATATGATATTAATCTCAAAGTACGTATTAATTCGAATTTTAATAATTAGAAAAATACATCATAATCCCTCGGACATTATCCCGGCCCTACCCGCTGTCATGGCCAGTACCGACGGGAGTGGGGCGAACCACATACGTTGCAACCCGCTGACCCAGCGATCCCCGACTAGACACCATATCCACCTCGGGAAAGGATAATGCCAAATTGATTATTTTGTACTTGAGATGATCATCGGTTTTTCAACCGAAATTATACCATATAGTAATCAAAACAATTTTGATTTTAAGGAAATTTGCTAGGCAAATTCCCAAGTCCTATTCAAGCAAGAAGTTTGATGATTGTAGTTCCAATTAAGGTTTAGATCAAATCTAATCATTTAATTGGTTGGGGCCAAGTCAATTAGGCAAATAATCATGTTTCAATATTTCACAAATATTTTTCAAGATTATTTCACGAAATTAACAATTAATTTCTCTAATTGACAATCACTTGGTTCTAGATTAGGAAGGCAATTTCAGCAGTGACCCCTACTTACTAAAATTGACATATCTCAATCATATTAAATCCAAATTAAGCAAAGTCAATTTCTAAAGTTTGCTAATTTGATTTAGGACAGAACCTAAGTGATGTTTCACGCATTTCGAGGCAAGTCTAAACAGTAATTAACATTTTAATCACGTTCAGATTCACAGTTCTCGCAACAGTGCATACATGTCCATTAAAACGACCATATCTCGAGCATACGAAATCCGATTTACGCAAACTCAGATCCTATGGTTTCCTTATTTAATGGGGAACATAATGCAATTAAAAAATTCGTGTTTAAATAATTCAAACAGTGCCGAATTTCTTTACTAAACAGATCTGCGAAATCAAATGCGTTGAAAAACTTTCGCGACCTAAATGAACCCAAGTCGTCCTTGGTTAACGAATCACTATTCGAAACCGTCGACCTAAGGCTCTGATACCACTTGAAGGATATGGAAAGATCCTCAAGCGCATCACGGAAGCGTGAGCGTCGTATCGGATACGACGAAGAACGACTAGTCGTACTAGTTGTTCGGTGCAGCGGAATTTAAAAAATTTTATTCGATGAAACCACATGATCCGAGAACCATTCTCGGATCGTTTCATCTATAACCACAGCAAGTATAATGCAATACCTCTTGAAGCGTGGTTGATCGAGTCTCTAAGAGAAGAGACCTCCTGTCTCAAGTCCGATCGTCGGAGAGATCGCTTGCGAGCGCGGGGATGAACCGCGGTGTCCTCGCAATCCAAGATGTTGATCCAAGCGCGGTTGCTCCTGATCTCGACACACGAGATCGTACGTCTCCCTCGCGAGTGCAGCACTCCAAGTAGACGAAGAACCGCAGAGCGTCGAGGCGGCAGCACGAGGGCGCGGGCGTCGACGTTTCTCTTCCACCAAGGTGGACGGCCACCAAGAAGAGAAGGCAAGAAGGGGGGTCGAGTATGAGAAAGAGAGAGAGAGAGAGTTTTGCTAAAATAGCATGTGTGTAAAGAGAGAGCCAAGGGTGCCTCTCTATTTATAGGGTTTTGGGATCCATGGATCTCAATCCATGTGTCTCATAAAATCAATGGTTGAGATTGATTTATGATAATCCAATGGTCAAGATTGTTGTTGGTAAAAGCCAACAACTTGTGATTTAATTTTGATTAAATATATTTGATAAATCAAATATATATTAATACCAAATCAAACCAATCAAATAAGGAGTGAGAAATCAATTGGGAGCCTCCTTCCCCATTAGAAGAGGTGGACGGCCACCAATTCCTAAATGGAATTGGTGCCGCCCCCCCTCTTCCATATGGGGAGGGCAATCCCATATATTACATGGGATTGCATATCTCCTAATATTTCTCTCTACTTATTTTCCCAACAATTTTTATTCACCAAAAATAATTCTCAATTAATTTTGGGAATATTGCAATCTTGACATTGGAATATTGTGAATCACATTCACAACCCAAAACAAAATGTAATTTATATTTTCAATTAATTAGACAATGTGTATCCAATACACATTAATAATTAATCTACTAATATAAATTATATTTAACTCTCTCTAATACATTATAAATCGCATTTATAATATATTAGGAATAATTGGATATTACTATCCACATTATTCTTATCCATAATAATTAAATCACATTTAATTATATTGGATAATTTCTCATACATCATGATAGTTAAATCACATTTAATTATCAACTTCTCTTTGCTTAGATCTTATGGAATTGTTCTCAAACCATTTAAGAACAATGCTATTTCTCCTCAGATACTTGGAGATAAGGACAGGGCGATTGTATTATTCCACGTATAGTGACTTGGATATTGAGATCACATCTCAAATCCAGATCCCATGGACCTCTCATAGATGCTTGATCAAATCAAGACCGTAAACCTAATCTTCTCATTGTATCTGAATCTCATTCAGATCAATGTCCAATAAATGGACTAAGATCAGGTTACTTCTCTGATGAGAGGAGTCACTAAAATCCAGACCTGTTTCATCACTCCCTCGGAATGGAAGCGTCATGGTTATACAATCGTTTATGATCAAATCACCCTTCAGGTATTCCTAATACCTGCACATCCTGCATACTGGAAGACTCATGATCATTATGAAGATAAAGATCACTTTTACACTGTCATCTTCATAGTCTGATCATTAAGTTTCTCAATCTTGGTCCTTGGGATATGGTACAGATCATATGCTTTCACAAAGCATATATCTTACCTTCAAATTCATATCATGCTTCTAAAGCATGATGACCATGCATGGAATTTGGTCAATCCCAATACCTCATGAGTGAGCTCATGTCTCCCGGTTCATAAGTGAACCTGTATGATCCCTTTGAGAGATCATATTACTCATATGTCCTTACATGCACACCAGCTCGCCGGTGTATAGACCTTGATTAGGTCATCAACCTATTGGTCTGCTAAATGTACATGCTCAGACATATAGTAATATATCTGTCTCTGGTCAGAGGATGTTTGCCTGTGATGTGACAGTATTCATCATAGGTCTTTGGTTATCTCGATCTCGTTAAGTCAACTCATTGACTTAACTAATCTGATACCTCCGAATCAATATTCCTATGCAGAGGACCTGCATCAAGAGGTCGATCAGATATCCGTCTAATGAGATGGGATTGCCATCTCCCACTCAGACTGGAGATCACTACTTGTTAATCATTGATGATGCTTGATGAGTCCTCTATCTAACTCCTTAGATATTCATCCAAGCATCAGCCTCTATGATTCAATCATTGAATCAACAGCTGTATGATTATCAAGTTGGCCATGGTACATAACCCTTATTGTACAGAGGGACCTTATAGTGCATTCATTCATTCAATATCAGAAAGGGAGTGAAACAAAACATCAATAACTTTTATTGATAAATCATTTATTACAATAATATTTATTGTGGGAATGGTTCGCCTCGGGCTCACATTGCTAACAATCTCCCACTAGCCCTCAGAACCATTCAGGAACAAGCCTTAAACCCATACTCATTACATGCTGGTCAAAAACCTTCTGTGTCAGAGGTTTGGTAAGAGGATCAGCAATGTTGTCGGCGGAGGCCACCTTGGTGATGATGATGTCACCACGCTTTTGAATCTCCCGAATGATGTGGTATTTCCTTTCTACGTGCTTGCTCTTCTGATGCCATCTGGGTTCCTTCGCCTGGGCAATGGCTCCCGTGTTATCACAGAGTAGCGGGATGGGAGTATCAGAGGAAACTACGCCAAGCTCCTGGACGAACTTGCGCAACCACACCGCCTCCTTTGCAGCATCCGATGCGGCAATGTATTCGGCTTCTGTTGTTGAATCTGTCGTAGTGTCCTGCTTCTTGCTTCTCCAGCTCACAGCACCACCGTTCAACAGGAACACAAACCCTGATGTCGACTTTCGATCATCAATATCCGATTGGAAGTCAGAATCTGTATATCCCAAGACTTGGAGATCACCATCTCCATAGACCAAGATGTAATCTTGCGTCCGTCTAAGATATTTGAATATGTTCTTTACTGCATTCCAGTGTTGTTCTCCATAGCAGGATTGGTAACGACTTACCACTCCCACTGCATGGCAGATATCTGGCCTAGTACACATCATGGCATACATTAAGCTTCCTACGGCTGATGCATAAGGACATCCAGCCATGGCCTTCTTTTCCTCAACAGTTTGAGGAGCCATTCCTTTAGACAGGTGGATACCATGTCTTAAGGGTAGGAATCCTTTCTTGGAACTATCCATACGGAATCGTTCAAGAATCTTCTTAATGTATCCTTGTTGTGACAATCCCAATATCCTCTTCTCTCGGTTTCTGAACAGCTTCAGACCCAAGATGTAAGAGGCTTCTCCAAGATCTTTCATCTCAAAGGTATTGGACAGCCAAATCTTCACACTGGTCATCATCCCTGTATCATTCCCAATGATAAGGATGTCATCTACATAAAACACGATGAACACAATGGCGCTCCCACTAAGCTTCTTGTACACACAAGGTTCATCAGGATTCTGCACAAAATCATAACTCTTTATGGTTTCGTCAAATCTGATGTTCCAGCTACGAGAAGCTTGCTTGAGCCCATAGATGGATTTCTTCAGCTTGCATACTTTGCCATCCTCAGTTATGAAGCCCTGGGGCTGCTCCATGTAGATATCCTCCTCGAGGTATCCATTGAGGAAAGCCGTCTTGACGTCCATCTGCCAGATGTCGTAGTCAAGATATGCAGCTATAGCTAGCAGTGCCCTGATGGATTTAAGCATAGCCACAGGAGAGAATGTCTCATCGTAATCGATGCCTTCTCTCTGTGTGTAGCCCTTGGCTACGAGCCGTGCCTTGAAAGTCTCTACTTTCCCATCAGGTCCCCTCTTTCTCTTGAAGATCCATTTGCACCCAATGGGTTTTACCCCTTTAGGTGGATCCTCTAGGGTCCATACACCATTCTTATGCATGGAGTCAATCTCTGACTTCATTGCTAGCATCCATCTATCCATGTCATGATCCGCGAGTGCTTCATCAAATGAAGTAGGATCACTGTCAGTTTCACCTGACACATGGAATCCATACCTTTCAGGTGGTGCAACCACCCTCGAACTCCTTCGAAGAGGTATGGGTGTTTCATCTTTATTTATCTCTTCAGTTTCTGGTTCAGGAAGCTCAGAGTCCTCAGGGGACTCAATGTGTTCCTCTACTTCACTTTTGTCTTGACCTTTAAGGAAATCATCCTCCAGAAATTTCACATCTCTAGAGACAAAAACCTTTTGAGTCTCAGGGTCATAAAGTTGATATCCAATACCATCTTTAACATACCCAATGAAGTAGCACTCACGAGAGCGAGATTCTAGCTTACTTGCATCCACATTCTTTGCATGGACCAAGCAACCCCAAACCCTCAAATGATTAACACTAGGTTTGGTTCCATACCAGAGCTCATGAGGAGTCTTAGGTACAGATTTGCTAGGAATCTTATTTAGGATATATATTGCAGTCTCTACTGCATATCCCCAGAAACTAAGTGGTAAATGTGCTTTACTCATCATTGAACGAACCATATCCATGATGGTTCTGTTGCGTCTTTCAGCAACACCATTAAGTTGGGGAGTTCCAGGAGGAGTGAGATTGGAAATAATTCCATTCTCCTTAAGGTATTCCTTAAATTCATCTGATAGGTACTCGCCACCTCGATCAGATCGAATTCGTTTAATCTTCCTATTGGTTTGGTTCTCAACCAAAACCTTGAACTCTTTGAACTTTTCAAAGGTTTCAGACTTATGACGTAATAGGAAGACAAACCCGTATCGCGAATGGTCATCAATAAATGTCAAATAATATCGATATCCATTTCGAGTCGCGGTACTGAAGGGACCGCATACATCAGTATGTATTAGGTCAATAATACCTTCACATCTTGTAACCTTGTTACGAAAAGGCATCCTAGTCATTTTACCTCGAATACAATGTTCACAGGTAGGTAAAGGCTGAACCCTATGATTCAATCATTGAATCAACAGCTGTATGATTATCAAGTTGGCCATGGTACATAACCCTTATTGTACATAGGGACCTTATAGTGCATTCATTCATTCAATATCAGAAAGGGAGTGAAACAAAACATCAATAACTTTTATTGATAAATCATTTATTACAATAATATTTATTGTGGGAATGGTTCGCCTCGGGCTCACATTGCTAACAAGGTGACTACACTGGCCACCCTCCAGTTCTTTTCTCTTTCTTCTAACTTCTCCCCCTATTCGATTGTGAACACAGCGCGACAGACCTTAGAAGGAAATACCTGACTCCCCGAGGACGAGTTATTGGAGAGGAGATTTACATGGTAGTCCTGCATTCTGGATGGGAAGAGCTAAAACCTTTCACACACATGAGTCGATTGTTCAATGTTCATAGGGTGTGCTTTAGGAAGAGGATTGATCTAAGATGACTTCTGAGCCGAAACTGTGACAATGATGTGTAGAACTTGAAGGCTGTTGTTTTCAAAATTCTAAGTCTCACAGAAATTCCGACACACAAATAATCCAAAGGTCCGACAAAGCTCCAAACTACAATTTTATGAAGATAAGTTTAATTCTCAATGTTGTCCTACTTTCTTTATTTTCCCTTTCTTTTTCTTTTTCTTTTTCTTCACTTATTCTTCCAAATAAGTGTTTGCTAAGGGACTAGCAAAGGTAAAGCATAGGGGGATGATGAATCTGCGATTCGTCATCTTTATTCATTTATTTTAGCTTAAAATCCCTTATAAAACACCTGCATATAACGCTAACTCCATATTCTTACTAACTTGCATCTGTGTAAATATTGTACATTTCTGACTAATTTTAACCTAAAATAAATAAATAAATAAAGAAAGGAAAAATAAAGAAAAGAAACAAAAAAAGAAAAAAAAAAGAAAAGAAATAAAAAAAGGAAGACTGTATACAGGCTGACCCAAACCCCGAGAAAAGGTCAAGACTTGACCTGATCGACCAGGAATAAAGTAGGGGGAGATAGGGTCCTTAACCAAAAAAATCCCAAAAAAAAATTTGTGTGTTCTCCCTTATTTTATATCACTAACATTAATTTATTTGTACCTTAATTGACTTCAAATCAAATAACATTCAAAATCAAAGTTGTAAATAAAAATGTGTTCTACGTACTAAAATTGATTGCACAATTAAATCTTGTACAGAATAAAAGTAGCCACACTTGGAAAAAGCTACTAAGCACTAATTGAAAGACCAATTCCGGCTCCATATGAGCTTAAATTGAATCAATCTCAGTTCCATTGAACTCGAAATTAAATTATCTTTAAAATGGCTGTATTTTCATAATTTTTGGAGTTACGGTTGAAAAGTCGGTTTTCTGGGGTGGTTTGTGCAATTTTCCCATGTATTTTGTGCATATTGTATTTGTATATATTTGTAAATTATTCTCACTAATTCTTTAAAATAAAAATAAAAATTAAAAAAATAATAAATTTTTAAAACACAAAAAAGGCCAATTTCGTCATTTATCCTTGTATATAGTGTCACATATGTATATAGTATATGTATATAGTTGCTATTTTTAATTAACCTTCATAAAAAAATAAAAAAACATTTATTAATTCAAATTAAATAAGTGACGAAAATTCAAAAAAAAATAGATAATTTTGTAATTAGTTTTATCTCTCTTTTATTTTCTTTTTTAAATTTCATCTCCCTCCCACCAAAAAAATTCAAAAATTCATTTTAATTTTCATCTCCATTATCTCTTCAAAAAATTCAAATTTCATCTCTTCTATTTATATGGCTCCATCTCCCTCATTCCAACTTGATCAATCTTTAGAGAGAGGAGCCCTATCTCTGAGAGAAATTTTGCCGAGGAAGTTGCCTAGCCTCCAAGCCGTCCGGTGACAGCGAGTCGGCCTTGTCGAGGCGATCACGATCGATTTTCCGCTCCTAAGGTGAGATCCACATTTTTCTTTGTATTTTTTATCTAGTTTAATCGTAGATTTTTTTATCTCGTTGGCATTTTTATTTCTCTAGATCTTAAAAAAAAATCCATCTCGATTTTATCCGCCATCGACTCGATTTTTCATCTCATTTTCTCGATCTCTCCACGTTCATTTTCTATCTCTCACGATCTATCAACTCCGGCCACGTACAGTGACCGGAGATCGGATTCTAATCCTCCACTCTCGCCGAATCCCCATCCACATTCCCATTTTGTAGATAAATAAAAATTTTTTCTTTATTTCTAACATTTGGTTTGCAGGACCATTAATAAAAAATAAAAAAATTCTCTTTTTATTCTCTAACGTTTGTTTTGCAGGATAATATAAAAAAATACAAAAAATAAAAAAAAACAAAATAAAAAAATCTTTCTTTATTCATCTTTGCTCTTATTTTCGGATTTACAAAAAAAAAAAGTTTTTTTCCTTCTTATTTCATTCACTGTTTACATCATAAGAAAAAAAAATAAACAAAAAAAACGCCAACAGGCAGCGGGGTCGCCACCCCCCGCCGCCCGCTAGGGCCCTCCGCCTCTGAAGCCTCCACCGGCCGCGCGCCCCTCTGCCAGTGGCGCGCACCGGCCCCAGCGGCCATCTTCTCCAGCAAATCCGCCGCGAAGGGCGGCAGCGCCGCCCACAACCAACCTTCCAGGCCGGTCTTCCGCCCGTCAACGCCACCTGCGCGAGGCGGTGCCGCCCCGCGCCAGTTCGCCCCGCCACGAGCGCCGCCCCGCGCCCTTCACCTCTGAAGCTCCATCGCCCCGCCAGCGGGCAGCTAGACGCCGCTCCTCTGCCTTCGGCCAGCCCGCGCCCCCAGCCGCTCAGCCCGACCGCCGCGAGCGCCGCCTGCAGCACCTACGCGCTTCCCCGACCTCGGCGACGCCGCCTTCACGTTCTCCCACACCGCGACCTCCTCCAGCTGCCGCTCCGAGCCGCGAGCGCCGCCCCGCACCCGTCTGCCGCGACATTCGCCGCTCCTCCCGAGCACGCGCCCTCCCCGTCGCCCACTGAGCCGCGCCTTTGAGCGGCGCCACCCGCCGCCCTCCACTATTGAAGAAGAAGGGGTCGGCGCGTGATCCCTTGAGCCCCCTTTGCTTTGGAAAGCAAGCAAAAAAACCCTCTAGGGTTTGGATTCAATTAAAAAAAAGGGACAAATTACATCAAAACCCCCGGAGGTATTCAGATTTGCAGAAACATCCCTGCCAGAGCTCTAGAGTACATGACATGCACAGGATATATTGGTAAAATTGAGCTTTCATTTCTCTGTTTATTTTGATTATTTATTTGGGACAAAAACATTGACTCTTTAGATTTCAGTCCACAACTTTTGCTTATTTACAGTTTAGTCCCTGAACTGCAGAACATTGAATTTACATGATCTTTTATTGAAATAAATGTTATTCATGACCCAAAAATTTTGAAAAAATTGTGCTATGCTCTTCATGTGATTGTTTCATTAGCATAAATTTTTCATTGCAGTTTGACTTCATTTGATATTATTAAAAAATAAAAAATAGTGTTATTTTGTCTTCGTAAAATTCAAAAAGTCATAAAAAATTGAAAATACCTCGAAAAATTACAAAAAATTAAAGTAGTTGTATTTCATGGTCTTTTAATTTCTGACCAATTTTCACGCATTATTTATTTATAAAACCCAAAAAAATGAAAAAAATCAAAAATCTTCTAAAAATCATAAAAAATTCTACAAAAATCCAAAAATTGTGATTTCAGTTTCTGTTTGTAGATAATTGTTTCTAGTTTATCTTAAAAATAGTAGCCAGGACTTTTGGGTATTTAAAAGTGTTTTAAATTGCAAATTACTCCAGACTGTCCACATTTTCTTGTTTCCTCATTGTTTGATTTTTAGAAAAATACAAAAACATCAGAAAAATCTAAAAAAATTCTCAAAAACATTTCAAAACTTTTAAAACCCAAAAATATTTTCTTTGAATTTTTCTGAGAATTTTTGACTAATTGAAAAATTGTAAAAAGAGTTGGTGTGCGTATTTTTGATCTTGTTCCTATTGCATCGTGTTATTTTTAAAAATAAAAAAATTACAAAAATCAAAATCACTAAAAATTTGAAAATCAGAAAATATAAAAAATAGAAATAAAAAAAATTTAAAAAATAAAAAGATAAAAAAATCACAAAAATCAAGGATAGTTGTCCTTTGAGATTCCTGTTTTCTTTTAAGTAGTTTCTGATTAATTGAATAACCCTCGGGAATTGTAGCCTCCCTGAGTTCGACCCTGTCCGCTATACAGGTTAATAAGTAGCAAAAATTTGATTTGTTGACGCGGGTTTTGGGGATAAAAGCAACGACCTATTCATCAATTAATTTCCGGCAATAAATTCCTTGCTCAATAAAATTTTGCCGTTGCCGGGGATAAAAAGAAAATTAAAAAATCCCTCGAATTTCGCACTCAACACTAAGACCGCCGCAGGAGGCGGCGGCCTGGAGGAACAAGACAAGTAGCCACCATATGATCGCCTTGATCGGACGGTCCACCTTCACCCACATCATCCGCATCAGCTACCATTGGATCAGGAGGATCTAACAGTCTACCATCTGCCACGTTGCCATCGCCTTCAAGCTCCAGATACCATCCGATCATGCAAGCATCTGATGGTCCACCTTCGCCCACCTCGACCGCATCACGTCGCCCACTCCAGCAGCCGTTGGATCTCAACATCTAACCGTCCATCTTCCGCCATGTAGCCCTGCTCCGAGCCTCTTCCCCGACCATAGGCTCGGAGCACCCGAAGCTGATCCAAAGAAAAGTCTGAGCCTCCCGAGCCGCCTGAGCCTCCTCCCAAGCCACCTACGTCTCCCGAGCCTAGCTCCTCACGTGTCTCTGATGTGAGGGCTGGGTAATTTGCAATGAGGTCCCTACAAGTTTCAGAAATTGCATTTCAGTCCCTACGAGGCGCGTCACGTGAGTAGCACATGTTTCAGTGGGAATTTTGCATCCATACCCCAACATTATAGGTATTTACACTTTAGTCCCTATATGCACATTTTATTTTAAGAAATTTAATTTTCTGTTTTGCATTTTGGTCCCTATGTTTGCATGCATATGTAGGTGTCTATTTCTCATCATTTTTAAATTCCAAAAATTGCATGATGTAGTTTAACTTGTCCTTTATTTTTTGTGACACATATCCTATTTTTGTGAGCTGCATTGAATTTAATAATATTATTTTGGTGAAATTTGACATATTTTGCCCACTGTGTCACTTTTATTTAATATTTAATTATTTATAGATCCAAAAATCACCTTAAAATCACACTAGACTTAGGTTAAGTTACTCTACATTGTGCCCAAAAATCATTGCTTTTGTACACATCTCGAGGCCTGCATAAATCAAATAGTATTTTTTCTAATTGATTTTTAATTGGTCCAATTTACATAGATTTTTAGGTCTATTAATTTTCATGGATTCCTCTTACGTAGACCTATTTAGGATAATTTTTATATCTAAAAATAATGTATCATGGTATTTATTAAAATTAATTTTGCAAAAACTACACTGCATTCATATTTTATTCATATTTAATTCATTTAGAGTCTAAAAATTCCAAAAAAAATTGCAGTAACTTAGTTTCATAGCATTTCATATTTTGGCCAAGTTTCATTAATTTTGGACTTCATTTGACTAAACTTTTAATTTAACTTACAAATTTGGCCTGAACTTACATTATTTTTCTCTTAATTGCATAAAAATATAAAAAAGACCAAAAAAATATTTTTATGAAAATTTGATCTCGAAATTAATTAAAAATTTACCTAAGGAGACAGCTGCCTCCCTGAGTTCGACCTTGGGCTTACCCAAGTAAAATAAATTTGCCGCTCGAACTTGATTATACATTAAGCCTGAGTGGTGTTTTTGATCAGTCTCGATTTACCCGACTACAACGAACGACAAATCTAATTCGATCCTTAATCTGATTGTATTAACAAGGGTAAGCCAAGGCCTCATCACAGACCCTCGCCAATCCCGAGTCAATAGTAGTCGAGCAAGCACGAGCCTCCAGGTCTCTTCTAGTGAAGCCTGGACCCATCTGAAGCTACTGACTGCTGCGGAGGAGCCTCAACTCCATTTTGAGACCTACAGAGCTCTAGAGGTTGACGAATAAATACAAGAGGGTCAATTGAAGCAAATCCAAGCGGTTGTTCTTCCCTGTTCTTTGAAAAGAGCAGCATCCATTGGATCAGGAGCCCGCTCCAGTTTTAATCAGCATCATTGGATGGGGCACTTTAGCAATCATCCGATCTAGCTGAGGAACTAATCAGAGGTGTCCAACGGTGAAGAGGTACGTGCTAATCAGGGTCGTCCATTGCTTAAGTGGCACCGTGTTGAGTGCCAACTGTCGTCCATCAACGCATCTTTTGGGAGTATATTGCATATTTATCCCCTACATTTTTGTATTTAAGTTTTAGTATTTAAACTTGCATTTGATGTGTAACTTTTGGATATTTGCATTAGGACACTCACTTTTTTTATTTGCATTTTATTCCAGTGTAAGATCACCTCACATGGCTCTCCATGTGACGAGCCTGATATTTTGCAAAGGACCCACACTGTCATTATTTATTTCATTTTCATCGCATAGTTTGTAAAATAGGTGTATATTTTCAGTAAAATGTCTTATTTGGACCTTAACTTATTCTATTTGCATTTATACCGCTTCCAATCATGAATTTTTTGTTTTTTTAATTGTAAATAATGCATGTATGCACCTGGATTTGCTGTATGAGTTATTAAATACATAGAAACTTTATTATAATTGCTATCAGGTCCTTACCTACTGTATATATTTTATTTATTCAATTTTATGTGTATTAAATATTTATTTTGAGAAAAATATAGGAAAGCTAGATTAAGTGTCTAGAACTATGTTTAATCACACATATTTTTTGTAGAGTATTTAAAATTATTTTTCTGTTTAGTAAAAAAACATGTTATCTTCTCCTATTTAACTATTAAAAATCCAAAAAAATTACAAACCATTTTTAAAAATTCCAAAAAAAATGTAGGTATATTTTATTATATTTTATCATTTGACCAAAAATCTCTTAAAAATTACAAATTATAGAAAAAAACTTATAAAAGTTTTGCAAAAAATCCAAAAAAATTGTTTTCTATATCTGATTTTTCTTTATTATATAGTAAATTTAGTTTAAGGCTATTTTTGAAATATTATCTATTTTTAAAATCCTAATTTTTTTTGTATTTTATACATTCACTATTTTGCATATTTTTAATTTTAAAACTCCATAAAAATTAGAAAATTTTCCACAAAAATAATTAAAAATAAAGAAAAATATAAAAAACCTAATAATATTTTTTTGACTTCATTTACCTTAATTAAAAAAATCCAAAAACATCTTTTGTCTTATTTTATCTATATTGTATATATAATACTTATCTTTATATTATTAAATATCTTATTTTAAAAATTAACAAAGAAATTAATTTTTTTAAAGAAAAACATAAAAATTTAAAATATTAAAAACATAAAAATTTGAATATCATTTAAAACCCACAAATATATAAAAAGCAGAAAAGAGGAATAAAAGAGAAAACTAAAAATTCAAAAACATCTATTAATTAGAAATAATTTAATAATTGTTTTATCTATCCATGTTTGGCTTCTCTGAGTTCGGCACTCTACCATACTTACACCTATACACCTATTGTAGAGTTATAATAAATTTTGACTCATATGCACACATTTATTCATTTGATTGTTGGTTGATTATTGTTGATTTTATAGTTGGTCGATGCAACGATTTTTAGGCTTGCTTGTTAGCCTTAGCAGACTGATATGCCATCTCATCAATCATCCATCACTATATCATCCATTGTTAAATATATAAACAATGATATTATTTGTCATGAAAATAGTTTTCTCGAAGTCCCTAATATATAATCAAAAGCCTAGTTAGGACTCGAGCTTATTCGCAGCTGTATTTTCCGTTTGATATAAATAGTTATAATTATCAAAATCTATGCTAATTAGAATGATATTTTCTATAGTTTTCTAATTATTGAAACTATACTATTGAAACAATTATCAAGTTAAATATTATATAAACGATGATAAATAAAATAGTCGAGAGATGAATTTTGAGCCAGAGAAAAGAATAAGGTCTCTCGACTAGATGTTAGGGGTTCGTCATAGTTTTTGGCCCCTTCTTTAAAGAACATGCTGCTAACACGGGTATATTCATACATCTAGCGCAAACTTTAATTATCTAGTGGTTCATATACTATTAGAGACATATGTGGACCCTCACAAAGAAGTGAGGATGAAGTTCAAACGTTGAAAAAGAGTCCACCTATCTCTGTCTTGAAAGAAGAACAAGGGGAAATTGGAAACTCTTCTATCTATAAGGCATGGTGACACGGTTGTATGCCTTTACCTGAAAGAGGATCAAAACCCTCAGGCCCAACTATTAGCAGTATGGGAATGGGGTCAAGCTGTTAGAGTTCAGGATTGAGCATATATATATAGTTTTTGAGTCAACAAGCACTAAACTAGAAATAGGGGCACAACAACTGTGTATTCCTCAATTCTTGCCCAATTAGGGCGAAAGATAACAATCGTATTCCAAGTGATCAGTCTTAATATGTGAGATAGAACGTGCCTAGTTAGTGGAGAGCTGAGACCTTAGCCAAACTCCATGATGATGATGAAGCGAGAGGGGTGAAAGGTGAGGCGGAAGGAAATGATGTGGGACTAGTTTCGCTCGGACCAATTATTTGATTTGATATAGTTATTAATGACTGGGAAAAGAAGCAAATAAGCTATTGACTCTATGCTATAAGCTACTTTTATTACTGGTCAAAGGCCATCTGATTGAAAGTCCGTGAAGTCTTTTTACAGAGAAGTTAGCACCCTTTCTGATCTCTGAAAACTCACTATCGTCGGTTGACTAAAGTACCAGTCAATCTCACATCAGGAAGAGGTATAAGTGGGAAGGGAAGGCATCTTTTTGCTGTGCTATGAGTTACCACCCCTTGATCACTTACAATACCCCCAACATCCGATTGCATTTTCCAGAATGTTACTATCGAAATTGTATTGTACATCCAGAATAGACCTAAGAAAACATGGTCCCAAGCAGATACTTGACATGTTCCCCCTCTTCCACATTCTCAGACAAGGTTTCAGGTCGTCAATCCGCTTCGTAAGTTAGAGATCTATGGAATCAAACCCGTTTAAGATGTGCAGAAGCTTTCTAAGGGGATGGGAAGAACTATATAACCAACCTGAGTTTTTCCCTACGTCAGTAAATAGACAGCTGACTGAGTGGTCTAACTTCTGTGATCCTCCTATGCTTCCTTTCTTGGTCCACATGAGTTGGAAGGGTGGTAGGAGTCTATGTAATCCGAAGTTCGGGATCAAAAAAACAGCCAACTATGACTTTGGCCAACTTGTCGAAGACTTCTTGGATAGTCCTAGATAACCTGCAAAGCCAAGCCTTTCCAATACCGCTCTCCTTCATCAACTCGTAGTCAAGCTTTCTCTCGACAATTATTATATGTTTGATTATATTTATATGAGCTTGTAAATCTTTTCTGAGAGATATATATTTGTTATGAGGATTGATGGGGTTCTCTTTGACTTTCCAATTTCTATCTATTTGTTAACCTCTAAACTATCTCAAAGTTTCCATAAGATTATGTTGCTTTTAAGAATATTCTAGTTGTTAAGGGGTCTTCTCGATGTAGATGAGTGAGAAAGTCGAGTGAGTAAATAGCGGAGCAAGAGATAAAGCAAGAATGTTTACTTAGGACTCATCCCTTTCGAGGATTCAAGCAAGTTGCAGGGGTACTCTGAGCGGTCTCAGGCAGGTTGGGGGAGCAAGAATCTTGCAAGGATGACAAATGAAAGCACTTTGATGCATATAGATACATGATATATGAGTAACTATATGTATATATGGATAAAGCTAATTCAAAATCAATCAATAAATTCAATATGAAAAATAGAATGTAAATGTACCTAACCAATTATTCCAAATGGTTCACAACAAAGTAGTGCTCGTTAATGAGAGTGACTTCGGGAGCAAGGAGTTGAACTTTGCATTATAGAGTCATGCAGAGATCTTCCTTTCCTCCCTATAAGTTCTTCAAAAATGACTTGGAAGGAGATGTGCCAATCAGCCCACGGGCAATGACCGGGCCGAAACACCCAGATCAGTCCCTCCCTCTATCTATAAAGATGTCTTGCTGTGCCCCTTGGTGATTTTCTAAGAATCCAAAGTCGTAGGAGTTGTCTATAAGCAAGCACCATGGCTAAGTAGACGAGCAAATAGCGACTTCATCCCCACACCTTTCTAGATGAGGAAGAAATACTAATCAAAAGCCCTTCATATTTTAAGTGAAAGCTGAATAAAAGTGAAATGAAGTTTCCAGTATGTAGTTGCCAAGGTTACCTCTTATATGATATCTAATACTATCTAAATTAGGGAGATTGGGCATGGTTGGACCACAACGTAGGGAGAGAGAAGAGACGGGATGGAGCCACCAAGCAAGCCTGAGGGTTCGACCAACTACGGATGAGGTAATTCAGACTAAATGAAAAGAACAAACTTGACCTTCCTCTTCTTAGATCCGGAAATCCCATCAAATCTTTGACTCACCGAATACAATGGGATTTCACACTTGGAGAATCTTTGACTCTACCTCCTCTAATTAAGACTATAGGATGTTCCTGCGAACTATGACCTACGCCTAGAATTTGAGCAAATATATCATGTAGATTGCTCAAGTGTAATTCGGCTATCTTATGTAGAGATGAATTAGGTTTTTTCAGAGTTCTTGTTGGAACATGCGGACATACTCCTTGCTACTAGGGCATTGATTCAAAGCTCGAGTACAGTCTGTTCATTGTTTTTCTCCTCTACCATGACAAATCAATTGATTGGAGGTGGGCATCGCTCTTTCTTTTATGGAAAAGATAAATGACAAATGCATTTATAATCCTAATACATAAATCAAAATACTAGTTAGTAGTGATTGAATTCCTTCTACGGTTCAACATGAGAAACCAATACAAATATAACCTACATGTTCAATCTGGTCCTACTTTTTACGACAGATCCTCAGAGAACTAGTAGAGACTTGATTTAAACGTTGTGACATTGTTGAAGCATGGGGACAACCCTATATAACCAAGTGGGCCTTTGTTTGGATACATGTATATACATCGAAGATCGTTGAAGTGACTAATTCCTGGGGCATTGAGGACAAAGAAATGGCTGGAGTTACCATTTCTATCGAGTACTAATATAATTGGTATTAAGAAAAAAACAGCTATCAATTTCTTGTCAAAATACTTGCCCCTGTCAGTTCTGTTTAGATTATAGATGCTCTTGAAAAGACTTCTCCTTAAAAAAACTACTCACTATCAAAATGAAAGATAATCGATTATCTACCCAAGAATATCGAGAGTCCCACATACGAGAAAAGGTCACAAATGATAGTAGGGTCGGGATATCCCCGCCTACCAAACCGGACGTGAATCGTTGCAATAAGCAAGAAGACCATTTCTACGTCAAATACCATTTCTGGGTCTTTCAATCAAAATACCAAAACAAGGATTGAATTCTTTCTCTCGCTCTTTATTAGAATATTGTAATGAAATTATGAATATATTCGACTCTTCCCCAATAAATCAAAATTTTCTTGGGGAAGAGAGGGATATATGAATATTCACTGCCCCTTATATATGATTTGATGTGCTTGGTACCTTTGGGCCCTCTTTCATTATTGGATTGCTTAGGGCCAGAGAGGAGGTGGTCTCGAATTACCTTCACCAAACAATCAAGAGAACTTGAAGGATACTAGCACAATTCTCCAGGAGAGGGGTACCAGATCCCCCGCCCAAAAGCTAGGACTGGGCTTGGTCAGAGTTCCCCTTCCACTTGTGAGATCCTCGAAAAACAAATGAAGGAGATACCCGATTTAAATAATGAAAAATCCAATATTTTACAATTGTATCTAGAATAACTGGAAAATTAGAAACAAGACCAAATATAATTTGATCGTTATGAGCCAATCAAAAATCATTTTAGACCGAACCAATCATGAGTTTCCAATCATGGTGCGAGTGAAACCCGATCCATAAATCAGTAATTAAAAGAATTGAAAAACTTTGATTGTGTCACTTAAGTTATAAAGGAATTCCTGAACCCAAGAATGAAGAATGACATGACATTAGACATATTGCTCGTTGAAACCTGTATCAAGAAAGTCACAACCCTCCCTATGAAATGTTAAGACCTGGCTGGCTAATAAGACTAGAACTATCATGCTTCTCCCCAACATCCAACTTGAGAGCTTTTGCCTGGGATATACTGGATGAGGGAAGAGGGAGGTGCAAGCTTTGTTATGCTGAAACCTGCCTGAATATGCTGAACCTACCCGAATCAATAGAGTCGGCTTTTATAAGTTTCTTCGACCCTCGTTCCCGCTCCCTAGCTCGAAGACACCCCTGATATATGAAGTTCCCCTCACTATGGCATTCGACGACTCCCTTCGTTTCTCTACGCTTTGACCCCGATAGTTTCTCTTATATATATTATATATATATAATCTAGATATTTTGCTTATATATTTATATTATGTTTACATTTATTTAAGTTATATATTTTAGTCTATTTTGCATTTTCACCTTTTTATTCTATATTTAGATTGAGAATATATATGGATATATATATTCTATTAAGATAATTGTTTCAATAGATCCCATGATCCATATTACTTTCTGTAAATTCTAAGAAACATAGGAATTAGGTTAGAGATGAAAATCAAACTGTTGACCTTTGATTATTTTGGATTGGTCAAAATTCATACAAATGGATGTAGCGTGCATGATTTGATCCTGGCCTTCGCCTTCTGGATCTGAACCAACCCTTAGAAACTATATTTATAAAAGGGCTAAGCGGGGTCAAAGTGAAATATAATATATAACCGACTATTTATTTCCGAGCTTCTAGGTCTGAGGGCCTCATTATAGGGGGCGTATATCCACTTCTATCCTTTGTCAATGTCCATGCATCTGTCCATGGACCAGCCTTGAGAATAAGGGGGATCCGGCCGGCCAACACCCACCCACGTAAAATCAATAGAGTACAAAACTTATATTCAAGCTTCACCTTATTTTGATCGTTTAGAGGGCAAGCATGGAGCCACTGAATGAAGTCATCCCTTTCTTTTGGAGGCGCTGACCCGCAATGAAGCATATATGACTAACTGAGATCTGATATATAGCGAAGACAACATCATGTCGTAGAAGGATACCTGAGATGGAGCCAACGACCCACGGAGACGAATGTATCTAGAACTACATCCCCGAGCGGCAACCAATAAGACGACCAAAAACCTTTGTGGCCCCTGTTGTACACATAAGGAATGCTTGCTCCTTGGTCCGATGCTTCGGGTGAAACCTATTCCCAGGGTGTGACGGGCGGTATGTACAGGGCTCGGGTACATATTCATCGTGGCATGCTGATCTACGATTACTAGCGATTCCAACTTCATGTTCCCAAGTTACAAAGAACAACCTGAATTGAGGCAATTTTTCCGGATTTGCTCTGCCTGACAGCCTTGCTTCCCATTATCATTGCCATTGTAGCACGTGTGTGGCCAAGCCCATAAGGGCCATGCCGACTTGACGTCATCCCCACCTTCCTCCAGTATCTCACTGGCAGTCCCTCGTAAGTGCGACACACATCTTTTGAAACCGCGGAGCAGGACATAGTACTTTCAAAAAACCACTATGTACCACGCCACCGGGTGGCTCACGTGAGTGTCGAGCACACTAAACAAACCATCGCCAACTCGACGTCGACGTAACTAGAAAAAAGTGAAATGCTCACTTCAACTTCTGATGTACCCCTATGTAGGTCTTAGTGGTGAATGAGGGTTGGTGTGGCGGGCCCTGCCTGGAGGTGGGCTCGGGGATGTGCGAGGGATCCTTAGGAACACGTCTTAGCAACACGAAACGACGGTTTCACTCGTTATAGGACTTGACCAAACATCTCAAGACACGAGCTGGCGATTACCATGCAACACCTATCTGAAAGGCACGGGGTTGTTTTCTTTTTTATATGTCAAGGGCTGGTAAGGTTTTGCGCGTTGTATCGAGTTAAAGCACATACTCCATTGCTTATGCGGGCCTCCGTCGATTCCTTTGAGTTTCGATCTTGCGAATGTACTCCCAAGGTGGAGTCTTTCACGCTTTAGCTGGGTCCCTGATCCGCGAGGACCAAGGGCAAAGACCCATTATTTACGACGTAGATAGGATGAAGAAACTTCCTCGAGCATGTCGATCTGGGAGGGTTAGTCCGTTCCCTTTTTTCCTCAAAATTCATCCCCCCCCCACAAAAAGCCCCTTCCCCAGGCTGCTGAATCCGTGGGAAGCACGCATAGTTTGTGCACATGGGATGGGAAAAGAAGCATCGACTAGATTATCTAGATTTTGGGGAATTCCTATGATTCGCATGCAGTAAGGAGAGCGAGGTCAGGAAGGGAGAGAAGCTGTGCAAGAGAAAGGTCAGTCACTCCACAGAAGAAAGTCGAGACCGGAAAAACAAGCTAATGGGCAGCAGACAGATCAGAGCTAGGGGCCAAAGACTCCAGTTCTATGTCTGAGATGCGTCACTATATGAGGCGATCAAAGGGGGATATCAAGTCTAGTAGCAATGGTCGTGGCAGAGCTAAGGGTATTGAGGAAGAAGAATGAAATGGAAGATCTTTCCCTTTACTTGAGATTATCGAGGAATGTTATTGCTATAGCGTTGGCGAAGTTCATATAATAACACTTAATCATTGCTATTTAAAAAACTTTAAAGAATCTCATTAATTTTGAACTAAATTTTAATGATGACTAGTTAACATTATGAAAAATAGCAATGGTTAAGCGTTGCTCTATGGATCATTGCTAATGATGTAGCAACGAATATGGCATTCACTGCAAATTTTATGTATTTATTTTGCAATGAACAATATCTTCATTATATATTTACCAATGTATGATATTGCAACGGGTTTTAGAAAAATGTCACTATAAACTCATTTTGTTTTTTGAAGTGACTTGAGTTAGCAAGAAAGTTGTAGATTTGAATGAGCCATATAATCCATGAATATCCAACAACATTTATTCAATCACACTTTTAATGGATCCTGCTTTTTCCTAAAAGATAAATAAAATACAAGGAAAAAAGATAAAACATATTGTTCTCCTATGATGTACAAGTAAATCAAATAGAGCTGGAGAGTGAAATTGTTTTCTATTATGTTTATGTTCTTATGATGGATAGATCTATATCTGAAAATAACTGAGAACAATTTTAATGTGTTTTATCTTTTGTTTCATGAAAGAAGCATGACGATGCGATATAGTTTGATGCTTTAACCAATAACCAACTCCAAACAATATCGCAGCAGTGCAGTACTCGACATTATACATAATCAGGTATCTTCTCTTCTTCGGTTATAGTCGATGAGTGTCAGCCCCTGCAAGAAGTAGAGCATTCTGCTGTCCACCCAGAATAGTATTTCCGACATTTTTGTTGCTCTTGTCGAAGTTTGCTGTTCTCAGACCAAGATCCACAGGTAGACTGTGGACCAAACGGTAAGCGCTAGCGCAGCTGCCAGATATGTCCACAGGAAGATCACCGAGCATTCCTCCTGACCCACATCGAATAATTCCGCCATTGTACCTGCATCCACCTTTGGCTGTCAGTTCTATCTATCTCAGCTGCTATGAGACTGTTGGTATTGTTTGTATGTGTTTGGTTTGACCCAGATCGATTGGCTCACCAATGTTCATAGCTGGCGGGAGAGTGAATTGGGTCATGAGCACGTAAGCAAACAAGGGGTCGGAGGGCAAAATATTCAGCTTTGCAGCTCCTGTTACAACTGCTATCCCAATCATTGGGAGTAAAACATATCGAACCAGAACAATTGCTAGGATAACAGATGGCTTGACCCTCGACTTCCTCATTCCTTTTAATTATCAGGAAAAAAAGACAGTTAGTGAAGACAAACACGAAGGATGATGCAATAATAAAAAATCTATGTGCAGTTTAACCTTTAAGAAGGTTCCCCCCTAAAATAAGAGTAACACTAGGTATTGTACCGTTCCTGCACCAAGTGATACCTGCAAGTCAGGTTATATGGAAAAAAAACCCAGAAGAGAGGTCAAGCTTCAAAGGGTTGTTTTCACACAAACCCTAAAAGTTTCAGCGAGTCATCAATCACACGAAGAGGAGCTTTGTCACCGATGAATATATGCTTCAACCAGGGCGCTGCTCCAACAAAGAACCCTACAATCTGTGATTTTGCCTCAATTTTTTTAGCTATCTAGTAACATTTCAGCACGTAGTTCAGTTCACAATGGTAGAAAACAAAACAGGGGTTACCGCAGATCCGATTGGGGGTGACATGAGTTCCATGACAACATGATGAATCGTTTCCTTGAACTTCTCCAAACAGGATACTTTGCATTCGTTCTGCATGTTCTACAAGTGCCGATGAACTGTACTCGTGAAGATCAAACACCCCCATCTATGCTAAGAAAACTCCAAGCGTCGTAATGCAGTTTAGTCCACTTACCGTTTTTTTGATCGATTGCAGGGTTGATTTTACTTGGGTGCCAGACCCTTCAAGATCTTCGGACGATAGGAGGGGAGTGGCAATATTTGCCTCTACGGATGGCTTCGGTTGCCCGGAGTAACTCGAGGGAAGGATTCTATACACCTTGCTTGCCTGTTGCATGAGGCTGTAGGTGTGGGTCCAAATATAGAATGCACCAAGCTGTTTCAAGAATATTTGGAGAGACGAGAAAGATGCTTAGAAAATAATATTATGCTAAAGTAGGTCGTTTTTTTCTGAGTACTTAAGTTCATAAAAGGCAATAGCATTGGTAAGTTATTAGTATTAGATCAACTGATGGGCTAGATTTTCAACGCTTGCGTAGATTGATCAATAGAAACCCCGCAGGTAGACGGCACAGGCGAGCGGATCCTCTCCTGTACAGCAGATAGCTGTGTGTGCCACTCGATCGTGATCGAGCTGCTCCGCAGTCTGATGTACAGCAGAGGATCGGCACCCACCGCGGATAGCATGAAAATGCGTTGTTATAGATGTACCGCCATCGAGAACGTCGCGTAGGATAGCCCTCGCGTCTGACAAACACTCGGTTTTCCAAAGGGGCTGCCTTCCTCGTTGCAGATGGCCGGGATTATGATAAGCATCAAATTCCCAAGATTTCCTGGTTTATGCATTACACGAATTCAAGCGTCTACGCAGATGCATAAGACCGATTCCCTAACCAGAAAATATTATTAAGAGATCAACAGTATTATCGCATACCTGCAGAGCAGGAAACAATGACGAGGCCTTCAAGGAACTTGTCTGGTTTAAGCAACTTCACCACAATCCACCCAAGAAAGCTTCCACACAAGAATATTATCCCAATATTCACCGGCATGAACCACCTATGACAAAGAAAATATACTTTCATAGAATATCTAATTAATGATCAATCGGCCTGTGATCGTTACCAGGAGATGACGTCTTGGAGGGTGACCGTCCTCGCGAGACTTCCAAAGGTGAGGCATGGCGTGAACGCGTAGAAGACGACCTATGAGCATGTAATCAGAGGAACTCAACATGGGTGGGAAGGAACTGGCTATCACTTTTTTTTCTCAATACCTTGTTTAGATGTTTTCGAGCATCCGGTGTTAGTACACCGCAGTGTTCGGAGGCCAAGAAAGCGCCGAACGTGGAAATGAGTAGAACCTGCAGAGGCGGCATCGAGGCCGTCACGAACAACTCCCAGAAACCCATCTTCTTCCTCCTCAGGGGACTCTTGATTCTGCTCTTCTGCACATTGAAAGCTATACCTTATGCTTTGTAAACTATCTTCTCGCCAGAGATCAATCTCCTTTATTGGTTCCACAAACAACAGAGAAATCTTAATTTACCCCCTTTTGTCTTAGTTTCGTGATTGCATTACAAACACATACGACTGACGACAGATTTTTATTACTATATAGTTCTCTTCGAGGAAAATTATAGATCCTCAAGCAGAATTATCTGACATGAATTATTTGCACGGAAATTTTTTCAAGGCAGTACCTATAGCTAGTGAGGCATTTCATCGTTTTGTGCTGACGACATATCGGTCTCCAAACTTGCATTCGTTTGTAGATAAATATGTGACTGAAAGAAAATGGTTTGGTTGCAAATACATCAAGATCCATATAAGTAGCCAGTGAAAGAGAACTCATTACGATTTATAGTTGTGACTGGGATTGCTTTTTAATAGAGAATGAAAGCAAGCAACAAAACGAACGGAAACCCAAAGAACCTCGATCAGTGAGATCCGGATTTGCCAAGGGAGATTAGGTATGGGTGGACGAGTTCCGTGTTTCGTTCGACATGCACTTCACCCACATCATGCACTCACAGTGGCGACGATTCTCGTAAGAACGACGTCGGCAGTTGATGACGATCTGCCCCGATCACTAATGCTAAAATTCTCAGGATCAATCTCAAATCTCCTTTTCTATACCATATTTACATACTCTCTCTCTCTCTCTCTCTCTCTCTCTCTCTCTCTCTCTCTCTCTCTCTCTCCCTCTCCCTCTCCCTCTCCCTCTCCCTGGTGGGCCGTTAATCTCTCAACAAAATTTCATCCCCATAATGTGAGATCTTCTTAATAATCAGAAACATTTTACTTTTCAGATCTTATTCTCAAGAAAACGGGTAATTTAAATTTTAAGAAGAATGTTCTATTTTTTTTTGCACTTTTAGGCAAAATTATCATTATTTTTGAAACGAAGGAGCATCATCCAATGTAATGTTGTCAACAGCGCAACGATTTATCAGAGCTGTCCCAAGTCCCTTTTATGAACTCATTCAAAAAATTTCAAGATCATGAGCTAAAACAACAATATACATAATATGTCTATGCTATTATAATAGAATCAAAATATAAGTGGAATTCTTTTGAACTCGTTATCAAGCATTCTACTGAAAAGAAGCTGTGCAATTTAATACAAAATACTATTTCACATAAGAAGTTCTGAATGAGTTATAAGGGTTTTATGAGGTAATGGAAACATGTGGATTTCTAACGAGAAGTCTCTTACAAACATCTATTGGACTTGTAAGCCTTTGACAACTCATTAATGCTATAAAAGTTATTGTGTTCTAATGTTTATCTGAAATGAAAGTTTATGAATGCCCTTTAACTAAGGTTCCTTTGTATAATTAGGGTCATGTATCGTAGTCATATTGAATATCATATGATCTCTAGTCTGAGAAAGAGATGGTAATTTTTCTCTATAGACTGGTTTCCAATTGACTTCTTGATGGAGATCATCTACATAAGAATAGTGATTCAAAGGTGTTAGAATAGTCAAGCCAATGAGTTGATTTGATGTTGTCTAGATAAACTAAGATCTGAATTGTAACTGTCACGATCAGAAATGCATCCTTGTACAGATACAGATATACATCTATATGCTTGAATGTGCACATTAAACATACCACTATGTTCAACACGTAACCAGGGTCCATCTACCAGCGAGTTGGTATGCATATGAGGATATATGAGAAGTATGATCTCTCAAATGAATATAGATTCATACTTGATGAACCAAGAGACCGAGCTCAATCAAGAGATTTTTTTTGGGTCAATAAAAAAATCCCCATGTGGTCATCTTATTTAAGAAATAAGACACGAATTTGAGATATTAATATATACTTTTGGGAAGTATATGACTAATATTGTCAGCCAATTATTAAATTGAGAAATCTACTGATATAACCTAAAGAAGACAACCAAACTAGGATATGAACTTCAGATGTATCAAAGTGTTTTAGTATGAAGGATAAATAAGTATGGTGAATACCGTGGGTTAAATCTACCTTTATAGATCATCTAATATGACACTTCCATTCCAAGGGAATGATGAAATCGGATGGGTTTTAGTGACTCTACTTCTTGGCTTAATGATATGAGAATTAATACGATTAAGTCTCGTTTCATTTGATTCCAATATCCAATTCCAATGGTCAAATGTTAGAAAGAGAAATGGTAATGGAAATTGATATAAATCACTCATTGAGCTCAAGATTCATCTTTGACTCCATTCCTTTTTAATTTATTATGGTCAAGTTGACTAGCCACATTCAGGATGAGATACCTCGATGCATGTTATTCGTCGATGATATTGTGTAGATTGATGAGACTAGAGATAAAGTAAATGAGATGCTTGCGGTATGGATACATGCATTAGAGATTAAAGGATTTTGTATAAGTGGGGCTAAGAATGACATACTGAATGCACTTTTGATAGAAGCAATGAGGAATCGAGGTGAAGATTGGTGAACGATAACATTCGAAAGAAAGATTCTTTTAGATAATTGGGATCTATTTGCAACATATTGGAAAAATTAATAGAGATGTTACTCATAGAATAAATGTAAATTGGCTAAAGTGGAAAGGAACCTCTATTGTTCTATGTGATAAAAAAATCCTTTGAAAATCAAGGAAAGTTTTACAAAATAACCCTTAGACCTATTATGCGCTATGTATCTAAATGTTGGCCTATGAACCATAAATATGTGAAGAGAACGGCAGTAGTAGAAATGAAAATGCTAAGGTGGATGTATGGACATACACGTAAAGACCAGATTCAGAATGATGTACTTAGAAGGAAAGTTAGTATAGCCCATATCAAGGATAAGATGCGAGAAAACTACTTAAGGTAGTTTGACCATTTGCAAAGGAGGTCAATCGATGCACTAGTTTGGAGGTAAGAGTGTTGGGATGTTGAATCGACTAAGAATGAGTGAGGAAGACCTAAGAAGTGTTGGAGTGAGACTATTGATGAATCTTCATTTCATCACCTTTATCCTTTCATTTTGAACTTAAATCCCTAGCTAAATGAATGTATATCTCATTAATTTTTCAAAATAAATAAAGTATGAATTGTATAAAAATAATGTATAAATACAGCAAAATTAATGTATTTAAGAGTAAAATAAAATAATAAAGGAAGGAAATAAAAAGAAATGGAAGATCACAGGGATTGAGTGACCCTAAACTCCAAGACGTAGTCATCTTTATGACTTGATCGATAAGGAATAAAGTAGGGGGAGATAGGGCAGATGAATTGTGCAAAAAATATAGTAAAACCCTAATATCTTATTCATCAATAATTACTTTTATGCACCTATTTTATTTTATTATCTTTACACCTGAAAGAATAAAACCCTCAACATGAATATTGTAGATAAAAATACATGGAAAACTACAAAATTGATTTCACATAAAAATAATGCATAGTATGCCCGAAACACACAAAATAAAAAATCAAAATAAAAACTTCATAGGCCTATATCTTCTCCATACTGTATAAAAATGGACCAAAATCATCTTTAACTGTATATAACTTTTAATAAGCTATTTAAGGAAGGTTGTTTCATTTAATTTGGAGTTAAGATGCAAAATTTAGGTTTTGGGCACCTATTGTGCAATATATCTATATATTTTATTCAGTATATTTGTTATATATATTTTTCAAATTCTTTTATTTTTGTAAAATTGTATATATTATTTAAAACATATTTCATAATTTAATCAAAGTAAAATCGTAAAAAAAGGACATAAAATAAATAATACATCTTAATACATAGGTTAAGTATATCTTTATATACTGATGAATCCTCATTTATCACTCTTTATTCTTTTATTTTAGCTAATTATCTTGGTAATGCATCATGTAAATAAGTGTAAATACAATAACTTAGTAATAAGCATGCATGTGATAATATATATTATAATTAGCACGTATTTGTGCAAAAATAAAAGAATAAAGAATAAAAAGAAAAAGAAGGAAGTATTTAGAATAAATACTGAGAGACCCGAGCCCCAAGAGAGGGCCAAGCATTGGCTTGGTCGTCAAATAAAATAGGTGGAGAGAGATAGGGCCACTCCACCTTATATATGTGTGTCATATGTGTACATAATTTAGTTTTGCAAAAATAAATATAAAAATATGTTTTTACTTCCTTGTATATATTTCTAAAAATAAAAAAAAACATAAGAAAAATGAATAAGAATGAAAATAAAAATCTCTCTCACTTGTACGTAATACATGTCTATTTGTTGTCTTCCCTATTTTATTTTATATTTGTAAACAAATAATAAAAATAAAACAAAAATAAATTTACACTTCAAAAATTATTTTGTATATAAATAAAATTGAAAATGGGGGTATTTGTATAAAAATAACAAATTAAAAATAAATGAACAAAATACATAGGCATTTTATACCTATATATAATACAATACACTGTATACAGAATAATTTATTTTTCATAAAAATAAATAAAAATCATAGAAAATCACTTGAAAAATAATAAACATTTTTCATTTTATTTTTTTAATTTAAACTCCTTTATTATTTTTTATCTATTTATTTTTGAATTTCCCTGCTATTTTATCCTTTAGCCAGTTTTGTTGTTTTCCCCCGCCCCACCTAATTGGTCCAAGGAGGATTGTTGAGTCCGGTCAACTACCCCCTAGACTCTCTTTCGTTCGGATCCGGTTTTTGCTCACTTTTCTCCAAATTTCCTAGACCCGATCTGATCACCATTTCCTCCACTTCGAGGCTCCGATTATTGAGGAGAGATCCACGATCCTTGCCCATCGATATCTTTAGGGATCCGACTCTCGGTTTGCATGCTTCTACCCGATTCTTCCAGCCACCTGGGACTTCTATAAATTCGCCCATTCGTCTCTCGAGCTCGGTAGCTCGCGCCGCACTTCTTCTCGATACCCTAGAATCCTTCAGCAAGGTGACGGCAGCCTGAGGTGACCTTCGGTGGTCGATTTGGTGCCGTGTAGCCGCAGCTCACCCTTCGTGGCCGGAGAACCGCCGTGAGAAGCCTCCTTCGCCTGACGCAGCTGGGTCGAGGCCATAACCCCGTCGTTCATCTCTCCTGGAGCTTAGGATCGTGTTCAGACCTTCATATATCTCTTCATCCTCCCTAGCTCCGCCGTTTATCCAATCCTTCATTTGTATGCCTCCTGTGCTCCCCCAGCTCCAACCGGCCGGTCGGAGCTCCGTCACCCTCACTCATCCGCTCTGATCGATCCACATGCTCGGGCTCCATCTTCCTACGCAACTCGATCACCCTAAGCCTTGATCATCACGTCGAGATTAGGATTTAGGTCTCCCCTACCATCTTCGTCGGAGACCAAAACCCATTCCCCGTCGCTTCTTTGATGGTTATCCCTAATAATCTAGACCGGAGTTTGCCTTCTAGTCAGAGCAATCCCTTGCAGGTCTTGACGAGTGCGGAGAGGCCCCAGATCACCCTCGCCCATCCTCGCCGGAGCAGCTCCAGGTCCCCTATGTCGTCTCGCCGATCAGACTGTTGGAGCATCCATCCGAGCCGGCTATCTGACACGGAATAGGCCCACGATTCCATTGGTGCATCCCGATCCTTCATCAGAGCCAAGGATCGCATCCTTGGGTCAGGCGAAGTTCGCCTGGGCGCAGTTCTTCCAGACACCTTCTCCGCCGTTGGATCAGCACCATCTTCCAGATTCCATCTCGTCCGTTTGTCCATCCGGAGGTGTCAGACCGTTAGATGTCAGATCTAACGGTCCCGTACTTGCCACGTCTCCGATCAGCCGACACCGTCAGATCTGACATCTGACGTGCCTAGAGCCGCACGATCGCGTCCCATCAGCGACTGACACCTGTCCCCCCCTCGTGCCTCTCACGTGCCTCTATGGGTATATTGCTCTTTTCATCTTGTGTTTCTTTTAGTTTATGTTTTAGTTTGTAAAATAAAAGTTACAGTTGGACCATTTTGCATTTCAGCCCTTATAGTTTTTGATATCTGTAGTTTAGTCCTTCTTGTATGGAGACACGTGTCTGGTCACGTGCAGAGTGGGATATTTACGTTATTAGTCCTGAACTTTTCATGCGTTACTGATTGAATGAATGGTTTTTCAAAATTGCATTTATGCCCCTGTGAACGTCGATTTACGACATTGCGTATTTTATTGAAAAAATTACAGATTTAATCTTGGACTTCTATTGCATGTTATTGTTTAGTCCTAGAACTGAAATAAATTGCATTTAGGTCCTTTTTATCTATGTGTCTTATTTTGAATCAAATAAATATCAAAAGTACTTTAAAAATTCTGAAATTTTTATAGATGGCTCCTGCTACTGTGCAGCATTTTTGATAATTTTTGTGACCAATTTTGATCTTATTTGATATTTTCTAAAATTCAAAAACCTTAAAAAGTGTCTCTGTTTGTTTTAGAAAATCAATTAAAAATAGAAAAATACCTTTAAAAAATAAAAAAATAGTGTGTGTTTATTTTGTTGTGTTTTAATTTATATGTGAATTTTGTTTATTATTTATTATAAAACCCTTAAAAATTGAAAAAGTCTAAAAAACTTATAAAAATTATTAAAAATTCATAAAAATAAAAAAAAATATGTTTTCAGATTCTGTAGGTAGATTTTATTTTATAGTTTCACATAAAATTACTGCTAGGATTTTATAAGCATTTTAAATAATTTTAATTTGCCTTTATATCCAGGATGTACATTGCTTACTATTGTTGGCCTTCTTTTATTTTTAGAAAATTAAATAAAAATAAAAAACCCCAGAAAATTCCCAAAAACATCTAAATATTTTAGAAACATAAAAAGATTTTTGTTTTGAATTTTTGAGTCAATTTGGGCCTTTAAATAATTGCTTGAGTTTCACTTTTTGCCTTTCCTTTATTCCTTTTCTTATTAGAAAATAAAAAACTATTTAATTAAAACCACCAAAATTTCTTTATTTTCTTGATTACATGACTACTTCGTAGGTTTCATTCCGTGCTCCTTGCTTTCGACCCAAGTAGCTATACCAGGTTAAATAATTAAGAAGACTACTTGCCTCGTTTTTCGTGTTTGATTTCTTTAGTTGGTGGTCTACTTTTTCTTATTGACTGTGCCTTGTGATTCGGTTCGCAACGACCCTAGATATTCCTTAACCCGAGTTGCATCCGCAGGTCATCAGAATGGTGATGTTGCTGGGGAGCACGTCTTAGTAGTCGGTTTTCCATTTTTGATTTTGTTTTATTTTCTTCTTCTTTTTATTTTTCTTTATTTGCTTTTTGTTTCTGTTTTTGTTTTCATTTCTTTTTCTTTGTTTTTATTCTCATTTATTTCATTTTATTAACTATGATCTGACTAGTTCACGATTCTTTCTTTCTTGCGAGGGCCTAACGAGCGAGGGCAGCTTTCTTAGGAGCGTCGAGGCACCCGAGCGAAGCGGACGCAGCTCATTTCTGCATCGAGCCGCAAGAGAGCGTAGGAGAAGAGGAGCAGGACCCTTGGAGGAGTTTTTAACTTTATTTTTTTAATTTCCATTAATATTGTAATAATACATGACTCAGAATTGGACTTGGAAGATTATCAGGGTCTGTTTCGCCGAGCACCGGTGTGCTCGGGGGACCTCACCACAGTTTTTACGCCGGTTTTGTTTTCTTCGAATTTTCTTTTATTTTTGATTCTCGAATGTTTTAGCCCCTAGACTTAGGATTTTTATTGACTGTGACGTAATTAATTAAGGTCCCGTCCCTAATTGCTTGTAGTGTACCTATAGATCGTTAAGTGGACCTAATTAATTACTCACAAAAGAAAAAGCTAATTTGGTCACCTGAGAGGTCATGTGCCGATAAAGGCCGTATACATCGATGTAAGGATCTGTTGTGGCAGACACCGATCGGCATCAGAGACCGGACCCTGACCTCTCTTGTTGACCTATTAGCTATTGTTCTTCTCGAGTAGAAATTTTCTGTCTAAGGCCGATTTCTTCTTGCATCATATAGGTAGTTTTATTCTTGTCTTTTAATTTATGCACGGATCACCCTGCATGTAGAGAGTTGGAGTCAGGTACGCGTTTCTTACTCTGCATGCATCATTGTGTTTGACCGCGCATCGGCTTTTTCGACTTCTCCCCCATATTTTTGGACTTAAAATAATCAGGAGAATCGGAAAATTCATTAGGCGTTGTTTGCTTGAAAAATATCTGAAAAAAGAAAAACCATAAAATTGGGACTGCTAAACACACTTGACCCTAAAAGACACCTCATTAAAAAATTTATCTTGGGAGAGCAATCCCCTCATTGTCTGGTTTATATGAGAGAGAGAGTGACCCGCACACTAGGCTAGAGCAATATCCGACCTCTTTTCAAACTACTGATTCGGATTAGTGATGAATCCTCATTCATCACTCTTTATTCTTTTATTTAAGCTAAAAACCTTTGCAAAACACAATGTATATGTTTGTAAATATAATAATTAACCAAATAGCAAGCATTGTGTAAATAGCAATAATTAGCATGTTTTTGTGCAAAAATAAAAGAATAAAGAAATAAAGAAAAAGAAGGAAATATTTAGAATAAATATTGAGTGACCTGAACCCAAGGGAGGGCCCAATATGGGCCTGACCGCAAAATAAAATAAGTAGAGAGTGGTAGGGTAACTCAGCCTTGTACAAAATCCCCCTCTTATGTATATATTTTATTTTCCAAAAATAAAAATATTTATGTGTTTCTCACAACTTGTATATATTTATAAAAATAAAATAAAAATAAGAAAAATAAAATAAAAACAAAAATAAATAATTTCTCTCTCCTCAATGTAAATATACCATGTATATAATAATAAAAGAATTATTTATTTTACCCTTGTAAATAATTAATAAAAATCAAATAAAAATTATTTTATATTCCAATTTTTTTGGTGTAAATAAATAAAATATAAAATTGGGAAAATTATACATAAATAAAAATAATAAAAATAAAAATAAAAAATACATAGGTATTTATACCTGTATATAATATAATATAATGTATATACATAATTTATTTTTCAAATAAATAAATAAATATCACTAAAAATACTTTGAAAATAAATGAACATTTTTTATTTTGTAAATAATTTGAAATAAAATATTTTTTTTATTTTGAATTTTCAAATAATTTCTGAATGGAATTTTCCCATTGGTCCACGGGGGATGTTGACCCTGGTCAACTCTCCCCCGCAGACCTCTTCTTCGCGGATCATGTTCGCGTGCCCGATTTCTCTGAATTTTCCGAACTTGGCCTGACCTCCATTTGGCCAAACCCCGAGCTCCGATTGCAGAGGGCACATCTGATCCTCGCCCGACCTTCTTCCTAGGGATCCGAGCCTTGCGATGTGCGCCCAACTTCCATCTTCCTAGACCTTCACTCCTATAAAGCCTCGCCTCCAGCCGCATTTTCACCCACCTTTGGCCCCTCGTCTTCGACCCAGTGGCCTCCACCTTCATCCTCGAGTGACAACGAGCGATTGAGTGTGTTGCAGCGAGGATTTGGAGGCATTTGCCTTAGGTCGGGCGACCATCGTCATCGAGCTCCGCTGTCGGCGCAGCCCGAGCCTCTGGAGGCGTCAATCCATTGAGGCGAAGATCCCAGGAGACTCAGCATCTCCAGCCTAGACGCTTCCGACCATCAGGTACATCCCTTAGCTTCTAGATCATCGTGTAGCTTTAATCCTTCCTATCTTGTTCCGCCAGCTCCGCCCCAGTGGCCGGAGCCCTGTTACTGCATACTATCCGTATAGATAGACGCCTCGACTCATCATCACCCTCCTTCCATGATCTGATCACCTCGATCTTGGCTATCCGAGCCAAGATCGGGTTCGGTCCCTTCCGCCGCCTCTGCCGGGACCCCCTTCGCCAAACCACCCCGCTTCCCTTTGTTGTTCCTCAAATAACCCATGCTGGAGTCTTCCTCCGAGCATGAGCTTTCCTTTGCAGGTGAATAAGCGTGAGTTATCCCCCTTAGCCGCATCTCGCATCCCTCGTCGGAGTCGCCCATGTCCCCCTTCCTTCATCGGAGGATTGGACCGTTGGGAGCCCCATCGGCCACCACCACCAGACGCGAAGCGATGAGGCACGTCGAAGCCCTCTTGCCGATCATCCATCGGACGCGTACAGACACTCCAGCTCGCCAGCGAAGTTCATCCAGGAGGTGTTCATCCGGACCCTTCCTCCACCGTCGGATCCCGCCTCGTTCCCAGTTGCCATCTGAGCCGTTCGAGGGTTGCTACTGGCAGGCCGTTAGATCCACGATCTGATGGCTATGTGCACCCCGCGTTCGCCCCCTCGTCCAGACCGTTAGACTTGCCAGGAGGCGTCATCAGAGCCGCATGCCATTACGCCATTCACCGCCTGACACATGGCCCCCACGTTCCCCGCGCGCACTTTGGCTGGGTAACTTGCACCTGACCCCGTGCATTTTATTTCAGTTTTTGTTTAGTCCGTTAAATAAATTAGCACATTGGAACATTTACATAGTACGACCTGTAGATTATGATGTTTGCACTTTAGTCCCTACTTTGTGGATCAGTGCTTCGTCACGTGAGGTTTGGGCTATTTGCATGTTCAGGGCTGGGTTTATTGGCTGTTATTGATTGAACTTTATGTTTTGATATTTGCATATATACCCCTGTGCGTACTGGAATTGGAGCATGTGTGGAATTTGTTGTGGAATTTGTATTGATACCCTTATAGTTCCTGCACATGTTTTATTTTAGCCTTGAAAACTTATTTTTCTTGTGTTTAAGTCCCTATGTGCTGTGGTTTTTATATTGGTTGAATAAAATATCAAATTAACTCCAAAATTAGTGAAATTTGGATACGTGGCCCTTGCCACTGTATAAAAATTTCATTAATTTTTTGGGACATTATTTATTTATTTTTATATTTTTAAAAATTCAAAAACCCTTGTTTTTGCTAATGTTTGCATTTAAAAATAAATTAAAAATATAAAAAATTATCCAAAAATTATAAAAAATTTAAGTACTGTTTGTTTTAGTATTTATCTGCTTAAGTCCAAATTTCACTGGATTTGGATTTATAAAACACCTAAAAATTAAAAAACCCTAAAAACCATATAAAAATTAATAAAAATTCAAAAAAATTCAAAAAAAATGCAATTTTTGTTCTTGTAGCTTAGTTTTCATTTCTAGTTTGATATAAAATTATCTTTATATTTTTATAGGTTATTTACCTATTTTTAAATAACCTTTCAAATCTGGCTACACATTAGTTCTCTATTTTTGCTTTCTTTCATTTTTATAAAATCAACAAAAAAATATAAAAATCTAAAAAAACACCAAAAATAATTAAAAAATTACAAAACCAAAATAATTTTATTTTAATTTTCTGGCTTGATTTGATGCATTGAATAATTTGTTGTTTGTGGCATTTTTGCCTTGTTTTCTATTTTCTTCATAATTTAAAATTAACAAAAAAATTGAAAATTCATAAAATCCATCAAAAATCCTTCCTTTATTTTATTTTATTTTCTGACTACTTCGTAGGCTCTCTGAGCCAATTCACGCTCCTTATGTTCGACCCTAGTCGCTATACCAGGTTAAATAAATAGCGAGACTGCTCTTCGTGTTTTATTGACTGTTTGATTTATTTGGTGGTCTATTTTTCTTGATTGACTGAGCCTCTCTATTCGGGTCACAACGACCCTGATTATTTTACCTTAGCCCGATAGTGAGAGTGATTTCTCGGTCATCAGTTAGTCATTCTCCAGTGAGGATCGCTTCGGTCTCCGGTAAAGCGGGCCACGATATCCTTAACCTTGGGATCGAGACAGTCTCCTGAGAGCGTTGGATTCCTAACAGCTCGCTTAATCGCTCTGATAGAATGATATATCACCTAATAAAATTGACAAGATAAAAGATCGAACCTTTACGGTCATCAGCTCAGCGTGAGTAGGTGAATTAGGGGGTTTGTTTGCCTGATCTTGTGTGTTTTCAAGATCTCATCCGTTTTCACTCTCCACATCACGATGATGGGCCGGAGGTCCCTTAGGCAGCCTTTGGTTGCACCGCTAACGAGCACTCCGCCCCACTCATATAGGTTGGTTCACGAGAGCCCAAATCCGCTCTCCAAACCAGAGTTTGACTCCGCCCTATTCCCCATCGACCACCCTTCTACTAGTCCTGAGGTGCCCGAGCAGAAACTGCAATAGACGTTTGTTCATTTGATGGCACCTGAGTTTGGGTCTTTTGCCTTTGCAGACACCATGGCCAGCAGCGAGGAGCGGACTGATGGACCCAACCAGACCCACACGTATGTACTTGATCAGGGGGCCATCAACAACACCCTATTAGCCTCCCTGGAGACGATGCAGTGTCAGATCAGATACCAGGGGGCTTTCATGGCTGATATGCGCAGGTAGATGGTGCAGATGCGTGCGGACCGAGAGGATCAGCACAGAGCCGGTGGAGGAGGAGACATTCCTGGGGGAGGAGAGCCAGATAAGCCAGTGCAGCCAGCAGCACCAGCACGCCCGATGAGAGAGTTGCACAACCCTGGTGTGACTCTGACAAACCGATGGATCCAGCTACCAACCATTCTGGGAGATTTCAAGCTCCCACCTCAGACCATCCAGCTATTGCTCGGATTCCACGGGCTAGCCACCGAGCAGCCGCACCTCCATCTCCAGAAATTTGAGATGATATGTAGCATGATCCACGATCGACTCGTAGACGAGGATACCATCAAGATGATGGGTTTTGTTTTCCCTCGTCGACAGAGCAGCCTATTGGCTGAAGCACCTAGGGAAATACGTCACATCATGGGAACAATTCCGGAACGAGTACTTGAATAAGTACTATCCACTCGACCGGACGAATGCAGCGCGAGCCCTCATCACCAACTTCTCCATGCTTCCCAACGAGCAATTCCATGAGGCATGGGACAGATTCATAGAGCTCATTGACCGATGTACTCATTACAACATATCCAAGCCCAACCTTGTTCATAGTTTCTTCTGCAGGCTTACACCAGAGTTGTAGGGGCTAGTGAATGCTTCCTGTGGAGGTTCTTATTTCACGAAGGATGAGGATCAGAGGAGATGGCAGAGAATTACACAGTCATGTCCCAGGCATGCCTTTACACACAGGGGAAGCCCACACCACATGGCGTGTCCTATCAGAGGATAGCATGGGTCGATGCAGGTCCTTCCACATCTTCAGCAGCCGTAACACATGTAGAGTCGTCGGCTACTGATATGAGTATTATCAACGAGAAGTTGGACTGCATCAAGCTTATTGAGAAGAAGCAGTGTCAGGGCATGTCTCAGATAGATCAGATGGCACAGATGCTGAGTGACCTGAAGACCCAAATCATGTATCTCTAGGAGGCACAAACGTCTTCTCAGCCCCGTCTCAGGTCACGGGCTGACCACACCGGCAGCAGCAGCTCGACCCAACATTCCGTCCAGCACCGACAGGTTCACCATATCCAGGCAAAGCCGTTGCAGTAGCATCCATAGTATGTCTAGCTACCACTACCTCACGAGACTCAGATGGTGGTATATCTGCTGGATCAGCCCCTGGCAGTTCTTCCCCCACCCACTTACGAGCAGGAGCCGTTGATGGAAGTCAACGGGATTTAGTATGACCGACCTCAGCCTGGGATCCGCCAAGACCATCCCGGATTCCGATGGATGACCGGAGGTGCCTCATCCCAGCAGCAACCACTAATTCAGGGTGGGAAGTTCAGCTAGCACCACCACTAGCATCCCCAGTTCCCACAACCACACTACCATCAGGGTCCTCGTCCTTATCAGCAGGGACAGCCGTGGAGGCAACAGCAACAACCTCAGCAGTATTCTCACCAGTATCCCCCTCA
The DNA here is from genome assembly GCA_037367405.1 of Ottelia alismoides. Classification (NCBI taxonomy): domain Eukaryota; kingdom Viridiplantae; phylum Streptophyta; class Magnoliopsida; order Alismatales; family Hydrocharitaceae; genus Ottelia; species Ottelia alismoides. The sequence goes on from JAZKJV010002677.1 coordinate 435,167, forward strand.
TCCTTCCCAACAGCAGTAGCCTAACTTTCAGAGAGGCAACCCGTCCGGTTCTTATGGGACAGCCTATGAGAACCCAGCACTTGATGATTTATCCCGCCTTATCTCCAAGCAGTAGGCCACTTTCTGGCGGGAGATGGACGAGTTCCGTCAGGAGATGAGGGAGATCGTGAAGGGCAAGGCTGCCATACCTGCTCAGATCGAGCCGAATACGAAAAACCTAAAGAGGAAGTCTGAGCAGGTAGAGTTTATAGAGATTACCACTCCTAGTGACTCATTGGGTGATATTACTGCAGATACTTTTGATGCTGACTTTGTTGCACTTAGGAGCGGTAGGATGCCAGCCGGCGGCGCCTCGTCTGAGCGACGACACCATGATGACTCAAGAGCGCCTGACCAGAAGGAGAGCGGTGATGATGCCACCCATGATGATGTTGATGACGGTGGTGCTGATGCCACCAAGGATGTAGATACAACCGATAGTACTGAGGCCATCGTTTCACTAGATGTAGGAGGTGGTGCTGATGCCACCATACATATGGATGCTGAGCCAGAGAGCGGTGTTGATGCCGCAAGTCCAGATGCCGCGGGTGGTACTGAGGCCATCCATTCTATTCCTGTTGCATTTCCTTCTATTTTTGTATCTTGGGACTATTCAAAAAAATCTAAAAAATTAATAAAGGAAAGGGTTCTTTACTTGCGAGTCCATCTATGATGCCTGGAGATGTTTGTATGGATTCTGTTTCGCTACAGCAGCAGGGACCCGATTCCTTCCATCTGAGGAAGGCCCAACCATCCCCTTCCCTCAAGCACTCTGCTTGGCTAAGGGGAATAAAAAAGAAAATCCAAAAAAATTCCAGCAGTTAGAGTTAAGCCTGTAGATGATAGACAGATTTCAGATTCAACTGACTCTACAGGAGGCCCTCAAGCACATCCCTCTCTTCCAGAGGAACCTTAGAGAGAAGACCACCATTCGCAGGAAGAAGAGGAACCACCATGCAGAGATCCATGTGCTCACTCGTGCCACCTGCTTTGCCATTAAGAACTGTCTGCTAGCCAAGAGACCAGATGCTGGAGCTTTCTATGTCAAATGTCACATCCATGAGCAGAGGTTTGATTGGACTCTATTAGACAATGTCTCTTCCATTAACCTGCTTTTGGTAGCCTTACTCGATCGGTTCGAGCTTGGCCCTCTTTGACAGAGCAAGACAGTCCTTCAGTTTGTTGATAGAACTGTCAAGAGGCCGAAGGGGTTGTTGAAGGACGTGGTCGTCAAAATTCATGGCCTGAAATTCCTCGTGGACTTCGTTGTGTTGGAGATGGAGATCCCTGAGTCTGTGACTGATACCCCCATCATTTTAGGACGCCCGTTCTTGGCCATAGCCAAGGCAGTCTCCGACCATGATAGCAGGAAGGTATACTTTCACGTTGAGGGCGAGAGTATACAATTAGAGATGATCGATGAGACGAGAGCGCAAGATTCAGCATGCTCATAGCAGCTCAGTGAATCAGAACAGATGACAGAGGCAGAGCGAGACGTCCACCAGGAGTGCGATTTTGTGATCACAGATGATGAAGCCGCTTGGTCAGATCCCGTTTCACGAGCCATCCTCTCACTTCAGATCCCACAGATTTCCAGATTCCAACAGAGGAGAGCTTGGAGATCACACTCTTGGCAGAGGACACATTCAAGGTTGTAGACCGTGTTTCAAGATAGCGAGGCAGTTGATATTTCTTTTGATTCAGAGTCAGATTCCCTCAGAGTCAAATATTGATTGGGCAGAGTTTGATGAGTTGATTCCATGTATGATTCCTTCAGAGTCAGAAGCTAGGGTGGAGACTGATCCGATACAGAGTACAGATACACCAGCAGAGCAGTCTTTACCAGATTTTCATGATCAGCGAGAGTTCTCCTATGCAGATTTGGTTGCTTTCACTCAGACTTTTCAGAGGCCAGATTTGCCAGCTCCTAGTTGCCCAGAGCTGAAGTCCTTGCCGCAGTCGTTGAAGTATAGATTCCTTACAGGTGAGCATGAGATGCACCCAGCCATTATCTCAGCAGATTTGACTAGAGAGCAAGAATCTCATTTGATGGAGGTTCTTGAAAAGAACCGCAAGGTGATAGGATAGAGTATAGCTAATCTCCAGGGGATAAGTCCGGCCCTGTGCTCCCACCATATCTATCTCAAAGAGGATGCCAAGTCGTCGCATGAGTTCCAGCGACGACTGAAACCGAATCTTAGAGAGGTTGTCATGAAGGAAATCTTGAAATGGTGGAGCGTCGATTTTATCTACCCCATCTCCGACTCCAAGTGGGTTAGTACATTACATGTGGTGCCTAAGAAGACGGACATCACTACAGTTGTGAGTGAGTCTGGAGAGGAGATAGCTACCTGGGTACCCACTTCTTGAAGGGTCTGTGTGGACTACAGACGATTGAACCAGACCACCAAGAAGGATCATTTCCCACTGCCTTTTATTTATTAGATTATAGAGAGGCTAGCTGGGAGGAGTCACTATTGTTTCCTTGACGGGTACTCCGGCTATAACCAGGTGGCCATTGCGCCCGAAGACCAGGACAAGACTACATTCACATGTCCCTTTGGGACATATGCTTTTAGACGGATGCCTGATGACACATAATCCCGAGCAACTAAGGCAATCAGGTGTAGCTAAATCGGTCGTCGCGACCTCAATCGCTCGGATGTGTGTATCAAGAAAAATGAACCACTCGAAACAAATAAAATCAATCAAGCACGAAGAAGCGGTCCTGCTATATGTTTAACCTGGTATAGCACCCAGGGTCGAACTCAAGGAGCACGGATTGGCCGAAGGCCTACGAAGTAGTAAAAATGAATAAAATAAAAGAGGAAAATGTTTTTAGTGGTTTTTAATTATTTTTATATTTTTTTGGATTTTTAAAATATAAAGAAAATAAGAAAAACAAAAACAAGCACACTTCAACAATTTATTTAATGCAACAAAAATCAAGCAAAAATTCAAACAAAAATATTTTTATGTGTTTTATAATTTTTTATGTTTTTGGTGAATTTTTGGGATTTTTCTGATATTTATTTTAATTTCTAAAAATCAAACAGTAACAAAACTAAGTGGTACTGTCCAGCCAAGCCTAAAGTCCCTAGATAAAATAACTAAAGACCTCAAAAAGGCTGGAGGTAATTTTCCTAGAAAATAGATGAAATAAGGAAAATTTAAGTACCAGATTTATTGTTTTTGGATTTTTAATGTATTTATTAGAATTTTTATGGGTTTTTGGGGGTTTTTAAGTTTTTAAGGTTTTCCAGTGGTGAAAAATAGCCAAAATTGGCTAGAAAATAAAAGAACACAAGACAAACAGTAGCTAATTTTCATAGAACTTTTAGAGGGGTTTTTATATTTTTTTGTGAATTTTCAATCTAGACATTAGCAAAAATGTAGGTTTTTGAATTTTTAAAAATAATAAACGAAATCAAAAATGTCCTCAAAAATTCACAAAAATCCTACACCATGGCAGGAGCCATGTGTCAAATTTTGTCGAATTTGGAGGTGATTTGATATTTTATTCAAAAATGACAAGAGGGTACTGTGCACAGGGACTGGAATGCAAATACCCAAAGTTCTGGTGGTCCAGGTGCAATTAACCCAGCCAATCACGCGCCAAGCGCGTGCCTGGGGCACTCAGGGACCTATTTGTAAAGAAAACAAGTCCCGAGGACCTATTGGTAACTCGTACCAAAAGTCCAGGGGGCTATGTTGCAAATTACCCACAAATAAACGCACATGCGAAATTAAACCATTCACAGGGGCATAAATGCAATTACTCAAAAAGTTTCATTCATTCATAAACATCCAGAACTACAGGGGCATCAATGCAAATACACCAACAAAACACGTGACGAAGCACGTGGCTCACACAGGCAGGGGCATAAATGCAAATATCTAAAGTACGAGGTCCAACATGCAAAATACCCTAAAACTAAACAACTGACTAAAATATTTACAGGACTAAAACGAAATAAAAGATAAGGAAGGGCCTAAGGGTAAATTACCCTTTATTAAGTCGCCCGATGGATGCGCGCCACGTGGGTAGATGGACGGCTGGAAATGGGTGGCGCTCCAACGCTGAGGTCCTCGCAGCGATCGGACGGTCGAGGGTACGCCACGTGGGGGATCGAACGGGTGCGGCTCTCGGTGGCTAAACCTCGTGCAACGGACGGTCCAGATCGCCTCTCCAAGATCTGACGGTGGCTGGATCTCCTCAAGTGGACGGTCAGGATCAGAACTGGAGGTCGAGGACGATCGAACGGTCGGGGAAGATGCTGGAAGAACAGTTGGCCGGCGAGTTTCGCCAGCCTCGTGCGTGCGCTGGTATCCTCCCTTGCTGCCTCTGGAGATCGGAGAAGCTCCGCAATGATGCTCCGCATCTGATGGTAGGCTCCGATGACCCAGCCGAGCCCTGGAGGGCTCCGGCGAGGTCGGCGGAGGTGAAGCTCCTGGCCCGGATGACTCAAGCCCTCAGATTGGCTCGCAATGACCTGCAAAGTAAACCAGGAGACTCGCGGGTCGAGGGCAAAGTGCCTCGACCCCGTTAGGCGTCGTGGAGGTGACCGGTGGGGCGATATGGGCGAGCTCCGGCGAGGGGATGGACGGAGGAGCTCGAACCCCAGCTCCTGTGCGAGCTGGGTTGGATGGGGATATGGAGAAGGTGCGCGGGAGGAAGGCGGAGGTGACGATGGATTCCGATGATCGAATGGAGGTGTAAGGTGGTCGGAATCGACGAAACACGGCGACGGCGAGATTTGGGGATAACCTAAAATCGAATGAAAAGGCGGAGCTAAGGGGCTACCTGGGTGGTCGAGGAGACTGTGCTGGAGCTGGGGAAGCTCCCGGTCGTGGCCTCAAGGGTCGTCTCGGCCCGAGGCTCGAGCTCGCTTCAGGTGGCGGAGCTACGGCGGGGGTATCGCCGGATCAGTGGATTCGCCGGCCTTCCTCGCTGCAACAGGGTGGGGCGGCGAGCTGTCACCTCGCTCTCTCTCTGGAGCTCACTGGAAAGCTACGCGAATGGCCAAAGATGCGTGAAATGCGAGGCGGAGCTCGCTTAAGTAGGTTGGAGGGATCCGAGAAGAAAGGCTCGGGTAGGGTCACGGTGGCGCGCGGATCCCGAGGTCGATGCCCGGCGAGGGTGTCGGATGTGGGAGGTGTAAAACGGAGCCGGGGTTTAGGGAAATGGGTATCGGGTCGAGCGGGCGAAATTAGGAGAAGACGGGTCGGGCGCTCGAGTCCGTGAGAAGTGGTCCTGGGGGGGGCCAGTTGACCGGGCGGTCAACATCCCCAGGACCATGAGGTCAGGCCACGTGGCAGGAATTTAGAGCTCAAAATTAAGGTAGTTATGGCCCGATTTTGTAAAAACTCAAAACACAAACTATTTTTATTTTATTTTTTTCTATTTTTTGGTGATTTTTAATTAATTTTTGGAAATAAAAATAAGGTATTTCAATATATAGCTATATATAGGTGTATATACAATATGTAGGCTTTTGATTTTTGATTTTTATTTATTATTTTTGTACAATTTTATTTCCTATTTTATGTTTTATTTATTTATAGTATAAAATAAGGAATAAAAGGGGTTTTTTTATTTTGTTTTTATTATTTATATACATAGGTAAAATAAATAGTTATGTACAACTATATACATGGTATATGTACAATATATTTTTGTAATTTTAATTTTGTTATTTTTATTTGATTTTTGTTTTGATTCTTTTTATTTTATTTATTTACAATATATAGCCTAGAATATTTACAAAAAGTTTGGAAAATAACTTTATTTATTTACAAGGTTAAATAAATATAGAAGCATGGTCTATGTACATGATGAAAGGGTATTTTTAATTTTTAATTTTTAATTTTTAACTTTTTATTTTGTTTTTATCTTTCATAAATATATACAAGTATTTATAAGCATATTTTTGGGTGAGGAAAACATTTTTATTTTACACAAATATATACAAATGAGCCCCTATCTCCCTCTACTTGGCTTTTATGCGGTCAGGCCCATGCTGAGCCCTCCCTTGGGTTAGGTTGCTCAATATTTATTCTAAATATTTCCCTCTTTTTCTTTTTAATCTTTATTCTTTTATTTTTGCACAAAAACATGCTAATTATAGGTTTTTACACAATGCATGCTTTTGCTAATTATTCCTATTTACACATATCTACATGCATTTGCAAAGGTTTTTGTAGCTAAAATATAAGAATAAAGAGTGATGAATGGGTATTCATCACCCCCCTATACTTAACTTTGCTAGTCCCTTAGCAAACACTTTTTTGAAAAAGAAGAGAAAAAGAAAAAGAGGATGTACATGGATCAAGGTTGATTATTACACTTGCCTTCATTAAATTGGGGTATTGAGCTCAATCAGATCTTTGGATTATTAATGTGTCGGAACCTTATTTAGACTTAAGCTTAAAACCTAACAGCCTCTAAGTTCCACTAATCTGTAACCAAGACTCCTCAATGCTCCAGGTCAGAACAAGTCATCAATCACAAACCCTGAAGACCATGAATCTTTTCTCGTCCTGTGAATGTGAAGTCTAAGCTCTCCACCTCAGAAATGGCAACTTGACAACCCTCCCCAACAAGGTAACTCTTATGACCTCAATCTGGCCACTCTTTCCTCGAGGAGCGGGGTATTCCCTTCTAAGTTCAAGTACAACCGGCTCAAGAAGAGGGGGAAGAAGAGAATGGGTCAAGGCCAGTGTAGCCAAGTACCCTTGGGAGCTTGACCAGTGTAGCCAAGTCTCCCTGCTGCAAGCTACAACAGGTGGAACATGAAACCAAGCTTTGCTTATTGCACTCTATATACATACTCCGGTGGGATTATCATTTTCTATCAGACCCACCACTTTTTTGGAGTTCTTTTCTTTTTGCACATTTTTTTTTCAGTGCATCTATACAACATATACATGTGCAGCATATATACAAAGAGTTTTTCCTCTTGAGCCAGTAGACTATCCCTCTTTTGAAGCTTTATTGCAACCCACAACTCCCGTCGTTAGACCTCGTGGCAACCAAACCAAGTTGAGACGCACTTCCTTCACTATAAGAAGAAGAGAGGTTCCGCCTAGAAGTACTACCCTCATATGCTACCCCAAGTCAAGGAAGACTGCCTCCTCACCACCTCATCCGTAGAGAGCTCGGTGCATAGTGCTGGTGTCCAAGTAAAGCCATAATCTATATGAGTCATGTGTTGTTGTTAAGTGCTCTACTTAGGCTCATTGAGATGACATGTGATCATAGCCTAGTGGACTCAAAGAATTAAGTCACCATGGACCTGAAAAGCCTTAAACCTAAGCCCTATAAGGTTCCTCTTAGAAATTAGGTGGATTAAGATCTTAATCAAGCTCCATTTCTCAATTTGATTCCAGGCTAGTTTAAATGTCAACTATCATCCAGAAAAACTATATACATATGTACAAAAAGATGCTTATTTACACAAAGTTTACAATCATGCAAAATTTTTGAAAAATGTTTTGAAATCATGAATGGATGATGCATGAAGTGCAAGTTTTGCAAAAAGATATTTACACACATTTACACAAGATTTTTGCAAACTTTTGATTTTCAAAACATTTTGGAAAAATTTTGTACTATATACATAATTTTGATACAAAAATATTTACACAAGCTTTACACAAAAGATTTTTGAAATCATTTTTACAAAAATAATTTTTACACTAGCTATGTATGTGCAAATAAAAGAAGATTATGTACATGAAAAATTTTTAATTTTTGTGGTTTTTAGCCATTTTATTTATTAACACACTCACACAAAGTACGAGTTATGGCTAAAGTATATATGAAATATATACACACCCCCCTATACTTAGCTCGAACGATGTCCTCAGAGTCAAGAGCGATGAAGAAGACATAACTCGTGCTAGGTATAGGAAAGTGAAAAGAAAGGCTATACAAAAAGAAGAATGAAAAGTCAAGAGGGACTCAGGTCTCCCCACTATACTTAGGATCAAGTAATCCTAAGTATAGCAGGCTGTATACTAAGGGAAAAACCTGAGTGCAGAATGTACAGGGTCTACCCCCCCTATACTTTAGGGTGAAATATCCCTAAGTATAGGCAGCAAAAACAGGGGTAGACAGAAACAAAAGAAATACCCAAAAGGTCTCACATCCCCCCTATACTTAGGGTAAAGTGCACCCTAAGTATAGCATAATCACAAGATGGAGAAAGGGATGTGGGACTAAAGAATGTGGTGATATGGACATCTGGATCTATACAAGGTGGAAGATCAGTGAAACTCAGGCGTGAGATGCATTAGATGTGAGTCAAAGACCACATCTCACGCAAAATGAATAGGGGCAAGATCAACGACCCGCGGCTCATGATCTAGAAATGGCTTGAGCCGCTGGCCGTTCACTCGAAAGGTACTCTCAGAAGACAACTCAGATATGTCGATGCTACCGTTGTCGTGTACCTTTCTAACCAGATAAGGTCCCTTCCATTTGCTCTGTAGCTTCCCTGGAAATAGGCGTAGCCTCGCATCAAACAGCCATACTCTCTGTCCAATCTCAAAATGCTTGTGGCTGATATGAGAATCATGCCACTCCTTGATTTTCTCCTTATAATGTAGGCTGCTTGAGAAAGCTGCATCTCTAAGCTCCTCCAGGGCAGCTAGCTCTGCCCTTCTCTGGTCTCCCATACCATCTGGATCCATCAAAATATCTGTAACTACCCAAAGTGACTTGTGCCTCAGCTCAACAGGTAAATGGCATGGCTTGCCATACACGAGGCGAAAGGGAGATGTGCCCAATGGTGTCTTGAAAGACGTCCTATATGCCCACAAGACCGAGTCCAAAAGCTGTGACCAATCCTTTCGGTCAGGGCGGACGACTTTCTGCAGAATAGTCTTTATCTCCCTATTCGACACTTCAGCTAGACCATTCGTCTGTGGATGGTAAGGTGTAGCGACACGATGGTCTATGCCGAACTCGCTATCAAGTGCCTTCACCTGGTCGTTGATGAAGTGAGATCCCCCATCAGAAATCAGATTTCGTGGAACCCCGAACCGCGTGATGATGTGCTTCCTCAAAAATTTGCAAACTGTCCTCGCATCAGCGGCTCGGGCGGGGATAGCCTCCACCCAACGACTCACATAATCAACGGCCAACAGAATGTACTCAAATCCCTGACTCATAGGGAATGGACCCATGAAATCGATGCCCCATGCGTCAAAAACCTCACAGAAGTGAATGGGCTGCATCGGCATCATATCACGCTGTCCACAAGTGCCCATCCTCTGACAGTCAGTACACCTCTTCACGAACTCATCTGAGTCCTTGAAGAGGGTAGGCCACCACAAGCCGGATTGGAGCACTTTTTGTGTCGTTCTCCTCCCAGAATGATGTCCTCCTGCCTCAAGCTTGTGGCAGTAAGTGAGGACGCTATGGTGTTCCTCCTGAGGAATACACCGACGCCAGACGCTATCCCCTCCTTCGTGGTAAAGGATGGGATCCTCCCAATGGTAGGACTTGGCCTTCGCAAGGAAGGTCTCAAGTCTCTGCATGGGCCAATCTTGTGGGACTTTCCCAACAACGAGAAAGTTCACAATATCGGCGTACCATGGGAGTAAGGCGATAGCAAGGATCGCCTCATCTGGGAAGGTATCTCTAATAGGGTCAATCTGCTCAGAATCCTCAGGCTGCTCTAGTCGGGAGAGATGATCCGCCACCACATTCTTGACTCCAGGCTTGTCCTTGATCTCAATGTCAAACTCCTGGAGTAGAAGGATCCATCTAGTCAGTCTGGCCTTGGCATCCTTCTTTGCCATGAGGTACCTGATGGCGGTGTGATCTGTAAACAAAGTCACTCTAGATCCAATTACGATCTGAACTTATCTAGGGCGAACACTACGGCTAGCATCTCCTTCTCTGTGACCGTGTAATTCCGCTGGGCGGAATCCAATGTGCGACTAGCATAGTGTATGGCAAATGGAACTCCATCCCTCCTCTGTCCCAGCACTGCCCCTACGGCAAAATCGGAGGCGTCCGTCATGATCTCAAATGGGAGAGACCAATCAGGCGGCTGGAGGACAGGAGCCTCTATGACACACTGCTGGAGAGTCGCGAACGACGAAAGACACTTGTCATCGACAAGGAACTCGGTGTCTTTCGTCAAGAGGTCAGTCAACGGTCGGGCAATCCTGCTGAAATCCTGAATAAATCTCCTATAAAATCCAACGTGCCCCAGGAATGACCGTAGCTGCCTCAGATTGGACGGCGGTGCGAGTTTCCTAATGACATCAACCTTGGCCGGATCAACCTCCATGCCCTTGTTGGAGATGATGTGTCCAAGCACCGTCCCTTGAGTCACCATGAAGTGACTCTTCTCCCAAGATAAAACCAAATGATACTCAATACATCGCTGGAGTACTCGATCTAAGCAGTCAAGACAAGAATCGAATCCGTCGCCGTAGATCGAGAAATCATCCATGAAGACCTCCAAACACTCCCCTACCATGTCCGAGAAGATCGACAGCATGCACCTCTGAAAAGTAGCAGGGGCGTTGCATAGCCCAAATGGCATGCGTCGAAAAGCATATGTGCCGAAGGGACAGGTAAAGGTGGTCTTCTCCTGATCCTCAGGAGCGATGGCCACTTGGTTGTAGCCCGAGTACCCATCCAGGAAGCAATAATGGCTCTTCCCTGCCAGTCTCTCAATGATCTGGTCAATAAAAGGCAGGGGGAAATGGTCCTTCTTGGTGGCTTGGTTGAGTCTCCTGTAGTCAACACAAACCCTCCAAGAGGTGGGTACTCGTGTAGCAATCTCCTCTCCCGACTCACTGATCACAGTCGTGATGCCCGTCTTCTTAGGCACCACATGCAAGGGGCTGACCCACTTGGAGTCGGAAATGGGATAAATAAAATCTGCACTCCACCATTTTGATATTTCCTTCATCACGACCTCTCTCAGGTTGGGGTTCAGACGCCGCTGGAACTCACGCGACGGCTTCGCCCCCTCCTCGACATAGATATGGTGGGAGCACACTGATGGGCTAATCCCATGGAGATCTGCTACGCTCCATCCGATCGCCTTGCGGTTCTTTTCAAGAACCCCCATCAAACGGGATTCTTGCTCTCCAGTCAACTCGGCGGAGATGATGACTGGGTACATCTCTGGCTCGCCTGCAAGGAATCGATACTTCAGCGAAGTAGGGAGCGGCTTCAGCTCTGGAATGCTCGGTGCGAGGAAAATCTGGCTGTGGAAGAAACTGAGTGAAAGCGGCTAAGTCTGCCAAATCTGCCTGGGAGAGTGAAAGCGTACTCTCGCAAACTGGATCGGGAGAAGGCTGCTCAACTGCACTGTCTCTGCTCGGCTCTGCATCTACCTCCTCCTCATCTGTAGGCTCAGGTGGAATCAGGTCTGGCATCTGATCATCACAATCGACCCAATCAGACTCTGAATCCGAGGGATCTGTATCAACCGCGGTGGCATCAGTACCACCATAAAGCAAGGTGGCCTCAGCACCACCATCACTGAAAATTGTGTCGCGATCAAGGACCGGCTCTGCTGCCTATGTGGTATCCTGAACCAAGGCTGTGCTCTCCAGACTCTCCTCTGCTATCATCTCGGCATCAGTTGTATCTGAATATGAGAGGATGGTCTGTGCTGCAGGATCTGCCCAAGCTGCCTCATCGTCTGTGATCACAAAATCACAGTCCTGGTGGATGTCTGGCTCTGCGTCTGTCAGCTGTTCTGAATCTGTACTCGCATCTGAGCGGGCTCTCTCTCTAGATTTGTAGTCCTTGACCGTCTCTATTTGTATACTCTCGCCCTCGACGCGAAAGTACACCTTCCCGCTATCATGATCAGTCACCGCCTTGGCTGTGGCTAAGAACGGATGACCAAGGATGATGGGGGTATCGGTCACTGACTCAGGGATCTCCATGTCCAACACTACGAAGTCCACGGGGAATTTCAGGCCCTGAATCGTGACGATAACGTCTCGTAATAACCCCCTCGGCCTCTTGACAGATCGATCAGCGAACTGAAGGATTGTCATGCTCTGTCGAAGAGTGCCCAACTCGAAGCGGTCGAGAAGGGCTGCCGGAAGAAGGTTGATCGACGATCCGCTATCTAGAAGAGTACGGTCGAACCTCTGCTCACTAATCTGGCATCTGACATACGGGGCCCCTGAATCTGGCCTCTTGGCCGGCAGACGGTTCTGGATCGCAAAACACGTGGCTTTCGTCAGCACATGTATCTCTGAAGTGTGGTTCCTCCTCCTCCTCCTGACTGTGGTACTGTCTCTCAAAGAACGCTGGAGCAGGGGAATGTGCTGCAAAGCCTCCTGGAGGGTCAGCTGGATGTGGAATCGATCGATCATGCTCTGGCTGAACTCCTCAAGCTCTCTCTTTTTTGGATCTTTTTCTTTTTTCTTCCCCTTCCCCATCTGAAGGGCTTTAGGGAAGGGGATCACAGAGTCCTTCGCAGATGAAGGACTAGGAAAAGGCCTAGACGGTTCGACGACCGGATCCACACATACATCATGCACCACAGTGGGACCAGAAGAAACTAAACCTTTTCCTTTATTCACAACAGTATTCTGAGGTACATGAACTGAAGGAAAGACAACCTCTCTATCACGATAAACATTGGTGGCCTCAGTACCACCGCGGGCTGGCTCTGCTGCTGTTGTTGGTAGACGTCTCGCGGCATCAGTACCGCGGGCTGACTCGGCTGAACGGGTGGCATTAGTACCACCTCCTCGATCTGGTGAAGCGGCGGCCTCAGTACCGCCGGTGGGATCAGCATCCTTGGTGTCTTCAGTGCCATCGTCATCATCTGGAGCGGCCTCAGTACCGCTCTCCTCCTCCTCATGTAGCGCCTCTGAAGTATCCTCGTGGTGAAACTTAGATGAGGTGTCGCCGCCTGCTGGGGTCCTACCGCTCCTAAGTGTGACAAAATCAGCATCAAATAGATCCGAAGATGTATCAACAAATGGGTCACTAGGAGTGGCAGACTCAGTGTGTAATACCTGCTCAGATTTCCTCTTAAGGTTATTCGGATTCGGCTCAATCTGGGCTGGAATGGCGGCCTTCCCTCTCACCAAGTCCCGCATCTCCTGGCGGAACTCGTCCATCTCCCGTCTGAATGTGCTCTGTTGGTCCGTGAGGAGGCGGGCGATGTCATCCAAAGCAGGGCTCTCGTGGGAGCCCGACGGGTAGCCTCTCTAGAGGTGAGGCTGCTGGTACTGCTGTTGGTGGTAAGAGGGGTATGAGGAAGGGTGCTGCTGCTGAACTGGGTGAGCCTGCTGCTCACGTCTCCACGACTGTCCCTGCTGCTGATAGGGACGAGGAATGAAGGATGATGGCTGGTGCTGCTGGTATGCCGGGTGCTGCTGCTGCGGCTGGTGGTGATCTCTCTGCTGGGAGTACTGCCCTCCCTGTCCTGACGGCTGCTGCTGGGGCTGGGCACCACCACTCCCCCACCTGAATCCGGGATGGTCTCGTCGGATCCCAGGCTGGGGGCGGTCATACCAAATCCCGTTGACATCCATCAACGGCTCGGCATCATAGGGGGCTGGCGGGAGTACTGCTAGAGGCTGGTCCGGCTGGTAGACCACCATCTGCATGTCTGGAGATGGTGGGGACTGGTACGTAGGCTGCGGCTGCTGGTACGGCTCCTCCTGTACAAGGTGAACCTGTCTAGGCTGCACAGGGGTGCTGGAGCGCTGGGACGAGCTGCTGCTGCTGCCGGAGTCGCCTCGCGACTGAAGACGGGGCTGAGGAGCCGTCTGTGCCTCCTGGAGACACATGAGCTGTGTCTTCATGTCGCTCAGAACCTGTGCCATTTGTTCCATCTGAGTGATGCTCTGGCACTGCTTCTTCTCAATCAGCTCCATGCGGTCCAACTTCTCGCTGATAATGCCCATGTCCGCAGCTGTCGACTCTGCCTGTGCTGCTGCGGCTGCGGACGAACTGGATGGACCTGCATCTACCCGTGCTATCCGCTGGTACTGTACGGGTCCTGGCTGATGTGGCTGGGTCTTCTGAGTATACAACCTGGTCTGAGACATCACCATATAGTTCTCAGCCATCTCCTCGAAGATGGCCCAGACCTGGTCGTGGTCCTTGGCGAAGTAGGACCCGCCGCAAGAAGCATTCACCAGGCCCTGTAGCTCTGGTGTCAACCCGCTGAAGAATCTCTGCACAAGGTTCGGCTTCGTGATGTCGTAGTCCGGGCATCTGTCCAGGAGCTCTCGGAACCTCTCTCATGCCTCGTGAAACTGCTCGTTGGGGAACATGGAGAAGTTGCTGATCAGGGCCCTTGCTGCATTCGTCCGCCCGAGTGGATAGTACTTGTTCAAGTACTCGGTGCGGAGCTGCTCCCAGGTGTAGACAAACCTCCCAAGATGCTTCAGCCAGGTGGCTGCTCTATCTGCTAGTGAAAATGGGAAGGCTATCATCCGGATCGTGTCCTGGTCTACATGCCGGTCGTGGACAGTACTGCAGATCATCAGAAACTCCTGGAGGTGGAGGTGGGGCTCCTCAGTGGCAAGTCCGTGGAAGTGGGGTAGCATCTGCAAGGTGTTCGGGGGGAACTTGAAGTCCCCCACGATCGCCGGCACCACTACCCAGTGATGCATCAGAGTAGATCCGGGATTGTGTAAATCCCGCATCAGTCGTGGTGGTCCTCCTGCCGCAGCGCCTCCCGCTGCGGCGGCTGCGGCTGCTGCTGCGCCTGCAGCGGCTGCGGCTCGTGCCTCTGCATCAGGTATCTCCTCAGGCTCGCTCTGCTCGTCTCGCTCTACTCTGAGCCTCTCCAACTCTCGCCTCATCTCTATCATGAATGCCCCCTGATCGCGTAACTGCTGCTGGACTGTCTCAAGTGATGCGATCAGGGTGGAGTTGATCGCTCCCTGGTCAAGTACAAAGTGCTCGGGCTGACGGGAGTGATCATCCGAACTGCCGGCTCCGGCCATAGCGACGTCTGCAAAATCAAACGAGCCCAACTCAGGTGCTGTCAAATGAATCAGCCTCTCCTCGGGCTCGTGTCTCTCAGGTAGAACAGAAAGGGGGTCGAGGGGGAACAGGGTGGAATCGTACTCGGGCTCGGAGAGCGGGTCTGAGCTCTCACGAGCCAACCTAGATGATGAGGTAGACGTGCCCGAAAGCGGTGCAGCCAGAGGCTGTCTAAGAGACCGTCTACCCATCATCTTGATCTGGCGAGCAGTGCGGATGAGATCTGGAAAAATTATGATCAGAAAACAAACCCCCGGTTCACCAACGCAACGCGAGCTGAAGACCGTGAAAGTTCGGTCAAATTATCTTGTCAATTTTATTTGGTGAACACACAAAATATCAGAGCGCTTACGTGACCTGTTGGGATATCCGATGCTAACCCAACCGACTGGCCCGCACGGAAAAGTCGGTAATCAGTCGGGACTAGCAGCGGGGGGCTCTACCTAGGGTGCGGGTCACTCTCTCGCGCATCCAAACCATACAATGAGGGGGTTGCTCTCCCAAGACAAAGTTTTTAGGGTGAGCAGATTTTAAGATCAATAACTTTAGCAGTCCCAATTTTATGGTTTCACTTTTTTTTAGTATTTTTCAAAGCAAACAAATGGCCTAACGAATTTTTCGGTTCTCCTGATTATTAAGTCCAAAACAGGGGGGAGAAGACGAAAAAGCCGATGCGCGATAAATCAATGATGCATGCTGAGTAAGAAATGCGTACCTGTCTCCAGCACTCTACATGCAAGATGATCCGCGCAGAATTTAAAGACTGAAAAGAAACTAACCTAAATGATGCAGCGGTAAAGCCGAGTCCTAGATGAGCAATTCTAGCGATGAACCGTCTAACCGGTCACCGACCTCCAAGCCAAAGAGTCCGGTCTTGGCCCGTCCCTCCTCTGTCCGACAAATCGGGGGTAGGAGTAAGCGCTTTACAGGACGGGCTGCGGCACGTAGGCTACGAAGATAAGTGAATCGATTATTTTTATTAATGATTTTTAAGTAGGTCCAAATAACGATCTATAGGAACAGATAAGCAGTTAGGTGTGTGGATCCTACTAAGTACGGCACAGTCACCAGAAATTCCTATGTCTAGGGGCTCGAGCAAAAATCGCGAAAAACCGAAAAAGACAGAAATAAAAAGAAAAGAAAGCCGCGTAAAAACCGCGAAAAACCGCGAAGGTCCTAAGGGTCCCCCGAGCACACCGGTGCTCGGCGAAACAGACCCGCTACGGTAGAAGAGTCCAAGAGTGTCCAAGTCCAAGTCCCTGTATTATTACAATAATAATGAAATAAAATAAAAGACCTAATCTAACCTCACCCACTCAACTCTCTCCCTCTCGCTCTCTCCTGCGGCTTCGTAGAGAAGGAAGCCGCCTCCAAGTTCCTCGGTTGCACCGGCTCCTCGAAAGTCGCCTCAGCGGTCCTCGGGCCCTCGTAAGAAAAAGAGATGAGTGGTCAGACCAGCAAAAATAATCAAAAAATAAGGAAAAAGAAATGAAAATAAAAGTGAGGGTATATATGCAGAAATGTAAAATAAAATAAACACAGAAAAGAAAACAAAAATAAAAATAAAAGAAAATAAGGCAAAATAAAACAAAAAGAAAATATAAACAAAAGCCGCGAAGAGCCGCGAGCTCTGGAAGAGCCGCGAAAAGCCGCGAAAATAAAAACTAAAGGAAAAAGAAAACTACTAAGCCGTGCTCCACGGCAACGGCGCCATTCTGATGACACAGAATCCCGAGCAACTAAGGCAATCAGGTGTAGCTAAATCGGTCGTCGCGACCTCAATCGCTCGGATGTGTGTATCAAGAAAAATGAACTACTCGAAACAAATAAAATCAATCAAGCATGAAGAAGCGGTCCTGTTATATGTTTAACCTGGTATAGCACCCAGGGTCGAACACAAGGAGCATGGATTGGTCGAAGGCCTACGAAGTAGTAAAAATGAATAAAATAAAAGAGGAAAATGTTTTTAGTGGTTTTTAATTATTTTTATATTTTTTTGGATTTTTAAAATATAAAGAAAATAAGAAAAACAAAAACAAGCACACTTCAACAATTTATTTAATGCAACAAAAATCAAGCAAAAATTCAAACAAAAATATTTTTATGTGTTTTATAATTTTTTATGTTTTTGATGAATTTTTGGGATTTTTCTGATATTTATTTTAATTTCTAAAAATCAAACAGTAACAAAACTAAGTGGTACTATCCAGCCAAGCCTAAAGTCCCTAGATAAAATACCTAAGGACCTCAAAAAGGCCTGGAGGTAATTGTCCTAGAAAATAGATGAAATAAGGAAAATTTAGGTACCAGATTTATTGTTTTTGGATTTTTAATGTATTTATTAGAATTTTTATGGGTTGTTGGGGGTTTTTAAGTTTTTAAGGTTTTCCAGTGGTGAAAAATAGCCAAAATTGGCTAGAAAATAAAAGAACACAAGACAAACAGTAGCTAATTTTCATAGAATTTTTAGAGGGGTTTTTATATTTTTGTGTGAATTTTCAATCTAGACATTAGCAAAAATGTAGGTTTTTGAATTTTTAAAAATAACAAACGAAATCAAAAATGTCCTCAAAAATTCACAAAAATCCTACACCATGGCAGGAGCCATGTGTCAAATTTTTGTCGAATTTGGAGGTGATTTGATATTTTATTCAAAAATGACAAGAGGGTACTGTGCACAAGGACTGGAATGCAAATACCCAAAGTTCTGGGGGTCCAGGTGCAATTAACCCAGCCAATCACGTGCCAAGCGCGTGCCTGGGGCACTCAGGGACCTATTTGTAAAGAAAACAAGTCCCGAGGACCTATTGGTAACTCGTACCAAAAGTCCAGGGGGCTATGTTGCAAATTACCCACAAATAAACGCACATGCGAAATTAAACCATTCACAGGGGCATAAATGCAATTACTCAAAAAGTTTCATTCATTCATAAACATCCAGAACTACAGGGGCATCAATGCAAATACACCAACAAAACACGTGACGAAGCACGTGGCTCACACAGGCAGGGGCATAAATGCAAATATCTAAAGTACGAGGTCCAACATGCAAAATACCCTAAAACTAAACAACTGACTAAAATATTTACAGGACTAAAACGAAATAAAAGATAAGGAAGGGCCTAAGGGTAAATTACCCTTTATTAAGTCGCCCGATGGATGCGCGCCACGTGGGTAGATGGACGGCTGGAAATGGGTGGCGCTCCAACGCTGAGGTCCTCGCAGCGATCGGACGGTCGAGGGTACGCCACGTGGGGGATCGAACGGGTGCGGCTCTCGGTGGCTAAACCTCGTGCAACGGACGGTCCAGATCGCCTCTCCAAGATCTGACGGTGGCTGGATCTCCTCAAGTGGACGGTCAGGATCAGAACTGGAGGTCGAGGACGATCGAACGGTCGGGGAAGATGCTGGAAGAACAGTTGGCCGGCGAGTTTCGCCGGCCTCACGCGTGCGCTGGTATCCTCCCCTGCTGCCTCTGGAGATCGGAGAAGCTCCGCGATGATGCTCTGCATCTGATGGTAGGCTCCGATGACCCAGCCGAGCCCTGGAGGGCTCCGGCGAGGTCGGCGGAGGTGAAGCTCCTGGCCCGGATGACTCAAGCCCTCAGATTGGCTCGCAATGACCTGCAAAGTAAAACAGGAGACTCGCGGGTCGAGGGCAAAGTGCCTCGACCCCGTTAGGCGTCGTGGAGGTGACCGGTGGGGCGATATGGGCGAGCTCCGGCGAGGGGATGGACGGAGGAGCTCGAACCCCAGCTCCTGTGCGAGCTGGGTTGGATGGGGATATGGAGAAGGTGCGCGGGAGGAAGGCGGAGGTGACGATGGATTCCGATGATCGAATGGAGGTGTAAGGTGGTCGGAATCGATGAAACACGACGACGGCGAGATTTGGGGATAACCTAAAATCGAATGAAAAGGCGGAGCTAAGGGGCTACCTGGGTGGTCGAGGAGACTGTGCTGGAGCTGGGGAAGCTCCCGGTCGTGGCCTCAAGGGTCGTCTCGGCTCGAGGCTCGAGCTCGCTTCAGGTGGCGGAGCTACGGCGGGGGTATCGCCGGATCAGTGGATTCGCCGGCCTTCCTCGCTGCAACAGGGTGGGCGGCGAGCTGTCACCTCGCTCTCTCTCTGGAGCTCACTGGAAAGCTACGCGAATGGCCAAAGATGCGTGAAATGGGAGGCGGAGCTCGCTTAAGTAGGTTGGAGGGATCCGAGAAGAAAGGCTCGGGTAGGGTCACGGTGGCGCGCGGATCCCGAGGTCGATGCCCGGCGAGGGTGTCGGATGTGGGAGGTGTAAAACGGAGCCGGGGTTTAGGGAAATGGGTATCGGGTCGAGCGGGCGAAATTAGGAGAAGACGGGTCGGGCACTCGAGTCCGTGAGAAGTGGTCCTGGGGGGGCCAGTTGACCGGGCGGTCAATATCCCCAGGACCAATGAGGTCAGGCCACGTGGCAGGAATTTAGAGCTCAAAATTAAGGTAGTTATGGCCCGATTTTGTAAAAACTCAAAACATAAACTATTTTTATTTTATTTTTTTCTATTTTTTTGGTGATTTTTAATTAATTTTTGGAAATAAAAATAAGGTATTTACAATATATAGCTATATATAGGTGTATATACAATATGTAGGCTTTTGATTTTTGATTTTTATTTATTATTTTTGTACAATTTTATTCCTATTTTATATTTTATTTATTTATAGTATAAAATAAGGAATAAAAGGGGTTTTTTTATTTTGTTTTTATTATTTATATACATAGGTAAAATAAATAGTTATGTACAACTATATACATGGTATATGTACAATATATTTTTGTAATTTTAATTTTGTTATTTTTATTTGATTTTTGTTTTGATTCTTTTTATTTTATTTATTTACAATATATAGCCTAGAATATTTACAAAGAGTTTGGAAAATAACTTTATTTATTTACAAGGTTAAATAAATATAGAAGCATGGTCTATGTACATGATGAAAGGGTATTTTTAATTTTTATTTTTTAACTTTTTATTTTGTTTTTATCTTTCATAAATATATACAAGTATTTATAAGCATATTTTTGGGTGAGGAAAACATTTTTATTTTACATAAATATATACAAATGAGCCCCTATCTCCCTCTACTTGGCTTTTATGCGGTCAAGCCCATGCTGAGCCCTCCCTTGGGTTAGGTTGCTCAATATTTATTCTAAATATTTCCCTCTTTTTCTTTTTAATCTTTATTCTTTTATTTTTGCACAAAAACATGCTAATTATAGGTTTTTACACAATGCATGATTTTGCTAGTTATTCCTATTACACATATCTACATGCATTTGCAAAGGTTTTTGTAGCTAAAATATAAGAATAAAGAGTGATGAATGGGTATTCATCAATGCCCTTTGGTCTATGTAATGCCCCAGCAACATTCCAAAGGTGCATGTTGTCCATCTTCTCGGACATGGTAGGTAAGTGCTTGGAGGTCTTCATGGATGACTTTTCGGTCTATGGTGATGGGTTTGATGCTTGTCTTGACTGCCTAGACCACGTCCTTCAGCGATGCATCGAGGTCCATCTTGTATTATCCTGGGAGAAGAGTCACTTCATAGTGACTCAAAGGAGAGTGTTTGGTCATATCATCTCCAACAGGGGTATGGAGATTGATCTGACCAAGGTGGATATCATCAGGAAACTCAATCCACCATCCAACTTGCGACAGTTACGGTGTTTTCTGGGGCACGTCGGTTTCGACCGACGATTCATTCCTGATTTCAGCAGGATTGCCCGACCGTTGACTGATTTGCTGACCAAAGACACCGAGTTCATTGTAGATGATAAATGTCTGGCATCATTTGAGACTCTCAAGAGTCTAGTTGTTGAGGCTCTTGTCCTTCAGCCGCCTGATTGGTCTCTCCCATTTGAGATCATGATGGATGCCTCTGATTTTGCCATAGGGGCCATGCTGAGACATGAGGGATGGAGTGCCATTTGCCATTCACTACGCTAGCCTTACATTGGATGCTGCACAACAGAACTACACCGTCACTGAGAAGGAGATGCTAGCCGTAGTTTTTACCCTAGATAAGTTCAGATCGTACATCATTGGATCTAGATTGACTATCTTTATTGATCATACTGCCATCAGGTATCTCATGGTAAAGAAGGATACCAAAGCGAGACTGACTAGATGGACCCTTCTACTCCAGGAGTTTGATATTGAGATTAAGGATATGCATGGAGTCAAGAATGTGGTGGCGGATCATCTCTCCTGATTAGAGCATCTTGAGGAATCTGAGCAGACTGATCCCATTTCTGAGACCTCCCCAGATGAGGCGATCCTTGCTATCGCCTCACTCCCATGATATGCTGACATTGTGAACTATCTTGTTGCCAAGAAAGTTCCACAAGGTTGTCCCAGGCAGCGACTTGAGACCTTCCTTGCGAAGGCCAAGTTCTACCATTGGGAGGATCCCATCCTTTATCATGAAGGAGGGGATAGTGTCTGGCGATGGTGCATTCCTCAAGAGGAGCACCATAGCATCCTCACATACTGACACAAGCTTGAGGCAAGAGGACATAACTCTGGGAGGAGAACAGCACAGAAAGTGTTCCAATCTGGCCTATGGTGGCCCACTCTCTTCAAGGATTCTGATGAATTCGTGAAGAGGTGTACTGGCTGTCAGAGGATGGGCACTTGTGGACAACGTGATATGATGCTGATACATCACATTCACTTCTGTGAGGTTTTTGACGCATGGGGAATCGATTTCATGGGTCCATTCCCCAAGAGTCAAGGATCCAAGTACATTCTGTTGGCCGTTGATTATGTTAGTCGTTGGGTTGAGGCCATCCCCGCCCAAACCGCAAATGCTAGGACTATTTGTAGATTTTTGAGGAAGAATATCATTTCACGGTTCGGGGTGCCTAGAGTTTTGATATCTGATGGGTGATCTCATTTCATCAACGACAAGGTAAAGGCCCTTGCTAGCGAGTTCAGCATTGACCATCGAGTAGCCACTCCATATCATCCTCAGACCAATGGTCTTGCTGAAGTGTCAAACAGGGAGATCAAGACTATATTGCAAAAGGTAGTCTGCCCTGACCGAAAGGATTGGTCACAGCTTTTGGACTCGGTCTTGTGGGCATACGGACTTCCTTCAAGACTCCTTTGGGTACGTCTCCCTTTCGCCTCATTTATGGCAAGCCCTACCATTTACCAGTTGAGATTAGGCATAAGTTACTTTGGGTTGTCACCGATATATTATTGGATCCAGTGAGTGTAGGAGATCAGAGGAAGGCAGAGTTAGCAGCCCTAGAGGAGCTTAGAGATTTAGCCTTTTCTAGCAGCCTACATTATAAGGAAAGAGTAAATGAGTGGCTTGATTCTCATATCAGCCACAAGCAGTTTGAGCCAGATCAGAGAGTATGGTTGTTTGATGCTAGGCTTAGATTATTTCCAGGGAAGTTATAGAGAAAGTGGAAGGGACCATACCTGGTCCGAAAGGTGCATGACAATGGGAGCATTGATATATCTGAGATGTCATCTGACTCTACCTTTCGTGTTAACGGGCAGCGGCTCAAACCATATTAAGATCATGAGCCACTCGTCGTTGACGCTGCCCCTATTCATTTTGTGTGAGATGCGGTCTTTGACTCACATCTATTGCATCTCGTGCCTGATTATCACTGTCTTCCGCCTTGTATAGATCCAGATGTCCATATCATACTATTCTTCAGTCCAACACCTCATTTGCATCTTATGATTATGCTGTACTGAGGGTGTACTTTACCCTAAGTATAAGGGGGTGTCAGATTTTTTATTTCTCTTTTGATTCTTTTACCTTTGTTTTGCTGCCTATACTTAGGGATACTTTACCCTAATTATAGGGGAGGTAGACCCTGTACATTCTTCCACTCGGATTTCCCTTTATATACAGTCTGCTATATTTAGGATTACTTGATCCTAAGTATAGGGGGAAACACCGAGATCCTTTCATTCTATTCTTTGATTTGTCATTATAGTATAGCATTCCTTTTCACGTCCCTATACTAAGCACGAGTTATGTCCTCTTCATCGCTCTTGATCCACTCTGAGGACATCGTTCGAGCTAAGTATCGGGGGTGTCGTATATATTTCATATTACTTTAGCCATAACTCGTACTTTGTGTGAGTGTGTTAATAAATAAAATGGATAAAATCCTTTACTTAAAAATCGTAAAAATTTAAAATTTTTCTTATACATACAATTCTTTCTTGCACAAACATAGCTATTTATAAAAATTATTTTTGTACAAATGTTTGTAAAAATGTTTTGTGTAAAGAGTTTGTAAATATTTTGGTATCGAAATTATGTATATAGTACAAAATTTTTGTAAAATGTTTGAAAAATAAAAGTTTGCAAAAACCCTTGTGTAAATATGTGTAAATAGTTTGCAAAACTTCTGCATCCATGCATTCATTCATTCAAACATTTTTCGAAAATTTTGCATATTTTTCAAAAAATTGCATAAAAAGATCTTTTTATATACTTGTACAGTTTTTCTGAATCATAATTAACATTTAAACTAGCCTAGAATTAAATTGGAAAATGGAGCTTGGTTAAGACCTTAATCCATCTAATTCCAAGAGGAACCTTATAGGGCTTAGGGTTAAGACTTTTCAGGTCCATTAGTGACTTAATTCTTTGAGTCCACTAGGCTATGATCACATGTCATCTTGAAAAGCCTAAGTAGAACACTTAAAAATGCACACATGACTCTCATAGACAATGGCTTTACTTGCACTAGCACCTTACACATAGCTCTCTACGGATGAGGTGGTGAGGAGGCAATCTTCTTTGGCTTGAGGTAGCATACGAGGGTAGTACTTCTAGGCGGAACCTCTTGTCTTCTTTTAGTGAAGGAAGTGCATCTCAACTTGGTCTGGCGATGTTGAGGTCTAAAGACGGGAGTTGTGGGTTGCAATAATGCTTCAAAAGAGCGATAGTCTACCAGCTCAAGAGGAAAAACTCCTTCTGTATATATGTTGCAGCATGTAGATATGGTGTACATATGAACATCGAAGAAAATTGCAAAAGAAAGAAAAGCTCAAAAAATGTGGTGGGTCTGATAGAAAATGAAATACCCTCCAGAGTGTATATAGCCAAATAAAGCAAAGCTTATGTTACCCATTCTCATCTCATGAAGCTTGCAGCGGGAGACTTAGCTACACTGGTTGGGCTCCCAAGGATACATGACTACACTGGTCATGGTCCATTCTCTTCTTCCTCCTCTTCTTGATCTGGTTGTACTTGAACTTAGAAGGGAATACCTCGTTCCTCGAGGAAAGAGCTGCCAGACTAGGGCATTAGAGTTACCTTGTAGAGGGGGGTTGTTACTTTGCCATTTCTGAGGTGGGGAGCTACATATCACTTGCACAGTACAAGAAAAGATTCGTGGTCATTAGAATTTGTGTATGTAGACTTGTTCTGATTTGGAGCATTGAGGAGTCTTGATCATAGATTGGTGGAACTGAGAGGCTGTTGAGTTTTAACCTTAGGTCCAAATAAGGTTCCGACAAACTAATAATCCAAAGGTCTGACTGAGCTCCATACTTCAATTTAATGAAGACAAGTTTAATAATCATTCTTGATTCTTCTTCTTTCTATTTTTCTTTCTCTTTTCACTTCTTTTTTTAAATAAGTGTTTGCTAAGGGATTAGCAAAGGAAAAGTATAGGGGGTGATGAATCTTCATTCGTCACTCTTTATTCTTTTATTTTAGCTAATTATCTTGGCAATGCATCATGTAAATAAGTGTAAATACAATAACTTAGCAAAAAGCATGCATGTGTTAATATATCATAATTAGCATGTATTTATGCAAAAATAAAAGAATAAAGAATAAAAAGAAAAAGAAAGAAGTATTTAGAATAAATACCGAGTGACCCGAACCCCAAGAGAGGGCCAAGCATTGGCCTGATCGTCAAATAAAATAGGTGGAGAGAGATAGGGCCACTCCACCTTATATATATGTATCATATGTGTACATAATTTATTTTTGCAAAAATAAATACAAAAATATGTTTTTACTTCCTTGTATACATTTCTAAAAATAAAATTAAAATAAGAAAAATGAATAAGAATGAAAATAAAAATCTCTCTCACTTGTACATAATACATGTCTATTTGTTGTCTTCCCTATTTTATTTTATATTTGTAAACAAATAATAAAAATAAAACAAAAATAATTTTACACTTCAAAATTTATTTTGTAAATAAATAAAATATAAAATGGGGGTATTTGTGTAAAAATAACAAATTAAAAATAAATGTACAAAATACATAGGAATTTTATACCTATATATCATGCAATACACTATATATAGAATAATTTATTTTTCATAAAAATAAACAAAAATCATAGAAAATCCCTTGAAAAATAATAAACATTTTTCATTTTATTTATTTTTTAATTTAAACTCATTTATTATTATCTATCTATTTATTTTTGAATTTCCCTGCTATTTTGTCCTTAAGCCAGTTTTGTCGCTTTCCCCCGCCTCACCTGATTGGTCCAGGGAGGATTGTTGACTCCGGTCAACTACCCCCCTAGACTCTCTTTCGTTCAGATCCGATTTTTGCCCAGTTTTCGCCGAATTTCCTAGACCCGATCCGATCACCATTTCCTTCACTTCGAGGCTCAGATTACTTAGGGGAGATCCACGATCCTCGCCCGTCGATATCTTTAGAGATCCGACCCTCGGTTCGCGCTCTTCTACCCGATTCTTCCAGCCACCTGGGACTTCTATAAATTCACTCATCCGTATCCCCAGCTCGATTGCTCGCGCCACACCCCTTCTCGATACCCTAGAATCCTTCAGCAAGGTGACAGCATCCTGAGGCGACCTTCAATGGTCGATTTGGTATCGTGTAGCCGCAGCTCACACTTCGTGGCCGGAGAACTACCGCGAGAAGCCTCCTTCGCCTGACGCAGCTGGGTTGAGGCCATAACCCCACCGTTCATCTATTTTAGAGGTTAGGATCGTGTTCTAACCTTCAGGTATCCTCTTCAGCCTCCCTAGCTCCGTTGTTTATCCAATCCTTCATTTGTATGACGCATGTGCTCTACCATCTCCGACCGGCCGGTCGGAACTCCGTCACCTTCACTCATTCGCTCTGATCGATCCACACGCTTGCCAGTTGGGTCGAGGCCAAAATTTTTTTATAAAATCAAAACATAAAAACTCAAAAAATGGCTGATGCATGCCGGCTCCAGGAGCTGCCACGTGCCAGCACCATAAAATTCAGAAAATAAAAACTTTGAAAAATCCAAAAAAATAGCAAAAGGTCTCGGATCGAAAAGTTTCTCATGAAAATTTCTTGATGATCTACAACTTTCATGAAGACACTAAAACCAAAATCTATCAATTGCACAAAGTGATATTTTTGGGGTATCCCATGAACATAGAATACCTTGATTTTTGGGTTTTATATTTTTTTGTTATTTTTAAACCAGATAAAAAACCGAAAAAATGTGATAAAATCAAAGATAAATATTTACATATTAATCTAATTTTTTTGTATTTTTATTAATTAATAAAAAGAAGAAATAAAATAAAACACGAAAAGACCAATTTTGTACAGACAGCTTAGTGAAGACTTGGACTCGGTTAGTTTATTTTATTTATAGCTCAATTTTGGATTCGGATTTTTGCACATTTTAATAAAACTTTTATCAAATAAGACAAATGAAAATGAAATGAAATAAAATAGGTTAATTATGTACATAAAATACTAGGTCAAAAACTGCTAAAATACAAAATGTACAAAAGCGGCCCAAAACTTAACTTTTACAAACGAGCTCCGATTCACTTGAACTTGGTCTTGTTTTGAAGGTAACTGAATGTACATTAGTTCAAAAGTGAGTAGGATCAAAATGGACACTAGATGGGGAAGATATGAGGATTTTAGTCTGGCAATTCTAGAACTAGGGTTTGGGTTTTTGGTCCACTTATTTGGGTTAGTGATTTTTCTGTATTTTCATTTATTTTTTTAGTGATATGTACACAGTGGAGATGATTTTGGGTCATTCATAGTCAGCATGAATTAGTTAAAAATTAGGTTATTTACAGGTCAATTTTGCCTGGGATTTTTGGCTTCTTATTTTGTGCAGAAATGAGTGATAAAATGCAATTCTTATTAAAACATGCATGAATGCTAATTATGCTAAATAAATGAAGAAATGCCAATGATTTTGAGGGATTTGAGATTAATTGATGAGATTTAGAGTGATGAATCTGAGACTCATCATCCTCCTATACTTAAACCATGCTCATCCCTAAGCATCAAAAAGAAATGCCATGAAGTGAAATGAGATTGGGTTCCATACCAAGACCATGAGCAGAAGGTGAAAATGAAACTAGACTCGACCTTTGGATTATTTGTTTGGCGGAACTTCTGTGAGACTTAGAATTTTAAAATCAACAGCCTTCAAGTTCTACACATCATTGTCACAGTTTTGGCTTAGAAGTCATCTTAGATCAATCCTCTTCCCAAAGTATACCCTATGAACATTAAACAATCGACTCATGTGTGTGAAAGGTTTTAGCTCTTCCCATCCAGAATGACGAACTACCATGCAAACCTCCTCTCCAGTAACTCATCCTCGGGGAGTCGGGTATTTCCTTCTAAGGTCTGTCGTGCTGTGTTCACAATCGAATTGGGGGAGAAGTTAGAAGAAGGAGGAAAGAATTGGAGGGTGTCCAGTGTAGTCATCTCTCCTTGTGAAGCTGGCCAGTGTAGCCGAGTCTCCACCAAGATCTACATGTTTTCTTGAAGCTTGGACCTTTTTGGTCAGATATTTATTTGGTAGTGGCTTCTTTGTATTTGGATTTTTGGTGGTTCTGCTTGGATCTTGTTGTGCCCCTACGGATATAGAATCTTTTTTTTACGTATATGTTTTGGGGTCTTAGAAGAAAATTGTGCCCAGTCGTCCATCCCTTTTCTGAAGCTTTATTTCAACCCGTACTCCGGTCTTTAGATTTCCACGCTACCAGAAAAGAAACTCACACAGTCTTCCAACATCTCGTCTGATTTGAGCTAAGTTCATAGTGCAAGAATACAAATTAATTCCCTATTCCAGAGTTGTACCCAAAATGAAGAGACCATGTTAGACACTAAGAGTCAAACGCTGCACATTGTCATGTGGAACTCAAATAATTAAGTCAAAGACGTGAAGCTTTTAAAATCCTATTTCTCGATGAAGTTCTTCTGAAAATTAGGTGGATTAAGGTCAAGTCCAGACCACTCTTGATTTCTACTCATAATTCAGTTTAGAACCCAAAGACTTTTCACAGATGCAAATGAATGCGATGCTGGATGAAGTGCAGGTTAGTGAAATGAAGACACATTTTTTTATTCTTATGCAAGGGATTTTTTTATGCAAGATTGAATAAGAAGCCATTTTTTCAATAATTTTGGGTTGGACATAGTCAGTGTTAGTAGCAAAACTCTTTTTTTCAAGTTAGTTACCCACCCTGTAAATACATATAGACTTACGCGAAAGTACGAGATATGGTAAAATATATACATAGTATATATACAGACCCCCCCCATACTTAGCGAGTGTCAGAGAACAAGAAGCGTAAAGAAGACATAGCTTGGGCTAAGCGTAAGAGAGTGAAAAAGAAAAAGAAAGAGAAAGAGATACATCGGTCTGCCCCCCTATACTTAGGCTGTGAACAGTCTAAGTATAGAAGAAGAGCGGAAAAAAATGAAGCGATCGGGATATGTGAATGATGAGAGTATATATAGATGGGCATCGGGTCCCCCTATACTTAGGCTCTAGTCAGCCTAAGTATAGAAGAAGGGTGGAAATGAGGCGATAGTGAGAAGGAGTGTGATGAGGGAAATGGTATATATATAGATGGCATCGGACCCGCCCTATACTTAAGCCTTGGCCTAAGTAGAGGAAGAAGCTGTACAAGGAGACTTATGTGATCAGGAGGGAGGGTGGGTAGCCGATGATTAAGGAGGTTTTCGGCGGATCTTCTTGTGAGTCTGCGGTGGGAGATCATAATGACGAGAAGGAGATGAAGCATATGATTCACAACTATTATCAGTGTTATCCTCAGAAAAATCATGATGGATAGTAGATGAAGCATTTGAGTCAGATGAAAGATATCCATCATCAGAGTTATCCTCAGAGGAATAATATTTGAAAGTGGACACACTCCAGATATTCTTGTCCTTTTGTTTCTTTAGTTGTTTTCTCAGAATTCGTTCCTTCTTGGGATCACGCGGTTTGTCCTCGGATGAATACTCGGAAGCAATGGTCTCAGTCATCTCATAAGAAATAATTCAAGTATACTTGATGAGGGCAGGAGCATCGGCTTTGGATGAATAATAGTGAGGAACAGGAGTTGTCCAACAGGGATTGAAGTTTGGATCCTTGCGAAGATATGGTTTTAGAACTGCAAAGCATACCTCACTCATGTAGATTACCTTTTCCGGACCTGATGAGGGATCATCAACTGATTCCTCTTCCGGAGGATCAAAGGTGACTTTCTTTTTCTTGTTTCGTGAAGGTGTCGGTCCACTTGAGTCTCTAGATGAATAACCATTAGAATTCTTCTCCTTGGTCGGTGTTCGTCCTGAATGTTTGTTCTTAGACTTCTTAATGCTGGTGCACTCTCGATTTGGGATGATTTGGCAAGATATTCAGAGTAGGTTGCTCCAGGGTGCGACCATGCATATGTCTCAGGATCATATAAGAAGCATTCGTCTATTTTGAGATCTGTGGGAATTGAAATACTAGGGAGAGTCTCTGCATGTTCAATCTCTATTATTTTGATGTTGGAGCATTCTTGTGTCGACTTGATGTGATCAAGGTAGTCAGAATAGGTTGACCCAGGGTGCGACCATGCATAAGTCTCCGGATCATATGATTCATATACATGATTCTCCATGGTGAGAGCAGTTGGGAATGGAGCAGGGAGGATATTCTCTAAACCAATAGTCTCATCAACGATCGTTATCTCAGGTGTAGCAGCGGGGTAGGGCTCTTCTACCACTTCATGGTTATGGCTGTCGGGGACTTCGTGGTTTGCCTCAGAAAATCGTGGTTCCTCAAAGACTAGGTGAGATCGAAGTACTTCCAATGCTGTAAAATTGATTTCCCGAGTCTCACACTCAATAATTGCCTTAGCCAATGCTAAGAATGGCTTTCCGAGAATAATTGGAGACATGGTGAATTCTCCTTGATGCTCAATATCAATGATTGTGAATTCTACTTTGAGCGGAGCACCTTGGAATGTCATGATGACAGAAATGATTCCTCTCGGTCGCTTTATCGATCGGTCAGCCAATTAAACAATCTCTCGTATCTTCCTGATCAGTCCGAGTTTGAGCTCATGAAATACAGAGGTCAGGAGGATATTGATCAGTGAATCGTCATCAATCCGAGCATGGGTAAAAATTGTGTCCTTGATTCCACAGTCAAATCTGTGCAACCGCTTCACTATGAGGCTCTTGGTTTTTATCCTCAACACCAAAGAGGAGGTCATTGACAAGATATGTCTTTCAATCTTTGTTCTTATCCTGCCCAACTTTTTCATCGTCAATTTGTCCATTATAAATCCTTTAAGGTCGGGGAAGTGTTCAATGGCTTGTATAAAGGGAAGTTCAAAAATCAATCTTTTCTCCAGTGCTTCCCGGAAAGCAGGATCCAAGTTCTTCAGATCTTCTTCAGTTTCAATTTTTACGTATTTTTCGAGATTTTCGATTTTTTTGTGGTTTTCGAATTTTCCAATTTTTTTGGCATTTTATGTGGTGTGGTGATGTGGTGTCCTCCGTAGATGAGAAGGGGCTTTGATGTTCCAAGTAAGAGTCAGAGGCATAGTCATTTCTAGGGGAGTAATATGCAGAAGTGCCGCTGTCAGAATCGTCCCTAGGTTTCCGAATATCCTCAAAATTTTCAACATGAGATCCAATCTTTTCCTCATTCATTTTTATATCCGAGCTTCGAGAGAGTGAAATTAATTGGTCGGCAAAGAAAACCTTCTAAATCTATCCTCCATTAAATCAAATATCTTGTTTATCCACGAAATATCATCCTCCAAAATCTTTTCATGACCAATCATGGGAGCAGTCGGGGTGTGTTTTTGTATTTGAGATTCATCTTCCATTTTCTTGTATGTGCTAGGAGAAGAGTCTCTTGAAATATCCAATATATGATCATTATTTTTTGGAAATTTCTCCTCAAAAATTATGGAAGGATGCTGCTCATGTGATCCAAGAATGTGGAGTTGATCTGAGTAGAGTTCAGTCCTTTGATCATGATTGGTCGGACCTCGATATTGTGGAGTCAGCATACAGGGTTTATGTGTTTCTATGTAGTTAGTCCAGTCCTCTGTATGAGTGTCATGTCTGAAGAGGGGGTTGTCATGGTCAATCCAAGATGATGGTTGTTCATTTGTGTTCAATGGTGGGGAAGATGGGAGATGTGAAGAAGTTTTAAATTCAATCATGTGGTTATGATCTCCTATGAAT
The DNA here is from genome assembly GCA_037367405.1 of Ottelia alismoides. Taxonomy (NCBI): domain Eukaryota; kingdom Viridiplantae; phylum Streptophyta; class Magnoliopsida; order Alismatales; family Hydrocharitaceae; genus Ottelia; species Ottelia alismoides. Next base: position 466,707 of record JAZKJV010002677.1, read on the forward strand.
GAAGGATTGACATTTACCGAATATGAAGGATGAATTGTATGATCGGAGTAGAGTGGATTGACATATGAAAAAGTGGAGACCTCAGTCGGTTGGTTGTTTATATGATCCGAATACAAAGGGTTGTCATTCATGAATTAGATCGGATTTGTAGAGAGTGTTGGATCTATTGGTGGTTGAGAGTCTCTTGGGGAAGTTGGATGGTGTGTAGTTGGAGGAGGTTTTGGAGTTTTGGGTCTGAATGATACGAATTCATCTTCATAGTATTGCTCTATTGGGTTCTCGGATAAATGTTCAGCCATTTTTGAAAGAGCTGAAATGAATGACGGTTTGGGTCTTTCGAGAAGAATTGATTTTCATGATCTGGATCTGTAGAGTTCTTGGACAAAAATTTCATCATTTTCAAATGAGGTTTATTGGTTGATAAATCAAGAAAGGAGAGATATGGCACAATTGTGCAGCTTTTAATTTTCGAAATCGGTTCACGTACTCAAAATCAAACACAAATCAAACCCCAGGTTTACCAACTCACACAATGAAGCCGTAAGAGTTCAGCAATTTTCTTTTCAATTTTAATTGGTAATAAGACAATCTTTGAAAGAATTTAGCGAGCTATTAGGTGCCAGAAATTTTCCTAATGACTGGCCCGAATTCTTACGACTAGTTGCACCTACTTTCAGCTAGTATGGGAGTAAGTATGGACCATAGAATGACTACCCATTACTTGAGAACAGAGCCTTAAGTAGTGTCCTCTAAACCACCCACTCTGCTAAGGAAATTCGGACCGTTTACTGGCTACCCGTTAGATCCTCACTGAGAAGTAGCTAATCATTTTTGGTAGAATCATTAGTCAATATGAAAATTCGGATTTAGGCTCTAGCCTTAAGTTTCATCTCTCGATCACTCAGAAAAATAAAAGAATCCAAGGTCAGGGTTGCTATCCCGCAAAAATTCTTGAATTTATGGGTTCTTTAAAGTCAGCTATATTTAGCAGCCCCAATTTTAATTAGGAAACCACTGAAGAATTAAATGAGCACAAATACATGTCTACCGTCCAGTCTCAATTTCCTTTTAAAATTATGTGACAAAACAAAAGGGAGAAATTCAGAAAAAACCGATGCACGCGAAAAACTATGATGTATGCTCAGTTAGAAGACTTACAGTGAATCCTCACAATATCCATGTGGGATGCAATATATAAATTGAAAGATTATTCTAAATGAATGCAAGCCGATAGAAAACCGTACCTAGCAGAAAGTTCTATTAGCGGGGAAGAATTGAAATGAATTTGGCTAAATTGAACGATCTATGTGCATCTCAATTAAAGTGAAGTGTGGCCTTAAGTCCTACGAGCACAATAAAAAATATTTAAATGCTTTAAAAGCCATAAGTGCAGGTCTATCCTAAGCGCCACTCAAGTCGGGCCTCACCCTCACCGTAGAGTGAAACAGGCCACGACACACCATAGAAAAAGTTCAAAGATCTTTTTTCATACGCGAGAGTCCAAACGGACACCGCTAGAAATGAGCAACTAATTACAGAATTTAAAAATGTAAAAAAATAAAATCCTAGATTTTATGCTCTCTCACAACTCGACTCGATCTTAAATTAATTGCAGCTTTTTCGGAAGTCGGTGAAGATGCATCGGTTCTTGAAAAATTGCTCCACGTATGCTGGGTATCTCGCAAGAAAAATAAGAGAGATGGTGTAAGAGAGTGACTCAAAAATAAATCAAAAATTCGAATTGTTATGATTTTCCAAAGAAAGAGAAGTCATTAATCCATAATGACTGTCATTAAGACTAATTAAACATGATTAAAGAAATTAATGATTATTGAAAGCCGCTAATGATCATTAGTAAACACTAATCAATAGTTAACAAAAGATAAGCGTAAACCGCGAAAGTTAAATCGCGATTAGTGAAAGTTAATCATGATTAGTGTTAATTAAGCGTCATTAGCGAATCTAGAATCCTCTGGAATATTCTAACTTAAGCTCCAAGTTTGGGATAAGTTTTGGCTAAAACCATGGATCAAAACCATGGGCCGCTAAACCATGGTTAAGGTCTAAACTATGGTTTTCTAACCATGGTTAGTGATTTTCTGGGGCCTATAAATAGACCCCCCTACCCATTCATTCTCTACGACTTCCACTACCACCACCACCCCAAGGGCTAGGGTCGAGAGGTCAGGAGGAGGAGTGGGAGGCGAGGGAGGAGCGCTAGCGAAGCGTTGCTGGGAGAACGAGGAGGAGAAAGGTATGATCCTCTCTTAGTTTGCTTCGTAAGCTAGGCTTTCAATTCATCCTCTAGTTCTTCCAAGTTTTGTTCTTGATTCATCTTTCTTTCCGATTCAGTTTCCTACTGTGGTTCGAGGAGAAATCTGTGTAACACCCTACTTAGGTGCGGGCGGCTATGCACGTCAGTGACCCTATGATTCGTCACACGTTCACTCATCTAAGACGCGTGGTGTCTACCGATTCTCCATCGTTTATGTTTCTATTCTTCACATTATGCTTTTATAGTTATTTTGATGGAGAAATCTGTGTAATACCCTACTTAGGTGCGGGCGGCTATGCACGTCAGTGACCCTATGATTCGTCACACGTTCACTCACCTAAGATGTGTGGTGTCTACCGCTTCTTCATCTCTTGTTGTTGAGTATATTCTTTCAGTTTCGTTGTTATTTTCCTCTCGATTGATTTTATAGAGGAAACTCTTTTCGTTTTTATTTTGAAATATGTCCGATATAAGGGGAAACTTCGCTGAAATTTTCCGAGAAATATGTCCCGATATAAGGGGAAACTCTGTCGAAATTTTCCGAGAAATATGTCCCGATATAAGGGGAAACTCTGCCGAAATTTTAAGAGAAAATATGTTCTTGACGTTCTTCGTGTTCTTCGCGTTCTTCATATTCTTAATTCGTTCTTCGCATTCTTAACATGTTCTTAGCGTTTTGATACGAAAAATGAAATTCGATCTTTTCAGGAGCCTTAAAATAGTCTTTCTAAAAACGAAACTCGATAAAGCCTTGCATACATGAGAGAGAGCTCGATTAGGTAACGAAATCCTTCCTTTTGATGTTGGGTTTTCATGCGAAATTATGGAAATTCCTGATTTTGTGTTCTTTGCTACGAAGAACCCTAATTTTGACTATTTTTGAAAAAAGTCTGAAGAATTGCTTTGTGATTCCCACTAAAATAAGGTTTAAGCATTAAATTGATGCAGTGGCTTTGAAAGTTAGGATGTGGGAGTTAAAATAGGCATAAATACGAATATATATGGTTATGAATAATATATATGTGAGTCTATACTAAGTATTGCTGATTATGCAAATCGAAGACTTAATGAAAGAATTACATCATGTGAATTGATGTGATTTGAGTTGGATCCTGAAAAGGATCATGTGTCACATTAAGGATGACTGGGAGTAGAACTACAAGTCGGGCATGCAACCTGTAGGTTTGTCGGAAGGAACCCGTATTGGCGTTTCCCTACCTAGGTGGTACACGGTTGCCCTGTTATGATAAGTACGCACGAAATGAATGTTTTGCAACGCGTGGTACCGGGAGCCAATATATTCAGGTTGGAACGACGGAAGATGTGGTCGTGCCATGTGGAGGCACGAGTGGTTCAATAGCGGCTGGGTCACGATAACTTGTATTAAAGCCGCTAGGTTATATGATTGCATGTTAGCCTGAGGTTTTAAGCAACCGAGTCCTCGAGGACGGTGTGCTCATTTGTTTTTCCAGGCTGAGGATTGAGACCCTGTTTAATAAAAGAAAAGGAAATTGTCAGGGTAGTATTGGAGGACTGGTTGAGGCGACGTGCAACGGCATAAGCTTACCAAGATCAACACAATCTCCAATCCCGAAGTGTCCATAGCTTCGGAGTCCAAGAATGGTGGGGTTCCCCTGGACTAATCCCTGATGTGGAATAGAAAGGAATAGGACTTAAATTAATAAGAAAGAATGAAATTTTTGTGATATCAAGTTTTGAAAAATTACACAATTTGTTTGCTTTTCTCTTCTTTGTTACTTAGCATTTGCTAATTTTATCCTATGATTTATGGAAAACCCAACAGGTATCGGTGAGCCATCACAAGGACTTTAAAAAATTCATCCGGCTTACATACTAGACATCCAGCCAGCCACAATAGCTTTACTTTTTAAGGCAGTTAGTAATCTTTTGTATATTTTCCTTTCAAGCTGATGTACATGTAAATGGTTATAGTGGGACAGTGTATCATCTGAACTTTATTTTGTGAATGGAAAAGTGTTGAAATACTTTTTTCTGAGTATTTTTATTTGCAGTCTATTTCTGAATGTTAGTTGTGATTTCTGAATAAATTATTGCTGAGTAACCAGATCCGGATATGGGAGGATCCGACGGCCCAGGAAACGGGGTCGCGACACTAAGGATCACACTAAGTTGTATGAGGTACATGCTAATAATATTATTACTGAGTTACATGAGACACATTTTGAGTTACTTTATGAGGTACATTCTGAGATTCCTGAGATACATTATTTTGAGATTATTGATGGCATACCTCCTGCTGAGATATTTGAAATTTTTATTGATGGGTTTTCTGAGATCTTTGAGCATCCTGATGAGCTATCTCTGACTAAGCAGAGAGCATTTCTTGTAGTCCTTTCTGATACACTTCATGCAAGTCTACAGTATCCATGGTGGACAGTTCATCGAGCACAGATCATATACCTTCTACCAGTGCAGTTGCAGAGGTTGTTGTAGAGCAGATTCAGACACCAACTGAACTTAAAGTATTACCTACATCTATGAAGCATGCCTTCCTTATGGGTGACTGTTTAACAGGAAAATCGCAGAGGTCGTGTTGACTCACAAGGCGAATCAACAGTCGCTGATTTGACCTCCAACGAAATCCCTATTCAAACAACAATTAACCCACGACAAATATATCAAGCAATGAAAGTAAATGTGCGGAGTTAAAATTTATTATAACTCTACAACAATATGTGTATAGGTGCAAGTATTGTAGAGGTCGAACACAGGGAGCAAACAGGTAGAACGGGGCAAAAATGCACAAAAATGTGTGTGAAGGTGATCAAGTGTCTACTAAGCTATTTTTTTGTGGGTTTTTAATTTTATATATTTTTTTAATTCTTAATTTTATATTTTTGCATTTTGATTTTTAATTTACTGATTTTATATTTTCTTTTTTATATTTTATATTTTTTTATTTTCTTTTTCAATATTGGAATGTAAAAACAATGTAATAAAAGGGAGAAAGAGATATTTATAAAAATAGATAAAAATGTTAAAAAATTAGCAAATAAAGTCTTTTTGGTCTTTTTATATTTTCTACTGTTTTTGTGATTTTTGGGTAATTTTTAGAATGTTTTTGGTATTTTTAATTAGCAAAATAAAGAAAACAGTGAATAAAATGCGAGGCTGAAGCTAAAATGGAGAAATAAAATTGAAATCAGTAGCAAAAATTCTCCAACTCAATTTTCAATGAAAGATAATGGAATAAGGAAAATTTAGGCACAAAGTTTGTATTTTTAGGGATTTTGTAGAATTTTTAATATTTTTAGAAAGGTTTTTAGAGTTTTGTGATTTTTTTGGAGTTTTCTTTTGTATTTTTTTATGATTTTTGGTCTGGAGTTAGAACAAACTAAAAGACACAATATGTATTTTTTTGGATTTTTCTGGGGAGTTTTTATATTTTTTATGGATTTTATAAGCTAGACAATGCTCAAAATGAGTGTTTTTGATTTTTTATAAATATTAAAATGCAATAATTATGAAAAATAAAAATATGGCGTGGAAATATGATGCAACAGGAGCTTAATGCAATTTTGTGGAATTTTTGGGTTTTTATAAATGCATGAAAGGATTAAAGACAACATAAAGAAAATACATACTGGCAGGGGCAATAATGTAAATATCAGAAACTTATAGGGCCCCTATGCAATTTGTTACAAAAATATATAACGTAATAAAGAAGTTTGTGGACCGCACGTAAATTCAACAACCCGCAGGGGTGTCGATGCAGAAAGTCCAACCACGCGCGTGACTAGCACGCACCTAGCAGGGGCCTAAAGGTAATTATGCAAAAAGTGCGGGCGTCAAGTATAATTATTACAAAAATTAATTAAGCGCCGAGGAAAGTTTCAGTACTTAGTACAATATTACAAAAATCGGCGGGAAGAATATGCAAAATACCCGCCTAAGTGCGCTGATGAACGGTGGGATGCGTGTCACTAATACACGTGGCAGCACAGCAAAGCCCGATACCGCTTCGCGCTGTGCGGCCCAGATTAGAAGATCTTTGAGTGATGGACGGATCTGTACACGCAAGATCAGACGGTGGCTGCTCCTCCTGGGCGATTGGGGCGGATCCGATGGCTACGGATGGCTCTGGAAGAACACGCGAAGAACTCGAGCTTGGCGAGTTTGGATTCGCCCAAGCTCGAGCTCTCGTGCGCCTGGCTCCTCCCCGACGCCTTCTTGATGCTCCTGCAGCGATGGCGAAGCACCAGGTACCCTCAAAAATGCTCCAGGGACCCCTGGATGATCCCCGGAGGTCACGCGAACACCGGCGGGCCTGGGCGACGTCGATGATGCTCCTGAGGCTCAGACGCCTCCTTCAAGTCCTGCGAAGAAGGATAAAGAACGACAGCACAAATGGCAGAAGACTTGGCCTTTATTGGCGAGGAAACGGTGGGGCATGGAGTGGATGATGGTCGCCGGAGCTCAAGGGCTCCGGCGAGGTGTTCGGTTGCGGAAGGGGGCGAAGTAATCGAGTAAACTACAAATTAAATGCACGACATGAATCCTAGGGCTAACAGCTAACTAACTACGAAGAAATAAACAAGAAACAACCTCAATTGGCTCTAAAGACCAAGAGATAGGACCTCCACACCGGCGACCGGCGGAGATAGATGGAGACCGCCGTTCACCCCACCAGACGCCTCCGCGAAGAGGCCGGAGAGGACCTGTCACCTCCTCGATCCTGGACCTGCAAGAAGGAGACGCTGGACTAGGGCAAAAAGGGTTCAAAAGCCCAATGGAGGACTGGGTGGCGTTTTAAAAATATGGTCGAGGAGCTCTCTTCGAGGCGCGATCACGGGCGGACAGAAGAGATCTGGTAGGATCTAAGAGGTCGGCGCGAATCCTGGATGTACAGGGTACAACTTTCATGAAGGAAGCGTCTTCAAAGGGTGAAAGACACGCCCTCGAAAAATGGGAGAAAGAGGGGCATGGGCGCTCTGTCGCAGCTACAGGAGTAGGGCCAGGGAGTTGACCCGAGGTCAACTCTTCTGGCCCCCTGGTTGGTCCACGTGGACCAACCAGGAAAAACTCCTGGAAAAAGATTAAAAAAATGATTTAAAAATAATAAATGACTTTATTTATTTTAGGTTATAAAATAAAAAGTGCTTATTATTTTATATAGTACTTTATTCCGATTTTTAATTATTTTTTATGAAATATATTTTTACAAGTTACTTTTATACCCCTATATAGGTATATTATCTATATATTTTAATATTTTATTTTTATTTTGTACATTTAATTTTATTTATTTTTATTTCTTATTTTATAAAATTATAATATACTTTTATAAACACAAATATATTTTTATTTTATTTTTCTGATTTGTTTTGTATATTTAATAAATTATAAGTATGTTTTGTATAGGTATATATAGGTAATGTATCTATGTATTTTATTTTTAAGTATTTTATTTTTGTTTTTATTTAGATTTTTATTCTTATTTCAATGTACATAATTATTATAAGTAATATTTACAACATTGTAAAAATATAAAAATGAATAAATAATTAATAAAGAATAAATTGAATATTTTATTCGGTACACTGTACAATGAGGGTCCAAAAGTCAACTTTCAAACCGTAGCTCCACCAAATGCGAAACCACCTCCATTAATTAGCTTATTTTCTTCTATATACAATTAAAGGTGAGTACGCTGCATTTGGAGTTTTTTATTTGTGAGATACGGGTCTGGGAAGTTGGGATTCTGGATTTTTATTCAGACCATAACTTTTTATCTGTGTATTATTTTTCTATGAAATCAATTTTGTATTTTTCTTTATTTAATTATCTACAACTTTCATGTACAAAGTTTCTTTATTTGATGTATAAAAAGTGGAACCAAAAATAGGTCCCAAAATGAATAAAGAATGAATTAATAATTATAGGTATTTGGCCCTTATCTCCCCCTACTTTATTCCTGGTCGACCTATTCATCAAGATGCCTAGGTCTCGGGGTTTCGGGTCATAAAATATTTACAATATTTTATTCTTTTTCTTTTCTTTTCTTTATTCTATAATTTTGGCATTAAAAACCGCAATTCATACAATATTTACACACATATACATGAATGCTAAAATGCATGAATTACGCCTATTTACTCGCATTTACTAGGGTTTTTAAGGCCAAAATGATAGAATAAAGATGATGAAACGTAGATTCATCATCCCCCTATACTTGCCTTTGCTAGTCCCTAGCAAACACTTATGCAATAAGTGCAGAAAAGAAAAACAAAGAAAAGAAAAAGAAGAAGGTGGATTAAGTGTAATTATCAAACTTGTCTTCACAAAATCAAAGTTTGGAGCTTAAGTCGGACCTTTGGAATTTTAGTGCGGGCGGAACCTTATTGAGAACCGAATTTGAAATCCAACAGTCCCTGAGAATCCCAAAACTCTGTCCAAGTCTCCTCAATAGCCAGGTCAGAAATATCTCAACTCATACGCAAACCCTTACGACTATGAATCTGACTCGTACAGTGTAAGTGATGGTGGCTCTCTCCAGCTAGAATGACAAAGAGTCTGACTTCTCCAGTATGACAACCCAATGATTCCCCAATCCAATAACTCCATCCTCGAGGAGCGGGGTATTCCCTTCTAAGTTCAAGTGGCAACCAGCTCAAGAGGAGGGGGTGAAGAGAAGAATGGACGGTAGCCAGTGTAGCTACCTATCCGAGGATGCAAGACCAGTGTAGTCAAGTCATCCAGCTGCAGGCTCACATGATATGACTTTGGAACTCAAGCTTGCTTATTGACTTTACAACATATGTACATACTTTGCAGGCTTTTTATTTTTGTACATGCCTGAACTTTTTTTTTGAAATACTATTCACAGCAGCATTTACATAAGAAGTTTTTCCTCTTGAGCCAGTAGACTATCCCTCTTTTGAAGCTTTATCGCAACCCACAACCTCCTGTCTTTAGACTTCCTAATCACTGGACGGGTTGGGGTGCACTTCCCTCCCTAGAGGAGGACAAGTGTTTCCACTTGTGTGCGTCTCATACCGGCAAATCCAATCCCCTCACCACTCCAACTGAGTTGAGCCATGTGAAAGGTGTAGGTGTCCAAGTTAGGTCATTATCAACAAGAATCGTGCGTGTGCTCCGAAATACTTTACTTAGGCAGTCAAGAATCCATTGAACCAAGTCTCGTGATCCTCAAAGAATTAAGTCAACTAGACCTGAAGTACCTCAAACCCAATTCCTATAAGGTTCCTGTTATTAGGTAGATTTTAAGGTCCAATCAAGCTCCAATCTCCGGATTTTACTTAGACTTGTTCAACTATCAAACTCAATCCGAAAAATGCGAATGCCATGCAAATGCCATGCAGAAAATATTTTTGTGATGCAAATTTCAAGGATTTTGAACTTTTTATGGATTTTTGAGAAGATGATGATGATGCATATGCATTTTTTTGTCTTTTTCAAAAAGATTTTTCAAATGTTTTTGGATTTTAATTTTGCAAATGTTTTTGGGCTTTTTGAAAACAAAAAGATTTTGGCTGAAAAATAGGTTAAAATATGTACACGGGAGTGCTTCTTATATATACAAGAAGTGGATTTTAAGGATTTACAAGGGTAAGTGATCAATTTTATAAGTACATGTATATAGTGGATTTTGGTGTGATGTAAATATTCCTCAAACTTATTTGACACAAGCTTTTCACACAATTTTTGAAAACAATAGTCCAAAATAATTTTTACAAACATTTTTGCAAACATGTACACACATTTGAAAATCATTTTGCAAAGGCTTTCAAAACAGTATATATAGGTTTTTCAAATATTTTTGCAACCATTTTTCAAACCATTTGCAAATCATTTTTCAAACATTTTATTTCACACAAAGAAAACAAATTTTGCAAACCACACATTTTTACAAAGGTTGAAAACATGTAACAAAATATTTTCAAAATAGTTTTCAATAAATGTTCACAAAGATTTTCAAACTATTTTTCAAACATTTTGCAAAAAACATTTTCACCTGATTTATTAATCAGTAAATACAAAAAGAATTTGAGGAACAAAACACCTTTTTATTAAGGATTTTAATGAATTTTAAAGAATAATTAGCCATATTATTAAGAAAATACGAAAGTACGAGTTATGGCTAAAGTATATACATAGTATATACGACCCCCCTATACTTAGCTTGAGCTATGTCCTCATAGATCGGAGAGAAAAGAGAAGACATAACTCGTACTAAGTATAGACAAGTCTAAATAATAAAGGAATAAATGAATGAATCAATGAGAAGTTGACCGTTCCCCCCTATACTTAAGATCAAATAATCCTAAGTATAGCAGACTGTACATAAAGCAGGGAGGGTCAAGGGTGGGAATGAACAGATCGTACTCAGATTGTCTCCCCCTATACTTAGGGTGAGATATCCCTAAGTATAGACAAGAAGAGGAGACAATGGAGAGGATCGAAATGAATGAAACAACTCGAGGTGCACGCCCCCCTATACTTAGGACAAAGTACGGAAAACTGTCTACAAGGGCGGCACCTTTTTGATAGATACAGAAGATAGAAAAGGAAAAGAAGAAAAGAAGAAAAGAAGAAAAGATATCTGACAATGGGAGGAGAGATCGTGAGAATATACACATCGCCTCCCCCTATACTTAGGGTAAAAGACGCCCTAAGTATAGGCAACAACAGGAGTGATGACACAGAACGAAGAACGAACACTCGGCTCGTCCACCCCCCTTTACTTAGGACAAAGTACGTCCTAAGTAAGGCAAACACGAGAATAGGTGGACGAGCAAAACGGGAGATGGATAGAGATGAATGAAAGAGGATATACAACAGAGGTGGATGTACACATGATCAAGAAGGTAGAAAGCGAACCTTCTTGTGGGACCGCTGAGGAATGGATCTGGTGTGATGCAGGTCGACATCGGGGTCCACAGTAGACGGAAGCCGATCAGGGTCGACAGAGTGTAGATCCTCAGGGGCCCTAGGGTGTGAAGGCATAGACTGGTGAGTGGAAGATGTGTGGTCAGGTCTGGCCTTGTGGGTCTCGCTGATGTCAAAGTGAAATGGGACGAACTCATCATCATCGGAAGTAGTGTTATCGGAGTCGTCCTGCGAGGTGTCATCCAGGTCAAAACCAAAAGGAACGAACTCATCAGTGGAAGTAGTCGAACTCTGTTCATCCTCTATAATCTCAACTGGATCATCTTTTTCATCAAAAGGCCCGAATTTCCGAAGAAAAGCAACTAAATCAAATTCGGCCTTTGGCTCATCAGTATCTATGTGAACAGGAACGGACCCATCGGTGAAAGAAGTCGAAACCTGTCCGTCCTGTCTAGTCTCTAAATCCGCCCTCCGCTCAATGGTGTCAATCGTGTAGATCCCGCGGATGTCATCAACACATCGCCAATCACAGGAAGCGGAAACACCAAGGTCTATGCTTTCCGAGCTTTCCTCCTTGGAGAGGAATTCTCGGGTCTCATCATCGGTCATGAAGAAGGTCTCTCTGATATCCTCATATAGATCATAGTCCTCGGGGTCAGCCAAGATAGGTGAAGTCACATCAGGTGCGGGTCTCTGGTCAGCAGTGGGTGCGGTGATCACTGCTTCGCCCTCGTCAGCAGGACGGAAGCGAATCTCTCCTAATCCGTAGTCAATAACGACTCTCGCAGAGGCGAGGAATGGTCGTCCCAGGATGATTGGAGAATGCTCCCCTGTGGAGGTCTCCATGGGCAATACGACAAAATCAACAGTGTAGCTCGTGCCCTGAATCGAAATGACGGTGTTTTCAAGGATACCCTTCGGCCTCTTTATTGATCCATCAGCAAACTGTACGATCATCCTGGTCTTCTTGAGAGGCCTTAAGTGAAGAGACTGTACCAGCGAGAAGGGTATAATGCTAATCGAAGCACCGCCGTCTAGGAGAGTGTGATCACATGCGTGGTCAGAGATGGTGCAGCTAATGAATGGTGTGGCATTGTTCCTCTTCCGAGGAATGGGACGGTGAGTGATGGCATGGGCAGTGGCCATGGTCAAGATATGACGCTTAGATCTGCTCCTCCGCTTTCTCTTCTTGGGAAGAGGAGCAGATAAATCGGTCATGGCCTGCTGAAGTGGGGCACGGATGATCTCATGAATGGTGGCCACCACTTCGGGTTCAGTCAGATTTTTTTTGAATTTTTGGACTTCTTCCATACAAGGGAGGAAGTCGGAATCATCATATACACGAGGCATGCCAAGAGCAGTCTGTACAGCGGCATCCTCGGGGTCAAAGGTGGGACCGGGTGTGAAAGGCTGTGTGGTCAAAGGATCTGGCAAGTGGTACCTCTCCTCACAGTCTGGCTCGATCATGTGTCTCCCGAACTCTTTTTGTATTTTCATTTTTTTCTCATTTTTTTATAATTTTGGTGATTGCAAGCTCTCATGGAAATCCTCGAGTAAACCCATATCATCAAATGGTGGAACATCATGGTCGCTCTTATTGGTACTAGTGAGGTGGTCAATCCTCTATCTCATATGATCCATCATCTGGGTCAAGTGCTCAAGGGTGGACTCCATGAAAGGTGACTCCAACAGCTCGGCCTCGGGTGGATGTGAAGGTGGATAATACAGAAGTGGAGGTGGGTGTGGGTAGAAATCCGAGGTCTGATACTGTGGCTGAGGCGGATATGTACAAAAGTCAGGAGCAAAGTCCTCCTGGAAAAAAGGAGGTGGACCAGCTGGAGTGAACGAATAATCCGCAAAATCCGGATAAAATACGCTCCAGTCGGCCATCTAGAAAACAAAAGGAAAATGATCGGGAGAGCACGACGGTCAAGTCAAGAGAGTGGAGAAGAAGGCGCAAATGTGCGGGGATGATCTAGGACACACACAAAACAATCACAAACAAAAATGAAAATAAGACAACGCTCAATTCACCTACTCAACTCGGTAGAGATCGCAAAATGCGGTCTTTTAATCTTGTCTGTTTTAGAGTTAGGTGAGAAGTCAAAAGAGTTGCACACACACTTAGGGGCTGAATATGGGATTTGGGCACTAGTCCTTAGGGTGTGCGCGAGCAATGTAAAACGAAGACAATGAGGGGATTACTCGCCCCAAAAGAATTTTTCCTTTTTTTGGTCGGTTTTAGGGTCAAGTAATATTAGCAGTCCCAATTTTATTTGTTCTCACTTTTTTGAATTTTTTAATAAGAAATGCACGTGCCTAACGAGGATTCAATTCCTTTAATATCCTAGGTTGGCAAAATCAGAGGTAGAGTCAGAAAAGCAATGCAAGCGTCAAATCAATGATGCATGCTAAAGAGAAATGCTCACCTTGCCTCCAGCACTCTACATGCAAGGATGCTCAGCAGAATTGAAACCTATCTATATGCAAATGCAAAAGCCGATGAAATCGCCCTAAGTTCAGAAATTGCTATTAGCGGGAAGAACCACAAGCTGACCACCAATCCTCAACCCTAGAGTCCGGTCTAGGCTTACCCCTCCTCTGCTCAACACACTTGAGTTTAATAGAAAGAGCTTTGCGGGGAGAGCTCACGGCGCGACGGATTGAAGGTGATGATCAACTGTTTAAAATTGACTAAGTCCAGAACGTACTATAGGTACATGCAATGTTGATTAAGGTGTTTGGACCTAATGCTACGCAAGCAATCCTAAAACTAAGGGCTCAATCACACAAAAGAAATAAAATCGAAAATCGGAAAACAAAATAAAAAAATGCGAAGAAAACCGTAAAAAGCCGCTGTGAGCCCCCAGGTGAACAGACACCTGGAAGTTAGGCTCGAATGTCCAAGTCCGATGTACTAATAGTGGTCTCTCTCTCACTTGAATTACAAAAAATAAATGCAATAAAATAAAAGCTCAGAATGGTCTTCAAAATTCCCTCCAAGTCCGCCTTGGTGCGAAGCCGAAGCCGCCTCACGTGGTTGCACGAGTGCTCCTAGAAAGGAGTGCCTCCCTCGATCCGCGTACCGCGTACAAAGTCAAACAAGAGGGTGGTTAGACAATTCAAATGATATATCAAAATAAAAGAGCAAAAATAAACAAAAATAAAAACCGCGAAATGAACAATCAAATCACAATCACAAATAAGACCCGAACTACGCGCTGTTGCTCCCCGACAACGGCGCCATTTGTTTAACAGGAAAATCGCAGAGGTCGTGTTAACTCACAAGGCGAATCAACAGTCGCTGATTTGACCTCCAACGAAATCCCTATTCAAACAACAATTAACCCACGACAAATATATCAAGCAATGAAAGTAAATGTGCGGAGTTAAAATTTATTATAACTCTACAACAAGATGTGTATAGGTGCAAGTATTGTAGAGGTCGAACACAGGGAGCAAACAGGTAGAACGGGGCAAAAATGCACAAAAATGTGTGTGAAGGTGATCAAGTGTCTACTAAGCTATTTTTTTGTGGGTTTTTAATTTTATATATTTTTTAATTCTTAATTTTATATTTTTGTATTTTGATTTTTAAATTACTGATTTTATATTTTCTTTTTTATATTTTATATTTTTTTATTTTCTTTTTCAATATTGGAATGTAAAAACAATGTAATAAAAGGGAGAAAGAGATATTTATAAAAAAAGATAAAAATGTTCAAAAATTAGCAAATAAAGTCTTTTTGGTCTTTTATATTTTTCTACTATTTTTGTGATTTTTGGGTAATTTTTAGAATGTTTTTGGTATTTTTAATTAGCAAAATAAAGAAACCAGTGAATAAAATGCGAGGCTGAAGCTAAAATGGAGAAATAAAATGGAAATCATAGCAAAAATTCTCCAACTCAATTTTCAATGAAAGATAATGGAATAAGGAAAATTTAGGCACAAAGTTTGTATTTTTAGGGATTTTGTAGAATTTTTAATATTTTTAGAAAGGTTTTTAGAGTTTTTTGATTTTTTTGGAGTTTTCTTTTGTATTTTTTTATGATTTTTGGTCTGGAGTTAGAACAAACTAAAAGACACAATATGTATTTTTTTGGATTTTTCTGGGGAGTTTTTATATTTTTTATGGATTTTATAAGCTAGACAGTGCTCAAAATGAGTGTTTTTGATTTCTTATAAATATTAAAATGCAATAATTATGAAAAATAAAAATATGGCGTGGAAATATGATGCAACATAAGCTTAATGCAATTTTTGTGGAATTTTTGGGTTTTTATAAATGCATGAAAGGATTAAAGATAACATAAAGAAAATACATACTGGTAGGGGCATTAATGTAAATATCAGAAAGTTATAGGGCCCCTATGCAATTTGTTACAAAAATATATAACGTAATAATGAAGTTTATGGACCACACGTAAATTCAACAACCCGCAGGGGTGTCGATGCAGAAAGTCCAACCACGCGCGTGACTAGCACGCGCCTGGCAGGGGCCTAAAGGTAATTATGCAAAAAGTGCAGGTGTCAAGTATAATTATTACAAAATTAATTAAGCGCCGAGGAAAGTTTCAGTACTTAGTACAATATTACAAAAATCGGTGGGAAGAATATGCAAAATACCCGCCTAAGGGCGCTGATGAACGGTGGGATGCGCGTCACTAATACACGTGGCAGCACAGCAAAGCCCGATACCGCTTCGCGCTGTGCGGCCCAGATTAGAAGATCTTTGAGTGATGGACGGCTCTGGACATGCAAGATCAGACGGTGGCTGCTCCTCCTGGGCGATTGGGGCGGATCCGATGGCTACGAATGGCTCTGGAAGAACACGCGAAGAACTCGAGCTTGGCGAGTTTGGATTCGCCCAAGCTCGAGCTCTCGTGTGCCTGGCTCCTCCCCGACGCCTTCTTGATGCTCCTGCAGCGATGGCGAAGCACCAGGTACCCTCAAAAAGGCTCCAAGGACCCCTGGATGATCCCCGGAGGTCACGCGAACACCGGCGGGCCTGGGCGACGTCGATGATGCTCCTGAGGCTCAGACGCCTCCTTCAAGTCCTGCGAAGAAGGATAAAGAACGACAGCACAAATGGCAGAAGACTTGGCCTTTATTGGCGAGGAAACGGTGGGGCATGGAGTGGATGATGGTCGTCGGAGCTCAAGGGCTCCGGCGAGGTGTTCGGTTGCGGAAGGGGGCGAAGTAATCGAGTAAACTACAAATTAAATGCACGACATGAATCCTAGGCTAACAGCTAACTAACTACGAAGAAATAAACAAGAAACAACCTCGATTGGCTCTAAAGACCAAGAGATAGGACCTCCACACTGGCGACCGGTGGATATAGATGGAGACCGCCGTTCACCCCACCAGACGCCTCCGCGAAGGGGCCGGAGAGGACCTGTCACCTCCTCGATCCTGGACCTGCAAGAAGGAGACGCTGGACTAGGGCAAAAAGGGTTCAAAAGCCCAATGGAGGACTGGGTGGTGTTTCAAAAATATGGTCGAGGAGCTCTCTTCGAGGCGCGATCACGGGCGGACAGAAGAGATCTGGTAGGATCTAAGAGGTCGGCACGAATCCTGGATGTACAGGGTACAACTTTCATGAAGGAAGCGTCTTCAAAGGGTGAAAGTCGCGCCCTCGAAAAATGGGCGAAAGAGGGGCATGGGCGCTCTGTCGCAGCTACAGGAGTAGGGCTAGGGAGTTGACCCGAGGTCAACTCTTCTGGCCCCCTGGTTGGTCCACGTGGACCAACCAGGAAAAACTTCTGGAAAAAGATTAAAAAAATGATTTAAAAATAATAAATGACTTTATTTATTTTAGGTTATAAAATAAAAAATGCTTATTATTTTATATAGTATTTTATTCCTATTTTTAATTATTTTTATGAAATATATTTTTATAAGTTACTTTTATACCCCTATATAGGTATATTATCTATATATTTTAATATTTTATTTTTATTTTGTACATTTAATTTTTTTTATTTCTTATTTTATAAAATTATAAAATACTTTTATAAACACAAATATATTTTTATTTTATTTTTCTGATTTGTTTTGTATATTTAATAAATTATAAGTATGTTTTGTATATGTATATATATAGGTAATGTATCTATGTATTTTATTTTTAAGTATTTTATTTTTGTTTTTATTTAGGTTTTTATTCTTATTTCAATGTACATAATTATTATAAGTAATATTTACAACATTGTAAAAATATAAAAATGAATAAATAATTAATAAAGAATAAATTGTATATTTTATTTGGTACACTGTACAATGAGGGTCCAAAAGTCAACTTTCAAACCGTAGCTCCGCCAAACGCGAAACCACCACCATTAATTAGCTTATTTTCTTCTATATACAATTAAAGGTGAGTACGCTGCATTTGGAGTTTTTATTTGCGAGATACGGGTCTGGGAAGTTGGGATTCTGGATTTTTATTCAGACCATAACTTTTTATCTGTGTATTATTTTTCTGTGAAATCAATTTTGTATTTTTCTTTATTTAATTATCTACAAATTTCATGTACAAAGTTTCTTTATTTGATGTATAAAAAGTGGAACCAAAAATAGGTCCCAAAATGAATAAAGAATGAATTAATAATTATAGGTATTTGGCCCTTATCTCCCCCTACTTTATTCTTGGTCGACCTATTCATCAAGATGCCTAGGTCTCGGGGTTTCGGGTCATAAAATATTTACAATATTTTATTCTTTTTCTTTTCTTTTCTTTTCTTTATTCTATAATTTTGGCATTAAAAACCGCAATTCATACAATATTTACACACATATACATGAATGCTAAAATGCATGAATTACGCCTATTTACACGCATTTACTAGGGTTTTTAAGGCCAAAATGATAGAATAAAGATGATGAAACGTAGATTCATCAGTGACCCCCCAAATATTTCTGATCATTAGTTCGCAGTTGACCGGCGACCAAGAATCTCGCTTGCTAGAGGTTTTTGAGAGAAATTGCAAGGCTATTGGCTAGAGTATTTTGGATCTTTGTGGGATTAGTCGAGCTTTGTGCTTGCATCATATCTACTTAGAGGACTACAGTAAGCTGATCAGTGAGTTTCGACGCCGTCTGAATCCTAATCTCCAGGATGTTGTCATGAAAAAGTTCATGCAATGGTGTGATGTTGGTTTCATTTATCCCATTTCGGATTCCAAGTTGGTCAATCCGTTGCATGTGGTCCCGAAGAAATCTGGGACTACAATTGTGATGAATGACTGTAGTAAGGAGATTCCAACTCGTGTACCCACTTCATGGCATGTCTGCGTAGATTACCATCGCTTGAACTCAACGACCAAGGAAGATCACTTTCCATTACCCTTTATTGATCAGATTATTGAGATGTTGGTAGGGAAGGAGTTCTTTTGTTTCTTATATGGGTACTCGGAATATAACCAGGTTGCAATCGCTCCTGAGGATTAGGAGAAGACTACTTTTACTTGTCTGTTTGGCATCTACACCTTTAGACAGATGCCCATTGCATTGTGTAACACTCTCGCTACATTCCAGTGGTGTATGTTGGTCGTTTTTGCCGATATGGTAGTAGTTTTCTCGATATCTTTATGGATGATTTATCGATCTATGGGGATAGTTTCGACTCATGTCTTACTTATTTAGATCGAGTACTTCAGAGACGCTGTGAATTAAATTTAGTGCTCTCATGGGAGAAGAGTCACTTTATGTTGACTAATGGGATTGTATTAGGCCACATCATCTCATAACATGGAATGGAGGTTGAACCATCTAAGATTGTGATCTCCAAGCTAGACCTGCCATAGAATTTTGAAGTAGTTGAGGTCATTTCTTTGTCATGTCAGATTTTATAAGCGATTCATTAAGGACTTCAGCAAGATCGTTGGACCTTTGACTGAGCTTCTATGCAAGGAGAATGAGTTTATTGTTTATGAGAAAGTCCTTGCATTTCATCAGATGAAAGATATGGTTACTAGAGATCATGTTCTTCAACCACCTAATTGGTCTCTTCCCTTTGAGATCATGACAGATACATCATATTTTGCAGTTAGAGCTGTATTAGGGTAGAGACGGGATGGGATACCATTTGCCATACACTATGCTAGCAAGACTCTGGATGAGGAACACTGCAATTACACAATTAAAGAGAAGGAGATGTTAGTAGTAGTGTTCGCTTTAGAGAAGTTCTGCTCCTACTTGCTTGGTTGCAGAGTTATTGTCTATACAGATCAAATTTCCATACGGTATTTACAGGAAAATAAGGATGCCAAATCACACCTTATCATATGGATCCTTCTTCTCCAGGAGTTTTATTTAGAGATTTGAGACAAGCTTGGAATGAAAATGTTGTGGCAGATCACCTTTCTCGGATTTCAGATGCGGAGTCCCCTGAGTACTTACTACTTCCCATATTAGAGACCTTTCCATATGGGTCTATCTTGTTTGTTGCCTCACTCCTATGATACACCGATATTGTGAACTATCATGTCTCCAAGAAAGTTCCACAAGATTGACCCGAGCTTAAGGTAGATAGATTTTTGTCAGAGATTCATTTTTACCAGTGGGAGGATCTGTACCTATTTTGTGAGGGTGCAGATTTTATCTAGAGAAGGTGCATTCCTCAGGAGGAATACACTGGTTTGCTTGAGCATTGTCACCGATTAGAGGTCAGTGGGCATCATTCGAGAAAGTGCACAACGGCAAAGGTTCTTTAATGTGGCCTACGGTGGCCAACTCTATTCAAGGATGCTACGGATTATGTTAGACATTGTACTAATTGCTTGGGAGGAACCGTCGGTTCCAAAAATGCCATGGCCCCTAAGATATACCCAGATTTTTGATGTTTTTGATGCTTCGGGCATAGACTTCATAGGCCCATTTCATGTCATTCAGGGATTTCAATACATCTTTCTTGTCATGGATTATGTTAGTCGTTGGATGGAGGCTACCCACACCCAAGTCGTTGATAGTCGTACAGTTTGTTCCTTTCTCAAGGACAATATTATTATGTGGTTCAGGATACCCAAGGTACTCATTTTAGACGGGGGAAGCTATTTCATCAATCGAGAGGTCATAAAGCTAGTTAAGGAGCACACCATTGATCATCGTGTCGTGTCTCCTTATTACCCACAAATTAACGACTTGGCTAAGATTTTAAATAGGGAATCTAGATGATACTTCAAAAACTTGTACATCCAGATAGGAAGAATTGGCCTCAGATGCTTGACTTAGTTCTATGGGCTTATCGAACGACATACATGCCTCTATCGATAGATTGGTTTATGAAAAACCTTGCCACTTACTCGTTAAGCTTATTCACATATCTTTATGGGCACTCCATGTATGAAATTTGGATTATGAGAGAACTGGCTAGAGTAGCAAAGTGGATCTGAACAGATTGCTGGAATTTTGAGATTTCGCCTATGATAACTCACTCATGTATAAGGAGAAAATCAAGTGTTGGCATGAGAGACATATTAGGAGAAAAACTTTCATACCTAATTCGAAAGTATGGTTGTTTAATGCAGAATTGAAGTTTTTTCCTAGTAAACTCAAAAGTAAATGGCAAGGACCGTTCATTATTAGAAGTGTGTGTGACAATGATAGTATTGTCATATCTGGGTTGTCATCTAATGCGCAACCATTTGTTGTGAACGGATAGTTGCTAAAGCCATACGTAGATCATGATACATTCATGTCCGTGGTTGATTCCATTCATTTGGCATCAGACGATGATTGGTATCTTCTGCGTCTGATACATGAGCTGATATTCTTTTGTATATATCCTTTCTTTTTATTCTTTATTCTTCCGTTTTTATCATTCACTTCTTCCCCGTATGTGTGCTATACATAGGATGTACTCTATTCTAAGTATATGGGAGGTGAATGGCCGGAGTTGTTCTTTTATTTTTATTTCATCACTCTTGTTGTTTCTGCCTATAGTAAGGGAGCCTTTACCCTAAGTATAGGGGGAGTGATGTCGTTCATTTCATTTTTTTCACGTTTTCATTTCTTTTTATTTATTATGTTCCCTTGATTGTCCTTCAACTTGTTTATATTCTTTTTCTATACTTAGGGATATTTTCCCTAAGTATGGGGGAAGACAAGTCGAGTCTTGAATTTGTGTATTCTTTTTCTCGATCTTCCCTGTTTGTACTGTCTCTATACTTAGGATTATTTGATCCTAAGTATAGAGTGATCACCGACTTCCATTCTTTTTATTTTTTATTCTTTGAGTCATTGTTGTATAAATTCTTTTCACTTTTCTATACTTTGCACGAGTTATGTATTCCTTTTCTGCTTCTAGGTCACTATGAGGACATAGTTCGAGCTAAGTATAGGGGGTGTCGTATATATTATATATATACTTTAGCCATAATCGTACGTTTGTTTGTTAATAATATGACCAATAAAACTGTAATAAAAATGTTTGTAAAAAGATTGTAAAAATTCTTTGGAAAAATTCTTTTGTAAATATTTGTAAAATTTTTGTAAAATCCTTTTACAAATACTTTGAAAAATATTTGCAAAAATATTTGTAGAATTATTGTAAAAATCTCTGTAAAATTATTTGTGTAAAAATTATTTTGGATGTAAATCTTTGTAAATTATTTTGTATGAAAACTATTTTATTGTAGAAATATTTGTACAGATGTATGTAAATAAAATCTTTGTAAAATTGATTTGTAAAATTTTGTAAACTAGTTTTGAAAACCTTTTGTAAAATATTTGTAAAAATATTTTGTCATAATTTGTACAATATTTTTGTAAATATTTTTGTAAATATTTCGTAAATGTTTGTAAAAATTTTGTAAAAATATTTGTAAATTATTTTGTCACCTTGTATATAAATAACTTGTTTGTATATATTGTTTGTATATACTAATTGTTCAAAATGTTTGGAAATAGAACTTGTAATCGCCTTGTAAATATCTAAATAAAATCCTTCTTTGCATAAAATTCCTTTAATAAAAGCCTTGTATAAAACTTGTATAAATTATATATAAAATTCTTTATTAAAAGTTGTACATAAAATTTTTTTGTAGATAAAACCCTTCTTATAAAATGTGTACATAAAACTTGTAAATATTCTTTTTAGAATCTTGCTTAAAATGTGTATAAATCTTGTATATATGATTTGTATAGAATTCTTTGTAAATTATATAAAGCCTTGTGAATTCTTGTTAATATATAATTCTCTCTATTAAAAATCCTAAAAAATTTAAAAAATAAAATCCATAAAATGTGCAAAACTCTTTGAAAAACTTTTCAAAAAGATTTGCATTTTATTTTATTTTCTTTAAAAAATATATTTTGTATATCTCTTGCATTTGTATGTTTCAGAATGAAATTGATGCTTAAACTAATCTGGAATAAAATCGAAGAATAGAGGTTGGTTAAGACCTTAATCCACTTAATTTTAGAGGATCCTTATAGGAATTGGAGTTGAGACTTTTCAGGTCTAGCGACTTAATTCTTTGAGTCCACAAGTCTATGTTCACATGTTATCTTGATTGATCTAAGTAGAATATTTCGTACACACGCATGATTCTGTTAAACGGTGACCTAACTTGAACAAGCACTTTACACGTAGCTCTTCACCGATGAGGTGGTGAGGGTTAAAATACTTTGGCAAGCGACACACAGGAATGGAAACATACATAATCACCTTGAGTGACAAGTGCGCCCCAACCTAGTCTAATGGCACAGACATCTAAAAACGAGAGATGTGGGTTGAAATAAAGCTTCGGATGAGGGATGGTCTGCTGGCATAATTTTTCTAAGACCCCAAAACATGTGCAGAAAGAAATATTCTATATCCGTAAGGGCATAACAAGATCAATATGGTGTAACGATTCTTTCCACAAAATAGAAGCAAGTATGTGTTCCAATAAAAAAATGAAGCATGTATATATTTGACCATATTGGTCCAGCTTCAGAGAGACTGTAGATCTTAGTGGAGACACTGGCTACACCGGCCGACTTCACAAGGAGATGTGGCTACATTGTCCACACTCTAGTCTCTACTTATTCTTCTACTTCTCTCCCTTCGATTATGGACACAACACATACCTGAACTTAGAAGGAAATACATCGCTCCTTAAGCAAAGTGTAACTAGACAAGGAAATTAGGGTTACCTTGCTAAGAGAAGGCTGGTCTTTGTCATTTCTGATGTGGAGAGCTATATATTACATACACAGTACATGTAAGATTCATAGTCATCAGAATTTGTATATGAGGACTTGTTCTGACCTGACTGTTGAGGCGACCTGAATAGGAGTCTTGTGTAACTTAGATTCTATTAGGTTTTAACTCCATTTCCCAATAAGGTTCCACCAAACTAATAATCAAAAGGTCTAATCAAGTTCCATACTTTTATTTTGTGAAGAATAATTTAAAAATAAAAATTATTCTAAGATCTTTATTTTCCTTTCTTCTTTTTCTTTTTAGTCACTTATTCTTTTAATAAGTGTTTGCTAAGGGACTAGCAAAGGTAAAGTATAGGGTGATGATGAATGTGCATTTCATCATCTTTATTCATTTATTTTAGCTTAAAATCCTTCTTAATCACTTGTAAATATTAATAAATCGATGTTTTTATTATTCTTTATTCTTTTGTAAATATTTTTACAAAATCAATGTTTTTAATCTAAAATAAATAAATAAATAAAGGAAAATAAAGAAAAGAAAGATTGTATATATGCAATAAATATAGGCTGACTCTAACCATGAGAGAAGGTCAAGACTTAACATGATCAACAAGGAATAATGTAGTCGAGATAAGGCCTAGTGTAGAAAAATAAAAAAAACAAATTTAATTCATTATCATCAATTGCACATACATCATTATTTTCTATATAATTCCTTATTCTATTTTATTTATCATTAATTCATTCCAAATAAAAATATTTTCTTCTTAGGGGTTGTACATAAAAAAATATTGTTTATATTAAAATAATTGCAAGAAGATTCTTTGTACAATGTGTAAATAATGACACTTTGAAAAGCTACAATGCTAAACTTGTCAGACTCATATCTTCTCCATAAAATCTCAAAATAAAGAAAACTCACTTTTATTGTACTCTAAATAAATGAGCTTCGAAATGAAAGTGGAATAACTAAAATCGGAATTAAGATGCAAAATGTGGCTTTTTGGAGTGTATTATATACTGTGTATGTACTATACATCGTGAATATATGATTTTATCTATTTTATGTATATATTTGTTCATATTGTATTTTAAAATAATTGTAAATATTTTATTTTATTTATATAAAATTCAAATAAAAATTACAAATTCAAATGTCACAAAAATAAATTAATGTATATATTGTACATGTATCACTATGTACATATTGTAAATACACCTATTTATTTATCCCAACAAATTATTTCATAAAAATAAATCTAAAATACGAATAAAATCCATGTAAAATGTTATAAATAAATAAAATATTAAATTTTATATTTGTTTTTCGAAAAAAATAAAAATCATGGTGTGGTATATATAGGTAAAAATACCTATGAATAAAGGTCATTATTTATTTTAACCTATTTATTTAATTTATTAAAAATCACCCAAATTAAGATTATTTAATTCATAACATTTTTTATTTATATAAATTATTTATTTAAACTCATTTACTAATTTATTTTAAATTTGTATTCATTTATTAGTTTTTTGTCCTTTAGTGGACTTCGTCTTATTCAAGTCCCACTACCATTGGCGGAACTGGGTCTGTTGACCCGGATCAACCTTCTGTTCATCAAGTCACCCGAATAATTGGCTTTGTCAGAGCTTCTTCTTGATTTTCTCATGCTCGATTCGAGCATTAATTCTTCACATCTCCTTCATGGATATGATAGCATGTTTATCGAATTCAATCGCCCGATCATCTGAATAATTTGCCTCGATTTATACACTCTCTTAGATTCAAAATTTACCTGAGCTTTTGCTTATAAATACCTCCTCTGATCCACATTTCTTCTCGGACATGTTTCCACCTTCAATTTTGCCCAAGGTCGAGTCCAGGAGAGAGAGGCTGTGACAGAGCTTCACCTCCACGATTGGGAGTGCAGATTAGAGATTGGGAGATGAGATCCAGATGTCATCATAACCTTCACTAGAGGACTTGTAGTTTCTCCTCCTTACATAGTGATCGAGGCGATCTCTCCATTTCCTTCACCGTAGTTAGATCTATGTAACATTAGTTTCAATTTCACCTTTTAATTCTATATTCTAATTATGTAATTAGGTTAATCAGATCACATCTCCATCTGCCTCTGATCTTCGTAATCGGAGGTTCTTCGGTCCTTTATCATTCCATCTGAACTGCGAAGCACACTCAACACACATTTTTTACCTTCCTCCGTGATGAATATGTGATTCTCCTACTTTATTCTTTTATTTTAGCCAATTTTTTTAGCAAAAACATCTGTAGATATGTGTAAATCCAATAATTTATCATTATACATACATTTGTTAATATTATGAAATTAACACCTATTTGTTTAATATAAAATAATAAAGAAGAAAAGAAAAAGATAAGAGGGTTGTAATTATGAAATAAGTACAGACTGACCCAACCCCTGAGAGAAGGTCAATTATTGACCTGATCGACAAGGAATAAAGTAGGGGGAGATAGTGTCCTTATTCATTTCCATTCTACTTGTATATATATCATTCACCTTATTTTATTTACTAATAAAATGACCTCAAAATAAATCATTTTCTTAATAAAACTTGTATATAAAAATATTTTATAAATATTAAAAATAATTGCAAAATCAATTGACGTACATAGTGCAAATAATACCACTCACAAGAAGCCTCAAAACAAAACTTAAAAGATCAATTCCGGCTCCGAATGAACTCAATTATCCAAAACTCACCTTATTATAATCTAAATTAAATTATCTTTAAAATGAGGATGGCTTCATAATTTTTGGAGTCATTACGAAAAAGTCGATTTTTAAGTGTATTGTATAGCTATACTATACCTATACCTGTATTTATTTATTCATGTATTTATTCTGTATATAATTTGTCTATATTGTATTTTTGAGTGCTTGTGAATATTTCCAATAATATTACAACATTAAAGTAAAAATCTTAAAACACAAAATAAATTAAAATAAAACCAAAATTTCATTGTACGAAGAGCCACACATGTATATATAGTGCAAAGGACATATTTATTTACCATCCTTATTTAACTTGTAAAAACCAAATAAAAATTATTTTATATTCCTTTAATTAAGCTGTAAAAAAATAAAATCTAAAATAAAACATGTAAAATTAATAAAATAAAAATACAAATAAAAGTATAAAACATATAGGTATATTATATCTTTACATAATACAATAAACTATAAATATTGTATATATGAATTCATAAAAATAGTTAAAAATCATAGAAAAATAACTTGAAAAATAACAAACATATACTATTTTCATTTTATTCATTTTTATTTTAAATTCATATATTATTTTTTATTTAACATTATTTGATTTATTGAATTGAATTTTTTGATTGGCTGATCCGGGTTCGTTGACCCAGGTCACCCCTCCTCTTAGCCAAGTTAGACCCGATTCTTGTTCGCCAGATCCATTTCTCCCCATTTACCCACCGACTCCAACCATCGGTTTCCTTGAAATTTGGACCCGAGATTCCTCGTAGATCTGTAATTCTTGTGGATCCCTAGATTGGTCCGAAAATCCCTAGGGTTTCATGCTACCTCTCGATCTTTCTAAACCCTTGGGTTGCCTGTAAAATGTCTCCTCCGACCTCCATTGTCGAGAGGCATGTCACTCGTTCCACCATTGCCCCTTAGCGACCTTTAGGGAGTGACAGGATTCCAGAGGACCCCTTTGGATCTTGAGTTTGTGCCTGGTTGATCATAGCTCACTTCATAGTTGGAGACCTCCGCCACGTGTAGCCTCTCTTGCCCGACGCAGCAAGATTGAGGCAATAACCTCGCCTACGCCTTTGCTTGACGTTAGTGACCATATCATGAGTCTCAGATATCACTCTCCCCCATTGCATTTTGTGTTCCTTTCAAATCTTTGTTCGTCGCCGTCCTCTGCCTTATTGGCTCCGACCATTACGTCGGAGCTTCGCTTCACGTACCTACCCGCACAGATCGACCCACCATCTCACGGTCACCCTTTGTACGCAAATCTGATCCTCCTGTATCCTACTCATAGGAGCAGGATTAGGATAGGCCTCCTCCCCCACTTTCACTGAAGACCCCTTTTAGCACCCACCATCGCTTCTCTCTTTTTCAACAGCAATAACCTCGAGCCGAAGCTTGGTCTTCGAGTTACGATTCACTTTGCAGTTAAGGAGTGCAAACACGACCCATATTGATCCTTAGTGCTCAGGATGAACACCTTTAGGTGCTGCACCTCTGTCCCGACCATCTAACCATTCGCTGCCCCATCGAAGCCGACCAATTGACGCGTAACTGATGAATCTCATATTCATCACTCTAAATCTCATTAATTAAGCTCAAATCCCTCAAAATCATCATCATTTCTTCATTTATTTAGCATAATTAGCATCCATGCTTGTTTAAATAAGAATTACATTTTATCACTCATTTCTGCACAAAATAAAAATCCAAAAATCCCAGCCAAAATTGACCTGTAAATAACCTAATTTTTAACTAATTCATGCTGATTCTAAATGACCCAAAATCAACTCCACTGTGTACATATCACTAACAAGAATAAATGAAAAATACAAAAATTCACTAACCCAAATAAGTGAACCAAAAACCCAAACCCTAGTTCTAGGATTCTCAGACTAAAATCCTCATATCTTCCCCATCCAGTATCCATTTTGATCCTACTTACCTTTGAACTAATGTACATTCAATTACCTTCAAGACAAGACCAAGTTCAAGTGAATCGGAGCTCGTTTGTGAAAGTTGGGTTTTGGGTCTCTTTTGTACATTTTGTATTTTAGCGATTTTTTATCTAGTATTTTATGTACATAATTAACCTATTTTATTTTATTTCTTTTTCATTTGTCTTCTTTGATAAAAATTTTATAAAAATACGCAAAAATCCGAATCCAAATGAGCTAGAAATTAAAGAAACTAACCGAGTCCATGTCTTCACTAAACTGTCTGTATAAAATTGGTCTTTTCGTGTTTTATTTTATTTCTTCTTTTTCTTAATTAATAAAAATCCAAACACATTAGATTAATGTGTATATCTTTGATTTTATCACATTTTTTCTGGATTTTTATCTGGTTTAAAAATGACAAAAAATATAATACCCAAAAATCAAGGTATTCTATGTACATGGGATACCCCAATTGTGCAATTGATCGATTTTGGTTTTGTTGTCTTTATGAAAGTTGTAGATCTCACCGAGACGAGCTATTTTCGTGAAGAAATTTTTTCGATCCAAGACTGTTTGCTATTTATTTTGGATTTTTTAAAGTTTTTATTTTCCAAATTTTGTGGTGCTGACACGTGGCAGCTCCTGGAGCCGCCACGTGTCAGCCATTGTTTGAGTTTTTATTTTTTTGATTTAAAAAAATAAAAGCCCTGCACGTGCATCGCACGTGCTCCCTCCTACACCCATCCGGCCGCCACGTGACACATGGAGGGCCGTCCAATCTCGGCCGATCAGACAATCGCTGGATCGTCTTCCCCCTCCGCACTTTCCCCTTCCATCCGCCGCCCATCCCCGCGGTCTCCGCCGGAGATCTCACCGCAGCCGCCTTCTTAATTAAATAGAATCCGCATCTCGTCAACTCTCCGCCGCTTCCGCAAATCACGCAACCCAATCCATCTTTGTCTCGTGTACTTCGTCTCTCCCCACGAATCCCCCCAGATCCTAGTCAAATCGCTGTCATCCCAATATCCATCTCCGACCCTTCTTCATCCCCTATAAAAAGCTCCGCCGACCTCGTATTCCCCCATCCGCTGATTGCACCCAGGAGCCCCTTCGCGGTGGTGACAGCACCGCGTCACCTCCCCGGTGAGATCCGAACGTCTCCAGCTCGTCGCAGCACCGCCCTGGCGTACTGCCAAGCTCTGGCCATCACTGTCGTTGAGCCCCCGGCGACCACGACTTCATCGAAAACAACGTCCATCTTCGACCTTCAACGCCACTCCACCGCCAGAAGCTTCACCTTCTTCTCCGACATCTCAACGCCTCTTCTCCGCAGCCACAGCTCCACACTCATCATCAACGTTCTTCAACTCCAGGCATGCTCATGCTACTGCCGGCATCATCTACTTCAACGCCAACGACCGCCCTCTCTCTAGGCCATCAGCGGCCACTGGCCAAGCCTCGGTGGTGACGCTCCTCCACAACCACCAGGGCCAGGTGCCAGACCCGAGGCCCCTGCCACATTAGACGCATGTGGGGGCGGGGGAACGACGTCATAAACATCGATAGCCCGGGTCAAGTGCGTTGCACGTGCCGTGGGAATTTTGCAAGAGCCCCCAGCCCTTGCCCGATTTGCAATAAAGTCCAGCTCCAGAAGGTCCGTGGGAGTTTTAAACTTAAGTCCAAATAAGGTTCCGACACATTAATAATCCAAAGATCTGATCGAGCTCCATACCTCAATTTAACGAAGGCAAGTTTAATAATCAGCCTTGATCCATGTACATCCTCTTTTTCTTTTTCTTTCTTTCTTTTTCACTTCTTTTTCAAGTAAGTGTTTGCTAAGGGACTAGCAAAGTTAAGTATAGGGGGGTGATGAATACTCATTCATCACTCTTTACTCTTATATTTTAGCTACAAAAACCTTTGCAAATACATGTAGATATGTGTAAATAGAAATAATTACCAAAAGCATGCATTGTGTAAAAACCTATAATTAGCATGTTTTTGTGCAAAAATAAAAGAATAAAGATTAAAAAGAAAAAGAGGGAAATATTTAGGATAAATATTGAGCAACCTAACCCAAGGGAGGGCTCAGCATGGGCCTGACCGCATAAAAGCCAAAGTAGAGGGAGATAGGGGCTCATGTGTGTAAATATTTATGTAAATAAATAAAAATATTTTCCTCACAAAAATAGCCTAAAATATACTTGTAGATACTTGTACATATTTATAAGTATAAAAACAAAATAAAAATTTAAAAAGTAAAAAGAACACAAAAACACAACTTGTACATAATCACATTGTACATAGAACCACCTTCATCTCTATTTATCCTTATAAAAAAATAAAATTAATTTTTATAATTTTTGTAAATATTCTATGTTTTATAATGTAAATAAATTAAATAAAAACAATTAAAACAAAAACAAAATAAAAATAACAAAATTAAAAACACAAAAATATATTGTACATATACCATGTAAATAAATGTATATATGTATTTATTTTACCTATGTATATAAATAATAAAAATAAAATAAAAATACCTTTTTATTCCTTATTTTATAATGAAAATAAATAAAATATAAAATAGGAATAAAATTGCATAAAAATAATAATTAATCAAAAATTAAAAAAAAACCTATATTGTACATATACCTATATATAGCTATATAGTGTATATACCTTATTTTTATTTAGAAAAAATTATTAAAAATCACTAAAAAATAGAAAAAAATAAAATAAAAATATTTCATGTTTTAACTTTTTGCAAATTCGGTCATTTGCTACCCTAATTTTCACCCCTAAGATCCAGCCACGTGGCCAATTCCTGTTGGCTTCTGCGGATGTTGACCGCCCGGTCAACCACCCCCCCCCCCCCAGGACCACTTTGCACGGTTCTTAGCGTGTAAGCCCGCTTCTTAGATTTTTAGCGCTTAAACCCGAATCACATTCGCTCAAACCCCGGGTCCGTTTTGATCTTGACATACCCGAGACCCTCGCCGGAGCTCTTGCATCGGGATCCGCACGCCTCCAAGCTTGCCCGAACCCCTCTTAGTCGGACCCCTAGCCATATATAGCCGTTGCTCCGCCACCCTAATTCCCTATCTTTGGCCATTTGAATCCTTCACATGTGAGCTCCAGTGGGTACGCGAGAGTGACAGCTCGCGTTTGGCGCTGTCGAAGCGAGGAGAGGAGAGACCATCGATCCGGCGAGCTACGCCGCCGCTGCTCCGCCACCAGCAGGAGCACCGAGCCTCGGAGGGAGACGCTCCTCGAGGCGAAGACCAGGAGCTTCCTTAGCTCCTCCCCAGTCTCTTTGTCCACCCAGGTAACCTTGTAGGCCTGTCTTTTTCGCTGATTTTCATTTACCCCCAAATCGCTCTGCCGCCGTCCATCGTTGATTCCCATCGCTTCCGACCACCATTCGATCATCGGGCATCGCCATAGCCCTCACCATCTTCTCGCGCACCTTCTCTGTATCCCCATCCAACCTAGCTCGCACAGGAGCTGGGATTTGAGCTCCTCCGTCTACCCCCTTCGTCGGAGCTCGCCATTTCGATCCACCGTTCATCGTCACCTCGCCTAACCGGGTCGAGGCAGTTTGCCCTCAACCCGTGAGTCTCCTGAGTTGTTTTGCAGGTTGAAGGAAGGCCATCTGAGGCCTTTCGACATCGAGCCAGGAGCTCCGCCTCCGCCGACCTCGCCAGGGCTCTACAGAGCTCGGCTGGGTCATCGGAGGATACCGTCAGCTGCGCATCGCCACGCCGGAGCTTCTCCGATCCTCAGGCGCAGCAGGGGAGGCTCGGAGCGAGCGTACTGGGCTGGCGAAGTTCGCCGGCCGCCAGTTCTTCCAGCAGCCTCGTTAACCGTCAGATCGTCCTCAGCGCCCCAGTTGCAATCTGATCCATCCATTTAGGCGCACCGTCACCGTCTGATCTTCCCGAGGAAAGATCTTGACCATCCGCTCGGAGGAAGAGGCACCAGCACGCCTCGTCCGTCAGATCTGCCACGTGCCCTCTCCTCCTCCGTCGAAACACCAAGGGCTTGGCCCCCAGAGCACCGTGACCGTCCGATCTCCACGTGGAGGGCCACTGCCCGTTCGATCAGGCCAAGCGTTACCAGGGTTAAGGCGCCATTTGTCTCGATCGTTGGATCTGCCATGCGTCATACATCCGGCCGTCGACAATAATAAAAGGGGTAAATTGTTCTTAGGCCCCTTTACTTTCTGCATTTAGCTTTAGTCCTGTAAATACGTAGTGTAGTTCTTTTATTTTTGTGAAAATTGCACTGTGGACCCTTCTTTCTATTATATTTGCATTTATACCCCTGCCAGTTGTGGACACGTGCATCGACACGTGGTATTTTGGTACATTTGCATGTTTGGCCCTGTGTTTTTGGCTTGTTAAGTTTTGTTTTATTAGAAATAGGAATTGCAATTAGGACCCCCCAGGCCCGAGTCACATGTATCGTGCGTGGCCCGGGGGGTAATTTGCGCTCCTACCCTTAGACTTTCCAAGCTTGTTCCTCCAGGGACCCAGAACTTTGTTTTAACTGCAGAAAGGTCCCTGTGCACTGTTGCTTCTTTTTATTTTTGAATAAAATAGAAAAATTACCTCCAAATCCAACGAAAATTGGACACATGGCTCCTGCCATGGTGTAAAATTTTCGAGGATTTTTGAGGATATTTTTGATTTCATTTGATATTTTTAAAAATTCAAAAACCTTTAATTTTGCTACTGTCTAACTTTAAAAATCACAAAAAAATATTAAATAGTGTCTAAAAATTACAAAAAAATTGTCTACTGTCCATTTTGTCTTGATTTTCTAGCCAATTTTGGCTATTTTCCATTACTGAAAACCACTAAAAATTGAAAAACACCTAAAAACTTATAAAAATTCTAATAATTACACCAAAAATCCAAAAATAATAAAATAGGTACCTAAATTTTCCTTGTTTAATTCTCTTTACAGGAAAATTACCTCCCAGCTAATTTGGGGGCTTTAGATATTTTATCTAGGCCCTTTTAGCTCGGCTGGACAGTACCTTTGATTTCTGCCACTGTTTGATTTTTAGAAAATTCAATAAAGATCAGAAAATTCTCAAAAATTCACCAACAACACTAAAAATTATAAAACACATAAAAATATTTTTGTTGGAATTTTTGATTTATTTTTAGTGTATTTAATAATTTGTTGAAGTGTGTGTTTGTTTACTTTTCTTATTTTCTTAATACATTAAAAAATCCAAAAAAAATATAAAATTAATTAAAAACCACTAAAAATATTTTCTTCTTTTATTTTATCTCTTTTTGACTACTTCGTAGGTCGAGAGGCCAATCCGTGCTCCTTGAGTTCGACCCTGGTCGCTATACCAGGTTAATCCAATAGGAGGACCGCTTTCGCGTTTTTGATCGATTTTATCTATATTAGTGGTTCATTTTTCTTGATCGAGCCGACTTGATCGCGTGGGTCGCAACGACCAATTTAGCATCTATACCCTATCCTTCAGGTCGTGCCATCAGAATGGCGTCGTTGCCGGGGAGCACGGCTTAGTAGTTTTTATTTTATTTTCGTTTTTATTTTCGCGGCTTTTCGCGGCTCTTTCAGAGCTCGCGGCTTTTTCGCGGTTTTTATTTATATTTTATTTTGGTTTTATTTTGTTTTATTTTTATTTTATCCTGAGTGTTTATTTTATTTTGTATTTTTGCATACATACCCTCATTTTTATTTCCATTTATTTTTCTGATATTATTATTTGATTATTTCGGTCTGACCACTCGTCTCTGTCTCTTGCGAGGGCCCGAGGACCGCGGAGGCGACTTTCAAGGAGCCGACGCAACCGCAGGACTTGGAGGCGGCTCCCTTCTCTACGGAGCCGCAGGAGAGAGCGAGAGAGAGAGTTGAGTGGGTGAGGTTTAGATTAGGTTTTCTTTTTTATTATTATTATTGTAATAATACAGGTACTCTCAGACTGGACACTCTTGTGGACTTTTGGACTTAGCGGGTCTGTTTCGCCGAGCACCGGTGTTCTCGGAGGACCCTTAGGAGTTTTTCGCGGCTTTTTACGTGGCTTTGTTTTCTTTTCTTTTTCCTGCCTTTTCCGGTGTCTACGCGGTTTTCATCGAGCCCCTAGACTTAGGATTTTCTGCTTGCTTGAGCCGTAATTAGTAGGGTCCCCACACTTAACTATTTGCCTGTTCCTATAGTGCGCTAATTGGACTCACAATAATCAATTAATAAAAATAATCGACTCATCTCCTTCGTAGCCTACGTGCCGCAGTCCACCCTGTAAAGCGCTTTCTCCTACCCCCGATTTGTCGGGCAGAGGAGGGGTGGGCCAAGACCGGACTCTTTGGCTTGGAGGTCGGTGACCGATTAGACGGTTCTGCGTGTAGAAATTGCTCATCTAGGACTCGGTTTTTCCCGCTGCATCATTTAGGTAGTTTATTTCTTGTCTTTAAATTCTGCGCGGATCACTTGCATGTAGAGTGCTGGAGACAAGGTATGCATTTCTGACTCAGCATGCATCATTGATTTCATCGCGCATCGGCTTTTTCGTCTTCTCCCCCCTGTTTTGGACTAAATAACCAGGAGAACCGAAAAATTCGTTAGGCGTTTGTTTTCTATTTGAAAAATATTAAAAAAAATCATAAAATTGGGACTGGTTAACACTATTGACCCTAAAAGACACTTTACCTAAAAATTTGTCTTGGGGAGAGCAACCCCCTCATTGTTTGGTTTGATTGCGTGAGAGAGTGACCCGCACCCTAGGTAGAGCCCTCCGGTGTTATTCCCGACTGATTACCGACTTCTCCGTGCAGGCCAGTCGGTTGGGGTAGCATCGGGTATCCTAACAGGTCACGTAAGCGCTCTGATATCTTGTGTGTTCACCTAATAAAAATTGACAAGATAATTTGACCGAGCTTTTACGGTCTTCAGCTCGAGTTGCGTTGGTGAACCGGGGGTTTGCATTCTGATCGTAGTTTCTCCAGATCTCATCCGCACTACTCGCCAGATCAAGATGATGGGCAGACGCTCTCTTAGGCAGCCTCTGGTTGCACCGCTTTCGGGCACGTCTACCCGATCATCTAGGTTGGCCCGCGAGAGCCGAGACCAGCTCTCCGAGCCCGAGTACGACTCCGCCCTGTTCCCCCTCGACCCCCTTTCTTTCGGACCTGAGCGACATGAGCCCGAGGAGAGATTAGCAGATTTGACCGCACCTGAGTTGGGCTCATTTGATTTTGCAGACGTTATGGCCGACAGTTCCGAGGATCGCTCCCGTCAACCTGAGCACTTCGTATTGGATCAGGGAGCGATCAACTCCACCCTGATCGCCTCGTTAGAGACCGTCCAACAGCAGCTGAGGGATCAGGGAGCGTTCATGATCGACATGAGGAGAGAGATGGAGCAGATGAGAGCAGAGCGAGAGCAGAGGAGAGAGGGACCGAGGATCCCAGATGATGCGGATGCAACAGCCGCAGCAGCAGCCGCCGCAGCCGCGGCCGTAGGACCACCGAGACCGATGCGGGAGCTACACAACCCCGGATCGACGCTGACGCACCACTGGGTAGTACTTCCAGCGATCGTGGGGGACTTCAAGTTCCCCCCGAACACTTTGCAGCTACTCCCCCGCTTCCACGGACTCGCGACAGAGGAGCTCCATCTCCACCTCCAGGAGTTCTTGATGATATGCAGCACTGTCCACGACCGTCAGGTGGACCAGGACACGATCAGGATGATCGCCTTCCCCTTCTCTCTAGCAGACAGAGCAGCGACCTGGCTGAAGCATTTGGGGAAGTTTGTTTACACCTGGGAGCAGCTCCGCACCGAGTACTTGAACAAGTACTATCCACTCGGGCGGACGAATGCAGTGAGGGCCCTGATCAGCAACTTCTCCATGCTCCCCAACGAGCAATTCCACGAGGCATGGGAGAGGTTCCGTGAGCTCACAGACCGATGCCCGCACCACGACATCTCGAAGCCGAACCTTGTTCAAAGCTTCTTCAGCGGGTTGACACCAGAGCTCCAGGGCCTGGTGAATGCTTCTTGCGGCGGGTCCTATTTCGCCAAGGACCACGACCAGGTCTGGGCCATCTACGCGGAGATGGCCGAGAATTACATGGTGATGTCCCAGACCCGGTTGTACACACAGGGAAGACCCCAGCAGCAGCCAGGACCCGTGCAGTACCAGCGGATAGCACGGGTCGATGCCGGTCCATCCAGTTCATCCGCAGTTGCAGCAGCACAGGCAGAGTCGTCCGCTGCGGATATGGGTATCATCAGCGAGAAGTTGGACCGCATGGAGCTGATCGAGAAGAAGCAGTGCCAGAGCATCACGCAGATGGAACAGATGGCACAGACTCTGAGCGACATGAAGACCCAGCTCATGTGTCTCCAGGAGGCACAGACGGCTTCCCAGCCCCGTCTTCAGTCGCGAGGCGACACCGGCAGCAGCAGCAGCTCGTCCCAGCGCTCCAGCTCCTTTCAGCAGCCTAGACAGGTTCACCTTGTACAGGCGGAGCCGTACCAGTAGCAGCAGCCCACTTACCCATCCCCATTATCTCCAGACATGCAGATGGTGGTCTACCAGCCGGATCAGCCTTTAGTAGTACTCCGCCAGCCCCCTACGATGCAGAGCCGTTGATGGATGTCAACGGGATTTAGTATGACCGCCCCCAGCCTGGGATCCGATGAGACCATCCCGGATTCAGGTGGGGAGTGGAGGTACCCAGCCCCAGCAGCAGTCATCCGGTCAGGGAGGGCAGTATGGCCAGCAGAGAGATCACCAGCCGCAGCAGCAGCCCCCAGCCCACCAGCCATATCAGCAGTCATCCTTCGTTCCTCGTCCCTATCAGCAGCAGGGACAATCTTGGAGACGTGAGCAGCATGCTCACCCACCACACCCGCAGCAGCATCCTTCCTCCTACCCCTCTTACCAGCAGCACCAGTTCCAGCAGCCTCAGCACCAGAGAGGCTACCCGTCGGGCTCCCATGAGAGCCCCACCTTGGATGACATAGCCCGCCTCCTTACGGACCAGCAGGCTACCTTCAGACGGGAGATGGACGAGTTCCGCCAGGAGATGCGGGACCTTGTGAGAGGGAAGGCCACCATTCCTGCACAGATAGAGCCAAATCCGAACAACCTGAAGAGGAAATCTGAGCATGTAGTTTCCACTGAGCACGCCACTCCTAGTGATCCATTTGATGATATGTCTTCAGATCTGTTTGATGCTGATTTTGTTACACTTAGGAGCGGTAGAGCACCAGCAGGCGGCGCCTCATCTGAGCGACGACTCGAGGATCCACCCAGGGCGCCAGATGAGGAGGAGGAGGAGAGCGGTACTGAGGCCGCACATGATGATGACGGTGGTACTGATGCCATCAAGGATGCTGATTCCACCGGCGGTACTGAGGCCGCCGCTTCACCAGTTCGAGGAGGTGGTGCTGATGCCACCAGAGGAGCCGAGCTAGCCCGCGGTACTGAGGCCGCGAGACGTCCAGCAGCAGAGCCAGCCCGTTGTGGTACTGAGGCCACCGGTGTTCATTTTGATAGAGATGTTGTTTTTCCTTCGGTTGATGTACCACAGAACTCTATTTTGAATAAAGGAAAAGGTTTAGTTTCGTCTGGTCCCACTATGGTGATTGATGTATGTGCGGATCCGACCGTCGAGCCGTCTAGGCCTTTTCCTAGTCCTTCATCTGAGAAGGACCCTGTGATCCCCTTCCCTAGAGCCCTTCAGATGGGGAAGGGGAAGAAAAGAGAAAAAGACCCAAAAAAGAGAGAGCAAGAGGAGTTCAGCCAGAGCATGATCGGCAGATTTCACATACAGCTGACCCTCCAGGAGGCTTTGCAGCACATCCCCCTTCTTCAGCGATCTTTGAGAGACAGGACCATAGTCAGGAGGAGGAGGAGGAACCACACTTCAGAGATTCATGTGCTGACGAAAGCCACGTGTTTTGCGATCCAGAACCGTCTGCCAGCCAAGAGGCCAGATTCAAGGGCCCCGTATGTCAGATGCCAGATTAGTGAGCAGAGGTTCGACCGGACTCTATTGGATAGCGGATCGTCGATCAACCTTCCTCCGGCAGCCCTTCTCGACCGCTTCGAGTTGGGCACTCTTAGACAGAGCAGGACAGTCCTTCAGTTCGCAGATCGATCTGTCAAGAGGCCGAAGGGGTTGTTGCGAGACGTTATCGTCACGATTCAGGGCCTGAAATTCCCCGTGGACTTCGTAGTGTTGGACATGGAGATCCCTGATTCAGTGGCCGATACCCCCATCATCCTCGGTCGTCCGTTCTTGGCCACAGCCAAGGCAGTGACCGATCATGATAGCGGGAAGGTATACTTTCGCGTCGAGGGCGAGAGTATACAAATAGAGACGGTCGAGGACTACAGAGCCAGAGAGAGCACGCTCAGAGGCCAGCACAGATTCAGAGCAGCTGACAGAGGCCGGGCTAGACATCCACTAGGACTGTGATTTTGTGATCACAGATGACGAGGCAGCATGGGCAGACCCTTCAGCACATGCCATCCTCTCATTTCCAGACACCACTGATGCAGAGATGACAACAGAGGAGAGCTTGGAGAGCACAGCCCTGGTCCAGGATACCACAGAGGCAGCAGAGCCGGTTCTTGATCGCGACACGGTTTTCAGTGATGGTGGTGCTGAGGCCACCTTGTGTTACGGCGGTACTGATGCCACCACGTTTGATGCAGATCCCTCGGATTCAGAGTCTGATTGGGCAGATTGTGATGATCAGATGCCAGACTTGAGTCCACCTGAGCCTACAGATGAGGAGGAGGTAGAGGCAGAGCAGATCAGAGACAGTACAGTCGAGCAGCCTTCTCCAGACTCAGTTTGCGAGAGTTCGCTTTCTTTCTCCCAGGAAGATTTGGCAGACTTAGCAGCACTCACACATCTTCTTCCGAGGCCAGATTTGCCAGCACCCAGCTGTCCAGGGCTGAAGCCGCTCCCTACTTCGCTGAAGTATCGGTTCCTTGCGGTCGAACCTGAGATGTACCCAGTCATCATCTCCGCCGATCTGACAGGAGAGCAGGAATCCCGTTTGATGGGGGTTCTTGAAAAGAACCGCAAGGCAATCGGATGGAGCGTAGCAGATCTCCATGGGATTAGTCCATCAGTGTGCTCCCACCATATCTATCTCGAGGAGGGGGCGAAGCCGTCGCGTGAGTTCCAGCGGCGACTGAACCCCAACCTGAGAGAGGTCGTGATGAAGGAAATATCAAAATGGTGGAGTGCAGATTTTATTTATCCCATTTCCGACTCCAAGTGGGTCAGCCCCTTGCATGTGGTTCCCAAGAAGACGGGCATCACGACTGTGATCAGTGAGTCGGGAGAGGAGATTGCTACACGAGTACCCACCTCTTGGAGGGTCTGTGTTGACTACAGGAGACTCAACCAGGCCACCAAGAAGGACCATTTCCCCCTGCCTTTTATTGACCAGATCATTGAGAGACTGGCAGGGAAGAGACATTATTGCTTCCTGGACGGGTACTCGGGCTACAACCAGGTGGCCATCGCTCATGAGGATCAGGAGAAGACCACCTTTACCTGTCCCTTTGGTACATATGCCTTTCAACGCATGCCATTTGGGCTATGCAACGCCCCTGCAACTTTTCAGAGGTGCATGTTGTCGATCTTTTCGGACATGGTAGGGGAGTGTTTGGAGGTCTTCATGGATGATTTCTCGGTCTACGGCGACGGATTTGACTCCTGTCTTGACTGCCTAGACTGAGTACTCCAGCGATGTATTGAGTACCATTTGGTTCTATCTTGGGAGAAGAGTCACTTCATGGTGACTCAAGGGACGGTGCTTGGCCATATCATCTCCAACAGGGGCATGGAGGTTGATCCGGCCAAGGTGGATGTCATTAGGAAACTCGCACCGCCGTCCAACTTGAGGCAGCTACGGTCATTCCTGGGGCACGTTGGATTTTATAGGAGATTTATTCAGGATTTCAGCAGGATTGCCCGACCGTTGACTGACCTCTTGACGAAAGACACCGAGTTCCTTGTCGATGACAAGTGTCTTTCGTCCTTCGCGACTCTCCAGCAGTGTGTTATTGAGGCTCCTGTCCTCCAGCCGCCTGATTGGTCTCTCCCATTCGAGATCATGACGGATGCCTCCGACTTTGCCGTAGGGGCAGTGCTGGGACAGAGGAGGGATGGAGTTCCATTTGCCATTCACTACGCCAGCCGCACATTGGATTCCGCCCAGCAGAATTACACGGTCACAGAGAAGGAGATGCTAGCCGTAGTATTCACCCTAGATAAGTTTC
Organism: Ottelia alismoides; assembly: GCA_037367405.1. NCBI lineage: Eukaryota > Viridiplantae > Streptophyta > Magnoliopsida > Alismatales > Hydrocharitaceae > Ottelia > Ottelia alismoides. The sequence continues at coordinate 507,031 of JAZKJV010002677.1, forward strand.
GATCGTATATCATTGGATCTAGAGTAACTTTGTACACAGATCACACCGCCATCAGGTACCTCATGGCAAAGAAGGATGCCAAGGCCAGACTTACTAGATGGATCCTTCTACTCCAGGAATTCGACATTGAGATCAAGGACAAGCCTGGAGTCAAGAATGTGGTGGCGGATCATCTCTCCCGTCTAGAGCAGCCTGGGGAGTCCGAGCAGATTGATCCCATTCGTGATACCTTCCCAGATGAGGCGATCCTTGCTATCGCCTCACTCCCGTGGTATGCCGATATTGTGAACTTTCTCGTTGCTGGGAAAGTCCCACAAGATTGGCCCAGGCAGAGGCTTGAGACCTTCCTTGCGAAGGCCAAGTCCTACCACTGGGAGGATCCCATCCTTTACCACGAAGGAGGGGATAGCGTCTGGCGTTGGTGTATTCCTCAAGAGGAACACCATAGCGTCCTCACTTACTGCCACAAGCTTGAGGCAGGAGGACATCATTCTGGGAGGAGAACGGCACAGAAAGTGCTCCAATCCGGCTTGTGGTGGCCTACCCTCTTCAAGGACTCAGATGAGTTCGTGAAGAGGTGTACTGACTGTCATAGGATGGGCACTTGTGGACAGCATGATATTATGCCGATGCAGCCCATTCATTTCTGTGAGATTTTTGACGCATGGGGCATCGATTTCATGGGTCCATTCCCTAAAAGTCAGGGATTTGAGTACATTCTGTTGGCTGTGGATTATGTTAGTCATTGGGTGGAGGCCATCCCCGTCCGAGCCGCTGATGCGAGGACAGTTTGCAGATTTTTGAGGAAGCACATCATCACGCGGTTCGGGGTTCCACGAGTTTTGATTTCTGATGGGGGGTCTCATTTCATCAACGACCAGGTGAAGGCCCTTGCTAGCGAGTTCGGTATAGACCATCGTGTTGCTACACCTTACCATCCACAGACGAATGGTCTAGCTGAGGTGTCGAATAGGGAGATCAAGACTATATTGCAGAAAGTCGTCCGCCCTGACCGAAAGGATTGGTCACAGCTTTTGGACTCGGTCTTGTGGGCATATAGGACGTCTTTCAAGACACCATTAGGCACATCTCCCTTTCGCCTCGTATATGGCAAGTTGTGCCATTTGCCTGTTGAGCTGAGGCACAAGTCACTTTGGGCTGTTACAGATATTCTTATGGATCCAGATGGTATGGGAGACCAAAGGAGGGCAGAGTTAGCCGCCTTGGAGGAGCTTAGAGATACAGCTTTCTCAAACAGCCTACAGTACAAGGAGAGAGTGAAAGAGTGGCATGATTCTCATATCAGCCACAAGCATTTTGAGATTGGACAGAGAGTATGGCTGTTTGATGCGAGGCTACGTTTGTTTCCAAGGAAGCTACAGAGCAAATGGAAGGGACCCTACTTGGTCAGAAAGGTACACGACAACGGTAGCATTGATATATCTGAGTTGTCTTCTGAGAGTACCTTTCGAGTGAACGGCCAGCGGCTCAAGCCATTTCTAGATCATGAGCCGCGGGTCGCTGATCTGGCCCCTATTCATTTTGCGTGAGATGTGGTCTTTGACTCACATCTAATGCATCTCACGCCTGAGTTTCAGTGACCTTCCGCCTTGTATAGATCCAGATGTCCATATCACTACATTCTTTAGTCCCACATCCCTTTCTTCATCTTGTGATTATGCTATACTTAGGGTGCACTCTACCCTAAGTATAGGGGGGATGTGAGACCGTTTGGGTATTTCTTTTGTTTCTGCCTACCCCTGTTTTGCTGCCTATACTTAGGGATATTTCACCCTAAGTATAGGGGGGGGTAGACCCTGTACATTCTCCGCTCGGTTTTCCCTTAGTATACAGCCTGTTATACTTAGGATTACTTGATCCTATGTATAGGGGGAAGACCCGAGACCCTCTTGACTTTTCTATTTCATTCTTCCTCTTTGTATATAGCCTTTCTTTTCACTTCCCTATACCTAGCACGAGTTATGTCTTCTTCATCGCTCTTGACTCTGAGGACATCGTTCGAGCTAAGTATAGGGGGGTGTGTATATAATTCATATATACTTTAGCCATAACTCGTACTTTGTGTGAGTGTGTTAATAAATAAAATGGCTAAAAATCACAAAAATTAAAAATTTTCATGTACATAAACATTCTTTTATTTGCACATAAATAGCTAGTGTACAAATTATTTTTGTAAAAATGATTTCAAAAATCTTTTGTGTAAAGCTTGTGTAAATATTTTCTTATCAAAATTATGTATATAGTACAAAATTTTTCCAAAATGTTTTAAAAATCAAAAGTTTGCAAAAATCTTGTGTAAATGTGTGTAAATATCTTTTGCAAAACTTGCACTTCATGCATCATCCATTCATGATTTCAAAACATTTTTCAAAAATTTTGCATGATTGTAAAATTTGTGTAAATAGCATCTTTTGTACATATGTATATAGTTTTTCTGGATGATAGTTGACATTTAAACTAGCCTGGAATCAAATTGAGAAATGGAGCTTGATTAAGATCTTAATCCACCTAACTTCTAAGAGGAACCTTATAGGGCTTAGGTTTAAGGCTTTTCAGGTCCATGGTGACTTAATTCGTTGAGTCCACTAGGCTATGATCACATGTCATCTCAATGAGCCTAAGTAGAGCACTTAACAACAACACATGACTCATATAGATTATGGCTTTACTTGGACCCAGCACTATGCACCGAGCTCTCCACGGATGAGGTGGTGAGGAGGCAGTCTTCCTTGACTTGGGGTAGCATATGAGGGTAGTACTTCTAGGCGGAACCTCTCTTCTTCTTTTAGTGAAGGAAGTGTGTCTCAACTTGGTCTGGTTGCCATGAGGTCTAACGACGGGAGTTGTGGGTTGCAATAAAGCTTCAAAAGAGGGATAGTCTACTGGCTCAAGAGGAGAAACTCCTTGTATATATGCTGCACATGTATATGTTGTACAGATGCACTTGAAAAAAATGTGCAAAAAGAAAATAACTCCAAAAAAGTGGTGGGTCTGAGAGAAAATGATAATCCCACCGGAGTATGTATATAGAGTGCAAAAAGCAAAGCTTGGTTTCATGATCCACCTGATGTAGCTTGCAGCAGGGAGACTTGGCTACACTGGTCAAGCTCCCAAGGGTACTTGGCTACACTGGCCTTGACCCATTCTCTTCTTCCTCCTCTTCTTGAGCCGGTTGAACTTGAACTTAGAAGGGAATACCCCGCTCCTCGAGGAAAGAGTGGCCAGATTGAGGTCATAGAGTTACCTTGTTGGGGAGGGTTGTCAAGTTGCCATTTCTGAGGTGGAGAGCTTAGACCTCACTTTCATAGGACAAGAAAAGATTCATGGTCTTCAGGGTTTGTGATTGATGACTTGTTCTGATCTGGAGCATTGAGGAGTCTTGGTTATAGAATAGTGGAACTTAGAGGCTGTTGAGTTTTAAACTTAAGTCCAAATAAGGTTCCGACACATTAATAATCCAAAGATCTGATCGAGCTCCATACCCCAATTTAACGAAGGCAAGTTTAATAATCAGCCTTGATCCATGTACATCCTCTTTTTCTTTTTCTTTCTTTCTTTTTCACTTCTTTTTCAAGTAAGTGTTTGCTAAGGGACTAGCAAAGTTAAGTATAGGGGGGTGATGAATACTCATTCATCACTCTTTACTCTTATATTTTAGCTACAAAAACCTTTGCAAATACATGTAGATATGTGTAAATAGAAATAATTACCAAAAGCATGCATTGTGTAAAAACCTATAATTAGCATGTTTTTGTGCAAAAATAAAAGAATAAATATTAAAAATAAAAAGAGGGAAATATTTAGGATAAATATTGAGCAACCTAACCCAAGGGAGGGCTCAGCATGGGCCTGACCGCATAAAAGCCAAAGTAGAGGGAGATAGGGGCTCATGTGTGTAAATATTTATGTAAATAAATAAAAATATTTTCCTCACAAAAATAGCCTAAAATATACTTGTAGATACTTGTACATATTTATAAGTATAAAAACAAAATAAAAATTTAAAAAAGTAAAAAGAACACAAAAACACAACTTGTACATAATCACATTGTACATAGAACCACCTTCATCTCTATTTATCCTTATAAAAAAAACAAAATTAATTTTTATAATTTTTGTAAATATTCTATGTTTTATAATATAAATAAATTAAATAAAAACAATTAAACAAAAACAAAATAAAAATAACAAAATTAAAAACACAAAAATATATTGTACATATACCATGTAAATAAATGTATATATGTATTTATTTTACTATGTATATAAATAATAAAAATAAAATAAAAATACCTTTTTATTCCTTATTTTATAATGAAAATAAATAAAATATAAAATAGGAAAAAAAATTGCATGAAAATAATAATTAATCAAAAATTAAAAAAAAAACCTATATTGTACATATACCTATATATAGCTATATAGTGTATATACCTTATTTTTTTTCGAAAAAAATATTACAAATCACTAAAAAATAGAAAAAAAATAAAATAAAAATATTTCATGTTTTAACTTTTTGCAAATTCGGCCATTTCCTACCCTAATTTTCACCCCTAAGATCCGGCCACGTGGCCAATTCCTGTTGGCTCCTGGGGATGTTGACCGCCCGGTCAACAACCCCCCCCCCCCCAGGACCACTTTGCACGGTTCTTAGCGGGTAAGCCCGCTTCTCGGATTTTTAGCGCTTAAACCCGAATCACATTCGCTCAAACCCCGGGTCCGTTTTGATCTTGACATACCCGAGACCCTCGCCGGAGCTCTTGCATCGGGATCCGCGCGCCTCCAAGCTTGCCCGAACCCCTCTTAGTCGGACCCCTAGCCATATATAGCCGTTGCTCCGCCACCCTAATTCCATATCTTTGGCCATTCGAATCCTTCACCTGTGAGCTCCAGTGGGTGCGCGAGAGTGACAGCTCGCGTTTGGCGCTGTCGAAGCGAGGAGAGGAGGAGAGACCATCGATCCGGCGAGCTACGCCGCCGCTGCTCCGCCACCAGCAGGAGCACCGAGCCTCGGAGGGAGACGCTCCTCGAGTTGAAGACCAGGAGCTTCCTTAGCTCCTCCCCAGTCTCTTCGTCCACCCAGGTAACCTTGTAGGCCTGTCTTTTTCGCTGATTTTCATTTACCCCCAAATCGCTCCGCCGCCGTCCATCGTTGATTCCCATCGCTTCCGACCACCATTCGATCATCGGGCATCGCCATAGCCATCGCCATCTTCCCGCGCACCTTCTCTGTATCCCCATCCAACCCAGCTCGCACAGGAGCTGGGATTCGAGCTCCTCCGTCTACCCCCTTCACCGGAGCTTGCCATTTCGATCCACCGTTCATCGTCACCTCGCCTAACCGGGTCGAGGCAGTTTGCCCTCGACCCGTGAGTCTCCTGAGTTGTTTTGCAGGTTGAAGGAAGGCCATCTGAGGCCTTTCGACATCGATCCAGGAGCTCCGCCTCCGCCGACCTCGCCGGGGCTCTACAGAGCTCGGCTGGGTCATCGGAGGATACCGTCAGCTGCGCATCGCCACGCCGGAGCTTCTCCGATCCTCAGGCGCAACAGGGGAGGCTCGGAGCGAGCGTACTGGGCCGGCGAAGTTCGCCGGCCGCCAGTTCTTCCAGTAGCCTCGTCAACCGTCAGATCGTCCTCAGCGCCCCAGTTGCAATCTGATCCATCCATTTAGGTGCACCGTCACCAACTGATCTTCCCGAGGAAAGATCTTGACCAGCCGCTCGGAGGAAGAGGCACCAGCACGCCTCGTCCGTCAGATCTGCCACGTGCCCTCTCCTCCTCCGTCGAAACACCAAGGGCTTGGCCCCCAGAGCACCGTGACCGTCCGATCTCCACGTGGAGGGCCACTGCCCGTTCGATCAGGCCAAGCGTTACCAGGGTTAAGGCGCCATTTGTCTCGATCGTTGGATCTGCCACGCGTCATACATCCGGCCATCGACAATAATAAAAGGGGTAAATTGTTCTTAGGCCCCCTTTACTTTCTGCATTTAGCTTTAGTCCTGTAAATACGTAGTGTAGTTCTTTTATTTTTGTGAAAATTGCACTGTGGACCCTTCTTTCTATTATATTTGCATTTATACCCCTGCCAGTTGTGGACACGTGCATCGACACGTGGTATTTTGGTACATTTGCATGTTTGGCCCTGTGTTTTTGGCTTGTTAAGTTTTGCTTTATTAGAAATAGGAATTGCAATTAGGTCCCCCCAGGCCCGAGTCACGTGTATCGTGCGTGGCCCGGGGGTAATTTGCGCTCCTACCCTTAGACTTTCCAAGCTTGTTCCTCCAGGGACCCAGAACTTTGTTTTAACTGCAGAAAGGTCCCTATGCACTGTTGCTTCTTTTTATTTTTGAATAAAATAGCAAATTACCTCCAAATCCAACGAAAATTGGATACATGGCTCATGCCATGGTGTAAAATTTTCGAGGATTTTTGAGGACATTTTTGATTCCATTTGATATTTTTAAAAATTCAAAAACCTTTAATTTTGCTATTGTATAACTTTAAAAATGACTAAAAAAATTAAATAGTGTCTAAAAATTACAAAAAAATTGTCTACTGTCCATTTTGTTGTGCTTGATTTTCTAGCCAATTTTGGCTATTTTCCATTACTGAAAACCACTAAAAATTGAAAAACACCTAAAAACTTATAAAAATTCTAATAATTACACCAAAAATCCAAAAATAATAAAATAGGTACCTAAATTTTCCTTGTTTAATTCTCTTTACAGGAAAATTACCTCCCAGCTAATTTGGGGGCTTTAGATATTTTATCTAGGCCCTTTTAGCTCGGCTGGACAATACCTTTGATTTCTGCCACTGTTTGATTTTTAGAAAATTAAATAAAGATCAGAAAATTCTCAAAAATTCACCAAAAACACTAAAAATTATAAAACACATAAAAATATTTTTGTTGGAATTTTTGATTGACTTTAGTGTATTTAATAATTTGTTGAAGTGTGTGTTTGTTTACTTTTCTTATTTTCTTAATACATTAAAAAATACAAAAAAATATAAAATTAATTAAAAACCACTAAAAATATTTTCTTCTTTTATTTTATCTCTTTTTGACTACTTCGTAGGCCGAGAGGCCAATCCGTGCTCCTTGAGTTCGACCCTGGTCGCTATACCAGGTTAATCCAATAGCAGAACCGCTTTCGCGTTTTTGATCGATTTTATCTATATTAGTGGTTCATTTTTCTTGATCGAGCCGACTTGATCGTAATCTAGAACAATGAGCTTCTCGTAAGATGTCTTTCCTTAGTTCAGGTGTGTTTGGTACACAAACTCTGTGATGATTATACAGTAAACCATCTTGTATCTGGAATCCCTCTATCTCATTCTTCTCTAGTTGTTGTTTCAAGTCTTTAAGGACTGGATCATCCTCCTGTCCTTTCTTTATTTTATCCCATATTTCTGGTTTGTATCGATGAGGAATAGTTATAGTATCAGCACTACTATCAAATGGTTTCCATTCACTTAACGTTGATAGTAAACCCTAGAAGTGGATAGCACTCACTAACCCGGGTGAATAAGTTCTTCTGCTAAGTGCATCTGCTACAACGTTCCCCTTACCAGGGTGGTAGGAGATAGTGCAATCATAATCTTTCAACAACTCTAGCCACCGTCTCTGTCTCATATTGAGCTCCTTTTGAACAAACAGATATTTCAAGCTTTTATGATCGGTGAAGATTTCAAAAGTAATACCATACAGGTAGTGTCTCCGTATCTTTAAAGTGAAAACTACGGCAACTAATTCAAGGTCATGTGTTGGGTAGTTCTTCTCATGTGTCCTGAGCTGTCGTGATGCATACGCAACTACCTTACCATGTTGCATAAGAACCGCCCCAAGTCCTTCTTTAGATGCGTCAGTGTACACTGTAAACCCTTCACTCCGGAGGGTAGAGTAAGGATGGGTGCAGATGTTAGGCATTCTTTCAGTGTCTGAAAACTAGCTTCACATGTATCAGACCATAAGAATGGGACCTCCTTTTGAGTTAGTCTAGTCATTGGCAATGCTATCCGTGAAAAGTCCTTCACGAATCTTCTATAATATCCAGCTAAACCCAGAAAAGATTGTATTTCTGTGAAAGTCTTTGGGCGTTCCCAACTTATCACCGCACTAACCTTTGTAGGATCAACTGATATACCTTCCCCAGAAATAACATGGCCTAAGAAAGATACTTCAGATAGCCAGAAGTCACATTTGCTATATTTAGCATACAGTTTGTTCTTCCTTAGAGTTTCAAGTGCCTTCCTGAGATGATGTTCATGCAGATACTTATCCTTGGAGTAAATAAGCACATCATCAATAAAGACTACTACAAAGTGATCTAAGAACTCCTTGAATACTCTATTTATGAGATCCATGAAAGCTGCTGGGGCATTTGTCAGTCCAAAAGACTTAACTAAGAATTCATAATGCCCGTATCTAGTTCGAAAAGCTATCTTGGGAATATCTGTATCTTTAATTTTTAACTGATGGTATCCAGATCTTAAATCAATCTTGGAATACACAGTTGAACCTTGTAACTGATCAAAGAGATCATCTATTCTTGGCAGAGGATACTTGTTCTTTATTGTCCTCTTGTTTAGTTGTCTATAGTCAATGCACAACCGCATCGACCCATCCTTTTTCCTAACAAATAAGACAGGTGCATCCCATGGTGAAGTACTAGGACGAATGAATCCTTTATCTAACAGTTCTTGCAATTGTACCTTTAACTCTCGTAACTCAGCTGGTGCCATCCTATACGGAGGGATAGAGATAGACTGAGTATCAGGTATGAGAGAGATTTCAAATTCAATCTCTCGCTCAGGTGGTAATCCAGGTAGTTCCTCTGGAAATACATCAGGAAACTCGCACACTGTAGGTATATCTTCTATCATTATGTCTGACCCTGATGTAGTGGTTACATAAGCTAAATAACCTTGGCACCCTTTCTCTAACAATTGTTGTGCCTTCAAAGTAGAGATATATTCGACATTATCATTGGATGTCTTTCCAATGAACAGGAACTCTATCGAGTTAGGAAGGCGAAATGTTACTGTCTTCTGGAAACAGTCAAGACATGCATGGTGCCTTTCTAACCAATCCATTCCTAGTATAAGATCAAAGTCCTCCATTTCGATTAGTAGTAGTGAAACAAGTAACTGATATCCCGCTATCAATATTATACAATTATCCAGGATTTCTCGGATTATAAATACTTGTCCTCCTGGTCCCTTGATCAGATAGGACTATTGTACTTCTACTGGTATCTTACCCAAAGTGGGTACTAACCGTCGAGCAATAAATGAATGTGAAGCACCAGAATCAAATAAGGCATATACTGAAAAGCCATGAATAGTAACGGTACCTCGTACGACTGTGCCCGAGTGGTAGGCTTGTTCCTCAGTAATTGCATTGAGCTGGCCATTAGGAATAGGCAAGCTAGAATCCGCAATACTTTGTGGTGGTTGTTGTGTAGGAGATGCTCCTTGTGAGCCTCGACCTCTATCATGTCTTCCTCCATGTGTTGCTCCATTGCTCGAGGTGTATGTTATACTATTAATTGGGGTTGATTTAAACCCTGAACCTCTCAACTTCGGACAATCTTTCTTGATGTGGCCTTCCTGATGACAGTAAAAACACACACGTGCTCCTATTTGAGCTGAAGATCCAGCCACAGAGGTGCTAGCTCTTGCTGCTGAGTCGCGAGGATATAGTGGAGGTCTAGAGAAACCCCTTCTTCCTGATAATTCCTGACCCAAGGTCTGTGGTGAGCTTATATTGGAACCGGCTGGATGATAGCGATTTTTACTACGATTATAATGTGCCTTGCTTTTGAATGGTCCACCATTAAAGTGAAAACTTCTTCTTTGGCGGTTTTCATCCCTCTCCTCTCAATACGAGAGGCGATGTCCATTGCTTCATCTACCGTTGTGGCTCTAAAACCAGAAAGCTTTTCTCGTAGATCTCCCTGAAGACCGCTAACAAATTTGGTAAGACACTCTTGTGGTGAAGCTTCTAGAGCTGGTGAGTATCGTAGTAGCTCAGTAAAGTGGATAAGATAATCTCGTACAGTCTTAGAACCCTGATTCAGAGAAGCCAACTCTCTCCTCTTTAATTCTTCCCAATGAGAGGGACAGAAGTGAGCTCGGAACCTCTCTTCGAAGATATCCCATGGAACAGGATCTGCTAACTTCTTGGAAATTGCTCTCCACCATCATCTTGCATAGTCTGCTAAGGAGTAATAAGCAAAGTGCACCCAAGTATCTGCTGGTGCGTGTATTATTCTCAACATCCTACTGACGTCATCAAGCCATAATTCAGCCTCGGCAGGTGTCTCTACACCTTTGAATCGAGGAATTTTTCCCTTTCGGTAATTATCTAGTAATGTTTGGTGTCTAAGAAGGGCCTTCTCCATTGCTCCTTCAACCGGGGTAGGTGCAGAATCAGTTGAAGGATGGTAACTAGATTCTTCCTCAGAAAGATGGACAGAACCTTCAATCCTAGCATCCGCAGGCTTAGATGCCTCGGGTCTCTCAGCCTGTGCATTGAGCCTCTCCTCCAATGCTTGTTGCCTTTGCCCCATGTCTTGGAGCATTGCCATCATAGCCACTAATTGTCTAGACACGTCTTGGTCTGCCATGATCCTGGGATGAGTCAAGGTCAAAGGTCAGATCCTATATGTCTTAGCATGATGTACATAAGGGACAATGACTTGTGAATGGTACTGCAGTCATTTATTAAGATCAAAGGATCTTAATACAACCTTAGTTTCTGAATACCACTCATAGTTATTAATTACTAAATAAATTACTGGAGTAACATGGCTCTGATACCATTCTCTCGCGACCCCGTTTCCCGGGCCGTCGGATCCTCCCATATCCGGATCTGGTTACTCAACAATAATTTATTCAGCAATCGCAACTAACATTCAGAAATAGACTGCAAATAAAAATACTCAGAAAAAAGTATTTCAACACCTTTCCATTCACAAAATAAAGTTCAGATGATACACTGTCCCACTATAACCATTTACATGTACATCAGCTTGAAAGGAAAATATACAAAAGATTGCTAACTACCTTAAAAAGTAAAGCTATTGTGGCTGGCTGGATGTCTAGTATGTAAGCTGGATGAATTTTTTAAAGTCCTTGTGATGGCTCACCGATACCTGTTGGGTTTTCCATAAATCATAGGATAAAATTAGCGAATGCTAAGTAACGAAGAAGAGAAAAGCAAACAAATTGTGTAATTTTTCAAAACTTGATATCACAAAAATTTCATTCTTTCTCATTAATTTAAGTCCTATTCCTTTCTATTCCACATCAGGGATTAGTCCAGGGGAACCCCACCATTCTTGAACTCCGAAGCTGTGGACACTTCGGGATTGGAGATTGTGTTGATCTTGGTAAGCTTATGCCGCCGCACGTCGCCTCAAGCAGTCCTCCAATACTACCCTGACAATTTCCTTTTCTTTTATTAAACAGGGTCTCAACCCTCAACTTGGAAAAACAAATGAGCACACCGTCCTCGAGGACTCAGTTGCTTAAAACCTCAGGCTAACATATAATCATATAACCTAGCAGCTTTAAATACATGTTATCGTGACCCACCTGCTATTGAACCACCCGTGCCTCCACATGACACGACCACATCTTCCGTCGTTCCAACCCGAATATATTGGCTCCCGGTACCACGCGTTGTAAAACATTCATTTCGTGCGCACTTATCATAACAAGACAACCGTGTACCACCTAGGTAGGGAAACGCCAATACGGGTTCTTCGACAAACCTACAGGTTGCATGCCCGACCTGTAGTTCTACTCCCAGTCATCCTTAACGTGACACATGATCCTTTTCAGGATCCAACTCAAATCACATCAATTCACATGATGTAATTCTTTCGTTAAGTCTTCTATTTGCATAATTAGCAATACTTAGTATAGACTCACATATATATTATTCATAACCATATATATTCGTATTTATGCCTATTTTAACTCCCAAATCCTAACTTTCAAAGCCACCGCATCAATTTAATGCTTAAACCTTATTTTAGTGGGAATCACAAAGCAATTCTTCAGACTTTTTTTCAAAAATAGCCAAAATTAGGATTCTTCGTAGCAAAGAATACAAAATCAAGAATTTCAATAATTTCGTATGAAAACCCAACAGCAAAAGGAAGGATTTCGTTACCTAATCGAGCTCTCTCTCATGTATGCAAGGCTTTATCGAGTTTCATTTTTAGAAAGCTATTTTAAGGCTCCTGAAAAGATTGAATTTCATTTTTCATATCAAAACGCTAAGAACATGTTAAGAACGCGAAGAACGAACGAAGAACGTGAAGAACGTGAAGAACACGAAGAACGTCAAGAACATATTTTCTCTTAAAATTTCGGCAGAGTTTCCCCTTATATCGGGACATATTTCTCGGAAAATTTCGACAGAGTTTCCCCATATATCGGGACATATTTCTCGGAAAATTTCGGCAGTGTTTCCCCTTATATCGGGACATATTTCAAAATAAAAACGAAAAGAGTTTCCTCTATAAAATCAATCGAGAGGAAAATAACAACGAAACTGAAAGAATATACTCAACAACAAGAGATGAAGAACCGGTAGACACCACACATCTTAGGTGAGTGAACGTGTGACGAATTACAGGGTCACTGACGTGCATAGTCGACCGCACCTAAGTAGGGTATTACACAGATTTCCTTATCAAAATAACTATAAAAGCATAATGCGAAGAATAGAAACATAAACGATGGAGAATCGGTAGACATCACGCGTCTTAGATGAGTGAACGTGTGACGAATCACAGGGTCACTGACGTGCATAGCCGCCCACACCTAAGTAGGGTGTTACATAGATTTCTCCTCGAACCACAACTGGAAAATGAATCGGAAAGAAAGATGAATCAAGAACAAAACTTGGAAGAACTAGAGGATGAATTGAAAGCCTAGCTTACGAAGCAAACTAAGAGAGGATCATACCTTTCTCCTCCTCGTTCTCCCAGCAGCGCTTCGCTAGCGCTCCTCCCTCGCCTCCCACTCCTCCTCCTGACCTCTCGACCCTAGCCCTTGGGGTGGTGGTGGTAGTGGAAGTCGTAGAGAATGAATGGGTAGGGGGGTCTATTTATAGGCCCCAGAAAACCACTAACCGTGGTTAGAAAACCATGGTTTAGACCTTAACCATGGTTTAGCGGCCCATGGTTTTGTCCCATGGTTTTAGCCAAAACTTATCCCAAACTTGGAGCTTAAGTTAGAACATTCTAGAGGATTCTAGATTCGTTAATGACGCTTAATTAACACTAATCATGATTAACTTTCACTAATCGCGATTTAACTTTCGCGGTTTGCGCTTATCTTTTAAAACTATTGATTAGTGTTTACTAATGATCATTAGCGGCTTTCAATCATCATTAATTTCTTTAATCATATTTAATTAGTCTTAATGACAGTCATTATGGATTAATGACTTCTCTTTCTTCGAAAAATCATAACAATTCGAAATGAAGTCTGATTCACACGAAACAAATTTCGTTGGTTTTCTCTTGACGAGCCGGATCTTATTATATAGGATCCGAGATATGCCAAGTTCAAGGCTTTACACTTAGAAAATAGCTAAAACGATCCATCAGTTAACAACTCAGAATAATCAAAAGGGGAGCGAAAATCGACTGTGCTTTCTGGGGGTTTCTTCTAAGAAAGGAACTCCAAAGTATCCATGAATTTAGTAAACAAATCAGTATCTCAAATCTCAGCTAGAAAATCACAGTCCTCAAAATCTAGTGTTGGCTCTCTCGCATCTGTTGCTGGTGGAGGTAATGGCCTCGGATTTGGGATCATCTCAATCTTCACCTTATCACTGTAAGAGTGAAAGTTGATCTATCTAGTATTATAATCAACTACCGCTTAGGTTGTTTGAAGGAGTGACCAACCAAGTATGATTGGGGTATGGAGTAACGGTGCTGGTGTATCCATATCCATGATGACAAAATCAATTGGGAAGCTCATGCCTTGCACCGTTACGATAACGTCCTCGAGAATGCCCCTCGACCTCTTGATCGATCTATCAGCAAACTGAAGGATCTTCTTGGTCGATCTAAGAGGCACCAACCCAAACTAAATGAGTAGCAAGGATGGCATAAGATTGATCGAGGATCCACTATCGAGGAGAGTATAATCGAACTCCTGATCAAAAATCATATAACGGATACGGGGGGCTCCCTTATCTTTCTTTTTAGGAGGGAGGTTGTTGACAGCGTGAATGGTGGCCATGTTCAATATATGCCTTTCAATCCTCAGGCGTCTATTCTACTTGGTTGACGCTTTCTAGTACATTATTCTTTCATTCCCTTTTTAACTGTGGGCATGTACTCTATGGCCTTAAGGAGTGGCATCTCTAAAAATATGTTCTGAATGATCTTTACCACTTCAGGATCAGATAGGGTTATTTTGACTTTTTAAAATTTTCTTTTATTCAATACAGATGGAAATAGAACAGAATCAGGTAAAACATCAAAATATTCATTTCTCTTATTAATCTCATAATCATCATGTACAAAAGGATTATCAGAATCAGTATGTACAGTATCATCCAATATAAGTGTAGAAAAAGAAATCAAACGAAAAATAGAATGGGATGCTCAGTCTATTGGTGCTGAAGAAGACTCCATGACAAGTATGTTCTTCCTTATAGGCAACTTGGAACTAGATCTTCCTTTATTCTCTTTTTACGATTTTCTAGAATATGAAGGTGGTAGTGGTGGTGGAGAAGAAGAAGAAGGTGATCCTTCATGCTTTGGAACTGTAACACTATATCACTGCTCAGTTGGTGAAGAAGATGGTGTAGTCGGTGTAGCTCTCTCAACTGGTCGATCCTCCAATCCCAACTGACATGTAGGAGGCTACAATCTCCTACCGCTCCTGAGATAAATGGTATCAGATAAACATGTAAAATAAAAGGCCATACCTATCTTTGGGTGGACGGATCATGGGCTACCTGCTCCTAGCGTCTAAAGTTGTTGGGATTGGCTTTGACTAGGGCTTGTATTAATGTCTTCGTCGTGGTCAAGTCGTCAAGCCTCTAAGCCAAATCTGTCATGTTCTTCATCAATAGGGCTAGCTGATCAAGGGTTGGGTTCATCGAAGGTGCCTCAGGGTGCTCAACAACGGGTTGTTGAGTTTGGTAGTGCGGAGGCTAGTACCCATAATACTGTTGCTGATGATAATTGTAAGGAGGAGGATATGAATAATAATGCCTGCAAGTTGTTGTTGATATGACTGGTAAGAGTATGGGGGCTGCATCAATGGCTGGTATCCATGTCTCCATGTTTGAACATGTGGTGGAGACAAAAACTGGTGAGGTTGTAAAGGATGCTAGTGCTAGTGATGCGGTCTCCCTCCCTGAAAGTGGTGGACATGCCTCTGACTCGGTTGTGAACCCAATTGACCCTGCCCTGATTGATGGGGTTGGTTGTGTTCTCGGTCAAACCAAATGTTGTTCACCTAATGTATGCAAGGTGGAGGTGGACATTGCTGCTCAGGAATGAACTAGTACTATGGGTATTACGGCACAACATACAACAACGTATGCAGTTGTTGAACCTGATCTAGCATCTTCACTTAGTAAACGTGTTGGATGGTAGAAGAAGGAACTATAGTACTCTACGATGTTGAGGTAGTGGAAGAACTCAGTTACTCCACTGTAGGTGTATCGGATGTTGCACTCTGACTCTGGCATGAGTTGATGGTACTGGCAAGAAGATCTAGATGAATGGTAATCTCATCCAGCTTGTTTAGACAGTTTAGTTACTTCATCCTCTGTTCGATCACTTATAATTTATCGAGCTCTTGTGATCGCTTTTCAATTATATCTAATTTGGATAGGTGGTTTTCAATGATGGCCAGATCCGCGTTGTCCATCCTATCCACATCATGAGATGTCGTCATGTTTACAGCCTTGTGGGTTGCTGAAGAAGAAGAAGAATAAAGAGGGTGCTTTTGGAAAGCACGGAAAGAATAGAGTAATGTTGAACTCTCTGCCATCTCCTTGAATATCTATTACAGAACACCCTCATCCTTATTGAAATGGGAACCCCCACAAGCTGAATATACCAATCCCTGGTTATCTAAGCTCAACCCCCCAAAAAATTGCACTAGGCTCGTCTTGGGAATATCATGATGGGGCACTTCTCTGTCAAATCCTTGAATCTTTCCCATGCCCCATGAATAGGCTCATGGGATAACTGGGAGAAGTTAGCTATCACTGATCACATCTGATTAAGGCATCCAAGGGGATAGTACTTGCTCAGAAATGCAGACATCAACTCATCCCAGGACGTGACAACCTTTCCCAAATGGTTAATACAATATAATGCCTTATCCATCAAATTGAATGGGAAAGATATCATCTTCACTACCTCTAACGGGATGTTAGGGTAGTGGATGGTGCTACATATGCAATCAAACTGTTGGAGATGAATATAAGGATCCTCGTGAATGTGCCCATGGAATATAGGGAGCAAAGGAAGAATAGTGTGCTTCAGATCAAAATGCCCGTGAACCGTAGGTATCTAAATCCATGTCATAACATGTCTTGCGCCTGGGTTATAGTCATCTCTCAGTGTAGGCTTCGGCTCTATTCTCAGCTAATCTAGATCGGCTCCCCTATTCCCTCCCACCTCCTCTCATCTGCCCATCTTCCTCTCTCCTCTCTCCTCTCTCCTCTGTTATGTCTCAGCTCTAAGATCATATCATGTAATCCATCATGGATGTTTGCCTGCTCTGTCAACTAGGCCTAGATGGCCTGAATAGAGGCTAACGTCGTATTGGTGATCTCATGTTGCTCGGTAGTCAGGCCCTTTCCCTTTAGTGGTGCCATCGAGTCCTTAAAATCAGCCTCTATAAAAGTGCAAGGAACTCGATCAGTCCTCAAAAAATATGGAGTCTCAAATGATAGTTTGAGATTAAGTCAATCTCAAACAAGGGATTTATTGGTGATAGAAGTGGAGATGTAGAAAAAAAAGTGGATTCGGGAAGAGAGTCATCCTGAACGAGTGAAAACAATCGAAATGGAGTGTATAAAGATAATCTCGTGAAGTTCGAGCACAAAATACTCCAATCTAACATCTTTGATGGTAAGAGGCAAGATGCAAGAACACGAAGTCAAAATAAGAAGAAGAAATGAAACGAAGGCACAAAGTGCGTAGAGAGATCTCTAACACTAGCAAACAAACACAGTACAAACCCTCGATTCACCAACTAAACACAAATGAAGTCTGTGATGGTTTGGTCAATTGTATTTTCAATTTTGAATTTAGTGAATCTACACAAAGTTATTTACTACCAAGCACACAGAGTGATATCTTCCTATCGCCCAACGTACGTTCTCAAACCTGTCCAATCGATGGTACCATCTGCTCGAGCTGTCGGGTTCAATATCAGGCCTAAAGGGAGATAAGAGGATGAGCACACCAAAACGATTTTCTAACATCTTAGGCAAGTGCTTGCATCTCAACCGTACACCAAAGAGTAATGTACAGGTGTATAGGACACAAGTCCAGGAATTTGGGCTCTAACCTTAAGGAAACATACTCACTCACTCTGTTTGGAGGTAAGTATCTGCAAACAATGAGGGGGGTTACTCTCCCCAAAACAATGATTTGTTTGTTACATTTTTTAGGTCAAGTAGATTTAGCAGTCCCCTTTTTATTAGGTTATTGCTTTTTTGGATCTTTTTCAAATAAACAATCTA
Source organism: Ottelia alismoides (assembly GCA_037367405.1). Lineage (NCBI taxonomy): Eukaryota > Viridiplantae > Streptophyta > Magnoliopsida > Alismatales > Hydrocharitaceae > Ottelia > Ottelia alismoides. Next base: position 524,801 of record JAZKJV010002677.1, read on the forward strand.
ATGATTTTTCTAATTCCTTTATTTCCTAAGTGAGAAAAATAAGGGAGGAGATCGAAAAGGCTGGTGCGACCAAAATCAATGATGCATGTAAGAGATAGAAGATATGTACCTTATGCCATCAGTATACATGCAAAATGATCCTTGCATAAAAAATAAAGAAAGAAAAATAAAAAATCTAAATGATACAGGAGAAACATCCTAGTCAGTAACTTCTATTAGAGGGCAAGAATAAATTATTTTGACCAAGTCCAATCCTACGATCTAATCTATAGGAACAAATATTCTTATTTAGCACTTTGGACCTAATCAGTTACCTCGCTTAGCCAAGATAATAGAACCTATTTCTAAGGGCTCAAACACAAAAAATCGTGAGAAAAATAAAAAATAAAAGCTGAGAAAACACAAAACGATGAGGTTCCCCAAGTGCACCGGCACTTGATAAAACAGACCCCACAATCCACAAGAGTATAATGTCCAAATAAAAAAAGAAAAAGAGGCAAGTATCTAAAAATTATTATAATTAATTACAAAAATTAAATGAGATAAAATGCTAAAATAAAACAAAAAAATCAAATGCTCCAAGTAGTCCCCCAAATCTTCTGCTCCTCTTTTACGCTCTCCTACTGCCCGATGAAGAAACGATCCACCTCCTCTTAGCTCGGGTGCGCCGACTCTCCTAGGAATATCGCCCTCGCATGTCGGGCCCTCGCAAGAACGACAGAAATAAAAAATATGTAAGATCATAATTATGAAAATTTTGAGTAAAAATAAAAGAAAGAAAATAGCAGAAAGAGAAAACAAATGCAGAAACTAAGAGGTGGATAAGCTGCAAAATGAGAAGAGCAAGAGAAAGTAATCTCAAATGGATACACAAAGTAAGATCTTGGGAGACTTTCGATGTTGGACAAATCAGATCCTATAAACGTTGTATAGTCTCCTCATGGCATGCGGTACTCAGTCCGGGTGCTCATTCCTCAACACTAAGCAGATTCATAATTATGTACAAAATTACAGACAAGAAAATAAATGACAACAAAAGAATGCAATAATAAAATAAAGAGAAACTATGTACAAAAACCAAGAATAACATGCTAAGAGAAGTACCTAGCTACCGTCGTCGTGCCACTCCGACAACGGCATTATTTGTTTTTATCAAGAAATCAGGGATTTAATTTATTAAGGAAATAACCATAATCTCCCCAAACAAAAATTATTATTTTTAAATTAATTATTCACAACTCAATGAATAGAAAAAAGAATGTAAGCAAGAGAGTAAATTGCTATTTATTTACATGTGTAGCTTACAGGATCAAATTCAGGAGGCAACAAAAATCCCGATGGTTATTTAAATTAAAGAAAAATCAATGAAATAAAGAGGGGAATTCTATTTATCAACTAAACTTGGTTTTTGTGGATTTTTATCTTTTTATTTTTTTGTGAAATTTTCATTTTTATGCTTTTTATGCTTTTATAATTTTATATTTTTTATTATTTTTAAATTTTCAAAATTTTTGTATTTTTGATTTTTAAAACAAGCAAAATGAAAACAAATAGACAATAGAAAAGAAAATGTTCTTTTTGTATTTTGAAAATACGATAAAATATATAGAAAAATCACAAAAAAAAATATTTTTAGGTTTCTTGAATTTTTTTACTATTTTGTGAATTTTAGAGAATTTTTAGTTTTTTATATTTTTAAAACAATTAAAAATAAAGAAATAAGGTTGACTTGCTTGCTCTTTGAAAAAGGAGGGCCTCGACCCGAATCGCGATAGCTCTCTGAATCATACTTACTTTCGAATGGGATGCTTGTCGATCAGCTCTCCATTTCAGGAGAATCACTGACTGAACGCGCCCCAGTCCCTCCCCTCTCTTCGCTCGTTCTTTTCTGACACTCTTTTAGTCTAAGCTTTTGTAAACTACACACCTCTAATATCATAGGCCAGAAAAGGCTCTACCTCACTCACTTGACCAGGCTCCCTCCCCTAGTCCCTTCTGTCAGGAAAAAGCCAGATTGCGTCGGCTAAGCGGCCATACTAGCCTTTCTTAGAGCTGGTTTTTTGGAAAAGAAACAAAAAAGCAACATATATTTTTGTAATGTATAATATAAAACAAAATAAAATATATGTAAAATATATACAGAAACAAAGAATATTTTCCAAAATTTTTAGAAATGTATTTTATGATTTTTTTTTGTATTTTTTGTGAATTTATATGATTTTTTAGTGTTTTTAATGTTTTATGATATTTTTATTTTTATAAGGAATATAAAGGTGAAGCTTAGAAAATAAAACAAATTAAGCAAATAACCACAATTTTTTTTAGAATTTTTCAAACATATTTCATAATTTTAATTTATTTAATATTACAAATAGGTAAAATCGAGATGTGTTTGATTTATTAAAAATACTAAAATGAACTACGATTCAAACAAAAATTACCGCTAATAAAACTACTTAGCATGACATAATTGTGATTTTTTAGGAAAATTTATGACAGTGATTAGCAAATTATGAAACTCGGTTAACAAACACAATTAAAAATTTCTTCAGAGGGACCTAAATGCAAGGAATTTTATTTAGGAGACTTAATCAATAACAATAGATAAAAATAGGTGAGAAATGCAAATTTTCCCACTAAAAGCTTATGCCAACGCACGTGAGTCGTGCTGCCATGGACTTTTATATGATTATTTAAGTCTCAAGGGGCTCACAGTAACAAGAAAATGATAGGGTTCTTATTGCAAAAATCACCAAATATCACATGTGTTGCACGTTTATGAATTCACACGAGACCAAACTGTAATTGAAAATAACAAGAGCAAAAGATCTGCAAATTTTTAAGCAACAATCAGCTGACACATGTCCCAACATGGGTTTATTTACAAAACAAACTAACAACATGAGCTAAAGTGAAAGTTATTCACCGAGCATTTGTGTGACTCACGTGCAGGATGGATGATACAGATCTGATCTGGTGTGCTTGATCGACGGTTCCAATTTGGGGTAGATTGAACGACTATGATGCAAACTAGAGAATCTGTTCTTGATCATACATCTTTGGAAGTTCTTGGAATAATGATGATATATGTGCGATGAGGCAAGCTTTGATCGGTTGGTTTTGGGTCTATCTACACTCGATCCAGCTCCTGAAGTTCATAATAGGCTCCTGCAGCTGTTGTCCAATGACTGGATATGGCGATGAAGCTTTATGCCCTCTGAATCGAGATCTGTGAGATCAGGTTCCCTATAGGTCAGAGTCGGCTCCAGATCCGATCTAACGCTCTAGTATAGCTTCAACAACATGCACATAATTTATTTGCTCGGAGGCAATAGCTCCGACCACCTTATTAGTTGGAAAAACACAACAGAATGGAGGTGGATGGCATCTCCGATGAAGTATGATTGGAAGGGAGATTAATCACGTAGATCCGTGGTGATATGAGGATGGGCATGTTGAGGAGGAATGTAATAAATGTGTGGTAAATGTGCTTCGCGGCTCAGATGGGACAATAGAAGATCGGAGAAGCTCTGATCATGAGGATCAGAGGAAAATGGAGATGTGATCTGATTAACCTAATTGTAGACTTAAAATGCAGAACTAAAAGGTGAAACTGAAACTAATGTTACCTAGATCTACCTACGGTGAAGGGAATGGAATGATCGCCTTGATCCATTGCGTAAGGCGGAGAAACTACAAGTCCTCCGGCGAAGGTTCCCGCGATGTCTAGATCTCGTCTTCCAGCCTCTAATCCGCGCTCCCAATCGTGGAGGTGAAGCTCTGTCACAACCTCTCTCTTCTGGACTCAACCTCGATAGAATTGAAGGTGGAAAACGGATCCGGTATGAAATGTGGATCGAAGGATGTATTTATAGGCGAAAGGTCATGTAAATTTTTAATCAAAGAGAGCACGCAAATCAAGGTAAATTATTCGAAAATGATGAGGGGCGAGTGAATTTAATAAACTGGCTATCAGATCCATGAAGGAGGTGTGAAGAATTTTGATCGGATTGACCAAGAGAAAATCAAGAAGAAACTCTGATGAAGCCAGGTATTCGAGTGAATGGAAGAAGGGAAGGTTGACCCGGGTCCTGCCAATGGGAGCGGGCTTGGAATAAGACAAAGTCAACTAAAGGATAAAAAACCAATAAAATGTAAATAAATTAAAAATAAATTAGTAGATGAATTTAAATAAATAGATTATATAAATAAAAAGGTTTAGGAATTAAATAATCTTAATTCATGTGATTTTTAATAAATTAAATAAATTGGTTAAAGTAAATAATGACCTTATTTCATAGGTTTTTACCTATATATACAACACCATAATTTTTAGTTATTTATTTTTACAAAAAATATATATATATTATATTATATTATATTTATTTACAACATTTTACAAAATTTTATTCTTATTTTTATTTTATTTCTATGAAATAATTTATTAGGATAAATAAATAGGTGTATTTACAATATGTACAGAGTGATAATGTACAATACATACATTAATTTATTTTTGTGAATTTTGAATTTGTACTTTTTATTTACATTTTATATAAATAAATTACAATATTTACAATTATTTTAAAATACAATATGAATGATTGTAAACATAAAATAGATAAAATCATATATTCACATAATGTATAGTAGATACACAATATACAATACACTCCAAAAGGCCACATTTTGTATCTTAACTCCGATTTTATTGAAATCGCTTTCATTGTAAAGCTTATTTTATTTAGAGTAAAATAAAAGTGAGTTTCTTTTATTTTGAGTTTTTATGGAGACGGTATGAGTCTGATAAGTTTAGCTTTGTGACTTTTTCAAAGTGTCATTTTTTACACAATGTACAAAGAATTTTCTTACAATTATTTTTGGTCTTTACAACTTATTTTTATTACAACTCCTACGAAGAAAACATTTTCATTTGGAATGAATTGGGTGCTAAATAAAACAAAAGAAGGAATTAAATACAAATAATGATGTATGTACAATTGATGAATAATAAATGAAATTTGATTTCCTTCATTTTTCTACACTAGGCCTTATCTCCCACTACTTTATTCCTTGTCGATCAGGTCAAGTCTTGACCTTCTCTCAGGATCAGAGTCAGCATGTATTTATTGCATATATACAATCTTTATTTTCTTTATTTTTCCTTTATTTATTTATTTTAGGTTAAAAACATTGATATTTGTACAATATTTACAAAATAATAAAGAATAATAAAAATAATTGTTTGTTAATATTTACATGTATTTAAGAAAGGATTTTAAGCTAAAATAAATGATTAAAGATGATGAAATGCATATTCATCAATCAAGACACAAATAATAATTTTTTGAGGGTATTTTATAGACATAAAATACTAATTTTTGATGTTATATATTTCTTCTTTGATATTCTTTTAATAGTATATCTATGAAATAATTTTTTTAAATATGTATTAAGTAAATATATATTAATCAATTTTTTATTTAATATTTAAGAAAAGATTAGAATAAAATAATATACGACATAATATACATGTGAATATGGTCTAATATAATGTCACTTTTGTCATTTTCTTGGCTTTTTATAATTTTTTTGACTTTCTAATGCTATAGTTAATACATAAAACAAAGAAAATAAATAAAAATGAAATAAAAAGAAAGAATTATATACATATGAAATTATTAGATTAATTAAGACCACTTGTAAAATATACTATTAGGTCCCAAAACTCAAATTTCAAAATGAAACTTGAAGTTATATTATTTTGTAGATAATTTGATGTACCTCAATTCAAAGGTGAATAGAATTTTATAGGATACTATATGAGGGAGATATTCAACTTTTCGATTTCCAATCATATTTACTAGTGTTTAAGTTTTTTGTAATATTTACAGGTTAATTTTTTTTCATGTATAATGGTTAGGATTGTGTATACGATAAAGTTGGTTTTATGTCATTTGGAGTTATCATCAATTTATTGAAAATACGAGAAAATTGTACAACATAGGTTTCAACTCTTTTATATGGCTTTCTTTCTTAGGTAGGGGGAGTCGATCTTTTTTACTTTATCTTAATATCTAGATTTTCCTATTTTTCTTAGGAATTTAGGATAAATTTCAGATACAAAGTAGGTGAATCTTAGATTCATCAGCCTACAAGTGCCTTAACCTATCTATAGGGTAAATTGTGCTAACCAGATTTACTCAAATTTTTGAAGACCTATTTTCCTTCACAACTACATCATTTCCCCACAACCTACTCCATAACCTAACAACATTCACTCACCACCGCCTCCACACATATAATTCCATCCACTACACTTCCCCCCACACAATCTACATCAACCCCAATTAACATACAACACAAACCAACTCCACCATCACCACCGCCAACCCAAAGGAATCATCCTATGAAAAACCCATTCCATGAGTGGTATTAGCAAAAGAAATTTTGTTGCCACAACAAAGCATCCCTTACATGTGCATCTACAACTAGAATCCAAGCGTGTTGGACCATCATCTTTCACTCATGCTGACTTGATTGTGTTGACTTTTACAACTCGGTTGTCAAGCACTTAATCATTCGTCTTCTTCTTACATTGGTTGCTGCAAATAACTGGACTAAGAAGCAACTTGATGTACACAATTCCTTCTTGCATGCTAATCTTTCTGAAGATATCTTCATAGAACAACCACTTGGATTTCTTCATAATGGCTATCCTTGTATTGTTAGAAAAGTTCAGAAAACTCTCCATGGTCTCAAATAGTCTGCACATGCATGAGTTCTGAAGCCCTCCTCTTATCTGCTTAACAGGGGTTTATTGCTTCAAAGACTAACACGAGTCTTTTCATCAAGAAATATAATGCCGCTATCCTTTATATGTTAACCTATGTTAATCAGTTAATTATTGGCATCCCCGTGTTTTTGGTTGAGAAGACATACCTGCATCTAGCATAACACTTCCCAGTTCGAGATATGGGTTTCCCCAACTACTTCCTTGGACCACGAATTGAGAAATCCAATGATGAATTACTTCTCTCTCGAGCAATGTATATCATTAACAGTTTAATGAAGTTCAACCTGGATGGTGTGCATCCATCAAGAACTCCTGTTAATATAAAATAGCTCGCAACTCTCTCTAAACCAGAAACACCTACGAAGGACCCCAACCTCTTGGTTAGATTATTGGCTCTCTTCACTACATGTTATTTACAAGGCCTGATCTTGCCTTTATTGTCAATAAACTCAATCAATTCATGGTTGCATCTTATGAGGAACACTTCAAACTCTTAAAAGAGCGCTAAAGTATATCAAAGGTGTTAGGATTAGAGTTAAATTAGGATTAGGAATCCTAATAGAACTGAACTCATAATCCTACTAGTAGTTGAGTTGTACTATTTATAGTCCTATTTAGATAAGATTATGGGGTTGTAACTGGGCTATATATAGAGGGAGTGGAGGCATTGCCTCTACATCACAGCAAGATGGAATACCACAAGAGAGAAGAGAGAAAAAGAGAGAGAGGTAACGGAGAGAGTTGTACTCGTTCCTCTTATAGTGATCTTTCTACTCCAGTGGTCGCGAGAGGTGACCGACCACCGGTATATCTGATTGTTCTTTCTTTCACATGCTTATGTGGTGGTCATCGATTGCGTATCCATATTCGTATCTAGGGGTTCATCCCAACAACTAGTATTAGAGCATAGTTGGTACCGATGGTTCCTATCCCCAACAACTGGTATCAGAACCGGGTTCAGTGTTGTTGAAGGGACACAATGGACCGTGCCCTATCCACTAGTATCAGAATGGAGCTGGTACTGATTCTGTTCCCATCAACTGGTATCAGAGCTTGGTTCGACAACAGCGAGGGATACGATATGGTGGATGAGAGCGAGATATGATATCAAAGAGATGACGTGACACAACAGGTGTGCCTTCTTCAGAGGTTGTGAAGAACCAGCAGTTATGTTGAACCATTGAGATCAAGAACATCCAAAGTCCAACTGAGGTGATTCAGGAGTCCATATAGGGGTTTTTACGCACTGCGGACGAGTTGGATAGTTCAGATTGAGAGGATTCTGCTCTGATTTTTCAAATCATACAAGGAGGTACGATAGCAAAGCGGATGACGAAATTCACGTCAAGGGGTGTTTCATTCTCCGTGGAAACTTCAACAGAAAGAATGAGTTCACTTAAGGTAAAAACGGGTGAAAAATATACTCACGCGAGAAGGACTTGTGAAAGCTCTTCAGGATAAATAAAAGAAGTCAAAGAAGATGAAAGAGGAAGAGTGGAAGGAGATGAGGGATCTCCTGAACAATACAATACAATTGTTCTTGGAAGACAACACTCTTCGTGAAGTCACCAGCCTAGAGAATATATGAGAGTTTTGGTTGAAGCTCGAGGGACGATACAAGTACAAATCTTTGATGAATAGACTATTGATGAAAAAGAATCTCTATGTTCTAAAGATGACCGACAAGACCGCAGTCTGCGCGGGAGACTTGTTAGCATGCTCTAGGAGATGAAGGTAGATTCCAGATGGCTTCTGGACTGAGCATGTTCAGATCATGTGTGCTCATCTAGGGAGTAGTTTAGTACATATCATGCATGCAATGATGGCACGATCAAGATGGGACATGGAGAGGTTCACCACGTCAAGGGAATGGATCAGTGCAGTTCCGCACGTTTGATGGAGTAGTACGACATCTAACATGTGTCAGACACATTCCTACAGTCAAGAAAAATCTGATTTCACTGGGAACGATCGAGTCATGAGGACATTGAGTCACCATTGAAGGGAAAGTTCTCAGAGCGAGCATGGGAGCATGCATGGTGATGCGTAGGATGAGAATGTTGAACAAGACGTATAAGCTCGAGGGAAGGGTCGTGACAAGTGATGGAGCTCCAGTTATTCCCAACACGAGTAGTACGATGATAGAGCGACGGGTTATCGGCATCTCTGCTGCAAAAATGTGCAACAAGGAGAAGCGAGTACAATTCTCTTTACCAGTGTATATCGGTACAAATCTCTAGTCACGAGAGATTTGTGGTGTCGTGTCATGATGTACAATGCTGAGTTGTGCGAGTGCTCGAGCGGGGGCACGTCGAGGACGCCCAGTGACGGGTGCATCACCCAGAGTTGGTGAGATTCTGCTAATGAGACCTGCTGATGATGATGATGATGGTCCACTACAGACTAAAGACGATGAAGAGATTGTGATGGAATTCAAATCAAGTGGGAGATTGTTGGGATTAGAGTTAAAGTAATATTAAGAATCTTAATACGATTGAACTCCTAATTCTAGTAGTAGTTGAGTTGTATTCTATTTATAGTCATATTAGGAATATGATTACGAGATTGTAACTGCTATATATAGAGGGGAGAAAGGAGAGAGAGAGAGAGAGAGAGAGAGAGAGAAGAGAGAGAGAGAAGAGAGAGAGAGAGAGAGAGAGAGGTGAGAGAGCAAGGTAACGGAGAGAGTTCTACATGTTCCTCTTATAGTGATCTTTCTTCTCCGGTGGTCGTGAGAGGTGACCGACCACCGTTACATCAGGTTGTTCTTTCTTTCACGTGTTTCCGTAGTGGTGATCGATTACGTATCTGCATCCGTATCCAGAGGTTCATCCCCAACAAAAGGCACATCTGAAGCAACATTAATAATTGCGACCTCACCAGCGCACTCGATTCAAGCCTATACAAATGTTGATTGGGCATCTTGTTTCATTATTAAACGCTCCGCATCTAACTTCATCATCTGTCAGAGACCCATTTCCTAGAGCTCGAGGAAAACAGAGCACAATTGCTCAAAGCTCAGCTGAAGCAGAACATGGGTCTATTGATCCCACCACAACTGAACTTATTTGGCCCCGATCTTTACTCCTTGAAATGGGTCTCCACTTAACTACTTCATTTGGTTCCATATACGTATACAAAATATGGTCTTTTTTTATTTTTGTTTGTTTGATATTTCTAATATTACCTATCAGTTTCCAGATTATCAATTTTCAAATATAGTTGCGCACTAAATTTGAATACGGAAAAGCAAACATAAAAAAAATCGAGAATATGTAGAAACTGAAAACTTAGTTAGAAGAAATGGAAGGAGATGCATAAAACAACAAATCGGGTTTAAAAAACCGGACCGGCCGGTCGGACCGGTTAGATCGGGAACAGCCTCGACCCGGTCGGTTCGGCAGGTTCTTTATAATTAATTTCAAAAAAAATAAAAAATAAAAAACCAGGTCCGACCAGTGGTCGGACCGGGTTGAAACGGATGGTCGGACCGGGTTGATCCGGATTGACCCAGTTTTGATGGTTTGGTAATTTTCAAAAAATAAAGGTTTAAATAATAAAATAATGGGTTTTTATCATGTATGCCCTTCTTAACTTCTGTGATATAAGGTATGTCCCTCTCTCTTTTGGAATATACGTTATGTCAATACTCTTTTAGAGTAATTTTCTTGAAACAACTATAAATAAATTATTATTATTATTATTATATAATTCTAGAAAATACAATTAATTTTATAGAGTTTTACTCGAAATAGGCAATCATGATATTCTATTTAAATATTTGAAATTTCTAACGATTATTTCATCGATATATAAATACATACTTACATAGATGTATCTGATTTTATTGGTTGAAAAAACTGGTTCGACCGGTCTGACCAGTAAATTAAGCCCGATCCGGTTTTTTCCGAGTCGATAAGAATGATGATGTCATACTGACATCAACACCGGTCCAATCGATTTGGACCGATGATTCGACCCGGTTGGACCGAACCAAAGACTGACCGGTTCAATGTCCACTCCAGTTTTTAAAACCTTGCAACGAATGGAGTAAAGTCCGTATTATAAAATTAAAAGGGAAATTAAATTCTTAAATTAGTACAAGTCTTTACATCTGTCTTCTTCCATCTTTATATTCAAGCACATTAACCCACCCAGACGACGGAAATGTCGTTCTCATCCCGTGAAGGTCTAAGCGAGCTGGCTATAATATTTTAGTGTAGATAAAAAAAAATAAAAAAAGAATAAAGTATAAAAAGGAGCTTTTACATAACGACCCTAAAATTATTGTTCAATTACACCATAACTCCTACAGCTCTTTGTATACATCACGGCCATTATAAATTAAACCACGTGCCTTGTAATCTTACTAAAGTTCGCACTACAATCCTTAAACACGGGAATATGTGATAAATACAGCATGATTATAGGAATCATGATACGTAATTACAAAGATAGCTGGGATTATTATAATGTAGTTGGACAAAATTAAGGGACGTTGTGTGAAAATCCCTGGAAAAAATAATCACGTATGCATAGGAAAAGAAAAGTTAAATGTAATGCTAAGGTATGGAAGATTTATGCTCAGTTTTCTAAAACTTTAAAGCATCACTTGAAACGAATAAAGAGATGATAACCTCTTTCAAATTTTATTTTTTGGGTTAAGTTTGAAGGTCCAACATAAGGAGGCGTCTATTTGAGAATTAGATTTGGAATGAGTGTAGAAATTCTTCGTAAATTAATGTTTAGAAATTGATGTAGAGAATAGTTGTAGCAGAAATGAAAATGCTAAGATGGATGTGTGGACACACACATAAAGATCGGATTCGGAATGATGCAATCAGAAAGAAAGTTGTTATAGCTCCGATTGAGGATAAGATGCGAGAAAACCGTTTAAGATGGTTTGGTCATTTGCAAAGAAGATCAACGGATGCACCAGTTAGGAGATGTGAGTGTTGGGATGTTGAGCCGGCTAAGAGAGGGCGAGGACGGCCCAAGAAGTGTTGGAAAGAGACTATACAAAGGGATCTTAGTTTTTTGGATATAAGCCTGAGATTAACCCTAGATCTGAATGAAGGCGAAGAATCCATGTAGTTGTCCCTACTTAACTATGGGAAAAGGCTTTGTTGTTGATGTTGTTGATTCTGGGGGTATCTTGAATGTTTATGTGAGTTTTGACTTTTATCCTTTTTTGTTTTTATATTTTGTTATTTTTCTTTTGAATATCTAATTTTTATTTGGCTTTGAAAATGAAATTTTGAAAATAGTTTGTTTTTAAGAAGGAAAACATAAGATGTATTATATAGAAAATATGTACAGCTAATATTTAGGCATATAACTATGTGTATATCATAGTATATATTAGATAGAAATATAGGGGATTTCTATTTTATTTTTTTAAAAATATTTATTGATGTGGATTTTTCACCTTTTTATGGGTTTTTATTTGTTTTAAACTAACATAATCGAGATCTTTTTGAATTAATCTATTCCATTCAAAATAATCAAAAAATAAAACAAATACCAAAATTGATATGAAAAATACAAAAAAATATTGAATGCCCAAGGGGTTATTTATCACAAACCACTAGTAGTTCGATGCAAATATGTGTTGTTTAAGCACTAAAATAAAAGTGTGTAGGGTTCAAGGACCTAGTTGCAAAGGAAAATGTTGGAAAACATCCAATTAGGTCCTTGTATATATTTTGTTTGTTATTATATAATACTAGTTGGCTTACTCTTGTTAAAAAAATCAAAGTGGGCTCTATCTATATGTTCTCTAAAGTATGGAGGGTGTAGGTAGGCATGATTTTCCTATCAAGAATCTTTTTACTACACTTGGAGAGGAATGTCAAATGATCTAATTTCTCTTTATTCAAATACATATGAAGAGATGCCTAGGATGATATGCCCTTCCTCATCTCACTTCTCCTTCTCGAAGGTTCAAGAGACTGTTCTTCATGGTTACTTGAGAAACTACCACTATGTAAATGTAATAATCATCACTAACCAAATAGTTAGTCGACATGTCCCGATGGAAAATTAACATTTCAATCTATCAACAAAAAATGCAACATCGTTGAACTTTGGAACTTCTTTCTGATACAATCAAACACAATGTAAAGGGGGATTAGATGTATCTCTGTACTTAGAGGTGGATTGAATCAATGGCCTACTCTAATTTGGTGGCTCAATCAAAGGGGAAATAGTGTAAAAGAGAAACCGAAAGGCGAAGCACGAAATCAATATGGAATGGAATGATTTGAATCGTAAGGGTAATCGCTACTGGTAATCAAATTGGCATTTAGACAAGATGGGATCTAATTGAATACATGGATGTTTGGGAATCAGGGTCGTCTCTGAGGGTAGTTTGTGAGTGCAATCTAGGGCCCATCAATTTCAGGTGCCTATTTTTACATGTTTTTCAATCTTTAATTTAGGAAAAAATAGTATATGTCCTATTGGACTATTATAGAACCGAATTTTTGGTGAAAGAACTCACCAAAAATGAGCCCTTATAAAATCAAGTTTTCGATGAAACAACTCATCGAAAAATGGGCCTTATGGAATCGAAGGTGAACAACTCAATGTGAAAGCTCAAAAATTTAATGGGATTCCGTAAGGGCCCATTGTTCCCCGAAAAATTATTAAGGACCCATTCTTTACTTTTGCCTAGAGTCCACGAAATGTGGACGACATTGTTGGGAATGAAACAAAATTGGATGAATCGAAGGACGTATGACAAATAACACAAAGGCATATGACCCTTGCTAGTCATCACTCAACATGGCCATTATTATCATATTTCATTAAAGGGCAGTCAAAATTTGTTCAGCATACTTCTAGTCTAAACACGTAAGAAAGAGCAAGTTTGTTGGATATCTGGCTTGTGGTCCTTGATGCACATTTCAAGGAGTGTCCAGTATAATATATATTGATTAGTTGGCATAGATATCGAGTAACATGCACCCAAAGTCATATGAAATTGGAAAGCCGGTCATATAAAATTGGAATGATGCAGCAGTTGCATTGGTCTTATTATAATGCGAGTAGTTTTATGCAAAACCACCTAAAACAATTCCTGCTTCATTCAATCGACGAATTTCAAAAGGTTCAAATGCAATTTGCGAACTTCAACTTCATTTATGTTCTTTCAAAGTGCCAACTTCAACTTCAATTTGTAGTTGTGATATTTTGCATTGAATATTAGGGTATAATTTTCAAATGAAAATTCGAATTTAGTTTCTAGTTTAGATGATGCATAAGTGGATAATTAATAAGTTTTAACTCATGTTCTTGTTCGATTGTGGTGAGAGGAAAAAAAAAAGATAAACATTACGACAAAGATATAATTAATGATGTAATCATGACGTAACTATAAATTGAAGGTAGTTGATAATGAGATAAAAGGGCATTTGTCTTGCAATATGGAAATGATATCCCTCATCCAAACAGAAGCTCGACTAGGCTTGAATCAATATCCAAGTTGGTTCATTTCATCACGTTTATCTACTCATATGGTTAGGCATTGTATGGGTCAACCTACTTAACCCAACCACATCGTAAATTCTTTCAATGGATATTGGGTTGGTTAGGGGGTGAAATGTCTTCAGATGACTCAAGGTTTAGACCCACAAAACCCAACCAATATATATTTGATATATAACGTTAAGAGTTCTAAACCTTAATGAGGGCAGCTGCACCCAGTGGTGTAGAAAACTCCCTGCACCCATCCCATTTTCACATTATTTTTTTACTTTTCTGAACTAAAAGTTGGGGGGATTTACTTAATATGTTGAGGGGAATAAGTGTTTCAAATTTCATGTAAAATAAACATTCGTAACATTTTCATCTAAAAGGGGTCGATTTCAGCAATTTTGAGATCGTTAAAATTTGGTAGTCTTGATAGAGATGATAGAAGTGTTGAATTAAGTTGAATTTGGAATGACAACATGGTGATGCACAGTGATCTAACTTCTCCAAGGATTCATTTAAAAAAAACAAAAAATAATGAAAAATTAGGCCGGGTGTAGGGAATTTCCTGCACCCGCAGGTGTAGGGTCCTTTTTCCCAACCTTAATATATCTCTAATTTTTTACTCTTATTCTCCTATTCAAGCTCTCAATTTGTTAACTTTGTCTCGTGAATGTTGTATTAAAATTGTATATATATATATATGTGTTTTAATTGGAAAATCTATTAAATACAATTGGTATTAATTTAGTTTCAATTGGGAAACCAAATGGTTTGGAGGGAAAGTTGGGAATTCCCAAATTTGAAACATAGTTGAGTTTGGGTGGAAGTTTAGTACCATAGCTTGGAGATCTAAACTTTTGGTGGACTTATATATGAGTCCACACCCCAAGCTCTTGTAGCAATAGTAGAGAGGAGGAATGGAGGACCACACACGCGCGCGCGCGCTCCGCTCCGTCTCCGTCTCCGTCTCCGTCTCGGGCTCGGGCTCGGGCTCGGGAGAATCAATTCGGATCTCGATACTTTTGATGCGGTTTTCATTTGGTAAGTCGATTAAATTAATCACACGATTAATTTGGTAAGTCGACTTAAATGAGAATTCAACTCGTCATTATGGGTGCGATTTTGGGATCCGAAAGGCTGCGTTTTCGGGACGCGTTTTCGGAAACAAAAGGTAACCGCGCGCTAGGGCATGCGAGCCCCTCTATATATATCCCTCACCCGACGCGGTTTTTCTTCACTCGTAAGAAAAACCTCTCTCACGTCGTCTCTCTCTCTCTGGTTCTTCCTCTCACGGACGAACGTTTTCTTCTTCCTCTCTCGACTGCAGTTCTCTGAGGTACAATCGAGGACGATCCCGTTGATGTGTGCCGACGACGATCGTGAACCGTCGTATCCTGGGAGCGGATCGCCAGTACCCTACGCACCGGTATTGTGGGGGCGATATCTTCTCTAAGGACAGTCCATTTCATGGACGCTTCGATGACTTCTAAACTGATCTTTATTTTATTTTGGTTGCCGCAATATGTTTATTGCTTTACCCTTTCTGGATCATGCCCGTGTTTATGTTTCTGTTCTTTTAATCGGTTCCTGTTTGCATTGTATAATCGGATAATGATTGGGAAACATAAGTTTAATGTAATCTTATTCGGTATTGTTTCTCTGTTAATTCATTTGGATCCGATGTTTTCCTGTTTAACATATGCACTGGTAGTCCTTTTTACAACAATCTTAGAGAAGATATCCCGAACCGATTCTAAAATGTCGGAAACACTGTTTAAATCGAGAATAGATATGACGGGTATGCCTGAAAAATTCGGTGGAAAGAATTTTAAGCGTTGGCAACAACGCATAAAGATCTGGTTAACCACCATAGGGTTAATCTCGATGCTTGAAACCGACTGTCCTACGGTGGAGGCGGAAAACCCCTCACCCGATAGCCATAATGCGCAATATGTGTGGAAGGAACGTGACCGTATATGTCATGGTTGCATCTTGTTGGCTCTGTCCAACACTTTGTTTGACGTATATTGTTCGTCCACGCAGACTGCGAAGGGGCTATGGGAAGACTTGGATCGGAAGTATAACACTGAAGACCTCGGTATTGAGAAATACTCCGTGGCCAAATTTTTGAAGTTTTTCATTGCCGAAGGGAAGTCTGTTTCTGAACAGGCACACGAGTTTTTACTCCTGCTCCATGGTTTAGAGGATGCCGAAATAAACTTCCAGAGAAGTTTCAGGTCATGTGCATTATAGAAAAATTTTCAAAGTCATGAAAGACTTCGGTATGACCCTGAAACACAGAAAGGGGAAAATTTCTATGGATGACTTGATGGTGGCAATTGCCATAGAGGAGGAACACAGGAAACAAAAACCTGTGCTTCCTGTTGATATTCAGGCTAAGGTCAATCTTATGACCTCGAAGGGTAAGGATAAGAAGGAAAAGGGTCCTAATAACAATAAAATGAAACCAAAGGGCAAGATCCAGAAAAAGGAAAAGAATAAACCCTGCTGGCACTGTAATCAGGTTGGCCATTGGAAAAAGGGCTGTCCGTCCTTGAAGGCTCAACCTAAGGCTACAGACGGGAGTCCACAAGTGAACATGATCACTATGGGACTCGGGGCTAGCGAGGGGTATATCTCTGTAAAACCTGAACTATACCATATCCATAATCCAAATGAGTGGCTCGTGGATACGGGAGCCAATCTAAATATATGTTCTGACAGAACATTGTTTTCTTCTTATCAGACCTGCAGCGGTGGGACTGTGAAGATGGGGAACGATTCTGCAGCCAGGGTGCTAGGGTCGGGACAAGTCAACTTGAGGTTCTCCTCTGGACGTGTCTGGACATTGCACAGGGTGTTGCATGTTCCTGACATCAAGAAGAATGTGTTATCTGGCTCCATCTTAGTTAAAAATGGTTTTGAATTAAACTTTAAATGTAATAAAGTTGTTATTCTGAGACATGGTGTCTTTATGGTAAAGGCTATTTGGCTGACTTTGATTTGTTATGTAGAATTAGATGTGATTCAGTAAACATAAATGAAATGAATGTTTTGAATATTGAATGTTCTAGTTCTGTGTCTCATGTTGTGAATAATCTAGAATCTTGTGATTTGTGGCATGGTAGATTGGGACATGTAAACCTAAATTCGATTAAAAGAATGATGAATTTAGAGTTGATCCCTAAACACACATTTGATAAAACTCAAAAATGTGAGATATGTGTGCAAGCTAAGACACCTAGGAAGTCTTTTCAGTCTGTCTCTAGAGATAGTGAGATCTTGGATCTAGTGCACACAGATATCTGCGAGTTTAATGGTGTGTTGACCCGAGACAATAAGAAATACTTTATCACCTTTATAGATGACGGCAGTAGATACTGCTATGTATATCTAATGAAAACCAAGGATGAAGCCTTAGAGAAATTTCCTATCTTTAAGAATGAGGCTGAGACACAAACAGGAAAGTGCTTAAACGCCTTAGGTCAGATAGAGGAGGTGAATATACCTCTAACTTATTTGATGAACAATGCAAATCATTTGGCATAGTTCACGAAGTTACGGCCCCATATTCACCGCAATCAAATGGGATAGCAGAACGGAAAAATAGAACCTTAACTGACATGATCAATGCTCTCCTACAAAGTTCTGGACTTCCAACCTATATGTGGGGAGAATCCTTGAATACGGCTTCCCATATTCTGAATAGGGTGCCTCCAAGACATATGGAAAAGTGTCCCTTTGAACTTTGGAGAAATAGAAAACCGAGTTTAAGATATCTCAAAGTGTGGGGCTGTCTCGCTAAGGTTTTGGTCCCGGAATACAAGAGAAAGAAACTTGGTCCTAAAACTGTTGATGTGGTCTTCTTAGGTTACCTGGAAAATAGCTATGCATATAGGTTCTTGGTAATTCGGTCCGAGATAGCGGGCATAGATGTCAACACTATTGTTGAACTCCGTGATGCTACCTTCTTTGAGGATGTCTTTCCATTGAAGACTGGGATTCCTCAGAATCTGACCATTGAGGGCGCCTCTACATCAGGTGCTATTCCAGATCAAGTGGAAAGGATAACTAATGTGGGGGTTGAGACTCAACCTGAATCCAATGATCTTTCTGAAGAGACTGAGCCAAGGAGGAGTAAAAGACCTCGGATAGCCAAGGATTTAGGTAGCGACTTCGTTGTCTACCAGATCGAGGGTGATCCACCAAGTTACAAGGAAGCCATGGCTTCATCTGAAGCAAAACAATGGAAGGAAGCCATCAAATCTGAGATGGATTCCATTATGGCTAATGGAACTTGGGAGTTGGTTGATTTACCCAAAGGGTGCTCTACTATTGGGTGTAAGTGGGTGTTTAAGAGAAAGCTTAGACCTGACGGATCAATTGAAAAATACAAAGCCAGATTAGTTGCCAAGGGCTTTAGGCAAAAGGAAGGTATCGATTACTTTGATACATATTCCCCTGTGACTAGGATGACCACAATCCGGATGCTCATTGATAAACGCCCCGCACCCTTAGTTAATTTGGTCAGATTAATGTCCAAATTACTTTTAATCGTTCGTTGCAGTCGGATAAGAGAGGCTAGTCAAAAACCACTTTGATTTAATGTCAAGCGGCAATTTTTTTACTTGGTGAAGTCCAAGGTCGATCTCAGGGAGGCATCTGTCTCCTTAGGTGAATTTTAACAAGTATCCAAGTGTTGTATTTTCGAGGAAGTATTTTTTTTGTTCTTTTTAATTTCTGTGCAGACTCGTGCAAAAATGCAGGCCAATTTAACTTTTAATTCAATTAACATATCAACTGAAGTCCAAAAATTCTAAAAATTGGCCAGATGATTAATTATGATGAAAATGAGTTACCTTAATTTTTTTGGATTTTTCAGACACTAAATGAATTTACTGGGAATTAAATATGCAGACAGGGTGATTTTCACTATTTAATTATTAATAAATAACAAATCACAATTTCTTCAAGAAATAAAATTATCCTAGATAGCTCTAATGATAAGGAATCCAAGAAAATTGACAGATCTTAATTTCACTGTGAAATGAATTAATTAAAATTAATATAAGAAAATCACTCAACAATTTATTTAGGCCTCGATATGTGTGCAAATGGCATGAAATTTTTATGGCATGTTAAGAATACTGTCCTTAAGCTACTGTGAATTTTTTATGATTTTTGGAACCACAGAGAATTAACTACAAATTAAAAGGTGTCACTGGGCAAAATATTTCAAAAATGTACCAATTAATTCATTAATAATTCCACTGAAATTACAAAAATGTGACACGTGGACCAATAGACAGAGGACAAGTTTCTCAACAAAATGCAATTTTTAGATTTGAAAAATGATGTAAAATGCAACCTAAGGATGCGTGCAAACACAGGGGTGTAAATGCAGTACAGGAAAATAAAATTACAATAAGCAAATATGCGGACAGGGACTAAAATGCAATTACCTATTATGCCGGGGACTCAAGTGCAATTTCTCCAACAGGCACGTGCTCCTCACGTGGGCTCAGCTTCACAGGGACCTTTTTGCAATATTTGAAAGCTCCAGGGGCCTCTGTGTAAATTTCCCAGGACGCACGTGCTCCTCACGTGGGCGGCCTAGGCTCGGATGGCTACAAAGACTCGGGGCTAGGCTCAGACGACTCTGGAGGTCTGGAGTGAGGCTCGGACGACCCGAACCTAGGCTTGGAGAAGAGGTTCGGGCCGAGGCTACGTGGCAAGCTGTGGACCGTTCGATCAACGTTATCGAACGGTTGGCGATGTGGACGCGTGGCGTGACCTCGGGCCTTTGGATCGATGCTGATCCAACGGCTACTGGGCTCGGTGAAGACGGCGACGTGGCTGAAGATCAGCCGCTGGATCAGAGGAGCGATAAACGGCTGAGAGCTGCTGCGGTGGGAAGACACGTGGCTCACTAGGCGTCGTTAGATCTAATGTGAATCCAACGACTCCTGTGAAGCCCGGTGAAGAGTCGATGTGGCGCGCTGAGGGCCGTTCGATCAACGTGATTGAACGGCAGCTGTGCGTCTGCTCCGATGATCCTCCGCCGCCTGCGGAAGAGATGGCGGAGCTCCGGTGAAGGTGCCTCAGCTCCGCCCGTCCTTCCTCGTGTCGCTGACGCTCTCCGACTTGTCGGAGATATCCCAGAAGACGCGTGGCGATGTGGCGGAGATGCTGGTGGTCTCGGGAGCGGCGGAGGGTGGTCTGATGTCGATGGCGACGAAGCTCGAAGTCGTCTCCGGCGAGCTTCCGTTCAATGAACAAAGGAGCACCTGCAAGTGTTAAAGATAGAGCCGAAGCTCGTGCGTGTGCTTGTGGAGAAGTGACGGTGATCGGAGAGGCCTAAGGGATACGGAGGTGGGTTGGCGATGGTGCTCCAGCCAAGTGGCAGAGCTGGATCTGATGGAGGATGAAGTGCGTCGTCGGCGGGCGTAGAGGTGGCCGCGAAGATGAGAGCTCCGACGCGGAGCTCGGCGGAATGAAATGGAGGCAGGGGAGTGACCGGAGGCGGAGAATAAAAAGCGAGAAATTTGAAGAAGAAAAGAAGAGAAGATCGGAGAAGAATGGAGGGTTCACCTGGGGATTGGACCTCCCTCTTGGGGTCCAGGTCGTCGCTCGAGGGACCGGTGGTGTCCCGAGCTCGTGCAGCGTCGCGGAGTAGCGGCTGCGACACGGCGGAGGTGCCGTGGATCTCGCCGGAGAAGAGACCCTTCTTCGCTCAAAGAATCGTCAAATTGCTGTCACCAATTGGAGGATCGGAGCTCAGGGAAGCTCTCTGGGGTGGTGGATGGGTGCGACGATGGCCGGAGAGGGGGGATTTATAGGTTGAAGGTCTCGGCCATTCTGTCGATGGAGCGAGGTTGACGGAGTTCGTGGGAGCGGGCTGGAGGTCGACGTGGGTTATGGAGTAGATGGCGAGGATAAGGGATGAGTGGGGCTCATCGTGGGAGTGTTGGCGGACGGTGAAGGTGGCTGACGTGCAGCCGGAAATAGAAAGGGGGCGCCCCTCCCGCAAGGCAGGGAACGTGGGAGAGAGGGGCACCAGGAGGTAGGAGACGAAGTCTCCACCGTTGGATCTTGTGATCCAACGGTGGTGATCGAAGCGGTAATGGCTGGGTAGGATTAGATCGGGGCGAGTTGATAAAAGGCTGTGATGGCGCCACGTGGAGGGAGCTGGGCGAAGCGTGAGCGAGCGGCTTGGATGAGGAGATGGAGATGATCGAAGGGACGAGGGGCGCCAACGGAAGAGCGGCTGTGATGGAGGGATCAAGGGCTTGATCAAGCGGTGTACACGCCGCCACGTGGCGAGCTCTGGTGAGGGCGCTAACGTGCGGCGTAGATTAAGGGCAAGAGATGATCGGATGGCAGGAGATTGAGGCACACGTGGAAGCAGCTAGGCCGTTGGATCTATAGCGTAATCCAACGGCTGTGGCTGCGGGCGGATGAGGCAAGGGGAGCGGGCCGCGTGGCGCGACCAGAGGGCGCCACGTGGCCTGCTGTGAATGGCTGGAAGAAAATACATGTGTAGAGAGAAGAGGGGGCCGAATTTGGAAAAACTGAAAACATGAAAGTTGTAGATTTCGATGAGATCTACAAGTTTCATGTTGACCAAAGACGGAGATGAGGTCAAATATGATACATAAATACAAGGATACATATATACATATATGTAGTATACAAAGTGGCCCAAAATCCCAACTTTCTCATACGAGCTCCAAATTGGATGAATTTAGTCTCATTTTAAAGGTCTTTTAATGTGTAGTATTCTAAGAGTAAGTAGACCTAGTTCGGAGTTTGTATGAGGGATTTATGTGCATTTTAGTGTACAAGGGTTCTAGGGCTTTATTGACTGTTTACAAGGGGGATTTTTGGCATTCTTCCCTATATTATTAACTAAGGAGTACATATTATAAGGAAGAGGTTATTTTAGTGAGTGGATATTTTACAAGGGATTTTGGCTTCTTATTTGAATGCAAATGGACTGCTAAAATGAATGTATTATGTGTGTATGCATGAATGTTATTTATGCATTATAAAGGGAAATATGCCTCTATTTACTCGGGAACAAGGCTCTATTTTTGACTTTTGAAGTGATGAATCACAGATTCATCAACCCCCTATACTTAAACCTTGCTCGTCCCCGAGCAACTAAATGAAATGCAAGAGTGAAATGATTTTGGGTTCCATACCAAGGTCATGAACAAAAGTTAAAAATGGAGCTTGACTCAACCTTTGGATTAGTTGTGTGGCGGAACCTTATTTGGGGCTGAACTTAAGACCTACCAGACTCCAAGTTCCACAAGTCTTCTATTCAAGACTCCTCAATAGTCAGGTCAGAACAAATCCTCAAACGCAAATTTCTGATGACTATGATCCTTACTTATACTGTGTAAGTGAGATATAGCTCTCCACATCAGAAATGACTCGGAACCAGCCTCCTCTAACAAGGTAGCTTAATAACCCGGTCCAGTAAATCTTTCCTCGAGGAGCGGGGTATTCCCTTCTAAGTTCAAGTGCGACCGACTCAAGAGGAGGGGGTAGAGAAAAGAATGGATGGTAGCCAGTGTAGCTACCTATCCCGGGATGCCTGACTAGGGTAGCCAAGTCATCCAGCTGCATTTCTTTACTAGTATACAGACTCCGACAGGTATTTTATTTTCTCTTGGACCTGTCTGATTTTTTTGGAGTTTTTGCTTTTTTTTTTCAACAAAGTGCAGCATGTACATCAGGAGTTTTTCCTCTTGAGTCAGTAGACTATCCCTCTTTTGAAGCATTATTGCAACCCACAACATCCTGTCCTTAGATGTCAACACCACCAGACTAGGTTGAGATGCACTACCCTCCCTAGAGGAGGACGGATGTTTCCACCCGTGTGCTACTCCAAGCTAAAGGATTCTACCTCCTCACCACCTCATCAATGAAGAGCTACGTGCATTGTGCTTGTCCAAGTTAGGTCATTATCTAAAAGAATCATGCGTGTGCACGAGATGTTCTACTTAGACTAATCAAGATGACATGTGAACATAGTCTTGCGGACTCAAAGAATTAAGTCACTTGACCTGAGAAATCTTAACCTTAGTTCCTATAAGGTTCCTCTGAAATTAGGTGGATTAAGATCAAATCAAGTCCATCCTCAATATCTACTCATAACTTGGTCCCGAACCCACTAGCTTTTCACTTTGCATATGTAAAGTATGCAGATGAGATGCAGATAACATGAATGAAAAATGCAAGACTCTTTTCCTTTTGAAAATGCAAGATAATATGCAAGAGTAAATAAGAAGCTTTTTTGTTTTATTTTTCTGGTATACATCATGTTTTACAACAAATTTTACAAAACTTTTTAAGTATTATACATATAGTACATATTATACAAGTATACAAGATTTTTTTTTTCGATTTTTACCCACCCATAATTATTGTAATATATACAAAAATACGCGAAAAATACGCGAAAGTACGAGCTATGGGTAAAGTATATATGTAATATATACACGCCCCCCTATACTTAGCGTGTGTTATGTCCTCAGAGCACGAAAGCGACTAAAAAGACATAGCTCGGTCTAAGCGTAGGAGAGCTAAAATTACAAGAGTATAGAAGTCGTCCTGCCCCCCTATACTTAGGCTCTGGCAGCCCAAGTGTAGCAGAAGATCAGAAAAATGGGGCAGACGAGGGAAAGATGAGAAGTGGATGAGTATACAATGCGGGCATCGGTCCCCCCTATACTTAGGCTCAGGTCAGCCTAAGTATCGGTAGGAAATGAGTATGAGGACCAATGTGATCTGGAGAATTTACAGTGAACTGACTCAGGTGACCCCTCCCCCCTATACTTAGGATCTGGTTATCCTAAGTATAGTCCAGGATAGTGATCTAATGAGGTGGGGATGGGTTACTAAAGTCGCGCAAGAGGGAGGATAGGATGTACAGGAAGAATGATATATACAGATGAGTCGGTTTGAATCTTTCGAGATGCTGCGGATGGCTGGAGTTCACTGCTGCAAGGTCTCATACGCGGTTTGATTGTGAATCTGCTGTATCTATCTCGCGCATGAATACAATCTCCTCGACATGGACTAACTGCTCATTGGATTCGACGAAGTGCTTCAACAGCTGTCCATTCACTAGGAATGTCGGTGCGTCATCTGCGAGATCTGAGATCTCGACACATCCACTATCATGCACCGTACGGACGACAAATGGACCCGTCCACTTAGACTTCAACTTGCCTTGGAAAATCTTCAGCCTAGCATTGAACAACCATACCTTCTGTCCAGGAACAAAGGTCTTTCGTCTGATATATCTATCATGCCAACGCTTCACCTTGTCCTTGTACACCAAACTGTTGTCATATGCGCGGTTTCTGACTTCCACAAGCTCATTCAGATCCATGTCTCTCTGCTTCTGTCCCAGGTGTGTGTTCCAGTTGACCTTCTTGATTGCCCATTCAGATTTGTGCACTAACTCTGCGGGCAAATGGCACGGCTTTCCGAATACCATTCGGAATGGGGAGGTGCCTAACGGTGTTTTGTAAGCCGTCCTATATGCCCAGAGGACTTGATCCAAGATCTGAGACCAGTCCTTCCTGTCCGGGCGGACAAGCTTTTGCAATATGGTTTTCACCTCCCTATTTGACACCTCAGCCATACCATTGGTTTGTGGGTGGTAAGGACTCGCGACACGGTGTTCGATGTCGTAGTCCTTTAGGAGTTTCTTCACCTCCCTATTCACAAAGTGGCTACCCCCGTCTGATATCATCATTTTGGGGATCCCGAACCTAGAGATTATGTGCTCTCTGATGAATTTACAGGCAGTCCTGCTGTTTGCGGCTCGGGTCGGGATAGCCTCCACCCATCTGGATAGATAATCTACCGCAAGAAGGATATATTCGAACCCGTGGCTGACAGGGAATGGGCCCATGAAATCGATGCCCCAGGCGTCAAAGACATCACAAATGATGACCGGCTGCATTGGCATCTCATCCTTGGAACCGACGGTTCCTCCCATTCTCTGGCAAACTGGGCATGACTTCGCGAAGGCGGTGGCATCGCGAAACAGAGTCGGCCAGTAGAAGCCACACTGAAGTACCTTCCATGCGGTCCTCTTCCCGGAGTGGTGTCCTCCTGCTTCCAAGCTATGGCATAAAGAAAGGACACTCTGGTATTCCTCCTGAGGAATACAACGTCTCCAGACACAATCCGTTCCTTCAAAGAAAAGGATCGGATCCTCCCAATAGTAGTGTCTTGCATCCGACTTTAGTCGGTCGATTTGGTTCTTGGGCCAATCTTCGGGAACTTTCTTGGAGACAAGATAATTCACGATATTGGCGTACCATGGGAGTGAGTCGATAACAAAAATCGACTCGTTAGGGAAGGAGTCTCGAATTGGTGAAACCTCAGAAGTATTAAGATCTTCGAGACGAGAAAGATGATCGGCCACTACGTTCTTCTTTCCAGGTTTATCACGGATGTCCAAATCAAACTCCTGGATAAGTAAAATCCAACGAAGAAGACGCGCCTTCGGTCCTTCTTCTCCATCAAATATCGTAGTGCCGTGTGGTCCGTGAACACAGTTACCTTGGATCCAATTAGGTGAGATCTGAATTTGTCCAATGCAAACACTACCGCAAGCATTTCCTTTTCTGTAACTGTATAGCTACGCTGAGCGGAATCAAGCACTTTGCTTGCGTAGTGAATTGCAAACGGGACGCCATCTCTTCTTTATCCCAACACAGCCCCAACAGCATAATCAGAGGCGTCTGTCATGATCTCAAAAGGTAGAGACCAATCTGGGGCTTGCAGGATGGGTGCGTCCATGATCATTCCTTGTAACAGCTTAAAGGCCTCAAGACATTTGTGATCTACAATAAACTCCATGTCTTTGCCTAAAAGCTCAGTTAGCGGTCGGGCAATCTTAGAAAAATCCTTAATAAATCTCCGATAAAATCCAACATGCCCGAGGAACGACCACAACTGCCTTACGTTGGTTGGTGGCTGGAGTCGTCTGATCACGTCCACCTTGGCCGGGTCAACCTCCATTCCTCTCTTGGAGATGACATGCCCCAACACTATGCCCTTCGTCGCCATGAAGTGACTTTTCTCCCAGGAGAGCACCAGATTAACCTCACAACATCTCTTGAGGACTCGGTCCAGATTCCTAAGACATGAATCGAAAGAATCGCCGTGGACCGAGAAGTCATCCATGAATACTTCCAGGAATTCGCCGACCATTTCAGCGAATACAGCAATCATGCACCTTTGAAAAGTACCTGGAGCATTGCATAGCCCAAAAGGCATGCGCCTGAAAGCATAGGTACCAAAGGGGCATGTAAACGTGGTCTTTTCCTGGTCCTCCGGTGCTATGGCTACTTGATTGTAGCCTGAGAACCCATCTAGGAAGCAGAAGAACTCTTTTCCCACTAATATTTCTAAAATCTGATCAATGAACGGTAGGGGGAAATGATCCTTCTTCGTCGCGGCATTCAGGCGTCTGTAATCCACACAGACACGCCACGACGTGGGTACTCTCATCACGATCTCCTCTCCGTCCTCGTTGGTGGTCGTCTGAATTCCCGACTTCTTCGGGACAACATGGATTGGGACCACCCACTTAGAGTCGGAGATTGGGTAAATGAAACCCGCGTCGCACAATTTTTCTATCTCTTTCTTCACAACCTCTCGTAAATTTGGATTCAACCGGCGTTGGAATTCACGAGAGGGTTTGGCTTCATTCTCCAAGTAAATATGGTGCGAACACAGAGCGGGATTTATCCCGTGGAGATCGGAAATGCTCCAGCCTATCGCCTTGCGGTTCTTCTCCAGGATCTCTAGCAAGCGAGATTCCTGCTCCTCGGTCAATTGCGAACTGATGATGACCGGAAATTTCTTGTCTTGGCCCGCAAGGAAGGCATACTTTAAGTTGTGGGTAAGGGTTTGAGCTCAGGAATAGTGTGATCGTCTAAGAAATCTGGCTCAATCTGCTATGGTTCAATGTTGAAAGTGGCTGGATCGTTCTCTGTGATAGCTGCCACCAAGTTCGGCTCTGGAGTCGGATCGTCAAAAGTCTCCATACAATCGGCAAACGCCTCGTCCGACTCGTCATCCTCATCTTCCGATTGTCCTAAAGATGTAAGGACTGACAGACCTAATTGGGCCTCTACATCATCGAAGATGTAGGGCGATGCAGGCTCAGAGCTGTACTCGTTCCTGAGGATCTCGCAGACTGACTCATGCACTGGATCATCTTCGGAGGAGATGGACATATCGGTGCTGGCTGGGTTCTGTCTCCATGGCCCAACTAAGTCTACATGCTCGCAGTCTGTTCCTGTAGAAGAGTACTCGGTGCTGGACTCTGAATCCGGTCTCTGCCATCTTGTCTGCTTCATTTCAAGTTCCTCATCTCCGCCTGGAGTTTGGAACTGTATCTTCCCATTCTTATAATCAAATAAGGCCCCTGATGTTCTGAGGAAGGGCCTACCTAGAATGATCTGGGAATCTCTCCAATTGCGAGGGGTTTCCATATCTAGGACAGTGAAGTCCACCATGTATTCTTGCCCCTCGACTTTGATCACAATGTTCCTTAACTCTCCTTGGGACCTCTTAGTTGATTTGTCAGCGAACTGTAGAAGAGCTCTAGATTTCCTAAGAGGTCCGAGATTAAGCTGCTCATAGAGGGCTGTGGGCATCAAATTGATTGAGGAACCATTGTCCAGGAGAGTGCGTGCAAACGCGATGTCATCAACATTACTCACTACATAATGTGCACCCATGTCTCTTCGTTTCCGAGGAAACGAGTTCTTTATTGCACAAGTAGTGGCTACTGATAAAATGTGTTTCTCAACACGGCTTTTGGTCTTCCTGCTAACCCTAGTAGGTGTGCATCTCACCTTAAGGTATTTTTGGAAAGCAGGGGTCATTTCCACGAACTTGTCAAAAGGGATTGTGACCTTGATGTGTTTATTGCAGAATTCAGCCATCTCAGGGTCATCTTTTTGGATTTTTTTGGTTTTCTTCTTTCCACCTTTGAGAGCTCGGGGGAATGGGATTATTGACTCCAACTCAGGTTCGGAAACTGAAATTTTCTCATTAATTTCGGGAACTGAGTTCTTAACATGACTCTGACTCTGATACAGACTCGGACTCTGACTCTGACTGAAAAGAAAATGCTGCGGCGAGACCGGTGATGCTTCTTCCGCTTCTGCTGGACGATCCTCCTCAGATGGAGGTGCGGGCTCTTCATCGGTGTCGTCTGACTCTATGCGGACGCGAGAATGCTGCTTCGAGGACTCAGATGTCCTCTTCTTCTGCCGGTGATGGTGGTGGTGATGCCCCTCCTCTTCTTCCTCCGAGTTCTCCTCAGGTAGAGTGTCGGAGGCTCCTTCCTTCTGCGCTCGTGCCCGATCAGGTATGGTCACGGTCCTTCCACTCCTGAGGGACATATGATTTACATTATTGTACGAAAGGATCTCATGTTCAGATAAATAATTATCTGAATAATATACCTGATCTCGAGGTCGGTTCTGGCCCTGGTGTAAGCTGTTCGGGTTGGCCTGAACCTGTGCGGGAATTGGGGTCTTTGGCGCCATGTGTTGGTCCTGGGCACGAGAGACCCGATTGATGTCGGTTCTCATGTCCAGGTAGTCATTCTGTATCTGCTGGACCCTATCAGACAGGGTCTGGATCGCCAAGGTGAGAGACTCCAATTCGGTGGGCTGGGCTTGCTGCTGTGTAGATGTGGTTCTGTATTGGCCCTGCTGGACATGCCGATATTGCTGCTGCTGATGGGACGATGCTGGCCCCTGCTGATAGGTGCGTTGCTGCTGCTGGTACCCCTGTTCTGGACTGGACTGGAAGCGTGGTATGGGAACGGGCCTGGTCTCTTGGTAGACTGAGGATGGGTGGTATGGCTGATCCTTCCCCATTTCGATTTGCCTGACCATCGGGTCACGGCTATACCAAAGCCCGTTGATCTCGTACACTGGTGGAGGCTCCTCGTATCCCGTCTCCACTTGTGGGGGTGCATGATGGTTCTGTTGGGTGTAGGTCTGATCCCAGCTGCTCTGAGACCCCGGTGCCTGTTCCTGTACAAGATGGACTCGATGTACAGGTACAGGTGGTGCAGAAGGGGTAGGTAGCTTGATCTTAGCTACTTTTTTCAGAGAGTTCCTCCACTTTCTTTGGTAGGCTCGAAAGAGACTCCATCTCCGCGACTCTCTTGTGGATCTGCTCGACCATGGTAAGCTTGTCGGCAATCATCCCCATGCTGGGGATGAGGTCCTCAATCAGATCTGCTACAGTCCTTCGAGTTGTCTCGTTGGATAGGATTGAGGGAGACAACTGATAGGCCCTTGTGGCCTGTGACCTGCCGGTTTCCGCCATCTGCTCTAGGATCTTCCATACAGCATGCTCGTTTTTGTTCAGATAGCTTCCTCCACAGGCGGCACTGACTAACCCCTGCATCTCTGCGGTTAGACCACAGAACAAGGTCTGGACTAAGATCGCCTTTGAAATGCCGTGGCATGGGCATTTCTGTACTAAATCATTGAACCTGTCCCAAGCTTCATGGAAAGGTTCACTGGGTCCTTGAGCGAAGCTGGCGATCTTCGTTCTCATCTGGTTAGTCCTACTGAGAGGGTAGAACTTTTTCAAGAAAAGGTCCTTGAACTGCATCCAAGTAGTACATACCACCCCTAAGTTCTTTAGCCAATGAGCAGCCTTATCTCCCAAGGCAAAAGGGGTGGCCTTCAGTCGGATATAATCTTGGCCAACATTGGGATGGCTAAGATTGTTGCACACCAGTTCGAAGTCACGGAGGAAAGTGTATGGTTCTTCACTGAGGTTTCCGTTGAACTTCGGAAGCAGGCTAAGGAAGTGGGGCTTCAGCTCGAATGCCTGGGCGGGAACTGCGGGTTCTAACCAGTTCTGGATCTCGTTCTCCGCCGGATTGTAGGTGTCGATCATTGGTCGGTCGATTCCTCCAGCTACTATAATTTGTCCCATCCGCGCCGTGAGATCTGCATTCTTCTGTTCGGCTTCGGCGAGGCGATTAAGAATCTGTCGTATCTGGTCCTCATCTGGTGGCATCCTTGGCGGCATCTTGTCCTCTAGTTCTGGGGATTGGGAAATAATATCGGTGTTAGAGGGCAAATCAAGGAAGGGATTACCGAGGTGATGGTCTTCCTCGGCAATCTCGGAGGAGATAAAAGGGTTGGTTTGAGAGTAACCACCCTGAGCATGAGGGAACCATGACTCAAGAGGGTCATGAGTCCTGGGTGGTCCAAGGTGCGCTTGGACCGATAAAGATGAGTTACTTGGGGGACTCATAGAGAGATCGGTGAATAATGCGTCGAGATCTCCCCAGTCTCTCATCTTGATGAAGCGAGAAGAAGATAGGATTTTACTCCTACCTGAAGCAAGCAAAAAGAACAATCCAAGACCCTGGGTTCACACTCAACACAGTGAAGGACTCGAAGTCGAGTCCAATTAATCTTGTAGTTTTTAAGTGTGATTTTCAAGCAAAAATAGCAAGGATTACGCGGCCTATAGGGAAGTCGGCTCAGAGCCGGATGCGTCTTCCCTGTTTATCCTGTCGCCTAAGATACCACCGCTCCTTCCTTTCTTCGCTCCTATCCCAAGCCGATGGATTCAATGACCACACCCCTATCTACCTGCAAGCAGGCGGAGGCTGACAAGGCCGGAACTTCACCCCAGGGGGTTACTGGCAGCTTGTCGCAGAGTACCGCAATTTCGCCCCTATCTACCTGAGACAGGCGGAGGCTACTTGGTACTAGTCAAAGAATCTGAAATTATTCGGCTTGTGATATTTGCTAGGATCAGTTAGAACGTGATATGGAAGACGGGGATTTGGGCTCTACCTTAATGTGTTCACACGCACTCAAGTACCCTCACTCAGCTTGAATACAAGGTCGGGGATTAGTCTCCCGCAAACAACTTTCAAATTTTATTCCTTTTTTTGGTCAATACTGTTTAGCAGTCCCGATTTTTAAGTTAGGTTATCACTTATTAAGTCCACCACAAAGCACGCCTATCGGACAGTCCTAATTTCCTGTTTAATTTAAATGCGAAAATCAGAGGGGGAAATCGAGAAAAGCCGATGCACGGAAAATCGATGATGCTTATGCTGAGTGAAGAATACTTACAGTGATCCCTTCGCTTTTTTTATGAAGGATGCAATACAGAATTGAAAGCTTTTTAATCTAGATGCAAATGCAAGCGATGAAAGCCGCTCCTAGACAGGCAGTTCTATTAGCGTGAAGAACAGTTTAATTTGACTAAGTACTGCGGTCTAGGTGCGTCTTTTAAGTGTATTGTGTGGTCCTAATAATTTACGAGCACAAGCAAATCCTAGAGTGGCTCGAGGAGCCGCTAGTGCAATCTAAATTACATTCACCCACACAGCACATGGGACACAGTTCCACTATACTTACACGCGCGAGATTCCAAACGAGAACCGCTGGAAATGATGCGAAAAAGAAATAATAATGAAATAAAATGTAATTTACAAAGCCTCTCTTCCACTCAATAAAAATTAAAATGCTAAGTCCTCGAAGCGTCGTCGACTCCTCGTGGTCCTCGCACAAAAACAAATTGAGGTCAGAGAGTGACACAAAAATAATGCCAGAAATAAAGGAGAGAGAAAAATAATTACAAGAAAACCGGGGGTCAGACTACCCGGGGAAGGAAAATCAAACAATCAAAAATTCGCTAAAATTTAACCTAAAGCCGTGCCTCCCCGGCAACGGCGCCATTTGATAAACACCCCGCACCCTTAGTTAATTTGGTCATATTAATGTCCAAATTACTTTTAATCGTTCGTTGCAGTCGGATACGAGAGGCTAGTCAAAAACCACTTTGATTTAATGTCAAGCGGCAATTTTTTTACTTGGTGAAGTCCAAGGTCGATCTCAGGGAGGCATCTGTCTCCTTAGGTGAATTTTAACAAGTATCCAAGTGTTGGATTTTCAAGGAAGTATTTTTTTTTGTTCTTTTTTATTTCTGTGCAGACTCGTGCAAAAATGCAGGCCAATTTAACTTTTAATTCAATTAAGATATCAACTGAAGTCCAAAAATTCTAAAAATTGGCCAGATGATTAATTATGATGAAAATGAGTTACCCTAATTTTTTTGGATTTTTCAGACACTAAATGCTTTTACTGGGAATTAAATATGCAGACAGGGTGATTTTCACTATTTAATTATTAATAAATAACAAATCAAAATTTCTTCAAGAAATAAATTTATCCTAGATAGCTCTAATGATAAGGAATCCAGGAAAATTGACAGATCTTAATTTCACTGTGAAATGAATTAATTAAAATTAATATAAGAAAATCACTCAATAATTTATTTAGGCCTCTATATGTGTGCAAATGGCATGAAATTTTTATGGCATGTTAAGAATATTGTCCTTAAGCTACTGTGAATTTTTGATGATTTTTGGAACCACAGAGAATTAACTACAATTTAAAAGGTGTCACTGGGCAAAATATTTCAAAAATGTACCAATTAATTCATTAATAATTCCATTGAAATTACAAAAATGTGACACGTGGACCAATAGACAGAGGACAAGTTTCTCAACAAAATGCAATTTTTAGATTTGAAAAATGATGTAAAATGCAACCTAGGGATGCGTGCAAACACAGGGGTGTAAATGCAGTACAGGAAAATAAAAATACAATAAGAAAATATGCGGACAGGGACTAAAATGCAATTACCTATTATGCTGGGGACTCAAGTGCAATTTCTCCAACATGCGCGTGCTCCTCACGTGGGCTCAGCTTCACAGGGACCTTTTTGCAATATTTGAAAGCTCCATGGGCCTCTGTGTAAATTTCCCAGGCCGCACGTGCTCCTCACGTGGGCGGCCTAGGCTCGGATGGCTACGAAGGCTCGGGGCTAGGATCGGACGACTTTGGAGGTCTGGAGTGAGGCTCGGACGACCCGAACCTAGGCTCGGAGAAGAGGTTCGGGCCGAGGCTACGTGGCAAGCTGTGGACCGTTCGATCAACGTTATCGAACGGTTGGCGATGTGGACGCGTGGCGTGACCTCGGGCCTTTGGATTGATGCTGATCCAACGGCTACTGGGCTCGGTGAAGACGGCGACGTGGCTGAAGATCAGCCGCTGGATCAGAGGAGCGATAGACGGCTGAGAGCTGCTGCGGTGGGAAGACACGTGGCTCACTAGGCGCCGTTGGATCTAATGTGAATCCAACGACTCCTGTGAAGCCCGGTGAAGAGTCGACGTGGCGCGCTGAGGGCCGTTCGATCAATGTGATCGAACGGCAGCTGTGCGTCTGCTCCGATGATCCTCCGCCGCCTGCGGAGGAGATGGCGGAGCTCCGGTGAAGGTGCCTCAGCTCCGCCCATCCTTCCTCGTGTCGCTGACGCTCTCCGACTTGTCAGAGATATCCCAGAAGACGTGTGGCGATGTAGCGGAGATGTTGGTGGTCTCGGGAGCGGCGGAGGACGGTCTGATGTCGATGGGGACGAAGCTCGAAGTCATCTCCGGCGAGCTTCCGTTCAATGAACAGAGGAGCACCTGCAAGTGTTAAAGATAGAGCCGAAGCTCGTGCGTGTGCTTGTGGAGAAGTGACGGTGATCGGAGAGGCCTAAGGGATACGGAGGTGGGTTGGCGATGGTGCTCCGGCCAAGTGGCGGAGCTGGATCTGATGGAGGATGAAGTGCGTCGTCGGCGGGCGTAGAGGTGGCCGCGAAGATGAGAGCTCCGACGCGGAGCTCGGCGGAATGAAATGGAGGCAGGGGAGTGACCGGAGGCGGAGAATAAAAAGCGAGAAATTTGAAGAAGAAAAGAAGAGAAGATCGGAGAAGAATGGAGGGTTCACCTGGGGATTGGACCTCCCTCTTGGGGTCCAGGTCGTCGCTCGAGGGACCGGTGGTGTCCCGAGCTCGTGCAGCGTCGCGGAGTAGCGACTGCGACACGACGGAGGTGCCGTGGATCTCGCTGGAGAAGAGACCCTTCTTCGCTCAAAGAATCGTCAAATTGCTGTCACCAATTGGAGGATCGGAGCTCAGGGAAGCTCTCTGGGGTGGCGGATGGGTGCGACGATGGCCGGAGAGGGGGGGTTTATAGGTTGAAGGTCTCGGCCATTCTGTCGATGGAGCGAGGTTGACGGAGTTCGTGGGAGCGGGCTGGAGGTCGACGTGGGTTATGGAGTAGCTGGCGAGGATAAGGGATGAGTGGGGCTCATCGTGGGAGTGTTGGCGGACGGTGAAGGTGGCTGACTTGCAGCCGGAAATAGAAAGGGGGCGCCCCTCCCGCAAGGCAGGGAACGTGGGAGAGAGGGGCACCCGGAGGTAGGAGACGAAGTCTCCACCGTTGGATCTTGTGATCCAACGGTGGTGATCGAAGCGGTAATGGCTGGGTAGGATTAGATCGGGGCGAGTTGATAAAAGGTTGTGATGGCGCCACGTGGAGGGAGCTGGGCGAAGCGTGAGCGAGCGGCTTGGATGAGGAGATGGAGATGATCGAAGGGACGAGGGGCGCCAACGGAAGAGCGGCTGTGATGGAGGGATCAAGGGCTTGATCAAGCGGTGTACACGCCGCCACGTGGCGAGCTCTGGTGAGGGCGCTAACGTGCGGCGTAGATTAAGGGCAAGAGATGATCGGATGGCAGGAGATTGAGGCACACGTGGAAGCAGCTAGGCCGTTGGATCTATAGCGTAATCCAACGGCTGTGGCTGCGGGCGGATGAGGCAAGGGGAGCGGGCCGCGTGGCGCGACCAGAGGGCGCCACGTGGCCTGCTGTGAATGGCTGGAAGAAAATACATGTGTAGAGAGAAGAGGGGGTCGAATTTGGAAAAACTCAAAACATGAAAGTTGTAGATTTCGATGAGATCTACAAGTTTCATGTTGACCAAAGACGAAGATGAGGTCAAATATGATACATAAATACAAGGATACATATATACATATATGTAGTATAGAAAGTGGCCCAATTTCCCAACTTTCTCATAGGAGCTCCAAATTGGATGAATTTAGTCTCATTTTAAAGGTCTTTTAATGTGTAGTATTCTAAGAGTAAATAGACCTAGTTCGGAGTTTGTATGAGGAATTTATGTGCATTTTAGTGTACAGGGGTTCTAGGGCTTTATTGACTAATTTACAAGGGGGATTTTTGGCATTCTTCCCTATATTATTAACTAAGGAGTACATATTATAAGGAAGAGGTTATTTTAGTGAGTGGATATTTTACAAGGGATTTTGGCTTCTTATTTGAATGCAAATGGACTGCTAAAATGAATGTATTATGTGTGTATGCATGAATGCTATTTATGCATTATAAAGGGAAATATGCCTCTATTTACTCGGGAACAAGGCTCTATTTTTGACTTTTGAAGTGATGAATCACAGATTCATCACTCATAGCATTGGTATATGTATATGATCTCTCTATCCACCAGATGGATGTGAAGACCGCCTTCCTGCATGGCGATCTTGAGGAAGAGATCTATATGGATCAACCTGATGGGCTTGTGACTCCTGGGAATGAGGGAAAGGTTTGCAAGCTTGTCAAATCCCTTTACGGATTAAAACAAGTACCAAAGCAGTGGCATCAAAAATTTGACAAAACTATTTTGTCATGTGGCTTTAAGGTTCATGAATCCGACAAGTGTGTCTATTCCAAAGTGAAAGGTGATGAGTGTATTGTCTTGTGCCTATATGTTGATGACATATTGTTGTTTGGATCACATATGAGGATTATTAATGAGACTAAGGCTTTCTTGAGTAGCAAGTTTGAGATGAAGGACATGGGTGTTGCTGATGTGATCTTGGGTCTCAAACTGACAAGGCCAGTTGATGGGATTGTAATTTCTCAATCTCACTATGTTGAGAAGGTACTTGAGAAATTTGGATATAAAGATTTCAAAGCTGTAAGCACTCCTTTTGATTCATCCAAAACGCTGTTTAAGAATAAAAGTGGTGTACCTGTAGCCCAGCTAAGGTATTCACAAGTGATATGAAGTTTAATGTATCTTGCAAATTGTACGAGACCTGATATTTCATTCTCGATTGCAAAGTTGAGTAGATACACTAGCTGTCCTGACCGTACTCACTGGGAGGCTCTGGATCGAGTACTGAAGTACTTGAAGGGAACTATTTCCCTTAGTTTGCATTATGGTAGACATCCATCTGTACTAGAAGGATACAGTGATGCAAGCTGGACGGGGAAAATAGAGGAGTCTGGGAGTAATGGTGTTACAGGGTATGTATTTACCCTTGGAGGCGGTGCAGTCTCCTGGAGGTCTGTGAAACAGACCATTCTAGCTCGATCCACTTTTGAGGCCGAGTTGTGTGCTTTGGACACCACTGAAATTGAGGCTGAATGGCTAAGGGAACTTCTGTCCGAAATTCCCATGGTAGGTCAACCTGTTCCTGCGATCTCGGTACATTGTGATAATATGACCACAATTGCCAAGATCAAGAGTTCAAAGTTCAATCAGAAAACAAGGAGACACATACAAATCAGACTTAAGACGTTAAGGGATTTGGTGTCTCGAGGAGTGTTGGCTGTGGATTTTGTTGGATCCAAAGACAACACGGCAGATCCGTTGACTAAGGGACTTGATAGATCTTTAGTCTTAAAGTCTAGGCTTGGGATGAGACTGAGACCCATTGGGAGTTCCTATACAGTAGCAACCCAACCTATCTGAGTGGAGATCCCACAAAGTAGGTTCAATGTGGTAATAACAAGCTGTTTGGAGAACTGGTTGGCACTCTAAGTTTAATGCGTAAGCCTGAGTGTCTTATCCCTGGAAGTCTGAGTGTCATTTAAGCTGCAAGTTTAGGAAGAGCGTAGGCTCTGAATGGGTTCAAGCCTTTGGGCAGGATGTTAGCAGTGCATCCTTGAAGAACGCTACCTATGTGAGTGTTACTGTGGTCCGCAGTTAAAGGAAGAGGATCTTTCATGAACACACTCATGAGACAGGATAAGGGTGCATGGCTTTTAAGAGCACCAACCCTGAAGATTGTACCAAGAACAACGCTTTGTTGTTTCTACCGTATACTTTAACACTAAGGTCTGAAGTTCAAGA
Organism: Ottelia alismoides; assembly: GCA_037367405.1. Classification (NCBI taxonomy): domain Eukaryota; kingdom Viridiplantae; phylum Streptophyta; class Magnoliopsida; order Alismatales; family Hydrocharitaceae; genus Ottelia; species Ottelia alismoides. The sequence continues at coordinate 562,162 of JAZKJV010002677.1, forward strand.
CGTAGTTCACTTCGTTCCTGTTAAAGTGAAAGTAGTAAACTCAGGTAGAGGTTCAAACCGGAAGGTACCTTTACTGAAAGCAAAGTGTGGGCAGCCGAAAGAAGTCTCTTAATTCTTTTTGAATCTCTTTTTCAAATTGATGAATTCGTGGGGGATTGTTATATTAAAATTGTATATATAGATTTTAATTGGAAAATCTATTAAATACAATTGGTATTAATTTGGTTTCAATTGGGAAACCAAATGATTTGGAGGGAAAGTTGGAAATTCCCAAATTTGAAACATAGTTGAGTTTGGTTGGAAGTTTAGTACCATACCTTGGAGATATAAACTTTTGGTGGACTTATATATGAGTCCACACCCCAAGCTCTTGTAGCAATAGTGGAGAGGAGGAATGGAGGACCACACACGCGCGTGCGCGCTCCGCTCCGCTCCGTCTCCGTCTCCGTCTCCGGCTCGGGCTCGGGCTCGGGAGAGTCAATTCGGATCTCGATACTTTTGCTGGGGTTTTCATTTGGTAAGTCGATTAAATTAATCACACGATTAATTTGGTAAGTCGACTTAAATGGGAATTCAACTCGCCATTATGGGCGTGATTTTGGGATCCGAAATGCTGCGTTTTCGGGACGCGTTTTCGGAAACAAAAGGTAACCGCGAGCTAGGGCACGCGAGCCCCTCTATATATATCCCTCACCCGACGCGGTTTTTCTTCACTCGCAAGAAAAATCTCTCTCACGCCGTCTCTCTCTGGTTCTTCCTCTCACGGACGAACGTTTTCTTCTTCCTCTCTCGGCTGCAGTTCTCTGAGGTACAATCGAGGATGATCCCGTTGGTGTGCGCCGACGACGATCGTGAACCGTCGTATCCTGGGAGTGGATCGCCAGTACCCTACGCCCCGGTATTGTGGGGGCGATATCTTCTCTAAGGATAGCCCATTTCATGGACGCTTCGGTGACTTCTAAACTGATCTTTATTTTATTTTGGTTGCTGCAATATGTTTATTGCTTTACCCTTTCTGGATCATGCCCGTGTTTATGTTTCTGTTCTTTTAATCGGTTCCTGTTTGCATTGTATAATCGGATAATGATTGGGAAACATACGTTTAATGTAATCTTATTCGGTATTGTTTCTCTGTTAATTCATTTGGATCCGATATTTTCCTGTTTAACATATGCACTGGTAGTCCTTTTTACAACAGTGAATCCTTATTTCAATTGCTATTATCTGTTGTACTCACTGTACTTTTTCTCTAGCGACCTCAACATTATTAGCACACTATAGGTTGTCTATCCTCTTGACAACTCATAGCCTATCTTATTTCCATACAACTCTGCTCTAGTCCCAATCATCCCTTCATACTCATCAACTCCATATCAACGTGAATATCCCTCAACATTCTTCATCTCTATCGACCTTGACTCATGCTAACTTTGTCATCCTTTTTCATGCATCAATAATCCCAACACTAGTTGACCCTTAATTAACAAGATTTATCACGTGAGTTTTTTTATTTTCATCCAACTTAATCGGTACAAAAAGCTCAACCAAATATCTCAGTCAAAACTAACATGGTTGGTTTGTGGACGATATTTTTTCGACCCAAATTGAATTCAACTCTAATCAAGTAACCCAAATCCACCCAAATTTCCAAGGATACTCACAATCTTTCTCAAGCTGGCATCCCACTTCAGCTTTTATGGGAAACATTCCTTGACATTCCGAGACTATGTAATTACTGTTATTTAGGATTAGTGGTCACAACTTGTTGGATTCAGACCTATTGACAACTACCATAAATGTCAAGTAATAATTTCCCACTCTTATGAGTTAACATAAAACGTTCTAAATATTAGACATATGGCTTTGTTAGCGGTGTTACACCCCCACTCCCTCCCCCCTTATATTCACAACGCTCTTGCAACATGACCCATTAATCTTCTTATTAATAATGATGATTGTACACTCTAAATAGTATTTCCTCTTATCTCTTTTTATAGGTGGCTCTAATTTTCGGGTGGACATTCCACTAATAGAGTGAACCCACTCCAATACCATATGTTGTGTATGGATTCAACACCGGAGTATCTATCAACGAAAAACTGGTCTTGGTAATTTGTTGGATCCCAACTCAAATGTACTGACATTCATCCAAAATGCAAAAGCCTAAGTTGTGAAGTTGTAATCCCCAACTTTTATACCACATGTTCTCATACTTATGAGTATAATAAGTGGGACTATGTTTGGGGTGCTACAACCTTCCCCACTTGTATTAGAAGCGCCCTCATTACATGCCCATCACTCATTCCCAATAATAGTAGTAACTGCATGTTGTCGGTAGTATTTTCCACCTGCATTTTTTATAGGAGTGGATCCACCCCTCAGGTAGTCCTTTTGAATATAAAAAAACACTAATACTATTTGTAATGTCCTGACATATATATGATTTGTTACTGAGGTAGACTAATTCTAACAACTTATTTGGTCGGAGCTCAATTAGACTTGTTGACAACTATGCAAATGCTCATTGAAAGTTTTCAAGTAGTATAATCAACACTCGAACATTGTGAATATTAAATGTTGGACTATGTTTGGGGTGTTAAAACCTCCCTCACCTATATTCGTGACATCCTCATTTGATATGGTCTATTGTTTATTAACAATAATAGTGGTTGTTGAATTCTCCGAGTATCCTTGTCATACTATCTTTGTAGGAGTTGTTCTACCTCTCGATAACCTTTTCTAATATTAAAGGAAATTGATCTGAACCATTTGTAGCACCACACTCCTACATCCAAATCATTATCGAGAAAATTGATCTCGATAATCATTGGGTTGAGGCCTAAGTCAACTCATTAACAACCACCAAAAATGTTAAATGTTAATCCCAAATTGTACATTTTATTCTCACACATAACGAATACCATATGTGCGATTGTGTTTCAGGCATTACAACCTTGCCAACATATAATATCAGCATCATTGTTGCAATATGAAACATCTCTTATTGAAGAGAACTCACTCTTGTACCAATTGTAACATGTAGACATGGAATCACAGAATTATCAAGAAAAACTAACACTAACAACTTAATATGCTCATATTCAATTAAACATGTTGACAACCACCTAAAATGCTTAAGTTCAATTTGCTAAGTTATAATCTTACACTCTTATATCTCATTCTTGAAACTTTATAAGTATTGGATGCAACCCTATATTTGATGTTGCCGCCGCCACCCAAATACGTAGCCCATTTACTGGTAAGACTTGTGAATCTGTGTGTATGTGTGCTTGCTTGATGGCTCGCGTTTGTGTGTATTTTCTTCCACGATTAGCAACAAGCAGGTATCAAAGCAACAAGTTTTGCTAGGATCATCAAGTAATTGGCATCGCATAATATGAAGATCGAGAAGTACACATGAGGGGAATGGCTTTAGTCTATGATAGATAAAGATATGCATCCTTCTGAGACAGCAGGGCATCTCCATGTCGTTGGACTAGGAGCGCGTAAAGGCACTCATGCCCTCTGAGTTGATGGTGTAGGAAGAGAAAGTGCACTCGACGATCATGTTATGTTTGACAGATGAGATTATCACGGAAGTCGTCAATGAGATGACCATGACCAGTCTGTAGTTGAGACCCGAAAATCTATTATACATGATGAAGTCTTTGAACAACAAGTTGTTGTTGAAGCAACTTCTATTCTCTCTCCACGTACAGAAAGGTGTATCTCTTAAAGAACATATAGATCTCTTAAATATAATGCTGATAGATTTAAAAACATAGATGTTAAGATTAAAGATGAGAATGTTACACTTATTCTTTTATTTTATTTTCCACTATCATATGAGAATTTTGTTCAGTTGTTTATTATGGGAGAGAAGAGATAACTATAGATGAAGTTCACACAAGTCTACATATGAATGAACTTCAACATATGTCTATAAATAAGCATGACTCTCATACTATAGGTTTGATTATGACTCATGAAAATAATCATGCTAGTTTTGGTTATGCGAAGAAAGGAGATCAAAAGTCTAAGTCGAAGAATCACAATTCTAAGGAGACCTGCAATTGTTGCAACGCACCTGGACACTTGAAGAAAGACTATCCGAACAAGAAAGGGAATGCCATAGTTGTTGTAGCGCTTAGGGAGGTAGATATTCTAAAGATGGTAAGGTCATCACCGTCATAGATCAAATGATGATATATATCATTTTGATAATTGATTTAGGTTGCTCTGGCCCTATGGCTTGCAATGTAGATTGGTTTTGCATCTATGCAAAGATAGATGGTGGAAACTTCGTCATGGGGAATGATGCTACATCCAAATTTTAGGATCTGACTTTGTGAAAATCAAGATGCATGATGAAGTCATAAGGGCAGTGAAAAGTTGTCATATTCTTGATCTGAGAAAGATCATTATATCCCTTTGAGTCATGGACTCTAAAGAATATACACAATTTTTGAAGGTAGAGTTATGCAGGTTGCCAAAGTCAGAGTAGTTGTCATCAATGGCAACAAGAAAAAGATCATATATGTTATGCATGGGTCTATAGTTACCAGTTCTGTTGCAGTGGCATCCATCAAAAAAAGAGTTTGGCATATGTGGCTGGAGAACATGAGACATATTGGGATGAACAACCTCAGTCGGAAGTGTATCATCAGGGATCTCAAATGATCTAGCTAGAGTTCATCGAGTATTGTGAGTTCAGGAAACAACATATGAAGCAGTTTGGTAAAGCTATTCATGGGAAGAAGGAGACATTTGATTACATTTATGCTGATTGTTGGGGCCCTTCCTGGATTTCATATTTGGGAGTGCCAAGTACTTCATGTCCATAATTAATGATTATTCTAAGATAATTTTCATTATAAAGCACACAGACGAGGTATTTTAAACCTTCAGCAATGGAAGATCTCGGTGGAGAACCATACTTCTATGAAGATCAAGGATTTGCATATTGATAATGGATTGGATTTCTGTTAGTCAAAGTTTAATGAGTTCTATAAGGAGGAGAGTCTGGCTATACATGACACCATGCTTTTGGAGAGATTAAGGTGCATGTTCTCAAATGCTGACCTTGGTAGATGTTTAGGTACCTAGCATCCGGTCTTGGAGGGTTTGCGGTGTCCGGCCGATTAGATCTAGCAATCGTTGTAGCGATGCCTCTCACGGCTCTCGGTACTCAAACAACTAACTAAGACAACAATCAACCCACGATATAGATAAAACAATGAAGAATGCGGGATGAAATGTATTATACCTTACAAATAAATGTGTATAGCAAGCAAGTATAAGGGTCGAACCATTGATAGCAAACTGAGATAGATAAAATTTTTAGTAATTAACAAAAATCAATAATAATTATTTTGTACTTTTAGGTTTTATTCTAATTTTTGGGAGTTTTTTTATTATATTTAATTTTTATGGATTTTTTTATTATTATGCAATTTTTTATGTTTTAAATTTTTATTTTATTTTTAATTTTTTATTTTTTTATTTTTAAGTTATAATATATATCTATATCTAGTAATAATAATATATATTATAAATAAAATATATGATATATAATAAATAGATATGTAAATATATAAAGGAATGATCCTTTTTTTAAGGTTTTAAATATATATTGTCTATTTATAATTAGTATGTAACTATTATAAGGTATATAATATATATAGGGTTTTATAACTTTAAATATATATCTATAGTCAAAATTCATAAAATATTTTTTTACATTTTTAGTATTTTTCTCTTTTTTATTTTTATGTAATTTTGGCTAATTTTTATGTATTTTAATGTAGTTAATATATCAAAGTAGTGTGTAGTATATGTAGGTCGAATTTTTTTGGTTTTAAAAATAGATAGTAAGTCCAAAAAATCACAAAAATATTTTTAATATGACTATATAATATAAATAAAAATATGAAATAGAAAAGTACTTTTTGGTTTTTGTAGATTTTTTTACTGATTTTAATAGATTTTTTAGGGTTTTATATTTTTAAGTTTTATTTTTATATTTTTTGTGATTTTTGGTCTGAAGGTATAATATATAGTAATTTGTATACTCTATTTTTTTGAAAAATTTAAAGATAGTTTTACAATTTTGTTGGATTTTTATCAGTAAACAGGGGTAAATGGCTCCAAAACAATTTTTAATAAATGGAAAAATACGATAAATGCTTAAATAAAAATATTATGCATCAACATGATTTAAGGCATCTACAATTATTTTCCCAATATTTAATAAGCATATAAGCTAATTATTAAAAATAGAAAAGCAAGAAATAAAATACAATGTTAGAAGAGGTATTTTGCAATAAAGTAAAAGTCATGGCTTATCATGAAAATTTCCCCAAAATATAACACTTATATTGCAATTTATAGGACTAAATATAAATAACTAAACCTAGTAGGGTTTTTGTGCAAAATAGCTAGGTCCATCACGTGTGCAGGCACATGAGGAGACCTAGCAAAGGACATGGTTGCAATATACAATAAGTACGGGGGTCCTACGTAAATTCTACACACATATTTAAACATTCATAAGTATTTAAAGGACTGAAGTATAAATACCAATGCGACAGGGGTTGAATAAATGTTTACCCAAAAGGGCGCTTCTGATGACATACAACGTGCCATGTGGCCCGATCCATAGCGGTTGAGGGCGACGCTTCGCCTCTTGAGTGGAAGACCTAGATAAGAATTGTGCTTCTCTTCTCGATCCAATGGTTTTGGCGGTGTTTGAAAGAGAACCCCAAGAACAACTCCTGGGTGACGTTTGATCTATCTTTTCTCCCCGCTCTGACCTCTGTTCTCCTCTCTGATGGGCTCCTTAGCTTCCTAAAGTTTGCGGTGTGTGTAGGTGGTGTTAGATGGGTCCGGTCATCATCAATAGGGGCCTGAAGTGTTGATCTTCCTGGAGATCTAAGATGAGATCGGTTTTCTCTCCAGGGAGATCGTCTAAGTCCAGAACTTCCACAAATGGATCCTTGGCTCGAGGCGAAGCACCTCGACCAACTGATGAACCTTGCAGCACAGGAGAATGGCCAAGCGAATGAGCTCCGATGGAAGGTGACGGAGGAAGCTTGGCGGACCTCGATCCTTACAAGATCGAGGGGGAGCATGGGAGAAAGATGGTGAGGGTGAAGGGGAACGAAGATGAGGCAGAATGACTAGTCAGAGATAGTCGGAGCACAATGAGAAATAGAACACAGAGATAAACAAGAGAATGAAATAAATAGGAAAATAGAAGAAGGCTCAAAGTGAGCAAGGCAAGAGGGAATTAAAAACATGTATGAAGTCGAAATCGGTGCAAGTGTGTGGGACTGATCTTTGACCTAAAATCTAATTCAAACAAACACAAATGCAATGGGTTCACCAACTCTACCCAGGGAAGCCGCAAGAGTTAGCCCTCTAGGAGAGTGAGTACTGCTAGAGAGTATCTCATACTTCCCACTTCCTTTGTAACATGTAGCATGTACTTTTTTAAGAGTCTCCTTTCTATTGGGTCTGGATCCAATACTCGGCCAAAGAATAAAGGTGAAAGTCGATAGGCAAAACCAATACTTACCCTTATAAGGTAATCGGATGTGGAACGATAAGACAGACAACCTGTGAGGGGATGACCTAAGCTCAATACTTCAGACTATGTTTGCAAGCAGACGAAACCCTAATCGCCTGTGTACGATAGAAGTGCCAATACTTCGTGAATCCAGTTAATAGCAAGGCAATACCCAGGCTGGGATTTTGTATCTATGTCATATGGTCATGCCTCACTCTATCTGGAGTGTACCTGAAAATAATATGGACTTTATGAACCCAATACAATGAATGTCCTTAACGAATTTTATTTTTGGTCAAAGTGGTATTAATAGTCCCCTTGTTTTAGTTTTTGAATTTTCACTTTTTGAGTATTTTTCAGAATAATTCGTCAAATAATTTTTTTGTATTTTTCGTTAAACCTAAGTGATCCAAAATTGGGAGAGAAGATGGAAAAGTTGTGCAAGTGACATTATAATGGAGAACTTACCATTGTGTCGAATGATGCATGCTTAGTTAGAAGACTTACAAAACTTCCCGTCTCTCTTCATGCAAGATGCAAGATGGAAATTTAAAATCTACACTACATGAGATGCAAATCGGTGAAATTGCCCTAAGAAGGAATTGCTATTAGTGCAAAGAACTAATTTAATTTGATTAAGGTCCAATCATATAAACTATAGGCACATGCAGATATTAGGGTTGTGGACCTAAGTTCAATCAAGAAAGTCCTAAAAATCTAAGATCTTGTTCACATAAAATAAATGAAAATAAAGGCGAAAAGCACAAAATATTGGAAACAAATAAAAACAAGTGGAAAATAGGGAGGACAAAAGGGTAGAAAGTAAACGCAAAGAAAGCTGGGTGGGCTCCCAAGTGAACAGAAACTTGGTAAAATAGGCCCGCGAGAGTCTGAACGTCCAAAGTGTGATGTCCATGTATTATTACAAATTAATTAATGTCTCTCTCTCTCTCTCATAAAATAAAAGTTCTACACTAAGATGCTCTTCTCAAGTCCATGTCTCCTTCTTGCTCTCTCCTACCGGCTCAACAAAGAAAGCTAGTCTCCACCTCAAGAGGTTGCACAGGTCGTCCTAAGAACTCCTCCTCAATTGGCAGGCCCTTGTAAAGAAGACAATAAAGGAAATTAGTCATAATAAATAAAAAAAAATATTTGAAAAAGAAATAAAAACAGAGATATATGGCAACTAATATGCAAAAATCCTATCGTACGTTGCTCCCCGGCAATGAAGCTATTTGTTTAAACAGTCGAGTGAGGTACCTAGCTTACGATCTTGGAGGGCCTACGGTGTCTGACAGGTAGGATCCAAAAATCGTTGTAGCGATGCTTCTTACAACTCTCGATACTCGAACAATCAACCGACGATATAGATAAAACAATGAAGAATACATGATGGAATTTATTATACCCTACAAATAAATGTGTATAGCAAGCAAGTGTAGGGGGCAAAGTATTGAGAGCAAACTGGGGTAGGTATAATTATTATTAATTAACAAAAATCAATAATAACTATTTGTGTACTTTTCTTCTTTTTTTTGTGAGTTTTAAATTATATTTATTTTTTTTATGGATTTTTTATTATTTTGTATGTTTTATATTTTTAAATTTTAATTTTTTTATTTTTGCAAAAGGTTAGTTTCTTTTTGTTTTTAAGATATAATATATATCTATATATAGCAATAATAATAGTAGATAATATAAATAAAATACATGATATATAATAAATATACATGTAAATATATAAAGGAACATTCCTTTTTATTTTTTAAGGTTTTAAATATATATTATCTATTTATAAGTAATAATAATAACAATTAGTATAAGGTATATAATATAGATATTTTTTTATAATATTAAATATATATAGTCAAAATTCAAAAAATAACTTGCTTTTGTGTTTGTAATATTTTTTATCTATTTTTTGTGATTATATATATATTTGCTAATTTTTATGTATTTTAATGTATTTGATATATCAAAATAGTGAGTATTATATGTAGGTCAAATTATTTTGGATTTTAAAAATATATAATAAGTCCAAAAATTTCTAAAACTATTTTTAATATATACTATAAAATATAAATAAAAATATGAAATATAAACTATTTTTTGTAGATTTTTATTGATTTTTATAAGGTTTATAGGATTTTATGATTTTTAAGATTCTCTTTTTATATTTTTGTGATTTTTTATCAGAAGGTATAATATATAGTAATATGTATGCTCTAGTTTTTGGAATTTTTAAAGATAGTTTTACATTTTTTGGATTTTTATCTATAAATAGGAGATAAATAGCTCTTAAACGATTTTTAATAAATGGAAATATACAATAAATGCCTAAAGAAAAATATGGGCATGCATCAGCATGATTTAAGGCATCTGCAACAATTTTTCCAACATTTATAAGCACATGAGCTGACTAATAAAAATAGAAAAGTAAGAAATAATATACAATGTTATAAGGGGTATTTTTGTAATAAAAATAAAAGGTAGGGCTCATCATGCAAATTTCCCCCAAAATACAACATTTATATTACAATTTATAGGATTAAATCTAAATAACTAAACTCTATAGGGTTTTGTGCAAAATAGTCAGGTCCCTCACATGTGCGAGCACATGAGGTGACCCAACAAAGGACTTAGTTGCAATATACAGTGAGTACAGGGGGTCCTATACAAATATACAAAAATATTTAAACATTCATAAATATTTGCAGGACTAAAGTCTAAATAGAAAAGTAGTGGGTGTTACTTAAATGTTTATCCAAAAGAGCGCTATCCGACGATGCAGGATGCGCCACGTGACTCGATCAACGACGGTTGAGGGCAATGCTTCGCCTTTTGAGTGGGCACCCTAGATTAGATCTGGGTTGCTCTTTTCGATCCAACAGTTCCAGGGGTGTCTGGAAGGACACCCCAAGAACACCTCCTGGGCGACGTTTGCTTTGTCTTTTCTCCTCGCTTCGGCCTTCGTTCTCCTCCCCGATGGCCTCCTTAGCTTCTTGGAGCTACATCGCATCTGCAGTTGGTGTTAGATGGCTCTAGGCCCCATTGATAGAGTCCTGGATATTTGATCTTCCTAGAGCTATCAGATGAGCTTGGTTTCATCTACAAGAAGATCGTCTAAGTCTAGAACCTGCACAAAATGGATTCTTGGCTCGACGCGAAGCATCTCAACCAACTGATGAAGCTAGCAACATAGGGGAATGGTCGAGAGAATGACCTCTGACAGAAGGCAGCAGAGGGAGCTTGGTCGACCTCGATCCTTGCAGAATCGAGGGGAAATAGAGGGGAAAGATGGAGAGGATGAAGGGGAACGAAGATGAGGTGGAATGGAAGGTCAGAGATAGTCAGAACACAATGAATTCAAGCTGGTTTTGAAAGCTCCAGCAATTTACAAATCTAAAATTAAACTAAGATACGACCTGGTTGCGGGAAATAAAACCTGGATTAGTATGCTGGAATGAAAAACTAATGAAAAACCTAAACTAATCAGCTCGTACGTGGTCGAGGCCAAGGAGTAGAGAGGCTCGTCAGAGGATCTCTGGCAGACCTTGGATCACCCAAATCTCGACTTTATCCAAGCTGACAAGGACATGGAATCGTTCGTTGTCACTGACCAACTCAACCTAGCTAATCCTATTAGGGGTAACAAAGGAGAAATGTGGATCAAAAACTCAAAATTCATCGGTTAGGTTTATCTATAAATAAAGTGAAGGGGAAAAGGGGTGAGCGATTTCATGTGAGGTGGAGGTGGTAGGTGAGATCTATGGGGTTGGCATGGACTAGGGTTGTGGGAGGATCATGTTGGTGGATTGCTCAAGGAAGAAAGTGACATGGAGGAAGGTGGAGAAATAGGGGAAAGCCATAGGTCACAAGTCTTCCAACAAAGGATGCAGAGGGATGTACAGTTGACCCATTGGGTCAACAATTGGTGCGCTCTGGTTGATCCACATGGACCAACCGGAAAAATAGAGGGTAAAATTCTCTTATTAAATATATTAAAAATAGAAACAATTTTATTAACTTTTAACTAAAACATAAAAATATTTGTTATCTTATATTGTATTTTAAGGATATTTTTATTTATTTTTACAAGATTATTTTTACAAGTCTTTTTATTAGGTGTTAATTTTTACATGTACATATATAGCTATACATACATGTATTTTATATATTTGTAATTTATATTATGTATTTTATTATTATATTTACATATTTTATATATTTATAATATATTTAAATATATATTTGCACATTTTTAGTTTATTTTTATGATTTTATTTATTTATTTATTTAAATATGTGTATGTATTATATAGGTATAGTTTACCTATATATTTTAATACTTTATTTATTTTAGTGTATTATTAATGGTTTTTTTATATTTATATTTTTAGCGTATTTTAAATGATATTTACAAGTATATAAAATTATAAGAAGATAAAAATATAAAGAATGAATATATTGAAAATCATATACAAGTATACCGTATAATAGAGACCCAAAAGTCAACTTCTGCATCTTAACTCTATTTTTAACGAAACCACCTTCATCAAATAGATAATTAAATTATATGAACAATAAAGATAAGTTTGGTCAATTTTGATTATGTATGGAGAAGATACATGTATGGGAAGTTTTGTTTACGGCTTTTTGTTCTCTGTGTCTCGGGTGCACTGTGTATTATTTTTGTGTGAAATAAATTGAATTTTTCTTTGTATTTTTATGCACAACTTTTATGTTGAGGATTTTATTATTTGAGGTATAAAAATTCAAAAATAAAATAAGGCTCAAAACGCTATTTTATTAATGAATGAAATTAGGATTTTGAGGTATTTCCTATATAATTTGACTGTCCTATCGCCCTCTACTTTATTCCTTGTCGACCAAGTCATCATGATGACTAGGTCTTGGGGTCTAGGGTCATTCAGTGTCTTCGACACTTTATTTCCTTTTCTTTTATTTCCTTTATTCTTTTATTTTGGAATTAAATACATGTATTATACAATATTTATGTGTATATTATTGAGTGTTAATTTGTACAAATTAATGCTATATACATGCATTTATGTAGGGATTTTAGTACAAAATGAAAGAATAAAGGTGTTAAAATGGTGATTCATCAGTAGAACATTTTGGGCGGAAACTGTGTATACAACTTCTTACTTGGTCAATCGGGAGCCTGCATCTGCTATCGATTCCAAGACACTTATGGAGGTATGGTCTGGTAGTCATGCTAATTATTTTATTGCATGCGTCTTTGGTTGTGCTACATACTATCATGCTAGTGATGGAAGCTGGAACCAAGGATAAAAAAAGTGGTGTTTACATGCTATGGTGTAGGAGGAAAGGAGTATAGAATATAGTCCCCTTCTGGGCATATAAAGTTAGCATGAATATTACATTTGGTGAGAATTCCATGCATCACTCGAGGAGTGAATCTATTAATGCAGGGACATGTGATGATATGCAAGAACGAGTGGAGTTAGAACTAACATTAAGTGTGATCAAATAGTTGATCACACCACTTCTGATCAAGATGATGTCGAGCAACCTAAATATGAGAAACTAGAGGAAAGGCAACCAAGTTTTGCTATTGATCGACCCCATAGAGATATACATTCTCATCATAGACATGGTTGCATTTGCACTACATGTTGATGAGGAGGCAGAGTCTCCAGAGCCCTCTACTTACAAGGACATTATAGCATGGGCTTAATCTGGGCAATGGATTGCTACTATGTGATAAAATGGAGTCTCTTCGTAAGAATCAAACATGGGAGATTGCCAAATGACTAAAGGGGAGGAAAGTCGTTTGGTTGTAAATGGGTCTTCAAGAAAAAGATAAGAATCTCATGCAGTGAAGGCATCAGGTACAAGTGACATCTACTTGTAAAGGGATATAGTCCGAATGAAGGAGTGGGTTACTATGAAATTTTCTCTCCCTTTATAAGACATACATCAATCAGGGTGCTACTAGCTCACATCGATACTTGGATCTGAAACATCTAGATGTGATGAAAACTTTCTTACATGGTGAACTCAAAGAAGACATTTTGATGAGCTAGCCAATGGAATTCACATTTCACAACAAGGAAGATCATGTGTGCATATTGAAGAATTCCTCGTATGGAATCAAGCAGTCTCTCAGACAATGATGCAAATGGTTTAACAACTTTATGACTGGCCTTGGGTTCAGCAGGTGCTGGCACAAATGTTGTGTTTACAATAACAAGATGGAGAGCTCTTCATCTATCTGTTACTATACATCGACGACATGCGGATTGCCACCAAGAAGAAGAGTATCATAGATGATCTAAAGAAGCTTCTCACTTCAAAGTTTGACATGAAAGACCTTGTTGCATTGGAGAACTTGTTAAGATTGAGATCATTGGAGATCAAGCAGAAGGAATTTTTTTCTTATCTTAGAAGAACTACTATGAGAAAGTTTTATTGAGATTTTGGATGTCTAAATCAAGGGTTTATATCAGTTGTGCCCCTCTGAGATATTGCAATATGAGTTATGCCCTCTTATTTTTTTGAAATATCAGTTGTACCCCTACCTTCTTGCAAAATTCACACTTCTGCCCTTTTGTAATATCAGTTATGCCCCTATTTTACCTTAACAGAAGGGCAGAACTGTGAATTTTGCAAGAAGGTAGGGGTATAACTGATATTCCAAAAAAAGGAGGGGCATAACTGAAATTGCAATATCTCAGAGGGGCACAACTGATAAAAACCCTAAATCAAAGTCTTTAGGTACTCCATTAGCTGTAAATATCCATCTTTTAGTTTCTTTTGCACCTTACTTATATGTAGATAAGGAGCACACACAACACCCCCCATGCAATGTAGTTCAGAGTCTTATGTATGTGATGGTATGCACAAGGCCAGATATCGCTCATGTTGTGAGTGATATTAGCAGATTAATGACAAATCCGTGGAAGGAGCATTGACATGCATTCAAGCAATTTTTTCGCTATGTGAGAGGATAATCTAACAATGCTTCATTTACAGAAATGATTCAGGGTGTTTGGTTATTGGATATATATATATATTTAGATTATACTCTAGATGTTGATGGGAGGAGATCAATGACAATCTACATCATCACTTCGGGGAGTTCCGACATCAATAGGAAGGTTACCAGTTACTTTGTCTACCAGAAGGTAGAGTATATGATTTTGATGGAAGCTGCAAAGGAAGGCATCTCGCTGACGGGCCTAGTTGGAGATCTTGGTCTACAACAAGATTAGACTATTGTATATTACAATAGTCTCAATGCAATATGCCTAGTCAAGGATCATGTGCATCATGAAAGGACCAAGCACATAAATGTCAAATCAAGGTAAAGAAGGCAGACATAACAGATAATCCATTTGATATGTTCACAAAGGTAGTTCTTGGGAGTAAGTTGAAACATTGTTTGGACTTGCTCAATGTCGATAGTCGGTAGTGACCCCAAGGAGGAGGTAGGCGACGATGAATCTTGGCAAAGCTTCTTAGAGGATTTAACTCAAGGTGGAGATTGATATGCCTTAAATCCTAACCATTTGTTATGTTGAACCAAGTTGAAGAACCTTTTGACGCCCCTCATGCCACCATACCCTAATAATACAGGGCCTCATTGCTCGATCAAAGTTGTAGGGAGCAGCGTCCTCTTTCTATATGGGTATTCAAATCCATCTGCACCCTTCATTCTTTTGTACTGGTAGTAATATATAAACTCCCTAGGGTTAGGGTTCTATATATCCTTTGTATTCATTTTCTCCATACAAGAAAACGATCATCACCGTCCAAGGACGAAGCCCCATTATGAGTGAATCTTGTAAATCAATGCGTTTGTGTGTTTAATCGATTGATCATGTTTGTGTGTATTTGCTTGCAATTTTCGCAAAAAAAAATGTATTGCAGCAGGTTTTCGAGCCAACTTGAAACAAGTTCAAGGACATGCCCAATATTTAGATCATTTTGTGGCAAATCTTTGGTAGACCTAAAATATTATTAGTTTGTTTTGATGATATGTCTTATGGAACCTGTCATATTACTAGTTTGTTTTGATGGCAGGTCTTGCCACCACTGCCATCTATCCTTCCCCCCTCCTACCACCCATTGCCACCCTTGCTCATCACCAAGCCCTCACTATTGCATACCGCTACTACCAAGCATCACCACCACAACTTTTGCGCATCACCATTGCATCATTGCAAATTGCCATGAATCCTCATGGAACACCACTATGTGATAATGTATCGTGCAATGTTTTACACCACCATGCTCACATACCACAACAATATGTCGTCACCACACTGGCTCGTTTCGTCTCCACATACCCGCCAAAGCATGTAGCAAAGAGGAGGTGATCCTCCTTAAATAGAGCATTTAAAAAATTTGAATTCTTCAAAATTGTTCTGATGTGATGCATGATGATGTGCAAGTAACAATATGTGAGATACCGCGTAAGATATTGCTAGATTTTGAAGTAAATTTTGGTTGTACATAGCCATATCTCATGCCAAAAGGCCGCCCATCACTCCCTTAGAGAGGATCCTCTGCTGTAGGGTCTACTGCAACAGACTCTGCAGTAGGGACATGGACCGCTCGATCTTGATCGAGCTGGATCGAGCGGTTCCCACAAATTCACATTTTTTATGGACCTCTATCTTGCAGATTCGTGGAAATCCCTTGATCAAGATAGATCGAGCGGTCCATGCCCCTAATGCACATAATGCTGCAGCAGACCCTATAACATCCATCTCCATCACCCCCCGTCTCCGAGCAAGTCCACCTTTGGACAGAATTAACTACAGCAGACAAAAGGCCCCGTCTCTCTCACATACGTTGATTCTCTCTCATCTTCCAACTGGTCCATGTCCACTTGCCATCACCCACCCAATCAGTCATTCTCTCACCTCCCTCATCATACACTGTGAGATTAGCTATTTAAGTTGATGGGTAGTTCGACGGGAGGAGTGACGTCTCTGTGGGGCTTGCCAAGTTTGGATCTTGAGGTGTTCTGCTATTGGGGTTTGGGTTTGTGCTGTTGCGTAGAAGACAACGGAAATGGCGCCTGCAGCGGGGGGAAGGGAGCTCGACCAGACACCGACGTGGGCAGTTCTGGTGGTCTGCACCGCCATTATTGTCGTCTCCATATTGCTGGAGAAGGTCTTCCATTGGCTTGGACATGTAATTAATTCTCTCCAGATTTCCTCTGTCTTTCTTTGCGTGCTTCCGTTCTGATTTCCCCTTTTCCAGTTTCTTCGACCGTGGGCATTTTCTTCTTGTTTTCTTATTTCTTTTGATTCTCTGCTTTGCTTTGAGTTGAATGTTCTTAAAGAGGAAGAAAAGGGAGGTTACTAAGTATGATATTAGACATGTAATAGGAGCATCGGTTTATTGTATGGTGTTATTGAGACTTGCTTTCCTAGTATAATTAATTAAATTGGTGATTATTTATATTGATGCCCTTAAATTAAGGTTGATGCGATAATATATTGAGAAGCTTCAGCCTTTTTTTTGGACGGTGGTTATAACATGAAATCTGAATCCAGATGTTTACCGAGAAGAAGAAGATGGCTATGGTGGAGGCGCTGGAGAAGGTTAAAGCTGGTATGCATTTGCATCTTACAATTATTATCGGCCTCCTGTTGTAGAGCTCTATTATTACAAGACAAAATATCGGTATGCTAAGATATGGCTTTCCAAGCTCTTCACAAAACTTATGCTCAAGTAAATAAGGCATATCACTACATGCATTAGAGTATACAGAAAAATAAGAACGGTTAGTTAATGACCAGTATGTGGTTCTTATTTTTCAGTGATAAATATAAGTATCACAGTTATATAACGGGTTCAATGGGGCTGCCTCCATCCCATTTTCCAGCGTTTTTTTCTTAAAAATAAACCATGTATTTTCATCACTATATCCCTATAATACGCCATTCCAATTTCGTCAGAAACAACAGGGACTCTTATGCCATTCATCTATAACAGGTCGATTACAACAATTCTAAGACCATTAAAATTACCTGTTCTAGATGGAAGACATACTAGATGAAAGACATAGGAGTCTCTGTTTCTGATGAAATTGGAATGACATATTAGAGGATATAGTGATGAAAATACATAGCTTTATTTTTGAAAAAAAAATAAAAAACATCGAAAAATAGGATCGGGGCATCCCCATTGTTCCTTATATTAATCTGGAGTAAAATTAGAACTAGCAATCGGATGATAAATATTTTAAGATAATGGCAAAGTCAACAAAAAAACATCTTTTTGTACATACCGTCCATCATGTAGCTAATAAACATTAGATACATGTGTAATAAATTACATTTAAATCGGACTAATGAGTTAATAATAGAATAATAAATAACATGGATTCAAAATAATAATAATAGAATAATATATATATATATATATAATTGATTATGATGCAAATTAATAAATAATAGATATATTAGTAATTAACTATTTGCATTAGTGAAATAAATGACCAATTTATTATAACACGATAGAAGTTATTTTGACTGTATTATAATAGAATACACCAGTTAATCATTCAACCAAATACCAAAAAACTGCTTTTGTAGGTCTTGGGAGAACTGTCTCCAATTATACATACTAGCTGCAGTCACTCTGCCCTTTTCAATAATTGGCGAACTACTATTAGTTATTTTTCCTGGGATTTCCACATCCTACATAATGCAGCCTTACATTTTTTTTCAATGACCTTCTCATGCTCAGCCTTAAGGCTCAAGGTTTTTTTCATGTCTGGTACCTTTTACTTGCAACTGTTTGATTAGTCCTTTTTCTAGTAAATTTCTTTAAATCTTATGTGTGTTCAAGTAAGTTTTCTCTAAGACTGATAAAGATCTTTTCCACCTTGCAGAACTGATGATCCTTGGTTTCATATCATTAATGTTGACCTTTACGCAAAACTATGTGGTGAAGATCTGCACACCAGTGAAAGTTGCAGATACCATGTTGCCATGCAGTCTTGCAGCCAAGGAAGCCTACCCAAAGAATGATGCAGGGAATGACGCAGGGAAGGACAGACGGCTTCTATGGGATGACATATTCATGGACATGGATTCCAAGCGCAGATTTTTGGCTGCACCTGTGGGGAATACTTGTTCCGATGTAAGACAAATTTATGTATCTTACATGTTTAAGGTATTAAAATGTTATTAGACAAAACTTTGGAATCAGCCCTCAAACAATCCTCGTAAATCCACATATTCACGGATCTTGCCACCCTCCATGAGAATTTACCAAAATACCGATGGTTCCCTGATATCTAATAGTAAGTCATTACCTTTTCTTTTGAATAATTAGTGGAACTTAATTACTTTCAGCTTAACCTCATGAGAATTCTTTTGCTTAACCTCAACCTCCTCCTTCATCCTTATTAAGGATATATTAACAACTTTTTTGGCTCTTTAAACATCACATGCCTTAACTGACTTGAAATTCTTATTAAGTTTCCCCCTTTAATGATCACTTAATTACACTTTAAATCCTTGAAACCTATTTGTTGCTAGTAGTGGAAGCAAACACGCACAAATAGGAACAAGCAAACCACGTCAACGCAGATTTACACGGTTCACCCTTAAGGGCCTTAATTAAGCTATGTCTTTAGGCGGTTGCTGCCGCTTCAGGAGAAGAAGATACAAAGGATACAAGAACCCTAATCCTAAGGAGTTTATATACTACTCTCAGTACAAATTATCCCGGAGACAGATGGATCCAATAACCTAAATAAAATTAGTTTCAGGAGAGGGGCATTGTTCCCTGCCACCCAGCTGGGGGAGGGGGCACACCTGCTCCCCCCATCCCCCCCTTCCCCAGGCTTGCAGATCGGGCAATAACAACCCCATGCTGGTAGGGTATGGAATGACGGCAGGCTTTGCTCACCCTTCTAATGGAGGGTGTAGAAAAAGATTTTTCAACTAGGTTTAACAGAATAAATGGTTAGGATTCAAGGCATATCAACATTATTCCTAATTTCTCTTGATTTCGTCTTGATCAAAATTTTATTAAGCTCATGGATCTTTACCAGAGATAAGTGGATCCCCAATCTTAGAATCCACTAATAGTAGAGATATTAAAGATAATACAATATAAATACTCAACAACTAATAAATAAGATAAGGTCATATACTTTTTTGGATGAAGATGATTGTTGATGTTGATCATCATCTTGTTTTTTGATTGGCTAAGAGCGGATAGGGTGGATTTCTGAGGTAGTTGATCCTCCTTCTACCTTTTGATTGGTTGAAAGCTAGCAAGGTAGATCGATGATGCTGGTTATCTTCCTGCCTTTTGATTAGTTGAGAGCTGATGGAATAAATTGTTGAGGTAGTTGATCCTCCTCGTGCTGGGGATACATACCGGCATATCGGATGCGGATGCGATGTGTCAACCATCGCCCATGAAATCACGCAAAGAAGAATGCACTATAATATAACGGTGGTCGGCCACCTCTCACAATCATAGGAGAAAAAATCACTAAAAGATGAACGAGTATAATTCTCGTTATTCCCTCACTCTCTTCCTTCTCTTCTCTCCCTGTCTCTTTTTTGTTGTCTCTCTTGTGATTGTAATGGTATACCACCACCCACCCCCTCTTATCTAGAACCAAATACAATCTTAAATTGATTGTCACAATCAATCTCAATTAATTAGGATCTTAATCAATCCCAATCAATCTCCATCAAGATTCTAATGAGAATTGATCTAATCAAATCTCCTTGAAGAATAACATGGAATTTAACGCTACCATCTGAGGATCTAATTTTCCTAAGCATATCCCCCTTGAGTTGCATTCCATTGTGATCTTCACGTCGCCTTGATTCTACAATGGACTATCCTTAATGTTTGCAAGCTCCTCCCATAAATTGTCACCACCTCTGCGTATCACACCATTACTGGAGTGTCCTCAACATGCCCTCTCTCGAGCACGCTCTCTTAATTCAATGTTGTGCCTCGTGATGCTGTACCATAGATATCTTCTGATTAGAATTGTGCCATCATCTTACAAAAAAACGATTCACACTTGCTTCTCCTTGTTGCACACTTCTGCAACAGAGATGCCGATAACCTGATGTTCTCTTCTCGCACTGCTTGTTCTAGGAAAAACTAAATCTCTATTACTTGTCACGATCATTCCCTCAAGCTTGTACACCATGTTCAACATTCTCGGTCTTCGCATCACCACGTGTGCTCCCTTCTTTGTTCAGAAAATCTTGCTCCAATGGTGATTCGATGCTCTCATGACTTGGTCGTTCCTAATGAAATCATATTCTTTGTACCTATGGGAATGTATCCGGCACCTATCAAAGTTAACACTACCCGATTAAAGATGCGAAGTTGCACTGATTCAACTCCTTTGACATGGTGAACAAAATCTCCATTTTCCATCTTGATCATGCCATCATTACATGCATGATATGTATTGAACTGCATTAGATGAGCATATGTGATTTGAACATGTTGAGTTCAGAAGCCGTCCTAAATGTGCCTTCATCTCTTTTAACATACGAGTAAGTCTTACTCACTGATTGCGGTGGAATAATCTTTCTCTGAGTTTGAATCACAACCTTCTTCTTCCCTTTTCCTTCTCATCCTATGGCTAATCAAAATGGTTTGGTGGTAGTGTAGTGTGTCTACCACCCAAAAGACCATGGTTCAAATCCCCCTTGTAGGGGTTGTGTTAGGTAGCCGACAACCAACGTAAAAAGCAATAGGATCTTTCAACATGGATTTGTGCAAGAATCCATGTAGTCGACCCTACTTAAAGTTGTAGAAAGTTTCACCATTTTTTATGTCATGACCAATCAGCTATTTTGTGACCTTCCTTATCACAATAGGAGCATCTGATTGGACCTCGTGTCTTAGACCGACCTCTGAACCCCATCTCCCTTGATATAGAACATCTTCTTTCTATCACCGTACATGACTTGCAACATTCGTTGCCTTATCTATTAGCCTACATCGAGACTCATTAATAAGAAGTGAAACATTTATCTCATCCAATATGATGGTCTCCTTGTCGTAAAGCAACATTGTCACAATATGATTGTAGGAAGATGGAAGAGAACTCAATAAAAATAGCGAGTTATCCTCCTCCTTAAAGAGAGACTCTCATTTCTCATTTTTCTCCTCAAGTGTAAGCATGTTTGTCAAAATCTTGTTGAATTCATCTAAGTGCTCGATCTTTGTTCCACAAACCATCTTTGACCATAGGGCTTCTTCTTTGTTCTAGCGTGTTTGTCAGATATTTGGACTTGTGTCATCCATCAAACTTCATATATCTCCATGAAATCCTCCAAGTTGATGACTCTGCCAAGAGTGTTGTCTGCCTTAAACGATTGAATTTTATTGTTGGCGAGACCTCTCATCTCCTTTACTCTTCATCTTTCATCTTTTATGTCTTCTTTCTCTTTCCTTGGAGCTTTTACAAATCCTTTTACAAGTCCTCGTGTGAGTTTGTTCTTCATCTCTCTTGCCATAAGGTAACGGTGTTCTTCTCGTTGAAGAATTCCACAACGAATGAGGCAACCTCAACGTGAACTTTGCCATTTGATCTGTACCCATACCTCTTCGAACAATCTGTTGTCGAATGCTGTTTGTACAATTCTTCACGACTTATGAGGATTGTGCTCCGACGATATCGATATCAACATCATATCGATATGGTGCGAATGCGATATGATTTTCGATGATGAATCGGTGATATATCGCTGAAATATCGCCCATATCGACACTTCTATGAAGGAAGGACCCAAAAATAAGTATATCGCCGATATAATCGGTTGATATTAGTCCCATGTCGAATACCGATATATCGGCGATATATCGCGATATTTCCTACCTCTCTATGGATACATTTCTCCTCACAATCATATCCAATCAGTTGGCCCTCTCAGTAGGATAAAACATAGTAAAAAAATTGCCCGGCAGTTCAAGTCCTTGGTAATCTGACTAATAAAAGGCAAGCTCAATGGAAATCAGGGGCTAAGAGGACTCAATAGAGTTTGAGGTGGACAAAGAGTTGTATCTTCCTCTTAACAATGATAGGAGAATTCTCCTCAAGATTTGGACCACCTGTTCTTCTCGTGCCCGTTTTCTGCGGAGATGTGGAGGAGGACTGGCATTCATTGGCTTCTTCCTTGGGATTTCTCTGAATTTTGGCGAACAATGCGGAATGTGTGCGGAAATAGCCATGAGGATTGTGTTCTTCCGTTTGCGGTGATCTAGGCCATTTGGTGCACGCGAAACGGTGTAATTTTTGGTGGGAATGTCTTCATTTCTGAAAATGTGTTCGAACATTGTAAGGCATTGCGTAGAGTTTGGGATGCGTAGCGACAGGAACATGTAATATAATCCTTTTCTCTTTTTTCCTTTCTAAATAATAAAAAAGAGGTGGATCCCATCATGGGAAGCCACCCGCGCGTTTACTCAAAAAACAATGATAGGAGAATGGCATCCATCAATAAGGTTGACAATCCATCCCGGATGAATAAATTGAAATCTGGTAAATTATTGTACATCCCTGCAAAAATGACGTGATGCATCCAAATCAACTAAACAATTAGATTCATCATCAAAATTACCTGACATCACAACAATGGAAGTTGTATTATTGAAGATGACACAGACCTAGGAGGAGTTTGAGTAAGTTGAGAAAGATGATTAACCTAGTCATCATAGTCAACGCGAGAAAGATATGAATCATGATTGGATTCCTTGGTAGTAACCTACTGAGTATAGGGTGGAAAACCATGCTTCCGCCAACAGTTATCCTCGCCATGACTCGACTTGCCACAATATTTATATTGTTTGATATACCCATGTCTACTAATGATTGACCTTCGTCCTTATGGGCCATGTCCACAACCACGTCCTCAACCATGGGAGACTGTCGTAGCAGAGTCGATATTCGCCTTAATCTACTGTAATACTTTTCTATAATGATAGTGTTGTCAACATCTAGCGTTGTGCAACTTCATACCAAGTGTTGAGAATAGGAACTAATGAGATGTTTATTCCATAGAGCTAGGTTCTCTTATATAGAGAGAAAACCCTAGAGAGCTTGACGGGTCACAGAGGGTTACGGAACCTGAAGGGTCACGGGAGGTTACGGAACCCGAAGGGTTACAAACATAAATGTAAATATAATAACTCTAACACTCCCCCTCAAGCTGGAGCTGAGAAAGCTGCAACTTGTAACAAAAAGAAAAAGTATACACCACATCTTCACACGATGCACCATAAGAACATATGTCAGCTGCTGGTAGAAGACCTCGCTCGAGGACGGGTCTGCGACTTTCAGGTCACCGGAACGTATCTCTGCCATGCCTGTAGAGTCATTGCGATATCAGGTCACCGGAACGTATCTCTGTCGTGCTTGCAGGTCACCGGAACATATCTCTGTCGTGCCTGGAGAAGAATCGCTGTAGAAGAAGTCCAACGCGAAGTACTGGAGTAGTAGTCGGGTCGTAAAAGAAGAAGTATACGCCCTGACGAAGAAGTCGATGCTCGGTGAAGATTGATGATCTGAGTAACAGTATGGAGTGTCGGTCTGTCAGTCATGGTAGGGCAGTAGCCGTATTGAAGAATCATCTTTGACTCTCCCTTTCGCCCATACTTGATAGAATAAAGAGTATAAAACATGTAGTTGGAAGAAAAAAAGTTGGGAGAAACAAGTCGTGGTGAAGCATGGGCTGTTGGAGGAAGGGGCTCCAGGCAGTACCGACGACGTCAGAGGAGCGACAGGAGCTGCTGGAGCCTCAGGCGACGCTTTAGATGTCGCTGGATGTGGTAGCTGGTGCTGCTGGGGACTCAGACTGCCTTGCGTGGGATCATCGAATCCATGAGCGACGCAGTAGGTCCATCCCTCTCTCCTTGTTGACGGAGAGAGGGCTGGTGGTGGCGGCAGATTTAGGGTATTAGGCTTCGATCTAGGACCCTGGCTCTGATACCATGTTGAGAATAGGAACTAATGAGATGTTTATTCCATAGAACTAGGGTCTCTTATATAGAGAGAAAACCCTATGTATAGTAACTCTAACACTAAGGATCAAGGCATGCAAGAAAATGAGCCACGATTGTTTGTGCCCTAAATACAATTTGAGAAGGACATGTGCACACATGAGCATAACTGTATAGCCTTTCAAAGGCTCTTCCATCATGAGATAATACTCGGACAATGGATATCCATCCTATCTCATATAGGCAATATCGATCCATAGTTGCAAGATCTACGATGTATTCTTAGTAAGTAAATATGAATTTTACAGAGTCTTACGTACCTTTGGTTGTAAGATTGTGATGTACTTCATTGGAGATCGGTTTAACAAAAGTGGAGCCAATCCATGACTTTATAGGTGCATTTTCATGCTTCTAGGACAAGTATTTGTCCTTCTCGTCATGCTCTTCTTCGTTGAGGATATGCTCTTTGTCATGTACATCCACGCAATTGAGGATGCTCTATGCCTACGGATCATATTTTATCCCATTAAATTTAATGATTGGTGCAAAAAATAAGGTCTTCATTTCTCTATAGATGATTGTGGTGCCTCGCTCCTTTACACACATAGGCACTTGCAAGGTTGCAAAAAGCGGTATGCGGTATTCAGTCGGTAGGGTCACTGATTACTGATTAAACGGTATGCGGGAGTTTAAACGGAAATTAAACGGGTTATGCGCTTTTGCATTTTTAATTAATAAAAAATATTAAATACATATAATTAATAAAAAAAGTATAAATAAATAAGAAACATACAATCACAAATTCACAATATATATTACATATTGTCAAATTCATGAAAATGTTTCATCTAAATGTCAAAATAGACAAGATAAACAATTAAAATTCATAGCATGAATCCAAAAAGTCATGGATAATGGTGATCCTTTGAAAAAAGTAGATCCATGTACTGAAAGGGATGTTTCAGACCGCTTAAAAGGCCGCATAAGACCGCTTAAGGCCGTTTAAACGGTTGTTTAAGGCCGTTTATGTGGCCTAACCGTTTATGGGCCGCTTTTGGTTAAATGATGCGGTCAGGCACCGCATACGTTTAAACGGCCGTTTAAAAGGCCGTTTAGACCGTTTTTTGCATCCTTGGGCACTTGAACCGAATTCCATGTAGGATCCCGATACTCATCAACCTAATGTACGTCAGATTCATATCCAAAATACAATCGCAATATAAGAAAATGCGAGAAATTTAAAGAAATAAAATGATGCATTCTTTTCCATTGACATTTCCACAATATACACAAAATAGTCATGTCCAAAGTATAAATATAACTATATGAAATTATCAGAGTATGACTAAAATATACATGCATCCAAACAACTGTCTCTCAAGTACAAGTTGGAACAAAGTAATCTGCCAAAAGAACTATGCACCATGACTGATGCAAAAACATCTCTGAAGCTCTAACTCTACCAATAAGGACTGCTACTGCTACGACTCTTGAATACTGTTGGGTCACACATGAAAATGTAATGTTATGAGTAGTTGCTGAGGAACATATCTACACTAACCACTAGTGTAAAAGAAAAAAAAGGTATACACGTACTATGCAAAGTGTATGGACACAATAACTACAGAGTAGGCCTCTACAAGGCAAAACTTGCCTCCTCAGGACATACATATGATATGCGAAAAATCAGTATTAATGATTCTATGAACGCAAAAACTTGTCGCAAACTGCCCACATTTGCTATACATCAGTGAAAGTCCACGATGGCATAGGGCACGAGTCAAGGCATCGAACCATCGATTCCTCATAATTCCATACACAAAGTCCCCGAGCCATCTCTAGTCATCGTTAGACATAGGAGTCCAAATCAAATTTCATAATTATGATTTCCTCTTATCTTGGGATTTAATCACAAAAAAGTTATCTTCTAAGTAGTTGGAAGAGGCTACAGCTACCACCGCACTTCCTTGTACACATGAGACTAGTGCATTACACCACCTTTGTGAATCACTTCCTCGGAAATCCCATCGTAGTACTGCCACTTAGAATATCAATTCATACGTCCAACACTAATCAACATCTAAGTACTAAACCTATGTGTGAAAGCAAAAAGAGACTACTAACTACGGCTACTTGGCTAGCTCACTAAGAAAAACACTGTCATATTAGTACCTCGTTGTGCTTAGCAATGTGTCCTCAACCAACGCAACTGCTGGGATCATGACCATCAAGTTTGAGAATTTTAGCCAACTCCACCAAAGGGGAGGAACTCCATGACCTTAGCCAGATGTTCAACTACCTTCCTATTTATAGATGTGCTTACGCCCAAATGGATCCGGATGCAGATCCAGTTGGGATCTGGATTCATTTACTGAACCACAAACTTCAAACAGTCGTATTTCCCTCATATGGATCGGGCTTCGACGTTCTAAGACTCATTGGAAAAGGTCTCGATGCGTAACACCTAATAGAGACGTCATTTATCTGATTTAGATATCAAGGCAACTCTAGATTTCAAAATGAAGGGTCTTACATGTGGTTTGTGGCAAAAAAACAAAACCAGACATATTTCACATCATCCTTGAACAGAAAGAGAGCTCAACAAAAAAACACATTATTTAGCACATCATCATAGCTAGCATGTTTGATGGGCACCACAACTGGGGAGAGCAAGATGCACGGGTGTGATACCTATTGGAGTGACATTAATGATGGGAGTCCATTGGTTGCTGGGTCGAGGATGAGAAGTGGTGACATGGGGAGGATGCCACATTCTTCTTTCTCTCTCTTAGGGTTTTAGTGGAATAGGGAGAGCGATTTCTTGGTGGTTATAAGACCATCAGTCTAGGATTGTCACTTTAATACCATGTTAGACCAGTGTTCACTAAATCGGCCGCACGGGCCGCATATGCGGCCGCATATGCCCGTGCGGCATGCAGACCGCACCGATTACTTGAATCGGTGCATTATGCGCCCTCCCCGCATATGTGGCCCGCATATTCCCCGCATATGCCCCGCATATCCCGCATATGCCCCGCATACTACTCCAGCAGCTCGAACTTTTCAATCTTCTCATTTAGGTCCTTATTTCTGTAACTCTGCCTCTTCATTCAATTGTTAGAATATGACATGCATTTCTATATAATTGCAATGCATTATACCATTATGTATATGCAATGTTTTATGTTTTTCTCATGTATTATTTTCACGAGTATATGCAATGTATCGTCGAATATTTTTTATATATGCCGATTGAGGTTTTGCTCATGTAGTGCATGTATGTGTATTGAAGTTTTTTTTATTACGAATCATATAATGTGAAGTTTTTATGGTAAATGCTTTTTTTGTGATTACATATGAGGCAATTAAAAGTATATATGCACACCCATCTAACATAAACCGTTTTTCTTAGATCTTCTTTAACTCCACTTATATATATAACTTCAGTGGTAATGTTATTCATAGATATTTTTTTATTTTTAAATTAAAAATTAGACAACCGCTTAGAACCGCATATACCCCGCATATGCCCCCGCATACCGCTTAATCAGTATTCGGTGACCAGTCCGAACGCATACGCATACCGCTTTCCTGAACCTTGTGTTAGACTAGTCAAAGAACTTATTTCATGTTGAGGGACCTATCTTATTCTTATATATGAGGATGGTAGTCAAAAGTAGTACCTAGGTATTGGAATATAAGTGATGTAAAATGAAACACACTCTAATAAGCATTCTTATCATAATCTATTTTAATGATCTTGGCATCGTCTCTTACCTCTAGCTAATTGATCAACCTCTTAACAATCGACCCACCTCCGTTAACCTCTGATTTCACACAGTGCCTCCAATTTAGGTCTGGGTTCATTGAGTCCGAACCCCTTTCTCCTCCTCTCTTAATTGAGCTTAAAAATTTCTTCCATTTTGTCGATAAATAAGTCAGTACCCCTTTGTCGGAACTTCTACATTGCCATTTAACCACCTCTCAATTCCACCGAGAGAGCAAGAGAGAGGAGGGTTTTGAGCAATTTGTTGCAAAGTAATAATATCCTCTTTCCTCAATTGAAGTTAGCTAACCTTGATTGAAGGGAAAGTAGCCTTCGATCTAAGCTCTGATCAGTATCATCTCCAACGATTGAAGCAAATTTCTTGATTATTGAATACTTTGGGAGGTGAGGAGAAGCCTACTCGATAAGGATCAAGGGATGAGCCTATGCAAAATAAATCTAACCAATCAAATCTCCCAACTTATCATCCTTTTATGATGAGTGGTTATTGACAACTTGGACTTTCTCCTTAATCGATATCATTGTTGTTGGGAAAAGAATGAGAAATTGTTTATTCCCAAGAACCCTAGGCTCTCTTATATAGAGGAGAGACCTATTGATCAATCATGTTGCACAGGGTGCACGATCAAGGCTTTTTGTGTAAAATGACATGTAGAGTGTTAAGATGTACCTTTCATGATCATGCAAGTATGCTTATGTATCTGCGAGCTTTTACAAGTTTCTAAACAAGACTAAACAAGTATAAATACAACAAAACTTGAATAGAAATAAGTTGAACTTTGTCTTTGGTTTGGAGGCTCGGACTTAATAGCTTTGATAACACGCAAGTTGCAAATAAATAATAAGCGAGTGCCTAATGCCTATTGATAGTTGTGTGTGTCATTTTAAAAACAAGAACTTTAGGATTGAATGTTGTTGACGCATATAGAGTACCTGTACCTCTTCGTTATTTTATTTTTCAGTTGTCTTCTTTATGTAATTTACCCATAGGCTACTCTCCTATATAAGAGAGCCTAGGGCTTATAGAATAAACCAAGCCATTCATTTTTCCCAACATGGTATCAGAGCGACGGTCCTAGACCGGAGTTCTCGAAACCCTAACCCTAACCCCACACCCGCCGGCCCCCCCTTCTTCTTCTTCTCCCTCTCGCAACATCGGCGCCGCCCGAGCTCGGCGTTGATCCATCGGCGCCGCCTCTCCAGTCGGTTGCGCCACCGTGTGTGAGCACCTTCTCTTTGCGCGCCTGCGCACACGCATACTGTGCGTTGCTGCGCGCCTCTGCCGTGCGCGCTTGTGCGCCTCACTCGCCTCCACCGTGCTGCGCGCTCCCTTGCGCACCATCAACCTGTGCGCAATCATCTAGCGCATCACCTGTGCGCCCCTGCGCATTCCCTGCGCGCGCGCGGTAACACCAGTGCACGCATCTCCTGTGCGGCCTGTGCGTGACTCCTGCGTGCGTGTAGGGCTTAGCACGAACATCTTCATGGGGATAGTTGCTTGAAGTCTACACATGCAACTACCCCCATCTATGGTATTGTAGACAAAACACATTGTTTGTCAATCGTTCCAGTCTTCATTTTTCAATATGTCGGAGAGCAAGGCAGATATCCCATCTATTGGCGCATTCCGTGGTCCAGCGCCTATTGTCAAGATGGACGGTACCAACTATGAACTGTGGGCAATGCAGTTCATGAGCATGATGAAGTCTACGGGTAAGAAGCACATTCTTACCGAACCAGAGCCTGCTGAGAAGACTGGAACCTATGCCTCCTGGGAGGCTGATGACGCATACGCCAAAGTTTGGCTATCTGGCACGTTGGCAATTGAGATTGCCAATGACATCCTCCATCAACCCACAGCGAAGGATATGTGGGACATTCTGGCGGCTACATATTCCCAGGCAAAGAACGAGACAAAGATTCTGCAACTCCAGCATGATATCTTCACCATCAAGCAGAATGGTCGCCCCCTACATTCTCTCTATACATCACTGAGAGGGATGTTCGAGAAGCTATATAGCTTCATGCCCTTGACAGCCACGCCAGAACAACAGAAGACATATAGGAACGCTACTATGGTAGGCGTGTTCCTAGCTGCACTGGATCCTGAGTACGAGGCACCACGATCACAGATTTTGGCCGACTCTACAATTCCTTCAATGGAGGAAGCCTTCCATAGACTGAGTCGGATTACAGTTCCCTCCACTGCTGCAAGTCAGAATTCTTCAGCCATGGCAGCAACCAGAGGTCGTGGTTCTCATCACCAGGGCCGTGGACGTGGACCCCGTGGGAGGGGTGGCCGCACTAGGCCAACATGCACCTACTGTCACCGAGTCGGACACAATGAAGACACATGCTATTCAAAGCACGGATTTCCTGCATCCGCACGAGCTGCTGAGCAGATAGAGCCCCCATCTGCTGCTACCTTGGATCAACGATTTGATGATCTAGTTGCCCGTCTGAGGGGCATTATCCCACCATCTGGTCCAGCACCGACTACAGAGAGTCATTCTGATGCTGCTGCTTCTGCCTCTGCATCTACTAGTGCTTCAGGTAGTATACTTGCACTCCACAGTAGTAGATCTGATACACTGCCATGGATCATGGACTCGGGCGCTACACATCGACTAGAGTCTACTTACAGGATACACTCAGATCCCTCCAGGACGGACAGTAGTGATTGCCAATGGCACACATTCCCCCATCACTGGTCAGGGGGAGATTAGACTGACATCTTTTATGCCGCTCAAGAATGTGCTACATGCACCTGATTTTTCTATGAATCTGTTGTCAATTAGTCAGATTACGAAGGATCTCCATTGTCGGGCAATTTTTGATCCATCTTCTTTGATTTTTCAGGACATCCGTACGGGCAACGTCATTGGTCGTGTCTATGAGCAAGGAGGCCTTTACCGTCTGAATCAGACCCCATTTGCCGGAACCACATCCTCTCCTGCTGGACAAGTATCTTCTTTACTATGGCATCTGCGTTTTGGTCATTTACCGCTTCAGAAGTTGCGTCGAGTTCTACCCTATGGTCTCTCTCACACACCTATCCAGTGTGAGGCATGTCAGTTGGGAAAGCATCACAGGTCATCCTTTCCCAGTCGTCCAGGTCGAAGTAGTAACTCCAAGTTTGAGTTGTTTCATATCGATGTCTGGGGTCTGAGTCGTGTTCCCGATCATCAGGGACACAGGTTTTATATTGTATTTGTGGATGATTTCTTTAGAGTGTCATGGGTGTTTCTGATGAAAAATAAATCTGAAGCATGAAATATTATTATCCATTTTCTTAATGAAATTCAAAATGTTTTCTCCACATCTGTCAAGCTTGTGAGAAGTGATAATGCTTTAGAGTTGTGCACCAACATTGTGGCCAGTTACTACTCCTCAAAAGGGATTATTCACCAAACATCTTGTGCTCATACATCTCAACAGAATGGGATTGCTGAAAGAAAACACCGTCACCTTCTTGATGTCACAAGATCACTTCTTATACAGAGTCATGTTCCCTACTCCTACTGGGGTGATGCAGTTCTTACTGCATGTTACCTAATCAATCGTATGCCTTCGTCTGTCTTGAATGAACAGATTCCATTTTCACTCATTTATCCTGACAAGGATTTGTTCACTCTTACTCCTCGTGTGTTTGGGTCAGTCGCATTCGTCCATCAGTTGTCGCCTGGTACTGACAAGCTCTCTCCTAGGGCTGTCAAGTGTGTCTTCGTTGGGTACTCCAGAACTCAAAAGGGGTACAAGTGTTTTGATCCTGTGCGTCGGCGGTATATGATCAGTGCATATGTTACATTTTTTGAATCTGTTATGTATTTTTCAGCATCAGGAGACAAGCAGCTACCATCTATACCTCCTGATGCCATATACATGACACCACCACCTCAGATACCGACACCACCGCCACCACCACCACCACCGCCACCGCTTGTCTCACCACTACCATTCCATTACACCCGCAGGCCTCCTCCAGCTCATGGTCCTGACCCGTCAACTAGCTCGCCTATGGTATGTAATGAAAATATTAATGTTGATGGATCTGACGACATTTCTCAGCAGGATGTATTGCAGGAGCATGATGAGAATACAGATGATTTGGATGTTCCAATTGCTCTAAGGAAGCCGAAGAGAAGCTGTGCCAAATATCCATTATCAGCAGCCGTGTCTTTTGAGAGGCTATCTGGAGATTTCAGGACGTTTGCGTTGGCACTTTCAGCTACAGACATTCCACGGAATCATCATGATGCTTTGCAGGATGCTAGATGGCGGCTAGCAATGGAAGAAGAAATGACGGCACTTCAGTCCAAGGGAACTTGGAGCTTGGTTCCTATACCTCCAGATGTCAGCCCGGTGAGCTGCAAGTGGGTGTTTACAGTGAAGCACAATGCAGATGGCTCTATTGACAGGTACAAGGCACGCCTTGTTGCACGTGGCTTCGCACAGACATACGGGGTGGATTACCTTGACACATTCTCGCCTGTGGCGCGTCATTCCACTCTGCGGATCCTGTTATCAGTTGCAGTTGCTAGAGACTGGTCGCTTTATCAGCTGGACGTGAAGAATGCATTCCTATATGGCGAACTGCAAGAGGAAGTCTATATGCAACAGCCACCTGGGTTTGCTGTTGAGGGGGAGTGTTCCAAGGTATGCAAGTTACATAAGGCCATCTATGGCCTTAAGCAGAGCCCCAGAGCGTGGTTTTAGAAGCTTTCAGATCTTTTTGAGAAACAAGGATATAAACGCTCCAATGCTGATCATTCCTTGTTTGTACAGAAGACGGCTAGAGGTATCATTGTAATCATGGTTTATGTTGATGATATCTTGATTACAGGAGATGATGAACAGGGCATTAAGCAGGCAAAAGAAAGGCTGGGAACCGAGTTTGTCACCAAGGACTTGGGAGTCCTTAGATATTTTCTGGGGCTCTAGAAATCCATATGGATTAGTAATGTCGCAGAGAAAATATGTTACAGATCTATTGAGTGAGACAGGTATACTAGGGTGTCGACCTGCTACGACACCAATGGATCCCAGCATGAAGCTCTATGATGATGACACATAAGAGGTGGACAAGAGAAGGTACAGAGAACTGGTAGGCAAACTACTGTATGTCACGATCACTAGATCTGATATATCATTTGCAGTGAGTCGTGTGAGCCAGTTCATGGAGCAACCACGTCAGGCCCATATGGATGCAATACGCATGATTCTGAGATATCTAAAATCATCTCCAGGTGCAGGCTTGCTATTTAAGAAGGGAAAGGAGATCTCTATCACAACATGTGCTGATGCAGACTATGCAGGATGCCCCAAGGACAGGAAGTCCACCTCAGGATTTGCAGTCTATGTTAGAGATGCCCTAGTCTCGTGGAGGAGCAAGAAACAGACAGTGGTAGCTAGATCCAGTGCTGAATCCGAATACAGGGCTATGGCCAAGGCTAGCACAGAAATGATGTGGGTGAAATCTTTACTTACAGATCTATGTCTTGATATACCGCTTCCTATGATGTTGGAATGTGACAATCAGGCCGCCTTGTTCATTGCAAACAACCCAGCCTTTCATGAGAGGACCAAGCATATTGAGGTTGACTGTCACTACATATGTGACATGATTCAGAAGGGGTTCATTGCTACATCTCACGTTACATCAGAGAATCAGACTGTTGATATTTTCACCAAGGCATTACTTCGAGGCCCATTCCAGAAGTGTGCGTCCAAGCTGAGCATGATTGATATCTATGCTCCATCTTGAGAGGGAGTGTTGACGCATATAGAGTACCTGTACCTCTTCGTTATTTTATTTTTCGGTTGTCTTCTTTATGTAATTTACCCATAGGCTACTCTCCTATATAAGAGAGCCTAGGGCTTATGGAATAAACCAAGCCATTCATTTTTCCCAACAAATGTTTTAACATTCTCCCATTTTTAATGATGAGGAAACAATTAGTTAAGGAGTCTTGAAAATATTTTCATACAAATTTGTTTAGGAAAAGAGTCTCGAAACCAAAAACTTCTAGCAAAGCCCCCCATGACAACAATGATGGATAACTTTAAGCAAACTTTTGCCTTTTTTTCAAAACTTTCACAAGCTTACTTAAGCTTCTCATGTCTCCCCATATTTTGTTATTAAAAAGCAAGCAAGAAAACTTAGCAAGCAAATAGAAAACGAAAAGATAAATTAAAGCAAAGCTTTGAAACATAAAGAAAGCTTGCATAAAGATGGAGTTGATGTCACGAGGATATCTACTATGTTCCAAAATATTATAAACTTAGCAATTCTGAATGAGAACGAAAAAGATAACTAGATCAAGACTAGAAATGGACTAGTCAAGATCGCCGAGAGGATTGTAGTCATTACCTGATCCTTAAGGAGCAGTCGGAGGCTGTCTTCTTCTTAGATTGACAACTTGACGAATGGTTTTTCTATTATAACCATCGTCATCATTGTCGGAGCTTGAGGCACGGATTTCTTCTTCTTCTTTGACGATGGGAGTATTGTTAGCCATGTGAGCCCGGGGCGAACCATTCTTACAATAAATGTTATTGTAACGTTTGATTTATCAATAAAAGTTATTGATTCTTTTTTTTACTCCCTTTCTGAGATTAAATGAATGAATGCACTATAAGGTCTCTCTGTAGAATTAGGGTTATTTACCATGGCCATCTTAATAATCATGCAGCTGTTGAGTCAGTATTAGAATCATAAAGGCTGGTGTTTGGATGAATATCTAAGGAGTTAGATTGAGGACTCATCAAGCACCATTAAATGATTGTTAAGAGATGATCTCCAGCCTGAGTAGGAGATGTCAATCCTTTCTCATTTAGGCTGATATCTGATCGACCTCTTGATGCAAGTCTTCTTCATGGGAATAGAGATTTAGAGGTGTCAGATTAGTTAGGTCAAAGAGTTGACTTAACGAGATCGAGATAACTAAAGTCCTATTTCATATACTGTCACGATATAGGCACGCATCCTCTGACCGGAGACAGATGTGTTACTATATGTCTGAGTGTGTACATTTGGAAGACCAATAGGTTGATGACCTAACCAAGGTCTATACACCGATGCCCTGGTGTGCATGCAAGGGCATATAAGTAATACGATCTCTCAAAGGGATCATACAGGTTCACTTATGAACCAGAAGACATGAGCTCACTCATGAGGTATTGGTATCGATCAAATTCCATGCATGGTCATCATGCTTTGGAAGCATGACAAGAATTTGAAAGGTATGATATATGCTTTTGGAAAGCATATGATTGATACCAAATCCCAATGACCAAGAATGAGAAACTTGGTGATGAAACCCTAAAGATGACAGTGTAAAATTGATCTATATCTTCGGGTTCATCATAGGTCTTTCAGTATGCAGGATGTACAGGTATTAGGAATACCTGATGGTTATGTGATCATAAATGATTGTATAATCATGACGCTTCCATTCCGATGGAGTGATGAAACAGGTCTGGATTCTAGTGACTCCTCTCAGTAGAGAAGTAATTTGATCTTGGTCCAAGTGTTGGACATTGATCTGAATGAGATTTAGATGCAATGAGAAGATTAGATTTACGGCCTTGATTAAGTCAAGTATCTATGAAAGGTCCATGAGATCTGGATTTGCGATGTAATCTAAATATCCAAGTCAGTATACGTGGAACAATACAATCGCCCTGTCCTTATCTCCAAGTATCTGCGGAGAAAGCGCATTATTCTTGAAAGAGTTCAAGAATAATCCCAAAGTTGAATTATATCTAAGCATTGAGAAATGGATAACTAAATGTGATTTAATTGTCATGAATAATGTGAATTTGATTCATATTATTTGAATGCGTGAGAATGGTAATCCAATATAATTAAATGTGATTTAATTATTGTGGATATGAATAATGTGGATAGCACTATCCAATTATTCATGTATATTATAAATGAGATTTATAATATAATAGAGAGAGACAATTGAGATTTATATTTGTTGATTAATTATTGATGTGAATTGGATTCACATTGGATGATTAATTAAAAATATAATTTACTTTTTTTGTTTTGGGATGTGAATGTGATTCACATATTTTTCAATGGCATGATTGCAATATCCACAAGATAATTATGAGTTATTTTTTGTGAAATTATTTAGAAGAAGAGTTATTGTAAATCTTGAGATATCATGAGATAGTGAGATATCATGATAATTTGAGGAGATGGACTCATTCCACCCAATGAGGGAGGACGACCGCTAATCTCCATTAAGAGAAGGGTGGTCGTCCCTCCTTATTAGGGGATGAGGTTAGTCTCCTCATTATCTCAAGACTAGTCAAAGAGATTTAAATTTTGAAATTAATTATGTTGATTTATCAATATAAATTAATTTAAATTAAATTATTTGTTGTTGTGTTTTTATAACAACATCATGGCCATTGAAAGAGACACAAATCAATCTCACCCATTGATTGTGTGATGTCCATGGATTGGGATCCATAGATTCCCAAAACCCTATATAAGAAGAGGCACCCCTTGCTCTTCGAGTTACACGATTACGACGTCTCTCTCTCTCTCTCTCATTCTCACGTCTATTCTTCTCTCTCCCCTTGAGTGGCCGTCCACTCTTCTCATAGAGAGAAGATCGCCTTCGTCGTTGCTCCTTCATTGTGTCGTCGCTTCGACGACTGTCGGGTCTCCGTCTTCTTTGATGCATCTCGCTCATGAAGAAGGAATTCGATCTCGTGAGACGAGATCAGGAGATCCATTGTTTGGATCATCGACTTGGATTGCAAGAAGCACGCGACTCATCCACGCGCTCGCAAGCATCTCCTCGGACAGATCAGACTTGAGACAAGAGGTTTCTTCTCTTAGAGGTTCGATCGCGACCACACTACAAGAGGTATTCCTATATCTATTATGTGGTTAGATGAAACGATCCAAGAAGTGTTCTTGGATCATGTGGTTTCATCATCTAAATTTTTTAAAATTCCGCTGCACCAAGTAAGTAGTGCGACTAGTCGCTCTTGATCGTATACGATACGATCCGCACGCTTCCGTGATGCGCTTGAGGATTATTCCATATCCTTCAAGTATTCCCTCGAGAAGAACTTGGGGTGACCTAGAGGCACGGCATGGAGTTGGAGATCTGGTCGATGGTGGAGGAGGGTTTCAAGAGTAGGAGGAGGTTGACTTCTTCTCGTTGTTCTTCTTCAAGTGAAGATGAAGGTTGTAGAGAGCAATCGCTTGAGCGTTGATGAAGGTGGTGCTCAATTTGCAGAATAGGCCATATGGATGATATGACCTATTTGCACTTGAGCATTCTCCTTTGATTTGTTGAAAAGAAAAGAGAAGCTATCTACCATCGCTTGGGGTTGAGAGTCTTATGAGGTTGGATTATGTAGTTTGGTACACCTATGATTGATCAAAATAGGAGAAGTTGGGCCTTATAAGGGTTGGTACAAAACCATGAAAGTAAGGGACAGGAGAAGGTAGAAATGCATTGAGTTGGGTACTTGGAGGTGACACTAGAGGTGGATTCTCTTCGGTCTTATGCATCGATCCCATGGCTTCTCCTCCAAAGCACATTATCTTTCTAACTTTAGGGGGGACCTCATGTTAGTAAATGCTATGTGGTGGATAACTACACCTAAGGAAAGAGTATCTATTGAAGGGGTAGTAAGCAGGGATACGAAGTAGTGATTCCATTTGAATGAGTGGCAGTTGATAAAAGTGTAGAGAAGCACCGTCATGTCGATGGTAACATGCGATAGGTTGGTGGTCTTCCTAAAATTCCACAAACATACACAGTTTAAGAAGCGACAATGAGGGAGTGGTTAAAATACAATGAAAGAGGAGGCTTGGCCGCTTGGAAGTCCTTTAAGTGAAGAGTAATTCACAGCAATCATCGTAAGTGACTCGATCGAGAAGTCATCAATGATTGGTTCCTCTTTTGGGTGATCATAAATGGCTTGGATAATGGTGGCATCCATAACGAAGGTTTGATTTTGAACGGTTTTTCGGAGGCTAACCAGTCTTAGAGTTACCAATATCAACTAAGTTGGTTTATATCTCGAAATGGCAAGGGGTTAATTATACATAATGGTAGATCCCATCACGGCTCAAAAATTTGGCAAAATTCACTGAAACTGAAATTTCATTTTCTCTGAGTTGGCGAGATCTAAACAAATTCAACATAGGCTTCTTTGCATTTTCACGATTTTGAAGGAAATGAGAAAAATGTCAATGATATTTTGATTTCCCCAAATCATCACAATATGCTAGTGAAATCAACATGTAAATCCTTGGATCCCACATAACTAAGATAGAACATGGGGTTCAAAAATGTAAAAAGGTGGTTGACATGGAGTAGATGTAAGTATGAATGAAACTTGTTATGGAACATTGGCCAATGAAGTGAGCAACATGGGTAGAGGTGCAAACTAGTAAAGTTAAGGAGTTGTCGTGGGATGAGGCATATTGTCTCATATGGTGGATGTTTAACCAAAACCACTTCAGTGCGCTTTGGGGGCCATGGAAAACGACAAGTTTTAGGATTTGGAAAGGGACATGGTGTTGGGTACTTCCTGTTTAAAAAATAGAATTCCTAAATAATATTGAATAGATAAAAAATAATAAAAAAAAGTGGTACCCGGGTTTCGTATTTTATTAATAGACCTTATGTTGTTGATCGATCAATCTTGTTATAAGACTTGGAGTTCTTCCTCTTAGAATAAGTGTTTTTGAAAAATGAAAGTGTGAGAGTTCTGCTTGGATTGGACTTTAAGGTGCCGATTACGCAAGTTTAAGAATGAGTCGGTAGAGAGTAATTAGGGATTTGACAAGATGTAATAAAATCCATCACAAGACGTGTTTCCTAAAACAAGGGATGGCATTAGAGATCAGCATAACGTATTGGTGCCAACTATCCATTCAAATCCTTGAGGATCGATGCGAGATTAAAAAAATGAAAGAAATATTCGCATTTGATCGAGGCAGAGGGAGTTGGTCGATCATGTGTTGATAGACCACATGCAGTATTCTGATCGGTCAGGTCATCTTTTTTTAAAAACAACCGAATAACCAGTGAAAGAAAATTTAAGAAATGTCTTTCAAGGTACATATACCTAAATCTCATTGAATCTCCTCAAATTAAGAGGTAGCAAGAGGCTTAGTAAAAATTATCTGCCAACTGACTGCCTGGGGGGAATAAAATCCACCTGAGTTTCTCCTTTAAGGACTTTTTCACGAAGAAAGTGATGACACACATCAATGTGTCTAATCGTAGAGTGATTAATGGGATTTTTGTTCTTTCACAAAGAATGTGATTCTGAGTAAAGATAGATCAAAGTTGGAATGAGTTTGCTTCAGTCATAATGTGTAGCAACATGCTAAAGCGGGTGATATATATTCCACTTTACTTGTAGATAGTGCAACACAATTTTTCTTTTTACCAAACCAAGATACTAGAGCATTCCCCATGATTTTGCATGATTTGCAGCTGCCACTAATATTTTTTTGTCTGTACGAATGCCGGCATAATAATCATTTCCATATACAAAAAAATCCATGCAACGCATCTTCATATAAAACAAGCTAAAATTGGAGGCTGACAATAAACAAGGAAAGATTCTTTTTACAATTTCCAGGTTATATTCTTAAGGGTTTGTTTGAAACCGTGCAACTAAACAAGTCCTAGAAAGAATAACGGGCCTACTCGCTCTTATTAGATAAAGTAATGAATCAACCATATACCTCAATATATCTTTGATCAACGGCTTTATCAGCTTTATTGTGATCAAATTGTTACTGGAGCTATATGTTTTTTTTGTTTTGTCATAGATCAAATTCCTTTAAAATCTCTTTCATGTATTCTGTTGTGAGAAGATCCTTGGTCAGGTTCATTGATATGTAGTCCAAGGAAGAATTTTATCTCTCTCGTAATGCTCATCTCGAGTTCTTCCAGCATATCTCTAGCAAAATCTTTGCAAAGGGATGCATTAGTGGAACCAACACTAATGTTAACAACATAAATTCAAGCAATTAACAAGTCAGTATCTTTTCTTTTAATGAACAAAGTATATTCTACTCTACCTAGTTGGAAATTAGAATTAATTAAAAAGTCCCTTACCCTATCGTAACAAGCTCTGGGTACTTGCATAAGTTTTTGAAATAACTTTCCTAAATTTAAAGGCATCATCCTATTTTTGGTGTTTTTAAATCTTGGGGTTACTTGGCAGACTTTTTTAATGAAAACTATTAGAAAAGCACTTTTCACATTCATTTGGAAAAGCTTGAATCCTTAGTAACAAGCAAATGCTAATAACGTTCTGATCAATTAAATCCTTGCAATATGTGCATAGATTTTCAATTAATGTCTTCTTTTTGATTGTATCCTTATGCTATGAGTTAGGATTTGTTCCTGACAATATTACCTAATTCATCCAATTTGTTCATGAAAACTCACTTGGTTGCAATCACTAAGTAGTCTTGGGGTTTGAGCACCAAATCCGATACCTAATTCCTTTTTAATTGGTAGATTTCTTCTTGCATTTGAGTGGACTTAGTCGTTAGTTAGTGAAAGGATATAGGATATTTTTCCTGGAGAGTAATTGATTAAGTATATTTTATCTTTCGGCTCTTTTACAAACAGTCCTGTGGAAACGACTCTTTTACAAAGGGTCCAATAGAAATGAATTTACTACAAGGAATTTTCTTTTGGCTTGAATCTTCTTGTCTTCAATGTCTTGACTTTATATAATAGAAATCAACATTATATATATGATCATACCTTTTAAAAAAATCTTTGATCACAGAATATAATTCATAATCTTACAGTGTATATGTAATCATGCATTTTCTGAAAGAATGTACACAACATATCATATCTCGTCTAATTGAATATGCGTAATTAAGACTCAAATGTGTGAGTCTGGCATAAGGGGGGGTTGAATTGTGCAATGTACAGTTATCTAAGAACAATATCCAAATAAAAATAATTCACAAATCATAGAGATAAAAGAATAACAAACCGCAAAGACACAGTGATTTTTATGTGGAAATCCAAGCAGTTGAAAACCACGACCCAGAACTCTGTTCTAGAGTTTCCCCTTCGCTCTCTCGACGAACCTTGTTTCCACTATTCCAGTGCTACTTTAACCCAAGGGCAGCACAACCTCTCGTATAACATGTATCCTTCCTTGGAGAACTTCCAAAGGAAGATTTTATCTCTCTCTCTCTCTCTCTCGGAGAAAGGAATCCACGAATCGGATACCTGTACTGTTGAATTATTTGTCCTTTACTCATATTTCTTATTCCTCTATTTACTTTATGTAATTTTCCTGTAGGGCTTTTCTCCTATATAAGAGAGCCCTAAGATCACAATGAAATATGATTAAATCTTTTCTCATGTTCACATGCTATCAGAATGACGGTCCTAGACCAGAGCTTGTACCTTAGTCGCCCTTCCCCACCAAAAACCCCCAAGGGGACTTGTTCCCCTCCTGTTCAACAGCAGCAATTGCAGACATAGGCCAGTGCCACCGCCGCCACAGGTGCCGTATATTAGTAAACCACGCTAATTACTTGGAGAAGCCTCAAACGGATGGAAGAGGTTGCGGTATGAGTCTACATCCACAACCATCTTCCTGTTATGCCTGTGTGGACACATTTATCCTTGTCTACAACCCCAATCTTCATAGCAGTTGTCATCATGTCAGACAACATGGTCGAATCCAAAGTCGACGTCCCATCCTTGGGTGCCTTCAAAGGTTCAATACCCATTGTCAAGGTGGATGTGACTAATTATGAATTGTGGGATATGCGATTCATAAGCATAATGTAGTGCAACAACAAGAAGCACAATTTGTTGCATGATAAACCAATCGACAAGACTAGGGTTAATGCCTCGTGGGAGGCAAATGATTCATATGCATGTGTCTGGCTGTCTGGGACGGTGTCCATGGAGATAGCTAATGATATTTTGAGTCAGCCCACTGTGAAGGCGATGTGGGACATCCTCACCACTACTTGCTCACATGCAGAGAATGAGTCGAAGATATTGCAACTTCAGCATGATATCTTCACATCTAAGCAGAACATGCGCCCTTTTCATACCCTTTACACTTTTCTCAGGGGTATGTTTGAGAAGCCACATGATTTCATTCCATTGACTGCTTCACCGGGACAACTCAAGGCTTATAGAGATTCGGTGATGATTGAAGTCTTTCTAGTAGCTCTTGATCCTGAATATGATGCAGCTCGATCACAGATCCTTACAGATGCCACTATGCCTCCAATGGAGAAGGCATATTGTAGATTGAGTAGGCTCCTTATAGTACCTAGTGGTGCTACTCAACAGTCACAGACTTCCTTGACTATGGCCGCATTTCGTGGTAGAGGGAGTTCTACGATGCACTGTAGGCGCGGTACTCGTGGCAGGGGAGGGGACAATCAACCTCATCATCCGTGTACCTACTGCCACAGACCATGTCATTCTGAGGATACATACTACTCCAAGCATGGTTTTCCTGCTTCAGCTCGTGTTGCAGAGCAAGCTCAACCAACTGGTTCTCCTCCTCCGGCATTTGATCGGAGATTCGATGAGCTTGTTGCACGACTGAGAGAGATTATGCCTGCACCTGGATCATCTACTGCTCTTTTAGGATTTTCAGAGGTAGCTGCGTCAGCATCTACCACCACATCATGTACAACATATGCTTTTACTAGCTGTTATAGAGCGGATTTGTTAGAATGGATTATGGATTCAGGAGCTTCACACCATATCTGTGGCGATAGAGGGTAATTTAGTGCATATAGATCGATTCAGCCAGGCAGATATGTAGTTATAGAAGATGAGACCTACTCTCCCATTACTAGGGAGGGGGATTTACAGTTGACTTCAACAATGCGCCTATAGAATGTTCTTTATGCTCCTGATTTTTCTATGAATTTACTGTCTATTAGTCAAATCACCAAAGACTTACATTGTCATGCCATATTTGATCTGTCTTCTCTTGTATTTCAGGACATTCTTACGGGCATGGTGATTGGATTTGGTTGTGAGCAAGGAGGTCTCTATAAACTGGTCCAGTCCCCATATGCCGATGCTTCGACCATTCGCACATGATCAGATACTCTTTATATGTGGCATCTTCGATTTGGTCGCCTTCCTCTGCAAAACATGTGTCAAGTCCTTCTTCACATTTCTCTTCGTTCTACTCTCTAGTACGGGGCTTGCTAGCTTGAGAAGCACAATCGGTCTACTTTTTAGAGTTGCCAGGGTCATAGCAATCATAGTATTTTTGGGTTGATCCATCTTGATATTTAAGATTCGAATCTTGTCCCAGACAATCAGGGACACATTTTATCTTTTGTTGTTGACTTTTCCTGATTATCTTGGGTATTTCTACTTGAGAATAATTTTGATGCTGGTCATGTTATTCAATCTTTTATTAGTGATATAAAGAATGTTTTTTCTGCAAACATCAAATATTTTCGTTCTGACAATGCATTAGAATTACGTGGCTTACAATTCTCACAGTTCTTCGTAACTATTGGTATTGTTCATCAGATTTCATGTGCATATACATCACAACAAAACGTGCGGCTAAACTCAAACATCATCACATTGTGGATGTTACTAGAACCCTCTTAATTCAGAGTCGTGCTCCTCATTTTTATTGGGAAGATGTGGTTCTAATTGCTTGCTATCTGGTGAATCGTATGCCCTCGTCTGTGTTGGGAGAGAAGATTCCATTCTTGATTGTTTTTCCCGAGAAGAATCTTTTCTCGCTCACTCCTTGTGTGTTTGGGTCAATTGCCTTTGTTTATCATACGTCTCCTAGCCATGGCAAGCTCTCTCCTAGAGCTGTCAAGTATGCCGTTGTGGAGTATTATTGGACTCAAAAGGGATACTGTTGTTTTGATCTTGTTCAACGAAAGTAATATGTTAGTGTGAATGCCACTTTCTTTGAGTCTGTTATGTTTTTATCTCCTCCAGGTGTCTGGAAAAGAGGTATACATGCCTCTATCTCCGATTTTGTCTATCATGCCTATGACTCCTACACCTCTCACTCCATTGCCACCACCATCATTACCACCACCTCCACTAGCAAATTCCATCTTTTCGTCACAGGTTTACATGCGCCGACCTCGTGCTCATGAGCCTCCTCCATTATCCAGCACGCCCCAGGTATGTTCTGAGCACTTGATTTCTACTGATGGCACTGTGATTTGCATTTACAACATGATGAGCAGGTGGATATAGATGTTCCTGTCTCTATTACTGAGGAGGCTGAGGACTTTAATATGCTCATTTCTTTACAGAAATATAGGCGTGCGTG
Organism: Ottelia alismoides; assembly: GCA_037367405.1. Classification (NCBI taxonomy): domain Eukaryota; kingdom Viridiplantae; phylum Streptophyta; class Magnoliopsida; order Alismatales; family Hydrocharitaceae; genus Ottelia; species Ottelia alismoides. The sequence goes on from JAZKJV010002677.1 coordinate 606,848, forward strand.
TACTACATACCCTCTTACTTCTCATGTTTCTCTTGCACATCTCTCAGAGGTATTTCAGAGGTTTGTTGTTGGACTATCTGGCGTAGACATACCACATACATATCAGGAGGCATTACAGATTAGTCAGGGGTGCCTTGCAATGGAGGAAGAGATGGATGCGATACAATCTCATAGCACATGGAGTGTTGTTCCTGCTCTACCTAGTGTATCTGTTATAGGGAGCAAGTGGGTGTTTACGGTTAAACACTGTGTATATGGTAGTGTGGATAGATACAAGCCAAGCTTGTTGCTCGAGGGTTCACCCAGACATATGGGTGGACTATCATGATACATTTTCTCCCGTCGCTCGGCATTCTACTTTAAGGATTCTTATTTCCGTTGTTGTGGTACACGATTGACCTCTCTTTCAGATAGATGTCAAGAATGCCTTCTTGTATGGTGACTTGCAAGAGGAAGTCCACATGCAACAACCACCACATTTTGCTGATGAGGCGGAGTCTCATATGGTTTGTAGATTTTACAAGGCAATTTATGGCCTTAAGCAGAGTCCGAGGGCTTGGTTCTAGAAGCTCTTTGAGTTGATTGAGCAATTGAGATTTGTCAGATCGATTGCAGATCACTATCTTTTCATTCATAGATCCCAGAGAAGTACTATTGCTATTTTGGTTTATGTGGATGACATCATTGTTACAGGGGATGATAAGCAGGGTATTCAACCAGCTAAGGACTTCCCTAGACAACAGTTTTTGATCAAAGACCTTGGCAATCTTTGTTATATTCTTGGCCTCGAGTTTGTGAGGAACCAGAGTGGCATGGTGATGACATAAAGGAAGTATGTTGCTGATCTCCTAGCTGAGACATGCATGGCAGGATGTAGGCCTGCTACTACTCCTATGGATCAGAATGTTAAACTCTATGATGATGACACTAAGGAGGTTGATAAGAGACGATACAGAGAGCTTGTGGGAAAGCTTTTATATGTCACAATTACCAGACCTGATATATCCTTCGTAGTGAGTAGAGTTAGTCATGCAGGTACATATGGATGTTGTATACATTATTTTGAGATATTTGAAGACTTTTTCCGGTGCAGGACTCTTTTCAGTAGAGATACATCCCTTACAATTACAGCATGTGCTGATGCAGATAATGCAGGATGTCCCAAAGATAGGAAGTCTGCCTCAGACGTTGCTGTCTTTGTAGGGAGTTCACTTGTTTCATGGAAGAGTAAGAAACCGGCAATTGTTGCTAGATCTAGTGCCGAATCAGAATATAGAGCCATGGCACAAGGTAGCACAGAGATGATATTAGTCAATCCGTCCTTACTGACCTAACTATTGAGGTACCAATTCCTATGCACCTCCAATATGACAACCAGGCCATCATGTTTGTAGCCAATAATCCGACCTTCCAAGAAAGAACCAAGCACATCAAGGTAGACTGCCACTACACTCGAGATATGATTCAGAAGGGATTTATCTCCACTTCTCATGTTACTTTAGGAGATCTGATTGTAGATATGTTCACCAAAGCACTTGCTAGAGGCCCATTCCATCGTTTTTATTCCAAACTGAGCATGATAGACATATATGCTCTAGTTTTAAGGGGAGTGTTGAGATAATTGTTTTTTATTTATCCTTTATTCACATTTCTTATCCCTCTGTCTACTTTATGTAATTTTTTCATAGGGTTTTTCTCTTATACCTAGGAATCTAGGATCACAATGGAATACGATTAAATCTTTTCTCATTTTCACATATACAAAAATGCTAAGCAGAATATAATTAGGTAATGAAACTTGAATTCACAAGCTTACAGACTTTAAGTATATAATATGCCCGGGAATGAAGAAAACGATCGTAGTTGAGCACATAGAGAACAAACAACTTCAATAGCAAGAAGCTTTCGATTATTCAGAGCTTGCGAGCGCAGAAATAATGTAAGAACTCAAATATAACACAAAATGATCATTCTTTCTTTTCTTTTGAGAGTAGAGGATGTTTCTCTTGGTTGTGTCTCAAACAATGAGCCATCAGGTTCACTATATAGGGTTGGTCTCAAAAGAGCTTTCAGAGTCCAAAAATAGAAAGTCCAACATTCTGATTTCAAAATCAATGAAATGATTGATCATGGATACAAGGTGATCAATCATGAGTGATCGATCGTGTCACAAAAGTGATCGATCAGATTTGATCTTTGGTCTGAAATTCAAAAATGATCGATCATGTTCAAAAGGATGATCGATCAGGGTTGACGATCATGAAGAACAAGATGATCGATCATAGATGATTGATCCTAGGTGTTAAGTTGACCGATCATATGTCCAAAAATCGATTTAGTGAAATTGATGATTCTGGCTTAAGTTTACTTGTTGATCAAGAATACGCAAAAACTATAAGACTATTATTCAATATAATAGAAACTATGTAATATACCACATCAACATCCATAATCTTCAAAATTTAAGCTTTTGGAATCAAGTCTTTTTTTATTCTGTCATCAATCCGATTCTGATTATTGAACCTTTTAGCAAAGTCTCTTAGAATCACTTTTAGGCTTTGAGTCTGCTTCCATCTTTTCTACACTTTTTATCAATGAGCTTCTACGAGCTTCAACCTTAAAAGTTAAGCAAGCTACAAAACAAATATGCAACTGAGTCATTAGTAAGATCTAAGTTACTAACAATCTCTCTCTTTTTATTAATGGAAAAACTCATATTGTTTTCAATGCTTTCAGCTATAATTATTTTTATCTGATTTCAAGTATCACCCCCCTTTTGTTTTTGCTTTTAATCTTTAATATTTCTTCAAACAATGCACTTCTTCTATAACACTTCTCATAAAACAATAACATTTTTTCTCCCTTTTTTTATCATTATCAAAAAAATTTGTCAGTAAACTTCTCCCCATATCTTAAGGAGTTCTTGGTCCTCTTTTTTTTACCTGAAATCAAAGTAGTACTTCACTCCCCATTTTTTATAAATTTATTTTAAAATAAAGCTCTAAGTATCTAGGACAGATCACTAGGTTGGAATAAACCTAAGTGTCTTCTTAGATAGACAAATCTATCAAGGTTTAAGGGTTCGATAAAGATATCAACAAGTTGATCTTCTGTATTTACAAAGTCTAAGGCAATTTTCCTTTTACAACACATTCTCCTAGGAAGTGATGTCTAATGTCAGTGTGTTTAGCCTTAGAGTGTAATACATGATTCTTATAAAGATCTATCGCACTTGTATTATCACACATGATTTTAACCTTTTCAAACTTTAGATTAAAAATGCTTAAGGTCTGTTTCATCTACAACACTTGCGAACATGCAAGAGAGGCAACTATATATTCATCTTCTGTCGTTGATAGCACTATATATTGTTGCTTCTTAGAGAACCAAGAGAGCGATGCATTTCCAAGAAAATGATATGTGTCACATCCTACACATCATGATACTCAGCAACCATCTTGTAAATACCACATTCACATTCAGAACACATACATTTAACGAATGTATTTATTGCAAGAAAATAAGCAAGTAAATAAGGAAATGCATGGGCATAATTCATTTCACTCACAACATGTACCGGCAATATACCAATAACACCATGTCTCCATATGTACAAAACTTTAAAATGTCCATCAGAGTGTAAGTACAAAAAATGTTTCTCAAATGTACAAAAGTATGAGTCAAAAACTACTACAAAACCACCAAGTACACATCCCGAAAGTGCAGTTGAAACTGAAATGCTCCAAAACACCAAAACTGCATCCTACTACTTCGGGGGGTCCTATGAACTTGTTGGATTACATGAAAAAGGGTACGTTATGAGTAAAGTTTCCCAGCATGGATATACTTAAATGAAAGGTAAACAACAGGTAATCAGGTAAAAGTAGAAAGCAGTGTACCTACTGAATTGAAACAAGTGCACGCGAATGTAAGTGTTACTCTCTGAAGTAGAGCCTGCAAGTGGAATCTTTTCCTTCATATTACTATTAGTTTTTAAGTTGATCTTTTCTTGTAAGGATTTCCAACACAACTATTAATAATGGAAATAGTTTGTGGTATTGACCATGAGTGTCTCACTCTGTGACTCCAAGATACATTGTATCTTAGGGTTGGGGAGCCCCCGTAGACATGCGTAAAGTAGATGCACCATATTTAAGTTCCCAATACTTTCCTTTACTAACATTTCCACTTTCCTTCTAGATTATCATTCTCGTTTCATTAAAAAAATTTCTTGTTTTCCAGAATTGATCCTGTTTCAACGATATCGATCTAATGTCCAATCCGATTCTCTTTCAAGTAATCTAACACTAGTACAATGAAACTGATCGAAGCAACTTATTTGGCAACCATTACACATCGACAAGAGTCCTCGATGGTAGACACAACTCAATTGAGATCTGTGACTATAAGATATGATTTTTAACTCAAATTATAGTCGGACCTACGACCACTTTCTGTTTTTCTTCGGATACCAAGCAAACCGGTAAGAACGCATACTTCACTAACCACATCTCGAAACTCCCCTCATAGAACCAAGAGGAGTAATCAACTCAAGTGAACAATCTTTATTAGCCACTCATGTTAATCCAATGATGCAAAGCGAAGAGTAGACCATGAAAGACCATATCACGATATATCGATGATATATCACTGATATATCGGTATAGGTGGAGAGCTCATACTGATATTAGCTTAGATATCCATTTGCCGGATATCGGCAATATCTACACGATGTATTGGTGATATATCACATGTCAGCGATATATCGTCGACACAAAGAATAATACAAGATGGAATTCCACCGAAATGAGATCTATATTGCCGCATATCGATCTCTTTTCGCCCATTTTGCCTGCAACCTTCCTCCAAACTCATCTCGCAATGCTTCCTTCCTTGAGGTAACCTCTGGATTTACTCCAATTTTTTTTGTTGAAATTGTGAAATTTGTTAGGGATTTTGTTCATAGTTGTTAGGTAATGCACATGCTTGATTTTTTTGGCAAGATTTGAAGTATTTAGCGAGTTATTTGGGGAATTAGTTTGGAATTTTTGAGTTATGTTGTTAAATTAAGTTATGGAAGAATAAAGTCGGATCTCATGTTCTAGACATAGAAAAGAAGATTCTAGGGTGATTTATGTTAACTAAAATTAAGTAATTAATTAATTTCATGAATTAAAAAATAGATCTATAATTTAATGAGATATTTGAGGAACTAATTTGGGGTTTTAGTTATGTTGTGAAATTAAGTTAAGTTATAGAAGAATAAAGTTGGATCTCATGTTCTAAACATAGAAAACAAGATTCTATGATGATTTATATTACTAATAATTAGTAATTAATTAATTACAAGAATTAAAATTTACATCTATAATTTAGTGAGATAATTAGGGAACTAATTTGGGGGATTTTACTTATGTTGTGAAATTAAGTTAAGTTATGGAAGAATAAAGTTGGATCTCATGTTCTTTCTTAAAAATCGAAACATCTGAATATGGATAGTATGTTGATAGTATGTTAAACATTAAATATCTAAGACTTTATGCATCTTAAGTATGCTATAAATAATAAATATAATAAATCTCGAAATTAAAACTACAAATAATTAGCAAAAAATTGATTGTTCTCTTCATATATCTCATGAATGTTTGTTGTATAATTTCTTTGTAAATTTTAAGCTTCAGTAATCAACAATTCAACATCATGGGTTAACACCCCAGTTCGAAATCTGATGGTTTTGATGATCAGTTGGACAATAGAGAGATTGGTTAGAGGTATGCAATCGCTCCATATGGCAACAGATGGAACCACAACACATCTTCTGCAGGAATAGGTTGGGAGGAGGGATGAATATGAGACTGAAGCTATCTCGTTGGCAACAATAAGAATGTTGCCAAGTGCTCGTGTTGTCCTAGAGATGTGAGGGAGTTAGTGAATGCCAACTTGGATGGAAAGAAGGACAAAGATGTGGAGAGGTCCAGAAGGGATGAACAATTCAAAGAATTCATGTTCGAGAAAGAGTTCAATGTCTTCTCCGATTCAGACGACGACGACTTTGCCTATCCCGCTGACATTCAGACCGCAACGGAGAGGAGGGCATATAGGAGTGCGACAAAAGAATCTATGAGGGGTGAGTTTGAGAGGAGAGAACTCGGTGGTGCACGTGTCTATGGTTCCGGGCAGTGGGATTGGTTGTGGAGGCATACTTGTACCACCACCCACCAAAAAACACAAGATGAAAGGACTAGAAGGATCATGCAGTACCATTACAGAAGGTGGTGAAAGGGATGTTCTCCAATGCACGAGAGAGAGAGTGATCGTCACATCAGGAACATGAGTGAAGGCTCCCACATCCAAGGAGATAATGAATAAGTATCTCGGGATGGAAAATGAGGAGATAAATGAGTACATCTCCGACCTGATGAGGAGATGGCCAGAGTATAGGGTGGTGCTGATGTGTGATGGCTGGACGAGCTACACGAGGAAGCAAATCATCAACTTCCTCGTTTACTACAATGGAAAGATCTTTTTTTGAAATCTATTGATGTATATGAACACGTTGAAGAGAAAAAATCACACTCTTAATTTTGTCAAATTAACGACTAAAAGATGTTTGAATTTCGTTACTGTCGGGCAATTAAGGGTTAATAAAAAACCACTATTTTAATTAATGTATCGATTAAAGCAAGCGGTTATTATTTTTTTACTTGGTAAGTTCCAAGGTCGAACTCAGGGAGGCAATTGTCTCCTTAGGTTGGTTTTTAGTCGATCTCGAGGTTAGGTTTTCAAAGAGGTAATTTTTTATTTTTAAATGCAATAAATGTGTGATATGCAATTGTGACAAATTTTAAGAGCTAAATTGTAAATTTCAATTAAATGAAGTTCAAAAATTCTCAAACTTGGCCAGAATGTGAAATATGATAAAATTAAGCTACAACAATTTTTTTGGAATTTTTGTATGCAAAATGAATATTCTGTGATTAATTAAATGCAAATAATGAGATTTTAACTAATTAATTATAATAAATATTAAATCAACTTATTTTCAGGAAATAAAATTATCTAAGATATATCACTAAGTATTATATCTCAGAAAAATCCTAAACCCTAAAAATATTGGATTTAATATCTATTAAAAAATAATTAGTGAAATACACAAAATGATTTTTATAAAGCAAAATATGGATACAAATGTAATTTTTTTGGGCATAATGTAATTAGCAGTTACTCTATTATCTGCGAATTTTTGGAAAATTTTGAAGCTATGGTTAATTATCTATTAATTTCTAATCTCAGAATGGGCAAAATATTCTAATTCTCACAAGGATATTAATAATTAATTAACCACAGAGAATAAAACTATCATGAGCATACTACAATGTCAAGAATTAATTGAAGAACAAAATGTAATTTTTAAATAATAAAATGATGCTAAAATGATGTTCAAAATAAATGGAGAACACATGGCTCTAAATGCAATGATAAAAAATAAACAGAAAAGTTCATGCACAGGGGCACGAATGTAATTACCTATACCCAGATAAGGATCTGTGCAATTTCCCCAAGATGCTTGTGCGGTCACGTGCGCATCATAACGGGGGGTCTTCTTGAGATTTGTAGAGCTTCAAGGGTTCAATGCAAAATTTCCTCCATGCACGTGCTCGTCACCAAGGCCTTAAATGTCGGTTTCGGTCACCGTTTCGATACCGATCAAAACAGAATTTCGATGGAATTTCGGTGGAATTTCGACCAAAATTTCGGTCATTTCGGTCATTTTTTGTACTAGGACCCCCATATTTCGGTCATTTCGGTCATTTCGGTCGAATTTCGATTTCGACTGGATATCGATATTCGATAGAAATTCGACCGAATTTCGCTGAAATTTGAGGCCATGCTCGTCACGTGACTTAGATGGGAAGGGGGCGTTGACGTATCATACAAGAATGTCGAGGGATGCGCTTGCAATTTTTCCAAAAGTGTTATGCTCTTCACGTGAGGGAGTCTCCTGTCTAATCTTCTTCCTAGGAACGATGGAGGCCGGTGATGAGGATGCTCATCGAGGGTTGTTGAAGTGGCCCGCGGAGGAGCTGGTCGTCGTTGGCGAGGGCGACAACCAGAGGCGAGGTGGAGCGAGTCTTGGCGACACATGCTTAGGATCTCACGCAGCCCGAGGTGGGAAGTGGCACGGCTTGCGGGCGGACCTGGGCGAGGCACGCGGGAGGTTGGTGCGGCTGGGAGTTGCAGGCTGCGATTTGGAATCTCAGCCGGAGCGTGTGAGGGCGATGACCTTGCTGGCGACCTGTAGGCTGGGAGTTGCAAGGGGCATTGAGGGCGTACCGCGACTGGAGTCGAATTCGGCGATCACTGGCTACAGCCAGGGGGTGTCGGTAAAGAGGGTGTGGGCTCGTGATGACATGGGGGTGTCGTAGGCGGTGAAGTTGTGGTCAATCGTGAAGGTGCGAAGGTCGCGATTGAGAGAACAGAGGAAGATGGTAAAAATAGGGGAGTTGGAGAAATGAAGAAGAAGAAGAATCGCCTGTATGGTGAAGACAGAGGCTCTCTCCTTGTCGTCGCCTTGAGTCACGTGGCGGACGCGACGAGGCTCAGTGATGATCTCGCCGGAGGGAGGACTTCGCGCGGAGGAGTGAGGGTTGTCACCACCTCCTCCTCAAGCTATTCCCTACTATAAATGGATATGGCGGATGATCTTGACTGTTGTTGATGATGGTGTACTTATAGGAGAGGCTGGCGAGGGGATAAGGGTAGTTGGCGATTTGGTCGGATGCGATGGTTGCGGGAATGGCGGCCGGTAGCGAGATAAGGGGAGAGGCACATAATGGCGGAGGTTGCGGTGGTTAACTGGAGAGGGGGGAAGAGAGATCCTTACGTGCAAGGCACGTGAGGTCTTTTTTTTATTTTTTTTTATTTATATATATATTTAATAAAAACAAAAAAACAAGTGACACATGGCGGCTCCAGGAGCTGCCACGTGTCAACTCCAGAAAATTCAAAAATAAAAAGACAAAGATAAATCAGAAATAAATAGCAAATGACTCAGATCGAACAGATTTCTTCACGAAAGTTGCTCGTCTCGATGAGATCTACAATTTTCATGAAAGGACTAAGAGCAAAAGAGGTCATCTGTGCAAAATGATATTTTTGGGGTACTCTATGTACATAGAATGCCTTGATTTTTGGGTTTTATAATTTTTTGTCATTTTTAATTAAGAGAAAAATCGAGAAAAGTTATGGTAAAATCAAAAATAAATATTTACACATAAATCTATTTTTTTGGATTTTTAGTAAATAAGAAAATAGGGAAATAAAATAAAATGGAAAAAGTAGAAGATTTGTACAAACTCACTAGGGTCACTCAGACTCGATCAGTTTCTTTGATTTCAGTATTAACTTATATTTGAATTTTTATGCATTTTAATAAAACTTTCGTTAAAGAATATAAATGAAAGAGGAATAAAAGAAAAAGGGTTAATTATGTACATAAAATATCATGTCAAAAACTGCAAAAACATAAAATGCGTAAAAGAGGCCCAAAATCCAACTTTCACATATGAGCCTCGATTTTTATGAAATTAGTCTTTTTGAAGGTCTTTGAATATGTATTACTTTAAAAGTGAGTAGACCTAAATCGGATACTATATGAGGAAGATATGAGCATTTTAGTCTGTCTATTATGAAATTGGAGTTTTGTCTCACGGGCCAATTATTTGAGTTAGTATTTTTTTTGTATTTTTCATTTAATCTTGTTAGTAATATGTACACAATGGAGTAGTTTGAGGTTAATTGGAGTTAGCGTGAATTAATTAAAAATGCATGAAATTAGGTGCAAATGTGAAGATGATTATGAATTCAATTATGAGTGTTAAAATGCAGATATTATATCTAAGTGCATGAATGATAAAAATGCAGAATAAATGATGAAATGCAGCTAATTACTCAAGAACGAAGCTCTATTTTCATCTTTTAGTATGATGAATCATGGATTCATCAGCCCCCATGCTTAAACCTTGCTCATCCCCGAGCAACTAAAATGAAATACAAATGTGAAATGATTTTGAGTTCCATACCAAAGTCATGAACAAAAGGTGAAAATGGAGCTAGACCCGACCTTTAGATTAATAGTGTGGCGGATCTTCTGTGAGACTTAGGATTTTAAAATCAACAATCCTCGATTTCTACATGTCATTGAAACATATTCGGCTTAGAAGCCATCTTAGATCAATCCTTCTCCCAAAGCATATCCCATGAACATTGAACAACTATTTCATGTGTGTGAAAGGTTTTAGCTCTCCTCATCAAGAATGTCAGACTATCATGCAAACCTCTCTCCCAATAACTCGTCCTCGGGGAGTTAGGTATTTTGTTCTAAGGTCTGTCGCGCTATGTTCACAATCGAAAGGGGGAGAAATTAGAAGAAGGGGAAAAGAACTGGAGGATGACCCGTGTAGTCATCTCTCCTTGTGAAGCCGACCAGTTTAGCCAAGTCTCCACCAAGATCTGCAGGTTTTCTTGAAGCTTGGACCTTTTTGGTCAAGTATTTATTTAGTAGTTTGACTTCTTTTTGATATGGATTTTTGGTAACTCTGTATGGATCTTTTGTGCCCGCTACGGATATGGAATCTTTTTTTCCGTACATGTTTTGGGGTCTTAGAAAAAATTGTGCCCAGCCGTCCATCCCTTTTCCGAAGCTTTTTTTCAACACATACTCCGGTCTTTAGATGTCCACGCTACCAGAAAAGAGACCCACACAATCTTCCAACACCCTGTCTAAGTTGAGCTAAGTGCATAGTACGAGAGAGCAGATTAATTCCCTTGGGGATCTTGCTAAGGCCTCGAAGGTTGTGTGGACTTGGAGGTTCCTTCGGTGGAGGGCTTTCTCTGGGCAGATTATCTACGCGCAAAATATCTTTGGGCGGAATCCTTCTGGGACATGGCTATCCTGTCTAATGCTTCTTTACTTTGGAAGGCCTTATTGAGGAACAAAGACATCATTGCACTAGCACTTGCGTAGCGTGGCCCACCTTACATTTGGTCTTCTTCGCTGACAGGTTTCTCCTTCCATTCGTGTTTTGCTCTAGTTAGAACAAGGGGTCTAACCTTCATTTATTGGAAGGAAGTTTGGGTCTCTAAGGTGGCCCCAGAGCATAAATGATGTATGTTTCGTGTGGCTCGTAATAGGCTACCTACCAGAGATAGGCTCCTCAAAATGGGTTTGTGCATTGATGGCAACTGCATGTTGTGTGACCACCAAAGAGAATCAAGAGATCACATATTCTGGGAATGCCCTTACTCCAGGAAACATGTGACTTCATTTCTTTGGCTCTCCATCTTCCAATCCTTCGATCAGGTTCTACTATCAGGAAAGCCCTGGACTGGGTCAAGCTGATTAATAATCATGACGCCGATCTGGCCTTACGATTGAGAACTGCTATCGCGACCTCTACGCGGTGGATCTGGCGGGAACGCAATCTTCGTTGGACCACATGCTCAATTACACCTGTAAGGGTAACTGCGAACCGGATCTTGGAAGACCTCAAACACATCCTCTACTGATTTTTTTGCAGGCTCCCAGTAGTGGGGGCTCAAATTTATGTCTTGCCCTCTCCTTTCTTAACAACTCCCTATCCCCCTTTGGGGATTTTACTAGGGGTTTATACTTCTCTCGTAATGCAATATGATTTTCACAGCAATATACTTACTTACCTTTAAAAAAAAGAGCTATACCCAGAATTAGGAGATCAGGTTAGACACTAAGAGTCAAAGATTGCACATTGTCATGCAGAACTCAAAGAATTAAGTCAAATGACCCGAAGGTTCTAAAATCCTTACTCTCGGTGAAGTTCCTCCGAAAATTAAGTAGATTAAGGCCAAGTCAAGACCACTCTCCACTTCTAATCATAACTCAGTTCAGAACCCAATAACTTTTCACTTTGCATATGCTAGATATGCAAAATGAAATGCAAATGCATATGAGGTACAAAATGATGTGCAAGATGATTTTATGTTTTTTTTACTTTTGGTATGAATGCAAGGATGATATGCAAGAGATTTTTTTTCATTTTTTTTGTTTTGTTTTTATTTTTTGTTTTTTGTTTTTTGTTTTTTTGGATTTTACCCATCCCGTAATTATATATATGAAAATATGTGAAAGTACGAGCTATAGATAAAGTATATATGTAATATATACACTCCCCTTATACTTAGTGTGTGTTATGTCCTCAGAGCACAAGAAGCGACAAGAAGACAAAGCTTGTGCTAAGCGTAAGAGAAAAATAATAAAAATAAAAAGAAGTATAGAAGTCAACCGCCCCCCTATACTTAGGCTTTGGTGAGCCTAAGTATAGAAGAAGATCAAAAAGTGGAGCGATTGTGGTCAAGAGGAGAATTGGATGAATATATACAAGATGAACATCGGTCCCCCTATACTTAGGCTCTGGTAAACCTAAGTATAGAACATGAGTGAGTATGAGAATCGATGAGGTCTGGAGAATATGCAGAGCGAATGGAGAGTGGGAATAGAAAATATAGATGGCATCGATCCCCCCCATACTTATGCCTTGACCTAAGTATAGGAAGAAAATATACAAGGGAACTGATGGGAGCGGGGGGAAAGGGTGGCCAATGATAAAGGCGGTTTACGGTCGATCTTTTTCAAAAAATGTGGTGGAAGGGAATATTGATTGGAAGAAGATGAATCAGAAGATTCCCAACCATCGTCAGAGCCGTCATCAGAATAATAATTAAAGGTCACGTTAATCCAACTATTTTTATTTTTGAGCTTCTTTCTCAAAGTTTGCCCAGTTTTCGGATCAATCTTTTCTTCCTCTGAATATTCAGATGAACAAGGGTCAGTCTGGTCATAACGAATTGTTCCTGTGTATTGAATGGGACCAGGGGAGTCGGCCTTAGAGGAATAATAGAGAGGGGCAGGGAAAGTCCAACGTGGGTCGACGTATGACTTCTTGTTCCGATCAGGCTCCAGATTCTTCTAACTGAGCTCGTTCATACTGCTCACATCCTCCGAACCGATGAGTAATCCTCAGGATATACTTTTTTCCGAAATGTAGAAAGTGATATTCTCAGTCGGTTCAGGAGGTACTCTTTGTGAGGTGCTGACTATAGGTTCTCTATCAGTTGAATCTCCATATAAATTGTAATATTCTTGCAAAGTCAGCACACGTCCTGAGTATTTGCTCTCTATTGGTTTTACGTGTGTGGATTCGAGGAGATCTGAAATAATCTTGTCCATGTGTGGTGAATCAGATTTTTCTCGGTTGATTTCATTCACCTTTGTAGTATCGTCAGACGTTTCATAAGATGTCTCTCCTTTATTTGTGTATGTGATAAGTGGAGAGGTCTGGGCATATGAGGATTCTTCAATGTCACGATTGTTGGTTTCTTATTCGGTTGTCTCAGTGTTTGATGTGTCCTCGAGAATTTGATCAATTTGGTTAGGGTTCGGTAACAGTCACTTTGGCGGAAGCCAGAAACGACTTTCCCAAAATAATGAGAGACTCAGATAAATCTCCTCAGTGTTCAATGTCCAGGACAATGAAGTCCACTCTATGTGCGACACATTGGAAATTAATGATGACAGAAAAGATTCCTCTCGGTCTTTTTGTGGATCGATCGTGAAACTGAACGATCACTCGAGTCTTTCTGAGCGGTCTGAGTTCGAGTCGGTCAAACACAGACTTCAAGAGGATGTTGAAGGTAGAATTATGTCAATCTGAACATTATGAAACTCACAATTCTCAAATTCGTTGGTCATCTTGGTCAATCGTTTGACTTTCCGGACCTTGTTTGTCTGAGTCAACACTATTGAACTAGCCACAGTAATTAAATGATATTCTGTTCGAGATCTTTTCTTCCCGTCTTCTTAGGTGATAATCGACTCTTGACAAATCTTTTAAAGATCGGGTACATACTCTATGGCCTTGATTAATGGAAGCTCTAAGATCAAGCTTTTACAAAATGCTTCCATATTGATGTTGTCTGATTTTTTGAATTTTTTGTTTTTTTAATTTTTTTAGAATTTTCACTAGAGTTAGTAAGGTTGCCAGTGGACTGGTTAGGTATGTGTGGTGTCTGCATGTGGACATCCGGCACATGATGAGTTTCGGGTTCGCTCTGTGATTTTCTTGATTCCTCTTGGTTGATTACCATATCTTTTACTATTTCGATGACATTATCAAATTGTTATGTCAAAACCTCGGTCTTCTTATTGATCTGAGCTATGTCATCCATTATCGTCTCATGACTCGGAGATGAGTGACTCTACTCGGTATGCCGCAACATTGGCATTTTCTCCAGAACCGAGATGCAATGGTTTCTGTGATTAGGGTTTGTTAATGAGTTCTATTTCCTTGACTTTGGGTGTCATCTGTGTGGTCAAAGGAAAAGTAATCATACTCGGGTTGTAAATCATCCCGAGTAGAGGATGGTTCAAACAGTGAATTTTCATACATAATCGAGAATCATGTTCCTCTATCAAAGTCAGTTACGCCTATATTCATCCTCGAATACGCACGCTCCATTGTGTCTTCATTGAACGTGCTCGGTTCTGTGAGCAATTCGTATTCTAATGTTTCAACCAAGGGTGGGTGGATGGGTGAAAATGATGGCTGGGGAGAAAATACATCAAAAAGGAGGGTTTCTCTGAAACGAAAGAGGAAAAGAAGATTGGGAATTTGTCATGTGAGCGCGACCCATGGAGTTTGGTTATGAATGCCAAAATTCCGACATCTTCAAATGGAATGGACAATAGATTTGCGAAACCATGATCTGTATGTGCAAGTGCACTGTCACACAATTCAATACACAATTGCAAACCCAAATTTCACCAACTCAACTCAGTGCGGTCGCAAAGGTTCGACCAAATTATCTTGTCTATTTTAGTTGGCGATAATTGCAAAAATTTTGAAAGAGTTAACGAGCTATTAGGTGTATGTATTTCCATATAGACTGTCCCGACTCTTACGACTAGTACCCACTTTCAGCCAGTATTGGAGTAAGTACGGACCGTATGAGTACAATTCAACGTTATTTGAGGATGGAGCCTTACACAGTGTCCTCTAAACCTCCTACTCTACTAAGGAAATCCGGACCATTTACCGGCTACCCGTAGATCCTCACTGAAAAATAGATAATAGTTTTTGTAAAATCAGTGGTCATTCTGAAAATCCTGGCTTGGCTCTATCTTAGTGTTCGTCCCTCTCTCACTTGCAGTAAAATCAAACAATGACGGGGTTGCTTTCCCGAAAACAATTTCAATTTTATCCGGTTTAAATTAATCAATAATGTTAGCAGTCCCCTTGTTTTAATATGGTTATCACTTTGAATTTGAGTGGGAATCAATGCACGGCTACACAGGGATTCCAATTTCCTTTATTCCTATGTGAATGAAAATTGAAGGAGAATCGAAAAAGTCGTGCACCGGGAAATACGATGATGAATGCTGAGTCGGAAATACTTACAGTGCTTCCTCGCAATCTCTAAATATAATTGAAATTTTACTAGAAAAATACATCTAATGCATGCACGGGAAATCACACCTAGAACATGAATTTCTATTAGCGACTGATAGAACAATTTATTTTGGCTAAGTGAAAATCGATCTAGTGCATATAATTAAGTGCAGTGTGGTCCTAGTCCTACGAGCACAAACTATCTTAGTAGCTCTAATAGCCGCGGTGCAATCCTGAGACTACGAACCACTCAAGTCGGACCCCACCCTCACCGGAGAGTGAAGCAGGTCCGACACACCACAAAGAGTCCAGCCTCTTTTACACATGCGAGAACCCGATCGGGAACCGCTGGAAATTAGTAATTAATTACAAATTAACGAAATACACTCTCTCCAAAAATAAAAAAATGACGTGTATCCGGTCGCTCCGAGATGCGTTGGTCTCCAAGAAGATCGTTCCGAATCACTGGGTACCTCGCATGAAAAATAGAAGATCGAATATTAGAGAGAGACTCACATTAAAATATACACAAAAATAATAAAATAAAATAAATGTTGGAAAAAATGGAGAAATAATTACAAGAAAATCAGGAATCAGACTACCCGGAATGGAAAACCTAAAAACTTGATTTTCTAAAAACAACCTAAGCCGTACCTCTCCGGCAACGATGCCATTTGAAGAATCGAAAAATCACCCTCTTAATTTTGTCGAATTAACGATTAAAAGATGTTCGAATTTCGTTGCAGTCGAGCAATTAAGGGTTAATCAAAAACTACTATTTTAATTAATGTATCGATTAAAGCAAGAGGTTATTATTATTTTTACATGGTAAGTTTGAAGATCGAACTCAGGGAGGCAACTGTCTCCTTAGGTTGGTTTTTAGTCGATCTCAAGGTTAGCTTTTCAAAGAGGTATTTTTTATTTTTAAATGCAATAAATGTGTGATATGCAATTATGGCAAAGTTCAGGGGCTAAATTTAAATTTCAATCAAATGAAGTTAAAAAATCCTCAAACTTGGCCAGAATGTGGAATATAATAAAATTAAGCTACTGCATTTTTTTGGAATTTTTGGATGCAAAATGAATATTATGTGATTAATTGAATGTGAACAATGAGATTTTCACTAATTAATTATAATAAATATTAAATCAACTTATTTTCAAGAAATAAAATTATCTAAGATATATCACTAAGTAATATATCTCAGAAAAATCCTAAATCCTAAAAATGTTGGATTTAATATCTATTAAAAATTAATTAGTGAAATATACCAATTGATTTTTATAAAGAAAAATATAGATGCAATGCAATTCTTTTTGGACACAATGTAACTAGCAATTAACTCTATTATCTGTGAATTTTTGGCAATTTTTGAAGCTATGGTTAATTATCTATGAATTTCTAAGCTCAGAATGCACAAAATATGCTAATTCTCACAAGGATATTAATAATTAATGAACCACAGAGAATAAAAATATCACGAGCATACTACAATGTAAAGAATTATTTGAAGAACAAAATGCAATTTTTTTAAATAATAAAATGATGCCAAAATGAGGTTCAAAATAAATGGATAACACGGGGTTCTAAATGCAATGACAGAAAATAAACAGAAAAGTTCATGCACAGGGGCACAGATGTAATTACCTATATACGGACGGGTATTTGTGCAATTTTCCCAAGATGCATGTGCGGTCACGTGCGCGTCAGAACGGGGAGGGGTCTTCTTGAGATTTGTAGAGCTTCGAGGGCATCAATGCAAAATTTCCTCCTTGCACGTGCTCCTCACGTGACTTAGCTGGGGAAGGGGCGTTGATGTATATGTTGGAGATTCTCTAGTCTCATGGAGAAGAAAGAAGCAAATTGTTGTAGCTAGATCTAGTGCCGAGTCTGAATATAGGGATATGGTCCAGGTCAGTACAAAATAATGTGGGTTAAAGCTGTTCTTTTCTTACTGATCTACATATAAATGTGCCACTTCCTATGGCACTGGAATGTGACAATCAAGCTGCTATATTTATTGCAAATAATCCAGCATTTCATGAACGAAACAAGCACATTGAGGTTGATTGTCACTATATACGAGATATGATCTAGAAGGGTTTTATCTCCACATCTCATGTCAGCTCAAGGGACCAGATTGCAGATATTTTCACCAAAGCCCTACTTAGAGGACCATTCCAAAAGTGCTCGTCCAAGCTGAGCACAATCGACATTTATGCTCCATCATGAGGGGGAGTGTAGAGATATATGTTATGCTATTATGTTATTTTGTACTGTTTCTTATTTTCTTTCTTCTTATGAACACTTTATGTAATTTACCCATAGGCGCCTCTCCTATATAAGAGAGCCTAGGATTTGTGGAATAAGTAGCACATTCATTTCTTCCAATACTTCTCAACCCTCTCTCTCTCTCTCTCTTTTGTACGATATCTCTTCCTTCTTTTTTCTAATATACCTCTCTTTTTTTACAAACCAGCCCCCACCTTGGGGTTAACCAACAGTTTTTTTTAAAACAAACGACCCAACTTGGGCTCTCTTTTCTCTATCCTCCTTTTTTCTCTTCTTTTTTTCGGCCTAACACCCCTATTATGGTTCCCGCTTGGGAACCCATTTTGAAAAGACACGCCGTCCCCCTAGTTGGGACTGCCGCTAGTAGATGTTGCCGTAGGGGTGGGGGGCTGGAGATGGGAGCGCTCCACTGCATGGAGCTCTTGGAGGTGAAGGATGCTGCCTGGAGAATAGTCAATGTGCGATGGGGTTTCTTCGAACAGGAGTGTGAGCTTCACCTCGAGGTCGGCTGGACATGCACTAAGGGCATCACGCGCTGCTACTGGGAGGAACCGTGCGATAAGGCCTGTCATCAGAGTTGTGAGCGATACACGCGCTGGAGATTCCTTGGAGAGGAGGAGCCCGAGCTTTGCCTGGATCCGCCGCCGCTCCTGGGAGAGGAAGTGGTCGCCATTGGAAAGGAGGTACATGATGCGTCGTCGTGTTTCTGATCTGCACGAATCGGAGGGGAAGAGGGGTTCTGCGCCGTCGTGGGGCGAGGATGCCTGCGTGAGGGCATCGCGCCTACAAAGGGGGTTGCGCGACCTGCAAGGGGCTCGCGCTGCCTCCGCACGAGATGCGCGATGCTCGAGTGCTTCGAGTGAGTGGCTAGGGCTCCGTATGGAGCCCTCCTGAGATGTCGTTGCCTCGCTCGGGTTGCAAAGAGGTGATGCTCGGCACGATGCTGCTTGGGAGTGCTTGGAGGCCTTGTGTGGGGAGATGTTGTTCTCGGAGGATTAGGGATCAAGGAGCCCCTGTTCGCCACCTTGCGTTAAGTGAGAGAGATGCTCTGCGGTAAGAAGTACGACGAGAAGATCTGCGGGCTGAATACCTTGCTGCGTCTGCGTGACTCAGAATTGTTGCAATCGAATTAGGGTTTCAAAAGAAACCCTAGAACCCGATCTTGAACCGGAACTTGAATGATACAGAACCGAATCTTCAAAAACATCAATCTTCAAGAACAAGAACTCCAAAAATCGAATCTAGAATACAAAAATAAAGAATATAAAACTCCTCGAGAATCGACCCGCTCTGATACCATGTTAGAAAATAGGAATACAGAAGCAGAATGATAAATATGACATGAACTAGAAATATAAAACATGAACACTAAGATTTTACATGGAACCCTACTCCCTAAGGAGCTGGATGAAACTACGGGAGAACACCTCAAAGGGCTGATAGTCTATTGCTTTTCTCACTGGATACAATAGGTGTGGGGGTCTATATATAGCCCCCACCGAGTCTCCACATCTCCAAACTTGTAGATGTGAGACTAAACAACTGGATGGGGTAAATGGATCCTGGAGGTATCCATTTACCCATATACAACATAAGATGCGCACAACCAAATACTCCAACATATATAGATCATGGAATAAGGGTAAATACGACCTAAGTTTTATATTTTTTAATCATCAGATCTCTCGGAAAATTGGGACGAAAGTTGACAATATGATCTAAAATCTGACTTTGCATGCCTGATCTTGGATGATCTGAACATCAGATCGACATGAAAACTACGAATACATGGTATACGAAAGACATGCAACCCAACAACAAGGTAGAAAACCTAAATCCGTACCTTCAGGGTTCGTTCCTCAAATATCTCCTCCAACCCAAAATCTGCGATTTCGAGGTGCTTAGCGTGAAACGCACACCAGCACGACGTGGACCTCGTCTTCCTCTTCGAAACAACACCTTGAGATCGCTGATCGGAGGTCGGAATAATCACCGATGGTGGAGCTCCAACGAGCTCTGGGGAGGAGCTCCAGTGATGGCCTTGGATATAATGGCTAAGTGGTTTATCCACTTAGCCTTATATAGGCTCGAGTTATGAGATGATGCACTATCAATAAATCCTATGCCATTTTTATCTCTCTTCAATTTGACTAAGTAAATTGGTATGAGATAATGAACTACCAATAAATCCTATGCTATTTTTATCTCTAGAAATTCTTTTAGACCCAAGCAGTTTATCTAAATTCTCATTTCCTTTTCTAAACCTAGCAAAATCATTTACAAGATCACAGCTCAATTTAAGACTTCTAATTCCTTTTTCAATAAAAGTAATATCTTCTTTTAAGCAAGATGATTCTTTTAATAAAGGCTTCTTTTTAAGAACTAATTTATTTATCTTTTTAACTAACTTTTGATTTTCTAATTTAGACTTTTCTAGTTGGGTTCTATCAGTTGTGCCCATTTGAGATATTGCAATATCAGTTATGTCCCTCCCATTTTGGAATATCAATTGTGCCCCGACTTCTTGTCGTTCTATCCCCTGTGCCCCTCGGGTTAGCTACCGTCCATCTCCAACACAAACGAACGTTAACTTTGAGGACACAAAGGGGAATTAAATTAAAAAGGTTGAAAGGTCTTTCCTCCCCATCCTTACCCTCTCCCTCCTCCCGCTCCTTCTCTGCCCCATCCTCCTCCTCCTCCGCCCCAACCTCCTTCTCCTCTGACCCCTGCTTCCCTCTCCTCCTCCCCCTCCTCCGACCCCATCCTCCTCCTCCTCCTCCGCCCCTCCTCCAGCTTCCCATCCTCCTCCTGCACCCCTCCTCCAACACTCCTCCTCCCCATCCTCCTCTGCCTCCCTGCTCGTCCACCACCCCCTGCTCCTAGTACGCCCCCTCCTCCTCCTCCAGCTTCCTATCGTCCTTCGACCAACATCTGAAACTGAAGTCATTGAAGTTTCATGCATCGACGAGGACATTGAAGGAGAAGGTTGGAGGTCGCGTACGATAGAGGAGGGTGGGCCGTAGAAGGAGGATGGGTAGGGGGAATGTTTTGGAATTTATGCCCCTCTTAACCTCACCATGGTTTGAAAAAATCATGGTCAAGTTCAACTTATTGACGACTAAAGTAACGGAGGGACACAACTAATAGAACGACAAGAAGTCAGTGGCACAACTGATATTCCAAAAAAGGGAGGGCATAACTAATATTACAATATCTCAGAGGGGCATAATTGATAAAAACCTTTTCTAATTCTGCAAAGACTTTGTGAAAAGCATATAAAAGTTCAACATAAGTTTATTGAGTTACTTCATCTTCAAGAGCCATCAATCCGAGGCATGTTGATTCCTCATCGCCTGAGTCTGAGTCATAGTCGCTTGAATCCGAGTCACTCTATGTGGCTTGCAAAACTCTCTTGTGAACCTTATTGAATGTCTTGTTGGATTGTTCTTTCTTGTTTTCCTTTTCTTGTTTCAATAGAGGACAATCTCTTCTCAGATGTCCCTTTTTTGTGCTCATAGCTTGTAGGTGCATCTTCAGTGTCTTCTCTCTGACTTGAAGCTCTTCTGATTGCCTATAAACTTCTTGAACTTTCTTGCAAGCAGAACATGATCTTTGTCATTCATCTCCTCATCAGATGAGTCTTGATTGTTGACCTTGAAGACTAGAAACCTCGCCTTTACCTCATCGATCGGCTTATTGGTCTTCTTCTTGACTTAATAGGCCATCAAGTTCTCTATGAGGTAATCCATCTTTATGTCTTCCATAGCATTGCCTTATTCTATCATTGTCATCTTTTGTTCCCATTCACATGAGAGTGAATTGATAACTTTTCTCTCCAGTTCGCCCTTGATGAAGTTCTTCCTCAGAGCCTTGAGATTGTTCACGATGGTCGTGAACCTTGTATGCATCTCTTTGATAGTTTCTCCTCCATTCATCTCGAAATGTTCATACTCCCTAGTAAGCATAGTAACTTTTAACTTTACGTGTACCTTCATATGTGATCACTAGTTGTTGAATATCTGATTAATCATCACTATACTCTATTTTTTATCCTCGGAGCATAATCACCTCCATTCAAATCTTTATTAATTCCGCATCATTAACAATAATCCTTCACTTGTAATTAACCCTAATTTCTGTTTTTAAATTAATCCTTTTATTCTCTTTATTTTATTCTCCATTAAACCCCTCCTAAAAATTAGAGTAATTATTGTGTATATTTATTTTGGTATTAAAAAGAAATAAAAAATGCAAAAAATCTCAAAACATTTAAAAGCAGTCTTTTATCTATTAAAAATACTTACCAAAATTATTTCTTTGTGTTTTTGATCTCATTTAACTTTTTGGTCAACATGAAACTTGTAGTTCTCTTCGAGATCTACAACTTTCACGTTTTGACTTTTTGCTAATTCGACCTCCTTCTAATTCTTTTCTAATTTCTTCTTATTTTTTCATTTCGAATAATCTGGTTGGGCCACGTGGCACCCTCTGGGCCGCCCACATGGCCTCTTCTCCTCGCGCCACTCGATCGCCTCCGCACCCTTGGATCGCCCTCTGCCTAGCCTCATCTCAGCCGCACATTCCCGCACGCTCCACCACTGGATCAAATCCCCAGATGAGATGTCAACCATCCCTTCCCGACTCTTTCTCAACCACTGGATGAGACCCCATCCAATGGCCCTGCTCTCTCCACGTCGCTCTTCTTTCCTCACCATTGGATCTCTCTCCAGAACTAATCTAAGCCGCCCGCATCCGCTCGTCTCATCCTTTCCCTTGCGCCCTCATCGCGACCGTTGGATCACAAGATCCAACGGTCAGGACGTCGTCTTCCACCCCCCGCTCATCCCCTCGCCGAACATTACACCTCGCGAACCTTACGCCCCTTCCAATTTTAGTTGCTACCTCAGCCACTCTCTGTGCTCGATAATGCCTCCCTCGCCTAAACCTAACCTCCCCCAATCTCGCCACCATCACTCCCATTGATCTTATTCCTACAACGAAGGAGAGGCGATTGCAAACCACCCCCTCCACCATCGTAACATTCGGAGATCTCCCTATAAATCCCATGTTCCGCATCCTCTTCACTTCGTCCGCCAATTCACGGAATCCCCTCCTAGTCCTCTTCCCCTCCCCATGGCAGGGGGAGATGGAATCGAGGTAGATTATGGCGGCAATCCAGGTGTTGACCCATATCCTTTTTATTCCTCATATTTTTATTACATTTATGCCCTTGCACTTATTATTGAATATCTTGAGCATACAAACTCCAATTAAGTTGATTTCAGTTTCATTTTGTTGCATATTTTATTCTCTATCTAATGACATTATCTATTCCCTGTTTTGACACTTAATTAAACATGCTAAATTTTGAGATATATTGTGTCAATTGCTCTTTATTCTTTAGTGTCATAATTCATTTTGCTGCATAATTTGTACCTGAAATTGACCTATCATATATTGCTCATATATTTGATAATTTCTAGGGCATATTTGTACCTGCATCTTCATATCGTTTTGCATCATTTTTACAGTGTTAAAAATGCAATAAAAAATAACATACGGTTCATCATTCACTACATGATTGTTTTGCATGAGTTTCATGTGCATTTTTATTTGCATTTTGTCTGCATTATTCTGTGATGTATTTTGTATCTGCATCTGAAGACCTAGAGCATTGAATTTATTCGTTCATTTTTAATTGATAAATTTCGAAAATAGAAGAGGAGACTCTTGTCCCTGTGTTCGACCTTAGTAGACCTACCAAGTAATAATTCTCCACAACAGTCAAATATTGTGATTTTTGATAGATCATTTTCATCACATGTACCACGACAAAATACGACTATTAGTGTGTGAAAATGTGGTTCATCAGTAGTGTCTTTCGAATATTGTGTGATGTCTTGGGTTGAGAGACACGATTGTACTCGTCTGCGGAAAGAGCACAATACAACACATTCATAGCTTTCGCATTCACTTCTAGATCATTGATCTTAGCATCTATGAATTCCTCTACTCCTTCCTTAAATGTCAACTTCACGATGGTCTTTGTTGTGCATGTCCACATCCTGAAATCTGTGGACTGCATGTAAATCTCCATGCTGTTTGCCCAGTAGGAATAGTTGGTGCCGTCGAAGTAGGGCGACTTTGTGATAAAGTAGGCAATTCTGCTTGAGCTGGTGGATACGTTTCCTTGTGCCGTATAGGACCTGCAAGTAGGTTGTTACACTTGCAAAGCTTGAACGCGGCTTTGATACCAAATGTGAGTCTAGCACGGGGGAGGGGGAGGGGGTGAATTGTGCAATGTACAATTATCCAAGAGTAATACCAAATAAAAAATAATTAACAAATCACACAGAATCAACAGAACAAATGGTTAGGATTCAATGGTTGGGATTCAAGTCATATCAACAAGAAACATTCTTCACAAAATTTCATTGGGCCATCTTGTGCTCAAAAGAATGTACAAGCAAGTCCATATTCAATGAAGTAACTAAGTTAATTTATGCATAATTCTAGCTAAAAGGGGGCAAGACAATCAAGTTTATATTCCTCTATTGATTGGAATTCCGATGGGGGGACGAATTCGTGTTCTTTGCGGATGCAATAACTGCAAACTAAGCTTAAATCCCCATTAACGGTTCATCTCCCCAAGGGTGCCAAGCCAACTGGTGATGTCATTAGTATACACCTATCAATGACATCGCACCACGTGTCAACACGACAATAGAGGAGGTGAGGGAGGTGTACCTTGCATGCCTGCAGTTAGAGGCATGTGGACTTGGGTAAACAGGGCTTTGAGCTTAGTTTGTGCCCTGCGTAGTCGCGAAGAACATGAATTTCACCCTTGATCCGAATTCCAATCAATATAAAAACTTCGGTGTAGCATACTAACTTGATACTTGGACCTAACGATATTTTTTTTAGATTTTATGGGATTTTCTAGAAATCAGTGGGGCCTCAAACACTCAACTACAAATTCCAACACATTTTGAGGGCATCTGTGCAACTTCTGCATCCATAAAATATTTATTAGTAGCTACTGCCCATGCATACGGGTATATGGGACTTGTCCGCCCAACCCGCACGACCTAGGTCCACTTGGTTGGCTGGACTTGCATGACTACCAAGTAGTGACTAGGACTACTATTTTGATACCAAATTGGGGAAACTAGAAGATTTGTTTATTATGAGAGACCTATACTTTCCTTATTTAAGAGGAGGGACGATGGTCAATGTAGTACATAGATGACATTGGACAATGAAGAAAAGAAAAAGACAACAAATAAACCTTCTTAAACTATTTATTTATTATATAAAGAAATTACTAGATAACTGCTTCGACCATCCTTTGTCCTTTCAAAATAAATTGCTGTTTATTTAAGCAGTGAAATGAATTGCTATTTATTTCCATTAAGAAATTTGCAGATAACCACTTCGTCCATCCTTTCTCCCTCAAAAGAATTGCTTCATTATAAAATGCTCACATTATATTTGACTCTAAAATTATTTTTTCAGGGGAAAGTGCCTCTTATTTCAATAAATGGACTGCACCAATTGCATATTTTCATATTTTTCTTGGCCGTCTTTCATGTGTTATCAAGTGGTCTGATCATGGCTCTGGGAAGATTAAAGGCAAGTCTTTTGGCTAAGATAGATATGAACGCATATCGAATGTGATCCTGATTGTTGAAGTCGCGTATGCTGCAGATTCGTGGTTGGAAATACTGGGAGAACGAGACTCTCTCCCTAGATTATGAGTTTTCTTCTGGTATGTCTTAATATTGAAAAATATGTATAATGTTGTCTTAGTAAGAAATGCATGTTTTCTTAGCGTCCAACTGAAACAAGTTCTATGGTATCTCACAGATCCTTCTCGATTCCATTATGTTCAAGACAACAATTTTGTGAGACTACATGCAAGTTGCTGGAATAAAAATGTCTTCCTTCTCTACATCGTATGTAACGCTTTCTGTTTTTCAGCCATTATGTTATTTAATAGAATCTCTTGGAGTACCATGACATACACCATGTTCTTTACTGTCAAATTCTCTCTATTTGTATGTACCTTGTTAAGATAAAGCGATTTCTGTTGTGTAAATCTATTGACTTGCATATACCATGATTCTGGGGCTATTGTTATTGGCTTTGCATATTTGTTTTGCACTTGATTTATGTCACCATTTTCTATGACTATAATATTTAGTTTGTACCAAATAATCCATATCTATTTATTTACTGCCCCTTACTCCTGTTTATTGTCTATTTGGGCAGACAAGTTTCTTCCGCCAGTTTTTTAGATCAGTCCGAAAGGAGGACTATCTGATGATGAGACATGGTTTCATTAATGTGAGTTCTTGCAGCTATATATAATAGTACAGTCCATTTTTTATTGTTATTGTCACATATGTAATTTCTTATATAGGTGCATTTGGCCCCTGGGAGAAAGTTTGATTTCCGAAGATATATCACAAGATCCTTGGAAGATGACTTCAAAGTTGTAGTTGGAATTAGGTAAATGTTTGCATTGTGATATGGAGTTCGCATAGCTACGAAATGCTTTTCTAATATCTAAAACAATAACATGGAAGAAAAAATGTGGAAGAAAAACTGAGTTGATAAATAATACATAATCTTAGAATCTCTTTCATAGAGAGAGAAGACCGACAGGAAAAAGGTAAAATACATTATAGCATAAAGAAAGACAACGCACAAAAAAATAATATTTCTCACAATTCCCCTCAAGTTAGAGCATCGACATCCATCATGCTCAACTTGGAAACAAGAGAACACATTTCTTGGGAAGTACATTGGTAAAGATATATGCAAATTCTACTCGGTAGATATGTAGAGGGTGATAGGTATCTCCAAGTTCTTTGTTTCATTCACTCTTGAAAAACAAGATTGCATGCAGTATATGTGGGTTGACTTACCATGACCACTTGTGTGAAGTAGAATGCAAATCAAACACGTAGGTAAGCAAGCATGAAACAACCACGATATATGATGTTTGAGGTTCGATCATAACTGGACTATGTCCTCGACTGAGACTGTGGATCTCCATTTATCCATGGAAGAACGATATTGCATAGTATATAGAACAACCCTAACCCTAAGGGATTTATATTGCAACCCCATACAAATGGATCCCTTAATCACAACACAATTAGGATCTAGACGGATTCCTAATCAATTGAAATCCAGACAAATTCCCTACTCATAAATCAATAAGCGAGACCCCCATTAGACATGGGATTCACCCACCAGTGAGACCACATCTAGACATGGTCTTTCCCACTAGTGTTATGGGTGTAATGTGTTCAAATGAATATATGGGTTAAAATCCAAGGCATATCAACATTTCCATCTTGAAATGAATCCTCTTATAATAGAAAAATACACGCTAGACTCCATCGTTGCCTTCGTCTCCACTAAGCAACTCCAAACATGATCTCAGAAACTTTCTAAACATATTAATTGGGTATCTATGTTGACGCATATACATTAGTATCCGTACCTGTTCGTTATTTTATTTTTGGTTGTATGCTTTACGTAATTTACCCATAGGCTACTCTCCTATATAAGAGATCCTAGGGCTTATGGAATAAACAAGCCATTCATTTTTTCCCAACATGGTATCAGAGCGACGGTCCTAGATCGGAGTTCTCGAAACCCTAACCCTAACCCCACCACACCCGCCAACACTCCCCCCCCTTTTTTTTCTATAGTAGTATTCGAACCCTGTTCCTTAAAAGTGGGAGCCACTGCTTCTACCACCAGACCATTAGAGGGGTTCATTGGTGTCGTAGCAGGTCGACACCCTAGCATACATGTTTCACTCAATAGATCTGTAACATATTTCCTCTGCGACATTACTAATCCATATGGATTTCTAGCAAACTCCAGCCCCAGAAAATATCTAAGGACTCCCAAGTCCTTAGTGACAAATTCGGTTCCCAGTTTTGCTTTCGCCTGCTTTATGCCCTGCTCATCATCGGCGCTCCTCCTCCTTCTTCTTCTCCTTCTCGCTACATCGGCGCCGCCCAAGCTCGGCGTTGATCCATCGACGCCGCCTCTCCAGTCGGTTGCGCCATCGCGTGTGTGCGCCTTCTCCTTGCGCACCTGCGCACACGCGTGTTGTGCGTTGGTGTGCGCCTCCGCCTTGCGCACCTGCGCGCCTCGCTCGCCTCCACCGTGCTGCGCGCATCCTTGCGCACCGTCAACCTGTGCGCAATCATCTGCGCATCCTTGCGCACCGTGCGGCAGACCTAGCGCATCGCCTATGCGTCCCAGTGCATCGCCTGTGCGCCCCTGCGCATCCCCTGCGCGCACGCTATAGCACCAGTGCACGCATCGCCTGTGCATCCTGCGCGTGACTCCTGTGTGCGCACTTGTGCCTGTGCGTGACTCCTGCGTGCGTGTAGGGCTTAGCACGAACATCTTCATGGGGATAGTTGCTTGAGGTCTACACATGCAACTACCCCCATCTATGTTATTGTAGACAAAGCTCATCTTCGATCAATCGCTCCAGTCTTCCATCTCCAGTATGTCAGAAAGCAAGGCGGATATCCCCTCTATTGGCGCCTTTCGTGGTCCAGCGCCAATTGTCAAGATGGACGGTACAAACTATGAACTGTGGGCAATGCAGTTCATGAGTATGATGAAGTCTACAGGTAAGAAGCACATTCTTACTGAACCTGAGCCTGCAGAGAAGACTGGAGTCAATGCCTCTTGGGAGGCTGATGATGCATATGCCAAGGTTTGGCTATCTGGTACGTTGGCTATTGAAATTGCCAATGACATCCTACATCAACCCACAACCAAGGATATGTAGGATATTCTGGCAGCAACATACTCTCAGGCGAAGAACGAGACGAAGATTCTGCAACTTCATCATGACATATTTACAATAAAGCAGAATGGTCGCCCCTTACATTCTCTCTATACATCACTGAGAGGGATGTTTGAGAAGCTTTATAGCTTCATGCCGCTCACTGCCACGCCAGAACAGCAGAAGACGTACAGGAATGCGACAATGGTGGGCGTGTTCCTGGCTGCACTCGATCCAGAGTATGAGGCGGCACGATCACAGATTTTGGCTGACTCAACTATTCCTCCCATGGAGGAAGCTTTTCATAGATTGAGTCGGATCACAGTTCCTTCCACAGCCGCGAGTCAGAATTCTTCAGCCATGGCAGCCAACAGAGGTCGTGGGTTTCATCACCAGAGCCGTGGACGTGGACCTCGTGGAAGAGGTGGCCGCACTAGGCTAACATGTACTTACTGTCACCGAGTTGGACACAATGAAGACACATGCTACTCGAAGCATGGATTCCCTGCATCCGCACGAGCTGCTGAGCAGATAGAGCCCCTGTCTGCTGCTACTTTGGATCAACAGTTCGATGATCTAGTTGCCCGTCTGAGGGGCATTATTCCACCATCTAGTCCAGCACCGATTACAGAGAGTCATTTTGATGCTGCTGCTTCTGCCTCTGCGTCTACCAGTGCTTCAGGTAGTATACTTGCACTCCACAGTAGTAGATCAGATACATTGCCATGGATTATGGACTCGGGCGCTACACATCACCTATGTGGCGACCAGAGTCTACTTACAGGATACACTCAGATCCCTCCGGGACGGACAGTAGTTATTGCCAATGGCAGAGACTCCCCCATCACTGGTCAGGGGGAGATTAGATTGACATCTTCTATGCAGCTCAAGAATGTGCTACATGCACCTGATTTTTCAATGAATTTGTTGTCAATTAGTCAGATTACGAAGGATCTTCATTGTCGGGCAATTTTTGATCCATCTTCTTTGATTTTTCAGGACATCCATACGGGCAACGTGATTGGTCGTGGTTATGAGCAAGGAGGCCTCTACTGCCTGAATCAGACCCCATTTGCTGGAACCACAACCTCTCCTGCTGGACAAGTATCTACTTTACTGTGGCATCTGTGTTTTGGTCATTTATCGCTTCAGAAGTTGAGTCGAGTGTTACCTTATGGTCTTCCTCACACACCTATTCAGTGTGAGGCATGTCAGTTGGGAAAGCATCACAGGTCGTCCTTTCCCAGTCGTCCAGGTTGGAGTAGTACCTCCAAGTTTGAGTTATTTCATGTTGATGTCTGGGGTCCGAGTCGTGTACCTGATCATCAGGGACACATATTCTATATAGTTTTTGTGGATGATTTCTCTAGAGTGTCATGGGTGTTTCTAATGAAAAATAAATCTGAAGCAGGAAATATAATTATCCATTTTCTGAATGAAATACAAAATGTCTTTTCCACATCGGTAAAATTTGTGAGAGGTGATAATGCATTAGAATTGTGCACAAATGTTTTGGCCAGTTATTACTCCTCAAAAGGGATTGTTCATCAAACATCGTGTGCTCATACATCTCAACAGAATGGAATTGCTGAAAGGAAACACCGTCACCTCCTTGATGTCACGAGATCACTCCTTATATAGAGTCATGTTCCCTACTCCTATTGGGGTGATGCAGTTCTCACTGCATGTTACCTAATTAACCGTATGCCCTCTTCTGTCTTAAATGAGCAGATCCCGTTTACCATCATTCATCCCGACAAGGATTTGTTTTCTCTTACGCCTCGTGTGTTTGGGTCGGTTGCATTTGTCCATCAGTTGTCGCCTGGTACTGACAAGCTCTCTCCTAGGGCTGTCAAGTGTGTTTTTGTCGGGTACTCCAGAACTCAAAAGGGGTACAAATGTTTTGATCCTCTGCGTCGGCGGTATATGATCAGTGCAGATGTTACATTTTTTGAAGATATTATGTATTTTTCAGCATCAGGAGACAAGCAGCTACCACCTCTATCCACTGATGCCATATATATGACACCACCACCTCAGATGCCGTCACCAGCACCACCACCACAGCTGCTGTCACCACCGCCACCACCACCACCACCACCGCCGCCACCACCAACTATATCACCACTACCGTTTCATTATACCCGCAGGCCTCCTCCCGCTCATGGTCATGACTCGTCTACTAGCTCGCCTATGGTATGTAATGAAAATATTAATGTTGATGGATCTGACGAGATTTCTGAGCAGGATATGTTGCAGGGGCCAGATGAGACTATAGTTGATTTAGATGTTCCCATTGCTCTGCGCAAGTCGAAGAGAAGCTGTGCTACATACCCATTATCAGCATCCGTATCTTTTGATAGGCTATCTGGAGATTTCAGGTCTTTTGCTGTGGCACTTTCAGCTGTCGATATTCCAAGGAATCATCATGATGCTATGCAGGATAGTAGATGGCGGTTAGCAATGGAGGAAGAAATGGCGTCACTTCAGTCTAGAGGAACTTAGAGTTTGGTTCCTATACCTCCAAATGTGAACCCGGTGAGCTGCAAGTAGGTGTTTATAGTGAAGCATAATGCAGATGGTTTTATTGACAGGTACAAGGCACGCCTGGTTGCATGTGGCTTTACACAGACATACGGGGTGGATTACCTTGACACTTTCTCGCCTGTGGCACGTCACTCCACTCTACGGATCTTGTTGTCAGTTGCAGTTGCTCGAGACTGGCCGCTTCATCAGTTGGACGTGAAGAATGCATTCCTATATGGAGATTTGCAGGAAGAAGTTTATATGCAACATCCACCTGGTTTTGCTGTTGAGGGGGAGTGTTCCAAGGTATGCAGGTTACATAAGGCTATCTATGGCCTTAAGCAGAGCCTCAGAGCATGGTTTCAGAAGCTCTCAGATCTCTTCGAGAAACAAGGATACAAGCGCTCCAATGCTGATCATTCCTTGTTTGTGCAGAAGACTACTAGAGGTATCATTGTAATCATGGTTTATGTTGATGACATCTTGATTACAGGAGATGATGAGCAGGGCATAAAGCAGGCGAAAGCAAAACTGGGAACCGAATTTGTCACTAAGGACTTGGGAGTCCTTAGATATTTTCTGGGGCTGGAGTTTGCTAGAAATCCATATGGATTAGTAATGTCGCAGAAGAAATATGTTACAGATCTATTGAGTGAAACAGGTATGCTAGGGTGTCGACCTGCTACGACACCAATGGATCCCAGCATGAAGCTCTATGATGATGTCACGGAAGAGGTGGACAAGAGAAGGTACAGAGAACTGGTAGGCAAACTATTATATGTCACGATCACTAGACCTGATATATCATTTGCAGTGAGTCGCGTGAGCCAGTTCATGGAGCAACCACGTCAGGTCCATATGGATGCTCTACACATGATTTTGAGATATCTAAAATCATCTCCAGGTACGGGCTTGCTATTTAAGAAGGGAAAGGAGATCTCTATCACAGCGTGTGCTGATGCAGATTATGTAGGATGCCCCAAGGACAGGAAGTCCACCTCAGGATTTGCAGTCTATGTTGGAGATGCCCTAGTCTCGTGGAGGAGCAAGAAACAGACAGTGGTAGCTAGATCTAGTGCTGAATCTGAATACAGGGCTATGGCCCAGGCTAGCACAGAAATGATGTGGGTGAAAGCTCTACTTACAGATCTATGTCTTGATATACCGCTTCCTATGGAGCTGGAATGTGATAATCAGACAGCCTTGTATATTGCAAACAACCCAGCCTTCCATGAGAGGACCAAGCACACTGAGGTTGACTGTCACTACATACGTGACATGATTCAGAAGGGGTTCATTGCTACAGCTCACGTCACATCAGAGAATCAGACTGCTGATATATTCACCAAGGCATTACTTCGAGGCCCTTTCCAGAAGTGTGCGTCCAAGCTGAGCATGATTGATATCTATGCTCCATCTTGAGGGGGAGTGTTGGCGCATATACATTAGTATATGTACCTGTTCGTTATTTTATTTTTGGTTGTATGCTTTATGTAATTTACCCATAGGCTACTCTCCTATATAAGAGAGCCTAGGGCTTATGGAATAAACAAGCCATTCATTTTTTCCCAACAATCTACCATGCCAACCTTCTTCACCTTGATCCTCTTTCCTGAACGGATTAAATAATACATGGCATCTATATGCTTAATTATCTCATGATGCACTTGATCCTTGGCTAGGCATAATATTTCTATATTGCAATGTGAGATAACATGATCTTACTATAAATTGATAACTCCAATCAAGTCTTTTAATTAGGTGCCTTCCTTTGCAGCTTTGGTCAACACCATATACTCTATGTTCATGGTAGAAAAGTAACCGAAGGTTGTAAGGTAGCCTTCCAACTAATGATAAACTCTCAAAAGTAAATACATAACTTTTATGTCCTTGATCTCCTCTCATCATCTTCAATATAGTCTGAATATGTGAGTATGTAACAACTAAACATTCTTAAGCACTTCCATAAATAAGGTCAATATCATATGTTCCTCTTAGATGCGGAAAACTCTATTTGACTTCCTGCCAATGCTCCTTACGGGATTCTTTTCTAATAATACTCACAGCATGAACAATATCTAACCTTGTGCATTCCATGGCATACGTAATAATCCACAGCTGCACTAGCATAAGGCATTCATGATAAGTGCTCTTTTTTTCATTCGACTAAGGTATAAAAGACATTGAAAGATTAATATTGCTAGACCCTCGTCTATGCAATCCGATCGAGCTACCTGATGCAGAAGTTGTGACTCTTGTTCACTTCCAAGATCTTGGTCGTCTAAGAAAGGTACAATGACGCGTTTGAGTAATTGCCATACATCCACATAGGGATGGCTATCGAGCCCAACGAGCCGAGCCAGCCCCTTGCTCGGACTCGAGCTCAATAAGCTCGATTGGGCTCGGGCTCGAGCTCAGGCTTGTTCGAGCCCAGCTAAGCTAGCTCGGGCTCGAGCTCGGTGAGCTCGAGCCCCTTATCGAGTTGGCTCGAGCTCGATAAGGCTCGAGCTGGAGCTCGACCTACTTATCGAGGAAAACTAATAATACTCGACAAAAAAATATTTAATTCTCGACGATGTTGGGGAAGACCCGGGTCGAAGTGGGGGCTTGGAAATAATTTTCAACCAGCAAATGACGGGCCAGGTTATAACCTCACCAGTTGTGTCATTGCCCCAAGCAAAGATACGGTAACCGTTGGCAATCCCCTCCCCTCTTAAAGGCACTGCTCTCCTACGCTATTTCAGGCCATCCGATGTGGGACTAAAACTTTGTGGTTCCGAACCCTCCCATGCCATGTGCTCTGCCACTTTTAACATCTATTCTTAAAACCTCTCCCAACGATAGTTAGAGGGGCCAAATGGAGATATTGAAGTGGAGAATACCCCCCCTACTCTCGCTCATGGCGTCCTTCTTCCTCCTCTACTTCAGAAGCTCCACGAAACTGAACCAATCCCTGCACCAATCACAGATTTTTGCATTCCCGAAATATGATAGATGAATGGTACTCAATGAAATACCACGCCGAAGAGGCGTTCCAGACGGTTTTTTTTTCTAATTTGGTTGAACTTGAAAGTGGGTTTTGTTGGTTGTTGATTTGAAGTGGGAAAAATCCGATCTTGCCTTTTGGTACTCATGTTGTAGACATCTGGAGCGGGTGCAACTTGCTTCCTTTCGAACCCTATTGGGTTCGGAGCAAGCAGATTGTTACGCCTGGCGGTGTTGTCTCTGGTTCTGCGGTGCAGGTTCGTGAGAATTTTGAGAGAACATGATTCAAAGTGAAATGTGGATGTTGTTGCTTGTTCAATGAAGAGAAAATTGCAAATGGATACTTTTATTTTGTTTGTATTATATATATAATATATATATATATATCTATTCCTTATCGAGCCTCTTATTGAGTTATCGAGCCGAGCTCGGCTCAGCTCGAGCTCAGCTCGTTAATCTATCGAGCCCAAAATTATGGCTCGGGCTCGGCTCAATAGCTTAATGAGCCAGGCTCACGAGCCCTTATCGAGCCAAGCCCGAGCCTGGCTCATCGAGCCGTGACTCAATAGCCAGCCCTACATGATCCACACAGGAGTAAAACCATTCACCGGATTTCTTTCGTAATTACATAGCATGAGATGGTTTACTTCGAAGGGATGATTTATAATTTATCAGCTGTACTTGAAATAACAAATAAATGTGCAACACATCTAGGCTTGGGTCTTCCTCTCTTTTTTTTTCGTGTTGCATTGTTGAGCGGCGAAGGAAGACCTATCTTACTCTGCCTTAATGCCTTATCCAGTAGTAATTAGCCTCCAAAGATAGGTTATATAATAACCATATGAGCTAACAGCCCAACAGAGTTCGTAACACTGGAACAAACAAAGTTAAATGGATAAACAAAGTTTAATTAGCACATTTAAGAAGATAATCAATGTAAACGATAAATTCATAACTATACTTTATCATGCAATATACCAAGGAATTTAAGATGTCTAATTTTCTATCCTATTCTAACTTGATAATGAGCATAACAACACTTTAGATATTATGAATATGTTCTTCAAGTACATCAATTCAAAGAGAATGAGATTTCTTCTACTCATGAATCTCACTAAAGGATCTTTAACTAGCATATCAACCCTCCCATTACCAATAAAGAACTTATATATGTATATATGTGGTACCTATGTACGTATCCGTGTACTCAGGAAGGAGGGAGAAGAAAACATTCATGCATACAATCAAAACTGCTTATGTTCTCACACAACACACCTTGATTGGTAACCAGCCAGTGACCTTGGTTATTATTCAAACCAAGGGAAACATGAACCTACAGTTTTTATCCTTCCATATCACCACTTTAATGTATTTCAACCTAATTATAAGGAAAACTAGGTGTACTGATATACATTTATAATTCTATGTAATGCTTTCTTCGACAACTTGAGAAGAATCAAATGGAAAAAAATGTATCAATAGTGACATGTAATAAACACAACTATAAAATAAATTAAAATAGGCATGGCATACCGAATATACTGTTCTTTATTACAATTTGCTTATAGAATTATCACGTCCACTTATCCCTAACTTGGGCATTTAGTATTATAGAAGTTTTCTACTTATTTGATTATTTGTCTTCTCTTTATTATTTGAGTCCAATTCCTACTTGTAACCCTACGGGGTCTTATGTAATTCTTGGACTCCAGGGTTTCATATTATATAAGAAACTCTATACCCATTGAATAATTAATACAGAGGTAGCCCCTTTTTTTCTCCGTATATATTTCTTTTGGGATTAAGAGGTGGGCCCTTTTTTCCCTCTTTCAACCTCTTATTGCTAACACCATCACAAATATGCAGTATAGTAACTCATCATTAAACTTGCATTTGCATAGCAATTTAATGCCACACGATAATATAATCAACCATCCATTGATTTATGTGGAATTCTTAATTTAAATAATTATCCTATCATCTGTTATCATCTGTGGTTTGATTTAAAATCCTTAAGGAAATTAGAACAAATTCTCTTAGGTAAAAAGAGTCATTCTTAAGGTTTTTACACCATAAGAATCATGGTACCAAGGTAGAGTGCCCTCCATCTATGGGATACTATCAGAGTTTCATATCAAGTTCTTTTATTAAAGTTCTTTTCCGCGCATAAATATAAGGGTTTAATGGGACTACCCCTAGGGGAGCCAACTTGGCTACCCCACCCTTATTTTTTTTTAATTTTGTTAAGTATCACTATTTTCTGGAAACATGGATTTGAGCAAGAATCCATGTAGCTGACACTACTTATAGTGGGAGAAGGCTTAGTACATTACTATTTTCTGGAAACACCTCGAAGGATTTAGTCTAATAGATGATAACATATCATTTAAATTTTGTATAAAACAAACATTCCTAAGCCATCCATCTATAAGGGGTCAATTTTTGTAATTCCGAGACTATTAAAATTTGGCAGGCTTGATGGATGATAAGAGTCTCAAATTGAGCCGAAATTTGAATGAGAACGCGGTGTCATATAGTGATCTAAATCCCTATGTGTTTTCAGAAAATACCTTAAGAAACAAAAAACAAGGGTGGGGTGAGCCAAGTTGGCTTCCCTATGGGGGCATCCCCCATTAAACCCTATATATAATGGTTTTCACTTCAAATGTGACATTGGAGGCCCGATCACATGATGCCTCATTGAATCCCCCTATAACTGATATCTTTTGTCAAGGTCTGTGAGCCCATTATTCTACTTGGTTTATTATTTATTTTTTTACTTGATGTCATAACCACAAGAATAATTTAGACATTTGCATATGGTACATCATTTATTCCTACCACGCATCATGCATCCAATAGCAAATTATACTTTTTAACCTATTATATAATGTATGAGCCATGCATGCATTGAATCAAAACAAATAGACATGGATTTTCATGCATTCAATCTTTAGTCATTAATAAAGGTTTTTGCTCTATATCTAATAAT